>OX638370.1:58310784-58910784 GCA_951812925.1 Calliopum simillimum | reverse complement strand
GATTGTGCGGAAATCTCCTTTGACAAATGAAGGATTTGTTGAAGCATGGCGTAATTTGTCTGACAGGTACGAAAATAAGCGTATCCTGGTCAACAGCCAGCTTAAGGTTTTATTTAATTTGTGCCCAGTGCCAAAAGAGTCTGGCCCTGAGCTGAAAAAATTGCAAAGGGACATAAATAGTTGTATTTTTGCTATCAATACGCACAATATTGACATCTCAAATTGGGATGCTATTCTGGTATACCTGTGTTCGACAAGGTTGCCTGAGGTCACGCTTTCGTTGTGGGAGCAATCCATTTCGAAGAAAAATGAAATTCCGAAATGGACAGATCTCGATGCATTTTTGACAAGTCGGTTTCAAACTCTTGAAACCGTTTCTGACATTCGCAGCTCAAGTGGTGCGATTCCTCGGCAAATTTCTTTGCCATCAACCTCTTCTAAACAGACAAATGCTAATTTCAGTAAGCGTCTCAATACCTATCAGGTAAAAGTATCGACAGCGAAGTGCAAAATATGTTCGTCGGAACAGCATGCGCTGCGGTTATGCCCAAAATTTTTAAAATTGGATGCGAAGGAACGCTTAGAAATTGTTCGTAAGCATCAATATTGCATCAATTGCTTAGCGAACTCCCACCAGGTAAAGGAGTGTAAGAGTTTGTATTCTTGTGCGACGTGCAAACAACGCCACAATACTCTCTTGCATCGTAATTCGACCCCAACCCCTCCCATTACTTCGAGTGTAGACTCAAGTATGTCGAATTCGCGACCCAACCCCCCGGGCTCCAATACTCAATCTCACTCCGCTCAAATACAGTCCACTGATAGCGGCATCCAAACGTGTTTCGCCTCGGGTACAAAAAATGTACTACTTGGCACTGCAATGGTGACCATATGTCACTTAGGTTCAGCGTACACAACCAGAGCGCTTATCGACTCTGGCTCTGAAGGTACGTTTGTATCCGAACGATTGCAGAAAATATTGAAACTTCCAACGCGAGCCGTCAATGCTCAAGTTTCAGGGCTCAACAACGCTGTCTCAACTCAAGTAAATCAAGCTTGTGACTTGATAATAAGCTCCCCTCGGAATAGGCAGTTACAGATTGCTGTTACTGCTTATGTTTTGTCTCGGCTTACTGGTAATTTGCCATCTGTCTCAATTGATCCTTCGTTGTGCAAAAATCTGCCAGATTTTCAACTGGCAGATCCACATTTCTTTACAAGTGGTCAAATAGACGTACTTATCGGTGGCGATTTGTACCCCACTATTATTCTAGATGGCATCCAAAAGAATGTCCTTGGGTCACTTTTGGCCCAAGAAACCATTTTTGGTTGGATATTTACAGGTCCTATGCCTTGTAATAAAATATCCAGTTTTACGACTTGTTTTACTCACTTCAGTGAGGTTGCAATCGATAAACAGATTGCACGTTTTTGGGAGTTGGAGGAGTTTCCCAAAAAGCAGTTTTTATCCCAAGCTGATAGATTTTGTGAAGAAAACTATCGGAAAACGACTAAAAGAGACGAAAGGGGTCGTTATATGGTCACTTTACCTTTTAAAGCTGGCTACCCCGACGAAATAAGTTTAGGATATTCACGAGGCATAGCCTTTAAACAATTTCTCAGAGGCGAAAGTCGACTGATTAAAAATCCTGAACTAAAAGTTCAATACGACGCAGTGGTAAATGAATATCTTGATTTGGACCACATGAAAAAGATTTCGCCTCCAAAATTTGAGATCTCGCCATCTCACTATTATTTGCCGCATCACGCGGTTGTGAAACCAGACCGTACTACCACCAAAGTTCGTGTAGTATTTAATGCGTCCAGTCCTACTTCGAATGGGGTCAGCTTGAATGATGTGTTGTACGTTGGTCCAACGCTTCAAGCTGATCTGACGCTTCTGGTTCTGAAATGGCGCTTTTTCAAATATGTATTTAATGGTGACATACAGCAAATGTATCGCCAAATTTTAGTGGATCCAAATCACTCCACATTTCAGCGAATTCTTTTCAGGAATTCTCCTGATGAAGAAGTTCAAGACTATGAGCTTAAGACAGTTACCTTCGGTGTTAATTGTGCACCATATTTGGCTATCAGAACCATGCTGCAGTTGGCAGATGATGTTCAGCAGCAATATCCCCTTGCTGCTCAGATTCTTCGACATTTCACATACGTTGACGATGCATTGGCAGGCGCTCATGATGTTGAATCGGCTATTAAAGCTAAAAAGGAACTGATAGCTGCTCTTAGCTCTGCTGGCTTCAAAATGCGAAAGTGGACATCCAATGCGTCTTGCATTTTAGCTGATCTTCCAGTGGAACATCTTCTCAACGAGAATTTCTTGAAATTGGAAGATGAAAGCTGTGCTAAAGCATTAGGAGTTCGTTGGAACGCCACTTCGGATACATTTTACTTTACCGTTAAACGTCTCGAAATAAAGTCGTCGTTCACTAAAAGGGAAGTTCTTTCGATGATTGCCCTACTTTTTGATCCCGCAGGTTGGCTGGCACCAATTGTGGTGACAGCAAAAATCTTAATGCAACAAATTTGGTTGGATGACATCGATTGGGATGACAATTTTCTCCCACACACTCTCTATTCCTGGCAATCATTTTTGCAGGAATACGAAAACATTGAAAAGGTTCGCATTCCGCGATATATCAATTATGCACCTGCCTCAGAAGGGCAGTTTCATGCATTTTGTGACGCTTCTGAGAAGGCCTACGCTGCTGCGATTTATCTTCGCGTTAAGCAAGGTGACTGTATTGTCAGTCACTTGCTTTTGTCTAAAAGTAAAGTCGCTCCAGTCAAGACGATCTCACTACCTCGTCTTGAATTGTGTGGTGCAACTTTACTTGCTGACATGGTCGATTCGTTGTTGCCTCATCTCGATATTGATAGGCATAAGTTGTATTGTTGGACGGATTCAACAATCGTTCTTGCATGGCTTTGCAAGCCCCCTTGCTCTTGGACTACATTTGTAGCCAATAGAGTTTCGAATGTTATTGAAAAGGTTGGTTGTCGAAACTGGTTTCATGTGGAATCGCATGAAAATCCAGCTGATTTAGCTACTCGTGGTGTAACTCCACAAGCTTTAATAGACAGTTCCTTATGGTGGCATGGGCCTTCGTGGCTTTCACAAGAAAGCTTTTTGTGGAAAAATAAACCTCAGCCACCTGAGTTCAGTACTTCGCTTGAACAGAAGGCTGTAAATGTCCATTTTTCATATTTTTCGAAATATGAGGACATTTTGGAACGTTTTTCATCGCTGCCACGTGCTTTGCGAGTTCTGGCGTATGTTTTTCGATTCATAGATCGTACCAGACCACACACACGTGCATCTTTTGCATACGCATCTGAATGTCTCGAACAGACAGAAATCAAAAGGGTAAAAAACCGTTTGATACTGCTGTGCCAAAAGGTTGCCTTTCCAGATGAATATTTCAATTTGGAAACGGCTCAAATCATTGGTTCTAAGAGCACAATTTTGTCTCTTAATCCATTTTTACATACAGATGCGTTGCTGCGTGTTGGCGGACGGCTAGCCTCGTCACCCACGCTCACTTACGATGAACAATTTCCGATTATATTGCCATATAATTGTCACTTCACTCGCCTCTTAGTGCGCTATTTTCATGAAAAGTCACTTCATGGAGGAAACCAATTGATGCTCCGACTTATACGGATGCAATATTGGATCCCACGCGCGAAAAACATTATTAAGACAACTTTGCACAATTGCAAAACATGTGTCATATATAAAAAACAACAGATGTCTCAGTTAATGGCTGCTCTTCCACCAGAGCGAACTGTAATTTCACGTCCATTTTCATCCACTGGTGTAGATTTTGCTGGGCCATTAGATATCAAGAGCTACATTGATAGGTCTTGTCGAATAAGTAAGGGCTATGTGCTTCTTTATTTGCTTTTCAACTAAAGCAATTCACCTCGAAGCCACAAGCGATCTTTCCACCGCTACATTTTTAGCTGCCTTCGCGAGATTCGTAGCTAGACGTGGCTGCCCAGCAAATATCTACTCAGACAATGGAACAAACTTTGTCGGAGCCTCAGGGGCTCTTAAAAAGGATTTTAAAGCATTTCTAAGCCAGTCTCACAATGCTGTGGTAGCACAGTACGCTCTTCAGGAGATTTCATGGCATTTCATCCCAGCTGGTGCTCCTCATATGGGAGGACTATGGGAAGCCGGCGTCAAGAGCTTTAAGACTCATTTCAAAAAAATGGCCGGAAGTATGAAATATACTTTTGAAGAGTTCATCACCTTACTTAGTCGAATCGAATCGTGTTTAAATTCGCGACCGCTTAACGCCATGTCGGAAAATCCTAATGATTTTCAGCCATTAACCCCTGGTCACTTTTTGGTCGGCGGCCCACTTTTAGCGCAGGTGGAGCCGGAAATTACTGATCAGCCTCCGAAAATTGTCAATCGGTGGCTGAAAATAAAGGCGATGCAACAACACTTTTGCCACAGGTGGAAAAGTGAATACCTGAAAGAAATGCATCGTCGCGTTAAGTGGAAAGTGCCTCAACAAGACCTGAAAGTAAATGACTTGGTCGTTGTAAAAGAGGACAATCTACCTCAAATGAATGGCGCTTAGGTAGGGTACAAAAAACGTACCTCGGTAGCGATAATAGGGTACGGGTCGCGGATATTCGAACCGAGCGAGGCTGCCTTACGCGGCCTATAGCAAAGCTAGTCGTTCTCCCATCGGCTTAGCTTGAAGTTTCACTTTTTCCCCTTAATACCTTTTTTGTTTGTTCGTTCTCGTTTCAGCATGTCAAGCACAGCCAGTATTGTCAGTGACCTCTTGGAGGAGGTGACTTTGGGGCTCACTGACATGAGTGAGTCGGAGACCGTGCGGGAACGTAGCCCTGTCCCGAATGTGTTGTCAAGTGTGGTGACCGTGGTGGCACGAAAGGACGAAGCACCAATAAGGTGCCGCCTCTGCTCGTCGGAGCATAATCTCCAGTCGTGCCGGCAGTTCTTAAGCAAGAATTTTGAGCAGCGGTTGCGAGCAGTGCTTTTTTGGAGGTACTGCTCCAACTGTCTTTCTCCGAATCACTTGCGAGGGAGCTGCCCGGATACGAGGAGATGTCGCCACTGCGGTGATGATCACCACAGCTTGCTGCACAGTCGCGACGAGGGTGCTCCTGGCCGGTTTCGTCCCAAGAGGTACCGCGGCAGACGTGCTGGTGACGGCCAGAGGCAAGAGCCGTTTAAGAGGCAACCAAACACCCGTGGTCCCTCCAACCCTTTTAGGCGTGGGCCTTCAACTTCCCGCCAGGCTGGTGAAAGTGCTGCGCTAGTCCGCTTTCCAGGACGGTCAGCTCCTGCTCCACCATCTACGGCATCGCTCCAGCAGGTTGTGGCGCTGCTGCCGACAGCTATAGTGCGCGTCGTGGCAAACGGGCGCATCACCAATGAACGTGCCATCTTGGATCCGTGTGCACCAAGAACCCTCATTGCCAGGGACTTGGTGCGCAAATTACGGTTGTCAACCACGCGGATAGGGAGTGAAGAGGTTTGCGCGATTTCCATCCGCGCTAAGCACGACACGAACATGTGTCTTGAAACGATGGCCAAGGTGGAGCAGTCGATGGAAGTAGTCACGCCTTTTCGTGACATTGACGAAAGGGTCAGGGTGCCTTTCACCAACATACTGTTGGCTGATCCAGCATTTTATAAGTCGGCGCCAGTTTTTCTTCGGCTTGGGGTAGATGTCTACCAGAAGGTTATGTTGCCAGGCATTTACCCGACTGGTCCGGGACAACCGCTGGCACAAAATACTGTCTTCGGATATGTGCTGTCAGGAGCTTGCTCCTGGTGATCGCTGATCACACCAAAACCTAGCCAGCAGCCTTCATCTTTAAAGCTGCTGGCACCCTAATCTTGTGGGGCTCCCACTAAAAGGTAATTGGACATGTTGAATGTTAAAATTATACTTGCAGCCGGAGATACTGGCGCGAGTTTGTATGGCGCGTTTTTCCTTTCCAATGACGGCTCGTGCGATACTTGCAGCCGGAGATACTGGCGCGAGTTGGTATGGAGTAAGTGCAAATATTGCATTCCTGCAAGGCGGGCGGCATGTTTGCGCCAAGACTGAACATACTTCAGTCTTCGTCAAGTTTGACCGACAGCGGCAACATTGACGGTTTGGCGCTCTCCCTTTGGCTCTCGCTTTACTTTAGTTTTAAAATCTAAGTTTATACTGTATTGTACTCCGCGCAATAAAGTTGCAAGTATTTTTGAAACCGCCGTTTTCTTTTTATTTCGCAAGTCCCAAGTTTTATTTTCACTAGTGAAAATAAAGTTTCTCCCAAATTTCCCATCGCGAAATTAGTAAGTTTCCCCACAGAAACAGCCTTAGTGGTAAAATGTTTAAATTTTTGAAAAGCGGCAAACTACTAACGCGGCGATTACTATTACACATTAGACGAACAGCATGTTTTTGTAAAATTAACAATGGGTTTATTTTGTTTATTGTGCGTATCACCCAAACAAGACAATCCAAACTCCAACTTCGAATGAAAAATACCATAGTATATACACTTAAGTAAGCTGGGGCTGCAATAATTTTTTAAGTGGAAAATTTGCCTGTTCACTGCCAAAAAATATTTCTTAAGTGCATATGTGTGTTCAGCCCAACACATTTTACTATCAGAAGTAGTCCGAGATACTTAAACGATTCAACACGTTCAATACGAACACACTTAGAGGAGCAAGAAACATCTTCAAAATAAGTTTGACCACACGTAGAAGTCGAACAAATCTCATTACAAAAACTAAGTTTTATACAATTACTGCAATGAAAATGAAATTCACAAAAGTCTTTGCCTATAGCATTAAAGAACATAATTCTCGTTTTATCGCTAATGACTAACCTACATATGTATTTTAAACCAATGGCGCAAGATTTCAAGGTCATGATTAATATCCGCAATGAGATTCAGCGGAGAGTTACTCGTAAAAGTACAATCCATATTATCGGCAAACGCATTTGTACTACTTTTAAGGTTCTGAGAACAAAGGGAATTGATAAAGACCAAAAAAAGAATCGGTCCAAGCACAGAACCCTGTGGAACGCCCAATGAAATGTGCTAAGGAGAGCTTAAATGATCGAATGATTAAGCAACTTAACATCCTCTATCTCGCAAACTATAGTTAGTGCCATGTAAGTTCTATCTTAACTCGTTTCTGATATTTTTGAGAAAACTACCATAAAAATATTAAAACTTTGAACCATAACGGGCTCTACATAGACAAACTTTAAAGCTATACCATAATTTCCAGTGGTATTTCTTGATTTAAATCTCACTTTACGAATTCTTAGCCATTAAATTAATGGTATTTCTCAGCACCATAAAAAGAATTAATGATTTAACGATAAACATAATATATTTGCCACACAATCCACTTTGATGAAATTTAGTACATAGATGCCAAATATGAATTCCATAGACTGGACTATGTCTATAAAAACCTGAAAGGGAAACTACTGTAGGAATATACAGTCTGTTAAATAAGAGCGTGGTCACGATTACTCGCGATCGGTAAAGTATAATGCTGTAATTTTTTTTTCTCACACAGAGGGCAGTATTGTCCTTCATGCTTCGTGAAAGTGAATCAGCTGACCACTCTTTTCAATGCGTTCTCAGCATTTTTCCAAAATGAGTACCGCGTACGCGTCGCGCTTTGAAGCCGTTTTTTTGTATATGTAAAAGTCGAAACAGTTTGTGAGTAAGTGGGTGAATCGCTTCAAAGAAGAAAAAAATGTCGATGACTTTCCAAATCGCGGGTCTGTCGGTGTAGTGACGGAAAAACAGGAAAAACTGATCTGTGCTCTATTTTCGAAAAATCCAACATTAACTTTGCGTGAAGGTGCTTCGAAATTGTCCCAAAAAGGTTTGAATATCTCCCACGGAACTATTCGTAATCATTTGATTGCAAATAGTGTGAAATACCGAAGTACTTTGCAAAAACCGATGCTCAGTGAAAAACATGTCCAAAAACGTCTTGAATGGGCCAAAGACAATTTGGATCGTGACTGGGGCAACGTTATCTTCACTGATGAATCCTCTTTTTGGGCCTTTCCTATCATCAGGCATGCCTGGAAAAACCGACCCTGCAACTTGAAACAGCTGGTTCGACGCATTCACAAAATTTGGAGGTCGTTTTCAGAAGAGTATGCGCAAAATCTTGTTCAAAGTATGTCGCGAAGATGTCAAGCTATAATTGATGCTGGGGGTGATTGGACCTGCTATTAATGTATTTGCATTGAAGTTTTCGATCAAATAAATCAATATTAAAAAGAATTTTCGCACGCTCTTATTTAACAGACTGTAAAGGGTATGGGGGGATAAAAAAATGAACCACCACAGATCCTGACAACATACAGTCTTGTTATTTGGCTTACGAGAACCTTGCGCAGCTGCCAGTTCTCATATTAAGCAAACTCAAAAAATTTTTTGGAATTTTTAAGTGATCGTCGGTTTTATTAAAAATAATATGCATCCCTAGAAAATTTCGAAAAACGTATCTTGGCTCCTGTGGAACCTCACGCCAGAACCAGCACGTACATTATCCGTTGACAGATTCTGATAGCTCACAGGTTGCCAGGCTCGCCATACATTTGTTTATCGACATGTTAACGTCCATTTGTTGTTAGGAATTTTAATCCCGATATGGTGCATTCTTATTTGTACCTAAGCCAATGTATTCTTTGGCCAAACCGAAATCTCGATTAATATTTTTTAATTTCTTTCAATATTTTTTTTGTATCTTCTCTTCTTATATCTTCTCTTCTTATAGGAGCTAAAATTGTATGTTTTTTTGTTTATTTGTTTGTACATATTTCTGTGCCAATATTTTTCCTCGAAAACGGCTACAGCGATTTCAATGAAACTTAGAATAGTGTTAGATATTAGCAAACAATGAAGAATGAGCTAGGTTTGAACTTTGTAAATGCTCACCAGAGGGCGTGGCACTGCACTAAATTTTAAATTTGATTTAGTCATAACTCGCAAACTATACAAGGTATTTGGATGAAATTTGGTCAGCGGTACGGCTTAATATTGCCTTGTAACAGACAAAAAGTGGGCGGGATCGAAGAAGTGCCACGCCCACTTTTTAGCCCTTGAAAATTTTGATTCAATATTACTCGAAAACGACTCCAACAATTTCTATGAAAATTTAGGAGACATTACCTCTAAAAACAAGGATTCATATGTGATACACCATTATATTGGGAAAACTCGTTGAAGGGCGTGGCACCGCCCACAAAAATATAAAACGGTATAAAAAGAAACTAATAAAGCAAACATTCTGAAATTAACTGTGAGGAGCCTAATTGCAATAGGGCATCTCTGATTTGAAAGTGGGCGAAATGTCGCCATTGCGCGTGGAACCTCACATACAAGCAAAATACGTTAAATGCTATTTCTCGCAAATGTAACAAGATATTTTAATGAAATTTGGTATGTAGGTACTACTTATCAATGCCCTGTAATAACCGAAAAGTGGGCGGTATCGAAGAAGTTCCACGCCCCTTTTTTAACCATTGAAAATTTTAATTCAATATTACTCGAAAACGACTTCAACAATTTTAATGAAAAATTTAAATATTTTCCCCCTGAAAACAAGTATCAATATGTGATAACCGTTATATTAGAAAAACTCGTTGGAGGGTGTGGCACCGCCCACAAAAATTTAATACGATATAAAAAGAAAACTACTAAAGCAATCTTTCTGAATTTTACTGTAGTGAATCTTCTTTTTATGAGGCACCTACGAGCTCAAGGTGGGCAAAATATCGCAGGTGGGCGTGGAACCTCCCATACAAGTAAAACAATTTAAATGCTATTACTCGCAAATGGTACAACATATTTTGATAAAATTTGGTATGCGGAACTGGATCACGAGTATCTAAAGCATAAAGAGAAGTGGGCTTTGTTCAATAATTGTCACGCCCACTTTTTACCAAAATAAAAATTTTAGTTAATAACTCATACACAAAAAAAATGGAATGAACATTCCGAGTCATGATGATACGATATTTCAGCCCCCATACAAGAGACGAAATATTTTGGGTGCGTGGCGTATCCCATTTATTTATTATAGGTCATTCTATTTCTCTTAAAAAATTTGGAGTTCTTGATATTTTTCTATACCATTCAATATTTTCCGAGTTTTTATACCCTACACCCAGGGTATATTCACTTTGTCCTTCCGTTTGTAACGCAGAGAAGGAGGCGTGGCAGATATAGAAAAGTATATATATTCTTGATCAGCGTCACCTCCTGAGTCGATATAGCCATGTCCGTCTGTCTGGCTGGCTGGCTGGGTGGCTGGCTGGCTGGCTGGCTGGCTGTGTGTTGAAATACACTTTTTGGGAAAACTGAGCAAGATAATTCAATGAAACTTGGTACACTGCCTTCGTCACCAAAGTTAGCTCGGGGGATTGAAAATGAGCGAAATCGGTCAACGGACACGCCTACCGGCCATAAAAATATATATTCAAAATGCAATTTTAGGAGTTTTTTTCACGACAATGCAACCAAAATACGCATTAATATTAAAAATTGTAAGCGCAAGCTCTGAGGAAAAACTAAGCGAATTCGGACAAGAGGGCGTGGCACCTCCCATATAAGCAAATGCTTAAAAACGCTATACTGAAAGCGTTTTTTGAGATATTCGAATCAAATTTGACTCAGACACTAAGAATCATAAATGAAAGCTCTCAACAAAAATTGGATGAAATCGGACAAGGGGGCGTGGTACCTCCCACATAAGCAAAAGTTTCAAAATGCTATACTGAAACAGTTTCTTGAGATAATCGAACCAAGCTTCACTCAAATACTAAATACTATAAATGCACGCTCTAAGCTAAAACTAGACGAACTCGGTCAAGAGGGCGTGGCACCTCCTATATAAGCAAAAGCTTCAAAACGCTTTACTGAAAAAGTTTTTCACTCAGACACTAAAAACTATAAATGCAAGCGCTGAACAAAAACTGGGTGACCTCGGACAAGAGGGCGTAGCAACTCCCATATGAGCAAAATTTGAAAAATACTGCAGTGTAGGGTATTTAATGTTTGGCCAGGCCACATTTTACACCCTTACTAGTTTCTTATTATTTTTCTTATCGGTTAATTTATCATTTTGAAAGCATTGGAGGTGAAAAGGTACGAGTTTCATAACAAAAAATAGCTATGAATAAAAACATCGACTAAAATAATAAGATCAGATTGTTGACCGAGTAGGGATCGGTCTCCAGGTACTATTTATTATACCCTACACCCAGGGTATATTCACTTTATCCTTCCGTTTGTCACGCTAAGAACGGGGCGTGGCAGATATAGAAAAGTATATATATTCTTGATCAGCGTAACCTCCTGAGTCGATATAGCCATGTCCGTCGGTCTGGCTGGCTGGGTGGCTGGCTGTGTGTGGAAATACATTTTTTGGGAAAACTAAGGGAGATAATTCAATGAAATTTGGTGCACAGCCTCCATCGTCAAAGCGCCTACCGCCCATACAAAAAATATATTCAAAATGCAACTTTTGGAGTATTTTTCACGATAATGCAACCAACATATACATTAATACTAAAAACTGTAAGCGCAAGCTTTGGGCAAAAACTGGGCGAATTTGGACAAGAGGGCGTGGCACCTCTCATATAAGCAAAAGATTCAAAACGCTATACTGAAAGCGTTTTTTGAGATTATCGAACTAAATTTTACTCAGACACTAAGAATTATAAATACAAGCTCTAAGCAAAAACTGGATAAAATCGGACAAGTGGGCTGGCACCTCCCATAGAAGCAAAAGGTTTAAAACGCTATACTGAAAACAATTTTTGAGATAATCCAACCAAATTTCACTCAAATATTAAGAACTATAAATTCAAACTCTGAGAAAAAACTAAGTGAATTCGGAAAAGCAAAATATATAAGCAAAATTTTCAAAATATAGCTGTGTAGGGTATTTAATGTTTGGCCAGGCCAAAGGTAACACCCTTACTAGTTTTTATTTCAATTGTCAAATCTCAGTGTTGTCTTATTTCAGAAAATTTTTAACGATGTTTTTGTTAAAATTATTGAAAACATAATTGTTGTTAATTACACTGTGCTCGAATCGGAGCAATTTTTTTCTAACATTCATGTGACATATGTAGTAAACATATCTCGGGTATGCTAATTTCAATGGTCAAAGTCATTTTTATGGTTTGGCTCTTGTTTCTGAAAAATTCAAGTTTGAAAATTTGACTAAAAAAATAAAAAATATTAAGGCTGTAAAATTTGGCCTGGCCAAACATTAAATACCCTACACTGCAGTATTTTAAAAATTTTGCTCATATGGGAGGTGCTACGCCTTTTTGTCCGAGTTCACCCAGTTTTTGTTCAGAGCTTGCATTTATAGTTTTTTGTGTCTGAGTGAAAAACGTTTTCAGTATAGCGTTTTTGCTTATATGGAAGGTGCCACGCCCTCTTGTACGAATTCACCCAGTTTTTTCTCAGAGTTTGAATTTATAGTTCTTAGTATTTGAGTGAAATTTGGTTGAATTATCTCAAAAACTGTTTTCAGTATAGCGTTTTAAACCTTTTGCTTATATGGGAGGAGCCACGCGCTCTTGTCCAATTTTATCCAGGTATTGCTTAAAGCTTGCATTTATAATTTTCAGTGTCTAAGTAAAATTAAGTTCGATTATTTCAAAAAACGCTTTCAGTATAGCGTTTTGAAGCTTTTGCTTATATGGGAGGTGCCACGCCCTCTTGTCCGAATTCGCCATGTTTTTGCTCAGAGCTTGCGCTTACAATTCTAAGTATTTATGTGGATTTTGGTTGCATTTTCGTGAAAAATAATCCAAAAGTAGCATTTTTAATATATTCTTTGTATGGGCGGTAGGCGTGTCCGTTGACTGATTTCGGCCATTTTCATTCTTCCGAGCTAACTTTGATGATGGAGGCTGTGCACCAAATTTCATTGAATTATCTTGCTTAGTTTTCCCAAAAAATGTATTTCCACACACAGCCAGCCACCCAGCCAGCCGGCCAGCCAGACAGACAGACGGACATGGCTATATCGACTCAGGAGGTGACGCTGATCAAGAATATATATAGTTTTCTATTTCTGCCACGACTCCTTCTCTGCGTTACAAACGGAAGGACAAAGTGAATATACCCTGAGTGTAGGGTATAAACAGTTATTTTTTTCCAGCTCTACAATTCTTTCAACAAAAACCTATTCAGTTTGGTCGAATTTTTTACTTTTGTAATTTATTAAGTGTTCATAACCACCAAGAAAATCTTTTTTATTGCCAAAATTTAGAGTTTTTCCATGAAAATACAATAACATTTTCTTTTCAAATTTATTCTATTTTTATACCCTACACCCAGGGTATATTCACTTTGTCCTTCCGTTTGTAGCGCAGAGAAGGAGGCGTGGCAGATATAGAAAAGTATATATATTCTTGATCAGCGTCACCTCCTGAGTCGATATAGCCATGTCCGTCTGTCTGGCTGGCTGGGTGGCTGGCTGTGTGTTGAAATACACTTTTTGGGAAAACTGAGCAAGATAATTCAATGAAATTTGGTGCATTGCCTTCGTCGCCAAAGTTAGCTCGGGGGATTGAAAATGAGCGAAATCGGTCAACGGACACGCCTACCGCCCATACAAAAAATATATTCAAAATGCAATTTTAGGAGTATTTTTCACGACAGTGCAACGAAAATACGCGTAAATACTAAAAATTGTAAGCGCAAGCTCTGAGAAAAAACTAAGCGAATTCGGACAAGAGAGCGTGGCACCTCCCATATAAGCAAATGCTTAAAAACGCTATACTGAAAGTGTTTTTTGAGATATTCGAACCAAATTTTACTCAGACACTAAGAATCATAAATGAAAGCTCTCAACAAAAATTGGGTGAAATTGGACAAGGGGGCTTGGTACCTCCCATATAAGCAAAAGCTTCAAAACGCTATACTGAAAACGTTTTTTGATATATTCGAACCAAATTTGACTCAGATACTAAAAATTATAAATGAAAGATCTCAACAAGAATTGGGTGAATTCAGACAATGGGGCGTGGCACCTCCCATATAAGCATAAGTTTCAAAATGCTATACTGAAACAGTTTTTTGAGATAATCCAACTAAAATTCACTCAAATACTAAATACTATAAATGCACGCTCTAAGCTAAAACTACACGTACTCGGACAAGAGGGCGTGGCACCTCCTATATAAGCAAAAGCTTCAAAACGCTTTACTGAAAAAGTTTTTCACTCAGACACTAAAAACTATAAATGCAAGCTCTGAACAAAAACTGGGTGAACTCGGACAAGAGGGCGTAGCACCTCCCATATGAGCAAAATTTGAAAAATACTGCAGTGTAAGGTATTTAATGTTTGGCCAGGCCAAATTTTACACCCTTACTAGTTAATACTTTTTCTTGATATTCTTACATTAAACGACGAAAGGCAATAATTTATTCGTATGTAAGTGCATTATTTTATCGGTTGGTCATATTAAAGTTAAAAATCTAAAAAAATTAATAACTATGCAAAATTAAACAATGAAATGTTTGTGGAAAACTTACTATTTCGTCAAGCAAGCGTGGTGGGAAACCACGGAAGTGTTTCATTTGTACTTTGGTGAACATATAGTTCGTTATGGAGAATGGGTCCCGTCTATTATATGTCAGGATGCTTAGTACATGATCCAGAAGAATGTTATGTGTGCTTGAATTCAGTAATGGATTAAGCAGAACGAAAAAATATCAATTGGAGTACGAACCAACCAAATTTATTCAATGAGTGAATATTTGCAACCATCGTTGGAAAGCATTGAATAAGCATCTAGAGAATTGTTGCAAATGCAACCTCATCAAAATTACGCAAAATCTTTTAGATATGATTGTACGACGTCTCAAGTTATCGCAGCAACAGTCGATTGCTTTAGCCAAGGAACTAAAACAACTGAAGAAGAAGCATCAGAAGTAAAATAAATTTGATAAAAAAATTTTCCATGTAAAACATAAAAATTTTTACAAAAACAGATTTTTTTGCATTTTGCTGTACTTTTTGTGAGCGTGAACACTCAATAGGTTGTAAAAGTGATAAATTTGACCAAACTGAATAGGTATCTGTTGATAGGCAATGGTTGAAATGGAAAAAAACCTGTTTTTTATTAAATTTATTTTTTTTTAGTCAAATTTTCAAACATAAATTTCTCGAAAACAAATGCCAAACCATACAAATTACTATGACCATTGAAATCAGCGTGCGCACGTGCCCGAATTACATGGGTCGCATCAATGTTAGAATTTCCGACTAGCACAGTGTTATTATTTTGGGAATACAACAATATCTTTAACTAACGACGAGTTTGTTTGCTTGTTTGGGAATTCCGCTACAGCTGTTTTATATTCTCATTTTTTGTTTCAGTGAATGGTTTTTATGGTAAAACTTTCTAAATATTTACAAATATTTATAAATTTTTTCTTTTAACGAACGGACCTATTACACAGTGATTTTACACTTTGCATGAGATTTAGCAGATATGGTAGGTCTGCTCGAGTACTTAACATGCCTATACTTAAAAATTGTAATACACCCTCAAACTCCTAAGTTGCCCTTAAATAGCTGTTTTTGGGTGGTTTTGTGCACTTAAAAATTTGTAGCTCAGTTATTTCTTAACCGATTTTGCATTTTTTCACTGATTTGGAAAGGAGAATTTATAGTTATTTTAAAAATATATACTATAACTTAAGCTCAATGGAAATATTTTGGGAAATTTTAGAGGAAAGCTGGAATTTGTAAAAAATAAATTCGGTTTTTCGCAGTTTGACGTCTTTTTTAAGCAATATTTTGAAAGATAAGGCATATAAATTTTAATTTATTCATTAAGAACATACAATCTACTAGCTGGCCCGGTAGCGACTTTGTTCGCCCGTTCCCGATGACCTTTACATATGTTCCAAGTCCCTGTCGTCCTTCTCTTCCAACCCCTCAGGTTTTTCAAGGTGAATAGAATACATATTTATGTACCAACTTTTATAATGATAGCTATTATAGGCGTAGAAATATAGCATTTTGAGTATTTTTACTGTACGGGGGGTGCAAATCCCTTTCGTTCAATCCCTCTTAAGCTTTTCATGCTGAATAGTAGACGCAATAAACATCCATGTACCAAGTTTCATAATGATAGCTGATATAGGAACACTGATATAGCATTTTGTGTGTTTTTTTCATATGGGGTGCTCAACGTCCCCTGGTTCAATCCCCCTCAAATTTTGCAGGGTTGATGGTAGATACATTATGCATAAGTTCACTAACTTTCATAATCATAGCTTGTATAACTGAAGAGATATAGCAATTTTTGTATTTTTTTCGTATGGGGAGTGCAACCCCCGTCCCCCGCAGCGGCATCTCACCCCCTTAAGATCCTTTTACAGACCATAACAAACCATTTACAAAAAAAATTATTTAAATCGGCCGTGTAGTTTCCGCATCCATAAGCTACATACGGACACCATTTCATTTTTATATATCTACTAGCTGGCCTGGTTGCGACTTCGTTCGCCCATTCCCGATGCCTATACGTACGAAGTCCCATCCATCTCCATCGTCCCTCTCTTCCAATCACCAAGGTTTTTAAAGATCCATGTTTTGTAATCATAGCTCCCATAGGTACAGAGATATATCATTTTATATATTTTTTGTATGAAGGGTGCAACTCCCCCTTCTCAACTCCCCGCCCAAGTTTTTCAAAGTAAATGGTAGATAGAATATTCATGTATGCACCAAGTTTTATAACGATATCTGCGATATGTGAAGAAATATAGCATTTTGTGTATTTTTGAAAAGTGGATGCAATTCTACATCAATATCCCCCAAGTTTTGCATAGTGAATGGTAGATATGTACATCCAATTTTCAAAAATACACAAAATGCTATATTTCTTCACATATCGCAGATATCGTTATAAAACTTGGTACATACATGAATATTCTATCTACCATTTACTATGAAAATCTTGGGCGGGGTGGGTGAGAAGGGGGAGTTGCACCCTTCATACAAAAAATATAGAAAATGCTATATCTCTGTACCTATGGGAGCTATGATTACAAAAGTTGATACATGGATCTTTAAAAACCTTGGTGATTGGAAGAGAGGGACGATGGAGATGGATGGGACTTCGTACTTAAAGGCATCGGGAATGGGCGAACGAAGTCGCAACTAGGCCAGCTAGTATAGATATATTTAAAAATGAAATGGTGTCCGTATGTAGCTTATGAACGAGGAAACTACATGGCCGATTTACATAATTTTTTTTTAAAATTGTTCATTGTGGTCTGTGGAAGGTTCTTAAGGGGTTGAGATGCCACTGAGGGGAACGGGGGTTGCACCCCCCATACTAAAAAAATACAAAAATGCTATGTCTCTATAGTTATACAAGCTATGATTATGAAAGTTGGTGAACTTATGCATAATGTATGTGTCATTCACCATGCAAAATTTGAGGGGGATCGAACTAGGGAACGTTGCACCCCTCATATGAAAAAAACACACAAAATGCTAATATATTAGTGTTCCTATATCAGTTATCATTATGAAACTTGATACATGGATATTTACTGCGTCTACTATTCAGAATGCAATGCTTAAGAGGGATTGAAAGAAAGGGATTTGCAACCCCCGTGCAGTAAAAATACTCAAAATGCTATATTTCTACGCCTATAGTAGCTATCATTATAAAAGTTGGTACATAAATATATATTTTATTCACCTTGGAAAACCTGAAGGGTTAGAAGAGAAGGATGATGGAGATAGATGGGACTTGGAACATATGTAAAGGGCATCGGGAACGGGCGAACAAAGTCGCTTCCGGGCCAGCTTGTTTTCAATAAAACAAATCATCATTTATTAAAATTAGTTGAAAATGTAGATGAAACGATTTTCTTATACATCTCACTTTATTTCAAATTATAATTTTTAAATTATAAAAAATGCTTGCCGGATCCGGATTTAAAGAAAATGATTTTTTGTGACCCCTTATGTTTTCGTCGAACATTTTAACCCATTATGACTAAGTTTTAGAAAATTGGTGTCAAAAAGACCCATAGAAACAGGACCTAAAGTGTTAAGATGATTGAAAAAAATATTTTACACAAAACTATAAGGATCACTTAAACTAGTTTTTATTATGTCAGTCATTTCAAACGGGAAAGATTGGGCAAGCATTTTTTTATACCCTACACCCAGGGTGTATTCACTTTGTCCTTCTGTTTGTAACGCAGAGAAGGAGGAAAACTGACCAACATAATTCAATGAAATTTTGCACTCTGCCTCCGTCGTAAAAGTTGCACCCCCCATACTAAAAATATATAAAAAATGCTATATCTTTACAGTTATACAAGCTATGATTATGAAAGTTGGTGAACTTCTGCATAATGTATGTACCATTCACCATGTAATATTTGAGGGGGATTCAACTAGGCGACGTTGCACCCCTCATATGAAAAAAACACACAAAATGCTATATCAGTTATCATTATAAAACTTGGTACATGGATGTTTATTGCGTCTACTATTATGCATGCAAAGCTTAAGAGGGATTGAACGAAAGCGATTTGCACCCCCCGTACAGTAAAAATACTCAAAATGCTATATTTCTACGCCTATAGTAGCTATCATTATAAAAGTTGGTACATAAATATATATTTTATTCACCTTGAAAAACCTGAAGGGTTGGAAGAGAAGGATGACAGAGATAGATGGGAGTTGGAACATATGTAAAGGGCACCGGGAATGGGCGAACAAAGTCGCTTCCGGGCCAGCTAGTCTATATATATAAAAATGAAATGGTGTCCGTATGTAGCTTATGAACGCGGGAACTACACAGTCGATTAACATAATTTTTTTTTTAAATTGTTTGTTGTGGTCTGTAGAAGGTTCTTAAGGGGGTGATATGCCACTGAGGGGAACGGGGGTTGCACCCCCCATACTAAAAAAATACAAAAAATGCTATATCTCTATAGTTATACAAGCTATGATTATGAAAGTTGGTGAACTTATGCATAATGTATGTATCATTCACCATGCTAAATTTGAGGGGGATCGAACTAGGGAACGTTGCACCCCTCATATGAAAAAAACACACAAAATGCTAATATATTAGTGTTCCTATATCAGTTATCATTATGAAACTTGATACATGGATGTTTACTGCGTCTACTATTCAGAATGCAATGCTTAAGAGGGATTGAAAGAAAGGGATTTGCAACCCCCGTGCAGTAAAAATACTCAAAATGCTATATTTCTACGCCTATAGTAGCTATCATTATAAAAGTTGGTACATAAATATATATTTTATTCACCTTGGAAAACCTGAAGGGTTAGAAGAGAAGGATGATGGAGATAGATGGGACTTGGAACATATGTAAAGGGCATCGGGAACGGGCGAACAAAGTCGCTTCCGGGCCAGCTTGTTTTCAATAAAACAAATCATCATTTATTAAAATTAGTTGAAAATGTAGATGAAACGATTTTCTTATACATCTCACTTTATTTCAAATTATAATTTTTAAATTATAAAAAATGCTTGCCGGATCCGGATTTAAAGAAAATGATTTTTTGTGACCCCTTATGTTTTCGTCGAACATTTTAACCCATTATGACTAAGTTTTAGTAAATTGGTGTCAAAAAGACCCATAGAAACAGGACCTAATGGGTTAAGATGATTGAAAAAAATATTTTACACAAAACTATAAGGATCACTTAAACTAGTTTTTATTATGTCAGTCATTTCAAACGGGAAAGATTGGGCAAGCATTTTTTTATACCCTACACCCAGGGTGTATTCACTTTGTCCTTCTGTTTGTAACGCAGAGAAGGAGGAGAAGGAGGAAAACTGACCAACATAATTCAATGAAATTTTGCACTCTGCCTCCGTCGTAAAAGTTAGCTCGGAGGATTGAAAATGAGCGAAATCGGTCAATGGACACGTCTACCACCCATACAAAAAATATATTCAAAATGAAATAATAAGAGCATTATTTGCAATGATTGAAGCAAAATAGACTTAAATACTAAGGATACTAAGTACAAACTCTGAGCAAAAACTAGGCGAATTCGGACTAGAGGGCGAGGCACCTCCCATATAAACAAAAGTTTCAAAATGTTATACTAAAAGCGTTTTTTGAGATAACCCATCCAAATTGCACTCGAACTTTCAGATCAATAAATGCAAGCCCTGAGAAAATACTAAGCAAACTCGGACAAGAGGGCGTGGCACCTGCCATATACGCAAAAGTTTCAAAATGTTATACTGAAAGTGTTTTTTGAGATAATCCAACCAAATTTCATTCAAACACTAAAAACATTAATTGCAAACTCTGAGCAAAAAGAAGGCGAAGTGGAATTAGAGGGCGTGGCACCTCCCATATAAGCGAAAGTTTCAAAATTACTGAAAGATTTTTTTAAGAAAACCTAACCAAATTTCCTTCAAAACAGTAAATGCAAGCACTACGCAAAACCTAGGTCAAGTCGGAGAAGGACGTGGCACTTCCCATATAAACAATTTGTTCTTATACTCTCCTAGGAATTATGGAAGAATAAAACAATTTATTTTAATAAAAACTTGTGTGTTCAAAAATATTTCATAGTATTTATCAACTAAGTGCAGTGTATGGTATTTAATTTTGGCCAGGTCAACGATACAACCCTTACTAGTTATTAGTTAAAAACTATTATTTCGAATAAAGTAAGATTTTATAAAAAATTGTAACATCTTCATTTTTCAACCAGTTTTGATAAATGTTAATTAGTTTTATTAAGAATTGTATGTTCTTTATGAAAAAACTTTTAGTCATATATTTGTAAAGATCGCATTTTTATTCCGTTCCTTAATTTGTCATAATTACTTATGTGTTAAAAAATGCATTGATAGATCTATTTTCAATATATAAATGTCATTAAGTAACACACTCAAAAATTCTTAAATTTATGAATAAACTAAAATATGTGAGCCAGTTATTGTTGTTGATGTTTATTTGTATCATAAGGACAATATCTATATATAAATAGGCAAACGAAATCAGTTCAGTCCCTGTTATATATCAACCGATTTGCTTGATTTTTGATTTGTTGGAAAGGTTGTGAGGAGGAGAAGTGCATAAAACTAAATTTTTTTTAAAGTGGGCGGTGCCACGCCCCTAAATATAAAAAATGCTTTCACGGACAAACTACTGCATCGATTTTTCTGAAATTTGGTATGAAGATAGGGTTAACACCAAGGAACGACCAAGAAACTACAATATTATGTATTTTAGTGGACGGTGACACGCCCCTTAGTGGAAAAAACTATCTCACGGCCAAGCCACTGCATCCATTTTTATGAAATTTGGTATGGAGATAGGGTTAACACTAAGGAAGGATAAAATTACCATTTTGTTTTTTGTAGGTGGTGCCACGCCCCTTAATTGCAAAAAACGCACTCACGGCTAAACCACTACATAGATTTTTATGAAATTCACTATAGAGATAGGGTTAGCACTAAGGATTGATTTTTATGAATTTTGATATGGGGTTAGAATGAACAGGATGTTTTATCGACCAAGGAGAAGTATAAAAAGTTTTTGCTTTATAGGCAAATAGTCGAATTTCGGCCACAAGGCGAACTCTAGTTTACACTAATAGTTACAAACTTTGAGATTTAGTCCTATGGACTTACAGCAAATGAATTCAATTGAATAAACAGAGTCGTTTCTGTATGTCTAAAAACACAATTCCAGTAGACTTTCTCATTCGTTTGTTTTCTTTTATAATATTAGCCACTCTTTTGACTTGGTGAGTCGTACTATGTTCCGCTCGGAATCCAAACTGAAATCTGTTTATAACATTGCTTTCTTCAGCAAAATTTTTGAGCCTAACCAGAATAATTTTTTCAAAAATTTTGTCTAAACTGCTAAGTAAACTAATAGGCCGATAGCTGTTGGGTAGTTTTGGATCTTTGTTTAGTTTTAAGATTGGTATAACTTTTGCTTTTTTAAATATTTGTGGGAAGTAGGCAAAAATTAAATATTTTAATGAGAAAATTTAAAGTCGATTCTGGAGTTTTTTTTAGTAGAATATTATTAATTCTATCGAAACCAGGAGCTTAACGATTCTTTAGATTATAATGCATGAGATTTCTACAACGTCAGTGAAGATTGTAAATCTTCATTATGAAAGTGATCACTAGATAAACCAGTAACATAACTGACAAATCTGTCAATAGAATGAGTAGAATTAGTAGTCGTGGAATGGGCTTCAGAAAATTGGTCAGCTATAGCATTTGCTTTATCAACATGGCTTATATTCTGACAATTGCCTACCATTAAAGTGGGGATGTTCTTTTTTTTAGTAAAATATTTCGAAACCTTCCAAAAATTTTAACTACCTTCCCTTAGAGTCGACAAAAATTTTGTCGATTGCTCATTTCTAAGGTTGTTTATATGTATGCAAATAATTTGATTTAATTGATTAATAATTGCGAGAAAACAGGTTTTTTCTCTAAGGTTTCTACTTCTTTGAAATTTTCTTCTATACATATTCCTGAGATCTTTAGTATTCTAGCGTTATCTATAACATTTGAAAATTCAAGTAATTGAGATTCAATATTGAAAATAGTGATATCTTTGCTTAGAGTAGCAGAAGACATAATGTTGTTGTCAATTTCACTCTTAAAAAGTTCCCAATTAGTATTTTTATAATCAGGATAGTACTCTACAGATTCAGAAATATGCTCGTTTATGTAAAAACTAATCGGATTATGATCAGAATATAACTCACAAGAAAAAACGTTCACATCAGAAAAAGACATCGCGGAGTTAGATAAAAGAAGGTCGACAGTGGAAGAGAGCCTAGGATTTAAATTTTGTGGGATTCTAGTAGGACTTAACGGATTATAAATAAAATAATTAGAAATATTTTGATGATTAAATAAAGCTCGTCCAGACTGGTTAATGTTGCTGCAATTCCAACTAGTTTGTTTTGCATTAAAATCGCCAATAATAAAGAAATCGTTTTTAACCGACGCAAGAAAATTTAGATCACTCGAAAAATCATTGCTGTATCTTGGACAGTAACCAGATATAAGAATTATATTTGTGTTGTTAATTTTCAGTGAAATACTGATATTTTCTATCAGTTTAGTAGGAAAAATTTTATGTAAGCAATGGCAATTGCAACACCACCTCCAAATGTTTCTCTATCATTTCCATAAATTTTGTATCCAGGGAGTCGAAATTTATGATGAGATTTCAAAAATGTTTCGTTTAGAGAAACTATATCAACAGATTTGCTTACTAAAAAATGGTGAAGTTGTACAGAAGCGTTAAATGTTGTAATGCCTTGACAATTCCAATGTATTATATGAAGACTGTTTAATATTTTATAATTATATTGTATGTTTAAGCATACCCATAATTACATTCAATTGTTCCAATTTTGAATGGCATCGACGAAGGTCTGTTGTAGCTTTAGCAAAAATTTGGAAAAGTTCATCTATCGAAAAAAGAGAATCCTTTTCGCCCTGCAATGTTGGTTTAGAATTAACTGCATCTGCATCTGTTTTTGATTGAGATGGAAAAAAGCTGCTTTGAACATCATCCACATTTGCTAGTGGCGAATCAACATTGTTGAATGATGTTGATCTAAACGTGGTCTTATTAGGAACTGGAGCTTTAGTAAAACGACTTCTCAGCTCGAGATATTCTGCACGACAGGGACACTTTGGATAATCTGCCCTGTGATTGAATGGCTTCTTATTGTTTTTAATGCAATTTGTGCATTTAAAAACTAACGATTTAATGTTTGAAGCACTTTTTAGCTTACATGAGTCAAAATAGTGATTCAATCCACAAGCCAAACATACTTTGGAGCGATGGCAGTTTGATGAACCGTGGCCAAACATTGAACATTTGTTACATAACGTTGGGCCATACTTTTTCTTCTAAGGGTTTCTTCATTGTAAAGCAACATTGCAAAAGAATTTTATTTTTAGAATTTGAGATTTACGCACAATATTTCTATCAAACTCTACAAATAAATAGCATCGTTTATATTACACCCTTTAGTTTCAATCTCTTTAATTGATTTTAAGTCAATGTTGAATTTTTCTTTAAGTTCATCAGAAATCCGACTGAGTGGCAATTTCGGTAAACCAAAAAAGACAATTTTGTAGATAGAATAATTTTTAACTGGGTGGGTGAAAAATTTGAAGCTTAAATCTTGCAATTTTTGTACAGCAGTTGCATGATCTTGTAATGACTTTGAGAAAACTTTGGTTCCAATAGTCAGTCTTTTAAAATTATATTTTTCAACTTCAAATAACTTAATTACATCAGTAAATTGGTGTAAGTTGTCTACAATAATTGGAGGAGGTTTCATACATTCAGTTTTGGGAGCTTCATCTTCATCATCAGAAGAGACACTATCCATTTTATTATCGGGAAGTTTGTTGAAAACATTGAACCGGTTTAATTTTGTAGATAGAATAATTTTTAACTGGGTGGGTGAAAAATTTGAAGCTTAAATCTTGCAATTTTTGTACAGCAGTTGCATGATCTTGTAATGACTTTGAGAAAACTTTGGTTCCAATAGTCAGTCTTTTAAAATTATATTTTTCAACTTCAAATAACTTAATTACATCAGTAAATTGGTGTAAGTTGTCTACAATAATTGGAGGAGGTTTCATACATTCAGTTTTGGGAGCTTCATCATCAGAAGACACACAATCCATTTTATTATCGGGAAATTTGTTGAATACATTGAACCGGTTTAATCTGCTATGTCCTTGCTTTTGAGAAGAACCAGCAAAGAATTTTAGTGGTTTTTGTTTGCCACCCTTTTTACGCGTAACCATCGATATCGGATATCAAAGGCTTTGCAATAGAAATTTAATTTAATTTTCGTTTGAGAGAAAAAATGTTCGTCCGTAAGATGATAAGCTTTTCGATGAAATGAGCCAGTTATTTTGAAAGTGGCCTAGGTCCATTTTCAAAAAGAATTGAGTTAGCTGCTGTATTAGTTACATTTTTAAGTTATCTTTTCATTCTGAAACAAATTGTATCTAACAAAGTAAAATTCCTTCTCTTCCAAACCCTCAGGTTTTTCAAGGTGAATAAAATAAATATGTTTGTACCAACTTTTATAATGATAGCTACTATAGGCGTAGAAATAGAGCACTTTGATTATTTTTACTGCACGGGGGTACAAATCCCTTTCGTTCAATCCCTCTTAAGCTTTGCATGCCAAATAGTTGACGCAATAAACATCCATGTACCAAGTTTCATAATGATAGCTGATATAGGAACACTGATATAGCTTTTTGTGTATTTTTTTCATATGGGGGGTGCCCCTCAAATTGCATGGTTGATGACAGATACATTATGCATAAGTTCACCAACTTTCATAATCATAGCTTGTATAACTGTAGAGATATAGCATTTTTTGAGTTTTTTTCGTATGGGGGGTGCAACCCCCTTACAAACCTTCTACAGACCATAACAAACAATTAAAAAAAAAAATTATGTAAATCGGCCATGTAGTTTTCGCGTTCATAAGCTACATACGGACATCATTTCATTTTTATATATATATATTAGGGTGGGCCGATTTGGATACTGGCTTCGGCTACCCCGCTATGCGAAAGCTCATTCAATTCTTGGAATATTTGTTCAAGGAACCATACCTCTGGGTTCAACTTTAGTTCGGCGCATTTTCGATCGAAAATTTTACTTTCCATTTAATATTTTTTTATTTTCATACTAAATTTTGAAAATTCCTATAGACAAAAGTAATGTCATAATATGATTTGGCTGTTATTTTATCAGTAATCAATTAAATTGGGTTTTGTTTACATAGGAAATTTACTTGATGGTGTGGAATTTATGCTATATATTTGAAAAAGTGATATGGGCCAAATAGCCGATTATGATGATCCACTTTCAAATTAAACGATTCATATTTTTAGATGAATTTTTTCAAACAAAACACCAACCTAGGATGAAAGTTCATTCAATTCTATAAATATTTGCCCAAGGAACCATACCTCTACGTTTAACTTTAGTTCGCATTTTCGATTGGAAATTTAACATTGCGCTTAATATTTATTTTTATACTAAATTTTTAAAATTCTTATAGAGACAAAAGTAATATCATAATATTAATTGGCTGGTATTCTGTCAGTAATCCATAAAATTAGGTAGTTTTCACGGAAAGTTTACTTGATAGTGTTGAATTGATGATATTTATTCCAAAAAATTATATCGGTCAAATGATCGATTTATAATAAACGATTCATATTTTTATATGGATTTTTGGTATATTGTTCTGTAAAATTAAAAAAGAAGCTTCAAATTTATTTCCTAAAACTGCCACGAGATGTCGCCTTGAAAAAAAATAAGTATCGGATTCGGCATTCTAGCATCCAAAAACATTTGGGCTGGCGTTTTGATTGAAAAAATCCATGTAAAAATATGACTCGTTTATTTTGAAATCGGTTATTGGACCGATATAATTTTTTTAAATAAATATCAATTTCACACTATCAAGTAAACTTTCCGTAAAAACAAAACCTAATGTTATTGATTACTGACAGAATACGAACCAATTAATATTATGACAAGACTTTTGTCTCTACAAGAATATTAAATTTTAGCATAAAAATGTAACTTAAATTACTGACAATTGCGACGTGTTGGAATTTTTTCACTATTTTCTCGTAATCAGCACACTTAAATCAATAAAAATTGTTTTTTAAAATTCAGAGAGGACTGTGATATTAAATGCAAGGTAAAATTTTCGATCGCAAATGCGCCGAGCTAAAGTTGAACACAGAGGTATGGTTCCTTGAGCAAATATTCATAGAATGGAATGAGCTTTCACATAGGGGTAGCCGAAGTCGTCCATACAATTTGGCCCACTCTAATATATATAGATATAGATTACATTGTACTAGTTGAAAATTTGGTCTTACGGAAAATAGGTTATTCTTATCTAATTCGTGCATAGGGAATTCAGTGGTGTTAACCGTTTTGCTGGATTGGTTCATCGCCCATACAAAAAGTTCAAATCAAAATTTTGTCTAGGAAGTGGTGTTTGTCATAAAGAATCTCTTATTAAATTATGATGAATCAATGATTTTTCATCAAAATTATGTTTTCCTGTTCAGGATGTATTAATTGGCAATGGAATCGCAAAATTTTTTATCAATTTATTAGATACTTCTTAACTTTATCTTTAATTTCACCGAATTTTCTTATAGAGTGAGTGCAAGACGGACCTGAGTATGCAAAATATGAGTACCGAAAACTTAGCTGGGATTCTCACAAGTCTGACTACAAGTAACAAGAAATTGGATGCTGTCAGGATCTGCGGTGGTCCATGTTTTGAAGCCCCTACCCCGCACAGTGTGAGATTTTGCCAATCTAGGACGTCAAAATGAAATAAAAAACAATGTGCTTGAAAATCGATCAAACACGTACTATTGAACAGCTTGCAATACCAAATTTTCAAGCTTGCATCGATAACAAAACTTTGAGCGTTTTTTGCATTAAAGGTCAATACTTTC
Organism: Calliopum simillimum; assembly: GCA_951812925.1. Taxonomy (NCBI): domain Eukaryota; kingdom Metazoa; phylum Arthropoda; class Insecta; order Diptera; family Lauxaniidae; genus Calliopum; species Calliopum simillimum. Next base: position 58,883,152 of record OX638370.1, on the reverse strand, counting down.
ACTATAAATGTTTGCTATAAACAACCCTTACATTTACACTTAAGTATTTTAATCAAATTATTAGACAAATTTCAAAAATCTTGAATCTTTCATGGACTATAACTTACAAGTTGGGCGTGGTCAGGCTATGAAAAAGAATACAGGATGAGCATACATCGCCGGTGCTTACGAAGACTATCTATTCTTTAAATGCGGACAATTAAATCCTTTTTTTCAAACTGCGGCGAAAAATATCTTTTTTGTGCGAATGCGGACAAGAAAATCACTTTTTACAAAATGCGGAGAAGAAAATAACTTATTACAAAATGCGGAGAAGAAAATAACTTATTACAAAATTCGCCGCATTTTGTAAAAAGTGATTTTCTTCGCCGCATTTTGTAAAAAGTGATTTTCTTCCCCGCATTTTATAAAAAGTGATTTTCTTGTCCGCATATTACAAAAAAGATTTTTTTCGCCGCAATTTAAAAAAAAAAGATTTTTTTTCGCCGCAATTTCAAAAAAAAAAGATTTTCTTCGCCGCAACTTTCGGTTGGAAGATTTTCTTCGTAAGCACCGGCGACATACTCATGTCCGATTTTTTTCATCTCTGAACCAAATCTCCGCATAAAGAATTAAAGCACATATACAAAATTTCAACTCGATATCTTTGAAACTACGACTATAATTGAATTTTGACGTCCTAGATTGACAAAATCTCACACTGTGCCCCGGTCCAGTCTAAACATAGTTTTCCGTTTTCAGTTTTTATAGCAATTTATGATAAATCGAGACCTTCTTATTACGAATTTGATCTTGGTTTTTTTCTGTCACGTCAGGATCCTGAACTATCCTTGCACAAAAGTGAAAAAATCACTGTTTTGAGGTCTACTTAAAACTATATAACAAAAACAGCAAATAGTAAAATTAATTTTCGTTTATGATTACGGATAGGAAAAATTAAATTGAACTTTACTTTAACTATTTAACTGTACTTTAACTATTTTCAATCTCGCAATAATATACAAAGGCTATTTCCGGACCGAAAAACTAAAAAGTTAAAATTTTATTGTTTTTACCAATAACAATATTTTTTTGAAAATATTTCAAACCTTTGCAGAACAAGATCATATGACAAATGACAGTTCAATTCTAGATTTAGTGAATAAACCCACAAATGACTGAGCAAAAAATAAAATTTTAAGAAAATTCGCAAGAAATTAACGTTAAAGTAAAAAAAATATCCAATAAATTGATCAAAAAGTTAGCAATTCGAATGCCCATTAATTCATCATGAACTGGAAAATATACTTTTGATGAAAAATGATTGGTTTATCAGAAGTTACTATGGGAATCTGTATAAAAACACTTCTTTCTGGACGAAATTTTAATTTTAACTTTTTGTATGGGGTGATGAACCAATCTAGCAAAACGGTTAACACCACTGAATTCCCCGTATCCGAATTAGGTAAGAATGACCTATCTCCCGCCAGACCAAAAAAAATGCAAGCAATTAAATAATTTCTTTCAGCGCAGTTACATAGTAAAAATCCTGACATCAATGTCTCGGGACTCGTAACTGAAATATTCTGGACTAAGATCAGATTGCTTGATTTCAGCTTTGTTTTTTATCGAAATTAGTTGTTTTTCAAGACTTTACGTGTTTTGTCTTGTTTTAAATCACCAGTATTGAATCCTAGTAAAGTGGCATCGCTCACTTCAAAAAATGCCCAATTCCACATTAACGTATGTAACAAACTTTTTCAAACCAAGCTTGAGACATTTGATGAAATATATTATATATAGGGCGTGTCACCGCTCATATTTCCAGTGATTATTGTTTGTCCCGATGCTTCTAATGTATGTACCAAATTTTGTGTTAGTAAGTTTCAGAGATAGGAAAAATCGTATTATATAGGGGGCGTGACATCGCCAAATTTTTCAGTGATTGTCGTTTGTGCTGATGCCCCTGTCGTATGTACCAAATTTTATTTTTCTGTGTCTGATAGTTTCAGAAATATGATGAATCAAACTACATAGAGGGCGTACCACCGCCCATTTTTTCGCTTATAAACTTTCTCCTGATCGACGATAGCATCCTAATTTTACCAGAGTCAGATGGATAGTTTTCTAGTGTATTCATATTTTATGTACACCAGCCTGGTTTTAGTGCGCGTTTTTTCGGTATTGATAGCTGGCACAGGCCAATTTTGTTAGGTTGCGAAAAAAAATTATTTTGTCAAAATTTGGTCTCGATAGGAAGGGGGTAACACAAAACAATTAGGAAAAATATCGAAAAATAATTCTTAGCTCCCCCGGAGTATTCTATGGAAGAGTAAAACGTAAAACCAGGTCCAATTATTTATTCCCACATTTCCCCAAAGCCAATCTACCTCATATCTGTCACCCTTCTGGAGGTCCCCCTACAAAATCCACATTTTTTAAATGTCCCGGGTGACCCTTCGATGGTACAAATATTTCACAAGATCCTATTATTTTCTTATCCCCAATATTTTCCCCTCACACACTTTCCTCCTATCTGCCACCCTTTTGGGGCTACCCCTACAAAAAACACTTCAATATGGGAGTTCACTTATAAAGTGCCACAGTTTAAATGTTACATATCTAGCGATGACTAATAGCAAGTCTTGAAAATCACCTGGATTCTACCAGAGGCCTCCATTGTAGTCTTGAGCCATCTTTACGCCACTTTCAGCCATGTCGTTGACAAAGGGCTCTTAATTCCATTTTATGAAGCCGTCTATCAGCTTTTTTACGCTGCTGTGAATGATTATGGTAGAGTCAGCTGAAGGAGAAGGTCCTTCTTTACAATCTTTAACAGATGATGTGTCATTTTCTTTTGCCTAAGTTCAGTAGACCTGTTCCTTCAGCTCACTCTACCGTAATTAGTCACAGCAGCGTAAAAAAGCTGATAGGCGACTTCATAAAATGGAATTAAGTGCAGTTCGTCAACGACATGGCTGAAAGTGGCGTAAAGATGGTTCAAGACTACAATGGAAGCCTCTGGTAGAATCAAGGTAATTTTCACGACTTGCTATTAGTCATCGCTAGTTATAAGAATTTATTCCCAACAATCAACCAAAACAGGCTTATCTAACTCTTAATTCTTTTCTAATTCAATTGATTTACTTATTATTTTTCGATGGCTTGTGAAATAAATGCACATAAGTAAGTGAAATGAAACGAATGGCTTTAACTACGCCAGAGCATGATATGTAACAATTAAACTGTAGCACTTTATGAGTGAACTCCCATATTGAAGTGTTTTTTGTAGAGGTAGCCCCAGTAGGGTGGCAAATAGGAGGAAGGTGTGTGAGGGGAAAATATTGAAGAAAAAAATAACAGGATCTTGTGATACATCTGTCCCATCTAGAGGTCACCCGGGATAGTTACAGTGAATTTTCAAAAGTGTGTATTTTGTAGGGGGACCTCCAGAAGGGTGACAGATAGGAGGTAGATTGGCTTGGGGGAAATGTCGGAAAAAATAATTGGACCTGGTTTTATGCTTTACTCTTCTGTGGAATACTTCGGGGGAGCTAAGAACCATTTTTCGATATTTTTCCTAATTTTTTTGCGTTTTTGTAGGGGGGCACCCAAAGAGGTGGCTTTTAGGGGGTAGGGGTGTCATCAAAAAATATAGGGGACAAAATATAATAGGACTTAATTGGATATTAAGCCTATATTGCGGGTATCCCGGGACAAATGCAGCAAATTTTCAAAAATGTGGATTTTGTAAGGGGCCCCTAAAAGGGTGGCAGATAGGGTGTAGGTGTGTCCAGAGAAAATGTTTGGGGGGAAAAAATAATAGAACCTGGTCACACATTTTACCCCTCTAGAGGTCACTCCGGGGGAGCTTTGAACTATTTTTAGAAATTTTTCTAATTTTTTAAGTTTTTTGTAGGGGGGCCCCCAAAAGAGAAAAAGATAGGAGGTAGATCTGTTACCTTAAAATGTTGGGGATAAAAAAATAATAGGACCTGGTCATACATCTTATCTATCTTAGGGTCAATCTGGCATAGTTACAGCAAATTTTCAAAAATGTGGATTTTGTAGTATCGCAGTATTTTTTTTTTTTTTTCAAATAACACTAAAACCAGGCTAATGTACACATAGATTTTAAGATAAATGTTTTTCAATGAGAATTGTATTTTTTAATAAATAAAGAAGTAAATTTTAAAAGTGGCTTGGATCCATTCATGACCCCCGAAATCATATTATTCTTAAAATTTTTTAATTTTGGTAATTGGGTTGGTAAATTTAATATTTTTAGACACCAAAAAACTTTATACGGCTATGATATCAGTTACCAATATTATTAAACTCATTGAATCGTAAGCTTTCCATATCTCGATTTCAGCATGAATGGACTTAGGCCACTTTCAAAATAAACGACTCATAAATGCCTTACGTTTCAAAGTGTTGCTTAAAAAAGACGTTAATCTGTAAAAAACGAAAAATTTTTTTTCAAATTCTGACTTTCCTCTAAAATATCTCCACATATTTCCATTGGAATAAAGCTAAAATATATATGGGACTTGGACAGTGAAAAGGGGGCTTACGTTCGAAACAAAATTTCGAGAAAAACGATCTTAAAGTTAACAAGTTAATATTGATACTTCTTCACGCTATAATGGCTTGAAATTCCTTATTTGGAGGTTTTTGGGGTCGCTGATTACGAATCTGTTTTTAGAAATTCAAAATGGCGGATCCAATATGGCGACCAAAAAAATTAGAAACTTATCGAATTCGGTTAAAACTGACTGCTCGAGGGTCTGCGGGGTCGCAGATTACAAATCTAGTATTGAAAATTCAAAATGGTGGATCTAATATGGAGGAAAAAAAATTAAAAACTTATCGGATTCGCTTAAAACTGACTACTCGGGTGTTTTTGACGGATCCAATATGGCGGACAAAAAAATGAAAACATATTCGATTCGCTTAAAACTAGCTACTCGGAAGTTTTCGGTGTTGCTGATTACGAATCTAGTATCAGTTTTTGAAAATTCCAAATGTCGGATTCAATATGGCGGACAAAAAATTAAAAATTTATCAGATTCGCTTAAAACTGGCTATTCGGTAGTTTCCGATATTGCTGATTACGAATCTAGTATAAGTTTTCGAAAATTCAAAATAACGGATCCAATATGGCGGACAAAAAATTAAAAGCATATCGGATTCGCTTAAAACTGACTACTCGGAGGTTTTCGGAGTCGCTGATTACGATTTTAGTATCAGTTTTTGAAAATGCAAAATGGCGGATCCATTGATTATTATTATTATTAATTCGCCCTTTTTGGAACAAAATGTTAATTTTTGCTCTTGAACAACTTTATGAAGGCTTAAGAGTAATAAGAGGTGGATAAATCAGGCCAGAACATTACAGTACCTTTGTGTCCACGAACAAAAGGCAAACCACGTTTTACAAGACACTCGTGAACTCGTTACACAGTGTTTTTTGGGGTTCACATATTAAGTATCACATATTGGATCCGCCATTTTGAATTTTCAAAAACTGATACTAGATTCGTAATTTGCAACCCCGAAAACCCCCGAGTGATTACTTTTATGTGAATCCGATAAGTTTTTAATTTTTTTGTCCGCCATATTGGATCCGCCGTTTTGAATTTTCAAAAACTGATACTAAAACCTCCGGGTAAGGAGTTTCAAGCGATTTCAATCAATTTTTTTTCTTTTTTCAGTTTTTAAAAACACAGTTATTTTTCGCAGAAGTACTCTTCTTTAGCTTCACTTTTAATAAACTTTTTGACAAATTATGACTTTTTGGTTTACACCACGTGAAACAGAGTCTCAAAATCTATCAGATTCAGCAAAAAAGTGAAAAACGATTTTTTGACACGTAAGCTCCCTTTTCACTGTCCAGGTCACATATTTTTAGAATGACCATAAATTTTCCTCACCAAATCAGTAAAAAAAAAAAATCTGTTACCCGACTAGAAAATTTTGTGCGGCGACAATTAGGGCCCCGTTAGTTTTGCCTAACCAGAACGTTAGGGCCAAACGCGGGAGCCTAACAAGGCCCTCATATCGGATGTAACGGTGTTCCCCATATTTTCCCAATAAGCAATGCCTAATGCCGGTCTAATTAAGTAGGCGTTCGTATTTAGGAAAATTTGAGGCTTACCAAACTAGGCCATCGTTGGGATTTCGCACTTGACCCTAACGTTCTGCTTAGGCAAAACCAATTGGGCCCTAATTCACGCCTAACTAATAATAATCTTCAAATCAATAAAACGAAAAATAGCTCTGTATTTTTTTAGTAATTTATTTAAAATATTATTTCTTATTTCTATCTTAATTTTTTAAGAATTCTTAATATGCTAAATTATAATAACTGATCACATTAAAGATAATTCAGGTTTATTCCGAAATCCGTGTGATTTCAATTACTAATTATTTAGGAGGCTTTTTAATTAAAACCGTGAGTCGAACGATAAAAAAAATTGGAATATCTATTGTGGAGAATTGCAGGTTGTACAAATAATATAAGTTCGGATTAACAAAAAAGTAATCGTTAGGTATATGGTTACTTAATGTTAACCATATATTATTTTTAAATTATATTTTAAAAGGAAGCAATTTTAATAAATTTAATTTTCATTTATTGAGTACAATATTTGAATGAATCTCATTTTCAATTTTTGAAAATATATCCAAATGAAAAATAATATAAACAAAAGTTTTAAAGTTAACAAAATCAAAGTTCTTAAAGTATAAAACATTTAATTAAATGTGAGAACATTATATTTAATGTACCCCACAAGGTAATTTTCTTAAAAAATCGCAAAAAGTCGAAAAATTCGATTTTATTGAATATTTCCTAAACGGTTGCTTTCTCGTAAATGTAAATCAATATTATTTGTAGAGCCTGTAATTCTCCACAAAACAGATTCTGATACTTTTTATCGCGTGACTTACCATTTTCATCAATGGCTTCCAAAATGGAAAATAATTGAAACCACACGGATTACAGAACAGTCCTTATTGAAAATAAATACAATTGCAGACATATCTGACAATCCTTATTTAGTTTTTGAACCGTAAAATTTAATAAAATAGGGTTTTAATGAAACAATTGTTTGGAAGAATGAATGAATCATGTATGGAAAGGAAATCTTGAGGAAGTTGCCTTTAATTATAACATAAGCATGGAAGACGAAACGATTCGAGTGACTAAAAATCAATCGTTAATATCAGCCTATTGAAATTTTCATTAAAAACTTGGTGTGACTTAAGCTTCCCTTTTAACTCAAAGAATCAAGTTTATAAACAAAAATTTCAATTCTTGTCTTAACTTTGAACTTGTAAGCAATTGAAAATCAGTCATTCATTTGTTTTGTCTTCCATGCTAAGTCTATTAAATAGATATGTATCAACATATTGGCACGAAAATGCAAAAGGACGTAACAACATGGTTCGACATATCGCTAGAAATAAGAACTAGTAAGGGTGTAAATTTTGGCCTGGCCAAAAAATAAATACCCTACACTGCAGTATTTTGAAAAGTTTGCTTATATGGGAGGTGCCACGCCCTCTTGTCCGAGTACACCCAGTTTTTGTTCAGAGCTTGCATTTATAGTTTTTAGTGTCAGAGTGAAATTTAGTTGGATTATCTCAAAAAACTCTTTCAGTATAGCATTTTGAATCTTTTGCTTATATGGGAGGTGCCACGCCCCCTTGTCTGATTTCACCCAATTTTTGCTGAGAGCTTTCATTTATAATTCTTAGTGTCTGAGTCAAATTTGGTTCGAATATCTCAAAAAACGCTTTCAGTATAGCGTTTTGAAGCTTTTGCTTATATGGGAGGTGCCACGCCCTCTTGTCCGAATTCGCTCAAATTTTTATCAGAGCTTGCGCTTACAATTCGTAGTACTTACATGTATTGTGGTTGCATTGTCGTGAAAAATACTCCTAAAATTGCATTTTGAATATAATTTTTGTATGGGCGGTAGGCGTGTCCGTTGACCGATTTTGCTCATTTTCAATCCCCCGAGCTAACTTTGACGACGGAGGCAGTGTACCAAATTTCATTGAATTATCTTGCTCAGTTTTCTCAAAAAGTGTATTTCAACACACAGCCAGCCACCCAGCCAGCCACCCAGCCAGCCAGCCAGCCACCCAGCCAGCCAGCCAGACAGACGGACATGGCTATATCGACTCAGGAGGTGACGCTGATCAAGAATATATATACTTTTCTATACCTGCCACGCCTCCTTCTCTGCGTTACAAACGGAAGGACAAAGTGAATATACCCTGGGTGTAGGGTATAAAAATTATTGAAGTGCACTCTGAAATTAATTAATTTGAGTTATTTTGTTGTAACGTCTTTTTGCATTAAAGTGACAATTTACAACCAAAAAGTCAATAGTAAAACTTAAAAAAAAATTTAGAAATAAAATCTGCTACGAATTTCAATCAAAAACCTTTTTTTATCACGTGCAGCACGACCACCATTCCAATCCCTGCAGTGATGAAGAGCTGATGCCAATGATTTTATGATGGTATACTCACTAAGATCTTCTTTCGATTTTGAAAAAGTTTGTACGAAAGCATCTGCAAAAAAAAAAAATTAATTTCATTGGACACTGTTAAGAAATAAAGTGACAACCCTAGAAAAATGTTTTTGACTAAAGGATTCAAATAGTAACATATACATATCTGAATATCATTGCATTTGTTCTTCAACCAGGAAAGAAAAACGTAATTATCTCAAAACATTTTTCAAGAAAGCTGCGCATTATTTCGTAAAAATTTTTTTAAGTATATGTACCCCTTCGGCTGCTTTAGTGCAGTTAAATTTAAGCGCCAGTTCGCAACTTAAAGCATAACAACCCAATCAGCCACAGTGAATTTACTTAATTTACTAGCAAGATGTATACTTATATCAGAGCAACTGCAATCATCTCTGGTTCCCACTGTAGGCAGACGACAGTGCTTAAGGAATCATTTACGAAATTCCATGCCATTTGCACCATTTTTTGAAGTTTCTGCTGATCGCCTTTGAAGCATTTCGCATATTTGAGCAAAAATGTGTATGGATGTTCCACCTGGAGATCGAATTTTATGGTTTGCAGCAGAATACGCTCCAAAGTCATAACTTCCTATAAGAGAATTAAAGAAAAATGTACCCAAATAATAATAAATTTAGTTTTCTTCTAACGCACCTCCTTTGGATCTTCTCCGAATGAATATAATTGCATGTCCGTTAAACGTCCACGTGCAGTCTTTATTATATCCCTGCATTTCTTGGGCGTTTCCTCCACTTTGCCCGCCAAGAAGAGGCCACAGCATGCAATGACATAACGCGGAAAGCTCTTAAACGAATGAAACATATAAAAGCGATGAAAATGCACCACTCCGATAGCAATGATATTGCGTCCAAAGCCTATTTCGGTGCCACAACTCATGATGAAGCGTGCGCCTTCTTTGCGACAGCGACGTTCCGTGTCCAATGTTATGTCATCCAATACATATGGTGTGTCTTTCAATCCTTTTTTGTCATAATACCACCAAGGCATTGTCCCAATGTTGGTTGTGATACTTTGACTAGGATTTGGCGAGTTTAGTTGTTGCGGCGTCTGCTTCAGAATCTGGCTCAGTTGTTGTAGGTACAGGCATTCCGTCATGAGAAAATGATTACGCTATCGCTTAGATTGATTTATTTATTAAAAAGAACAAAAGCACTTACGGTTATGTTTAATCCAAGATGCGAAATACTTTTTTCGAACATTTTATTAGAATTCATAAAAAACGTGTAAAAGGCCCTGACAGCTGAAAATTTTTGTGCGCGCAATTTATGCAATATTTTTATTAATTTTATTATAAAAATAAACAATTTTAAATAAGAAAATCACTTATATAATAATTATAGTGACCAATATTTTTGGGTAATTCTATTTAAACAGCCGTAGGACTATAAATTTTTCTGCATAAGTGAAGGTGTTTCTAACCTAAAAATTAAAGTACAATATGTGCACTGAAGTCTGCGGGAAATGCAGGCAAAAGTTTGCTGATAACAACTGCATTGGTTGTGAAGGTGTCTGCCAGAAGTGGTTCCATGTGACTTGTGCTCCGATTACAGCAGCTGATTTAAAACTCATTAGAAAAAATAAGCAATTGAAGTGGATGTGTGGCGAGTGTGACGAACACTATGTCAATCTTGTTGATTCGTCAATGAAAAAAATTATGTTGGAAGTGCTGGAAACTGTAAAAAGCTCCATTGAGCAATTGGTTTCAAAAAAACTAAATGAATTCGTGGAGAAGAATTGCTTAAAGTGTAGCAAAAATTATTTAAATTTGACTCCAGGCATGAGTCAATCCGACAGCAATAACTTGGTTGCTGGTTGTTCTGTTTCTACGCCTGCTTGTACTGATGGTGTGAGTGCAGCAGCCTCTGGTAGTATTGGGTGTGTTGTGGATGCTGCCGTTGGTATGTCGAATGCTAAAAATTCGACTACTGCAATTTCTGTTGGTAATAATATTAATATTGATGAGTCTTGTTCTGCTGCTGGTGAATTGGGTGATGTTTTTGTTGCTGCTGCTAGTGTTGCAAATGGAACTATTTCAACAACTGATAGTGTTAATCAGCCTGGGGTCTCAGGTAACCATGCTGAGGTTTGGTCTTCTGTGGCGAATAGGAAGCAGAGTCATAGGAATAATAAGCCTAATGCAGTCATTGGGTGTAATAATAGTGTGGAGCTTGCCGTTGTGGAAAGCAAAAAGTTCTTACATCTTTCATCATTCAAACCTAGTGTCACGGTGGATAATGTTATGGACTATGTCTGTAAATATACTAATGTTAAAAAAACAGATTTGGTTTGCTATAAACTGGTGAAGAGGGATGTTGATCCGGAAACCGTGAAAAGTGTAAACTTTAAGCTTGGAGTGGTAGATGATTTCTACAATGTTTTGCTTCATGAATCTGTTTGGCCTAAGAATGTTCAATGCCGACCGTTTGTAAATTTTCAACAAATGGGAAGAAGAAATCCTCATTTGTAGAACTTTCACCAGTGAAGAATCTGCAAAAATTGGATCTTGATGAGCTAAACATTTTTTATCAAAACGTATCTGGACTTAGGACCAAATCTCAAGCTATTTTTGCTGTAACGTCACAGTGTGATTTTAATATCTTCATTCTCACGGAGACTTGGTTGAACAAGGATTTTTTTAATGAAGAGTTTTTCGATCCGCATATTTTTAATGTCTTCCGTAAAGATCGTGATGTTGAATCAACTGGCTGTAGTCGAGGTGGTGGTGTGCTGATTGCGGTTAATCATCGTCTGTGCTCATCCAATGTGTTGCTGTCTAATGATAATGTGTTGGCTGATCAGTTATGTGTTCGTATAAAAGGTTTAAATGAGTCTTTATATGTAACTGTTTCCTACATTCCGCCCGGCAGTTCGCTGGATGTTTATAAGCTGCATGTTGATAACATTTCGTCTGTTGCTGCTATGGCTTCAGCAACGAATAGTCACTTGATGGTAACTGGAGATTTTAATATGCCTGGAGTAAATTGGATCGAATCTCATGATCATCATTATCTTTCTCCAACTAATGTTTCTAATGCGGTTGATATGTTTGTTATTGATAATTTTTTGTCTCTTGGTCTCAATCAAATTAATAATTGTTTTAACTTATTACATAGGTTATTAGATTTAGCTTTTATATCATCTAATTTAAATTTTGAAGTTTTTAAATCTCATGCTCCTTTATCCAATATTAATGTGCATCATTTTCCAATTGAAATTAGTTTATCCATGTATAAGTTTCTTCCAGTTTCTTCTGTCTCAAGTGATTTCCATTTTAATTTCAAGCGTTGTAATTTTCGCCTGGTAAATGATTTCCTTTTAAATTTTGATTGGAGTTCTCTTGTTCAGTTAGACACTGATGAATGCTTTGTTTTTTTTAAGGATTCAATCTCTAGGGTCTGTAATGATTTTGTTCCTAAGGTCAGGAATAGGTTATATAAATTTCCTTGGTATACCAAGGGCTTAAAAAGACTGAAAAATTTAAGGACAAAATTTTATAGAAAATATTTAGCTTCTAATTCTAGTGCGTGTTTTGATAAATACAGGCATTACATGAGAGAATTTAATTTCCTCAATACTTATCTTTATAAGCTATATATCCTTGGATGTGAAACAGGTATTAAATCAGACCCAAAGACGTTTTGGAGATATGCTAACTCAAAAAGGGGGTGTTCTAGTATTCCGTCTTCTATGTATTTTGGTGATACCACTGCTAATGATGCCTCGGGCATTGTTAGTCTTTTTGCTAAATGTTTTATGGCAAACTTTGAGTATCCATGTCCTCAATCTTTTGTTCCGGATCGTCAGGATTCATCTTTAAACTTTGGATCTCTCTCCTTAACGGAAAATGATGTTTTGGTGGGTATTAATGGTCTAAAAAACTCTATTAGTGCTGACTCTGACGGCTTTAGTGCTTTTTTCTTAAAAAATGTTGCTTTTAACATCCTCTATCCGTTAAGAATAATTTTTAACAAATCTCTTGCTGAGGGTAAATTTCTTGATGCTTGGAAACTTGCATATATTACTCCCATTTTTAAGTCGGGTTGTAAAAACAATGTTGCTAATTATAGACCCATTTCTAAGCTAACGGTTATTTCAAAACTCTTTGAGTCTATTGTCAAAGATAAGATTTTTTTGCTGTGAAGAGTATGATCTCTCCTTATCAGCATGGGTTTGTGCCGGGAAGATCAACAATTACTAATTTAGTTTCGTTTAGTGAATTTTGTATTACTTCGTTCCTTAGTGGTTGTCAGGTTGATGTTGTATATACGGATTTTTCAAAGGCGTTTGATAAGATTTCACATGCCTTATTGATAAAAAAATGTGAATCGCTAGGTTTTCGTTCCACGTTTTTGAAGTGGCTCAATTCGTATCTGTGTAACCGTCGTTGTGTAGTTGCCTTTGATGGCGTGAAGTCTTCTACGTTTTATGCATCCTCCGGCGTGCCGCAGGGTAGTATCCTTGGTCCGTTATTGTTTGTTATTTTTATTAATGATGTTGTGTCCCTATTTGACCACTGTAAATGTTCATTGTATGCAGATGACCTTAAAATTTTTATGAAAATTAATAACCCTGCTGACATTGTTCTATTTCAGAATGATCTGGATAAGCTATTTTTTTGGTGCAATAATAATAATTTATTTTTAAATCTAAGTAAATATGTTTCTATGTCGTTTTCCAAGTCCAGTAGCCTTCTTCACTCGTCTTATAAAATTTCGGGTACTGACCTTGTGTCCGTTACGGAGTTTAAAGGCTTAGGTGTTGTGTTTGACTCTAGTTTTTCATTTCGTTCTCATTTAGACTATGTTGTGCCTAAAGCTTATGCTATGATAGCGTTTAAGCGTAATAGTCTTTCGTTTAGTGATCCTTATACATTTAAATCGTTATTTATTAGTTTGGTAAGGACTAGGTTAGAATATGCTGCGATTATTTGGAGTCCATGCTATCAATCGCATAAGTTAAGGCTTGAAAGAGTCCAAAAATCTTTTACCAGGTTTTCTCTAAAATCTAAATTAATATGTTAGAAGTTCTAGCGACCTTTTTAATATAAATAATAAGAGTTGTTTAGCTGGCTCCAGGTCATAAAACAAAATATAAAACAAAAATTTCTTTTTTATAATTTTTGAAGTATATTTATTGTGTGTCTTCAATATTTCGAGTTGACACTGCAACTCATCATCAGGAAGCTGAATATAATAAAACCAATAAAAATATTTAAATTAACAAATAATCACAAAATTCTAACAAGCACTGAATAATTCTTACATTTGGATATAACGAATAATTTTAGATTTTCTGCACTGTAGTAAGAATTTAGTTGAAGATCTCAGCTTCGTTGTAGCGTTGTTAGTTTTAGTATATTTGTTGATTAAATACCTTGTGTTATGGTTATATTTACTTTTCAGTTGATTGTATAATTCCATTTTAGTTGAATTAATATCGGCGTGCCGTCCGTTTTATAATATGTTAGAAGTTCTAGCGACCTTTTTAATATAAATAATAAGAGTTGTTTAGCTGGCTCCAGGTCATAAAACAAAATATAAAACAAAAATTTCTTTTTTATAATTTTTGAAGTATATTTATTATGTGTCTTCAATATTTCGAGTTGACACTGCAACTCATCATCAGGAAGCTGAATATAATAAAACCAATAAAAATATTTAAATTAACAAATAATCACAAAATTCTAACAAGCACTGAATAATTCTTACATTTGGATATAACAAATAATTTTAGATTTTCTGCACTGTAGTAAGAATTTAGTTGAAGATCTCAGCTTCGTTGTAGCGTTGTTAGTTTTAGTATATTTGTTGATTAAATACCTTGTGTTATGGTTATATTTACTTTTCAGTTGATTGTATAATTCCATTTTAGTTGAATTAATATCGGCGTGCCGTCCGTTTTATAATATGTTAGAAGTTCTAGCGACCTTTTTAATATAAATAATACTAATATAAACTCGAAATATTGAAGACACATAATAAATATACTTCAAAAATTATAAAAAATAAATTTTTGTTTTATATTTTGTTTTATGACCTGGAGCCAGCTAAACAACTCTTATTAAAATCTAAATTTTAAAATTAAAATTTTATTCATAGACTGAATTAAATAAATAAAAAAAAAAAAAAAATTTTATTCACAAACCGAACAACATTCCTAACTCTATTTAGACATGCGGTGGAGGGTGGAGTCGATGCAAATCCCGGGATTGATTAAAACTATTTTTATCAAAAATATGAAATTAAGTTAAAAAAATTAGGTAAACATTATTTAATATTGTTGAACAAGCACCGATTTTGATCCGACATTACTCATTTTGTTGGTAATTGAATTGAGAAAAAAAGAAACACTTTATATTTATGCAGTTTAAAAAAAAAAAAAAAATAGGAACAATTCTCAACAAAAATATTAGTTTTCGATGTATCTGTCGATTCTCAATCTGAATCTGGCATCAAAATCGGTCTATCACGTATGGTTTTTGAGATATCTTCAACTCAAAGTTGAAATATCACGATTTGTGAGGTTATATGGAGGACACTCGAAACTATTTTCTATTGAATGCGTCATATAGTACTATTTTGTGCCTTCAAAATGAGTTATAAATTCATGATACCATTTGAAATGATCGTAACTTTTTATAAGAAAATCCTTTGATACTATATCATAGCTCATTTTGAAGACAAAAGCCATGTTCCTTTTGACGCGTATATACAATTGTGTATATTTTTAAATTCCAATAATTCATGAACAGTGAGTCGCACAATAAAAACTCTGAGGAACTTTTTTATGGAAAATCACGTTCTCTACAAAAACTTTTCATTTTTTATTTAAAAAATTTATCTTTTAGGAGTTATTCTTTAAAAACTGGTTAAGCGCCGATAAACGGCAAAAAATCACTTTTTTTAAATAACTTCTAAATAATTCTTATTTATCTAAATATTATTTTTACTAAAGGTCAAAATTATTTGTAGAGCATGTGGTTCTCCCTGAAAAAGACCCTTGGACTTTTTATCGTACGACTCACCATTCATAAGTTATCGCAATTTGGAAATTACCACAATCTATGTATATACTTATATAAAAATGACTGTGTGTCTGTGTGTCTGAAGCATTATCACTCAGAAACCATTCGTCCAATTGAGCTGAAAATTTGGAAATGAGTATATATTAGGTATGGGAATGTTTTTATGCTATACACGAAGGTTTCCGAAGACCACCCGAAGGCTTAATAGTCAAAACGAAGAATATCTAGGTACACGAGAGGGAAAAAATCTGTGGCCGACTATCAACAAGCTTTAAGTGATAGTTTTTTGTGACACCCGAAGGTGTTCGAAGGTCACCCGAAGGTTTCATAATCAAAACGAAGAATATCTAAGTATACGAGAGAGAAAAAATCTGTGGTGAACTATCAAAAAACTTTAACTGATAGTTTTTTGGTATACCCGATGCTTCCCGAAGGTCACCCGAAGGCTTCATAGTCAAAACAAAGAATATCTAGATGTACTACAGGAAAAACATCTAAGACAAACTATCAACAAGCCTTAATTGATGGTTTCCTGGGACACTCCAGCTATGCCATTGCCAATTTTTAAGATGGTTTTTAATTTTCTCAAAATACCTAAATTTTTATTGGTGTCGTGGCAGTGGCGTAAATCAAAATTTTATCCCTGTATAGCTTCAAAAAACTAAACAAACATGCCTAGCGAAGCGGGCAAAGAAGGCTAGTTTTATATACGCGTCAAAAAAACACGGCTAAAGAATAGAACGAGATGCTGCATTTAATAGAAAATAATTTCGTGCATACTCCATGTAACCTCAAAAATCATATTTTTTGAACTTTTAGTTAAGGACATCTCAAAAACCGTACGCGATAGACCGATTCGGATTCAGAACTGGCAAATGTAGTGAAAATTACTATTTTTGGTTAGAATTGTTCTATTTTTAAAAAAAAAACCGCATAAATTTAAAGTGTTGGTTTTTTTCAATTTCGGGATTGCAATTTATAATCCCGAAAATCTCGCCAAAAGGCTCAAAAATTGGCATCCCTAATACGTATATATCGAACAAATTAAAATGGCATAGACTTGAAAAAAAGGCTTCAAAAAAAAAAAAAAACTAGTCAAAATGTACGAAAATTTGCCATATTTCGAAAATAATGACTCGGATTTAAAACTTTTTTAAACCAAATTTGTAGTGAATTAAAATACCATTCATTTGGCACCGGTTCCGGTTTTCAAACAGCCGTATCCCGATCTTCCGATTTCTATATCTCCGTAAGTTTTTGGAAAACGGAACTAAAAGAAGTTGTTCGTCCCATGAATCTTACATTTTTTGGTGTTCTACCGATTACCAACCACCACCACAAATAAAAATGGCAAAGGCCTAAGAATATTTTGAAACAAATGAGTTTTTTTGGCACGAAAGGAAAATAAAAAATATGTAGCTGTGTTTTAGACGACATTTTATATATGCTCGTATAAGCACGTAGAAAAAAGAAAATTCACAATGGAGTCCCTGGTAAAAAAACTATGACAGCTGTCATGATCTTAAGTTCGTGTGGTAATAATCGTGGTACTAATAAAATGAAGATGTTACTTTTTGAGAGCAATAAAAGCACTTAAAAAATTCAAGTTTTTAATAATACTAGAGTTCGCCTTGTGGCCGAATTTCGACCATTTGACTATAAAGCAAAAAATCTTTATACCCTTCCTTGGTCGATAAAACACTAAGAACTTTTAATATTCTTCCTTGGGGTTCGGGTAATCTGCATGCATAAAAATTGGTGCAGCAGCTTAGTTACGTGCTTTTCGTTTAGAGGCGTGTAGCTCCTACTAAAGAGCAAAAAGTTTTTGATATCTTTCCGTCCTATTTATTTTATACCCATACCGAAATTCATAAAAATCAATGCCGTGATAATGGTTATGACATCGTTCCTTAAAAATCGGTGAAACATTTTACCACTGAAAGCGTGTGATACCCTGAGGGGCGTCGTTCTGCTTTCAGAAAAACATAATGGACATTTTATCGTTCCTTAGTGCTAACAGTATCTCCATACCAAATTTCATAAAAATCGACGCTGTAGTTTTGCCGTAAGCGTTTTTTCTATTTAGGGGCGTGGCACCGCCCACTAAAAACATAATGGTCATGTTATCGTTCTTTAGTGCCAACCCTATCTCTACACGAAATTTCATTAAAATCGATGCAGTGGTTTAGCCGTGAGGGCGTTTTTTCCATTTAGGGGCGTGGCACCGCCCACTTTAGAAAAAATATAGCCCTATGCACTGCTCCTTCTCACAATCTTTCCAACAAAAAAATAATCAAGCAAATCGGTTGAGATTTAGATATAGAAACAGGGACTGAACCGTTTTCGTTCGCCTATTTATATATAGATTTTATCTTATAGAATAGAACAAACATTTTATTCGTACATTTACATTATTTAATTTTGGAGCAGCTTCAAATGTTCTCATTAATATCGCATTACTTTTTCCCCAGATTTACCGAAATTCGGCAACTTCTCGTTTTTCATTATGACAAGCGCATTAGGCGTTCATTAGGTAAATCTTAAGCCTGCCCAACTAGGCAAATGTTAGGCATTCCGTAACTAGGCAACTGTTCGTTTATCACTATGACCACCACATTAGGCGTTCATTAGGCAAACCTAATTTAGGAATATCCTGAGCCTGCCTAATTAGGCAGTTGTTAGGCATTCCGAAACTAGGCAACTGTTCGTTTATCACTATGACCCCCACGTTAGGTTTTCGTTAGGCAAACGAAATTCGGCAACTTTTCGTTTAGCACTATGACCACCGCATTAGGCGTTTATTAGGCAAACTTAATTTGGGCAAACCCAAAGCCTACTTAACTAGGCAAGTAATAGGCATTCCTAATTTAGGCTAACCCCATTGCTTTCCAGTTAGTGCCTAATGTATTTTTAGGCATGCCTAGGCAAATTTCTAGTCGGGTAACAAATAACTAATACCCTATTCTCACTTGCCTGGTTAACCAGATGAATACTGTTTAAGCACTAACCAGGATAGTTTTCCATATAAAAAGCTTTTCGATTTGTATGGAAAAGATTAGCTAGTTTTTAAATAATTAGATCATTTAACCCAAAAAATCAGCAGGTGGCATCTCCAAATTCAAATTCCCTTTTCTTTTGACAAATGCAAAATGTAAACAAATAAAACAATTTTACTAAAAAGCAAATTAAAGCTAAATTCAAAAATTTATTCGTCTCAATTGTGTTAAAAAAAATTTAAATAACGAAATACATATATAAAAATATATTTGAAAAAAGTGAAAATAGTGTCGTGATTTGGTAAACGCCAAAAAGTGTCATTGAAATGATCGATGACTCATCCAGGTAAAAGGTGTGAACGTGGTTCTGTGATTATCAAGATTTTCTCATTTTAGGCTGGTTAACCAGGCAAGTGAGGATAGGGTATAAGCCACAGATTTTTAAGCGCACAAAGTCACCCAAAAACAGTTTTTAAGGGTTACTTAAGATTTTGAGGGAGTGTTACAATTTAAAGTATACAATATCTACTAGGTCTCTTTAAAAGTCTATGAAATTTTTGGGATTTTGTAGCACTGTGTTATTATAAAAGTCTTCTTAAAATATTGCTCTCATTGCTGAGCAAAAGCAAAACGTTGAGCTTTTCTTTCAACATGAAGGTTATGTTAGGTAAGGTTAAGTTAGGTTAGGTTAGGTTAGGTTAGGTTAGGTTAGGTTAGGTTAGGTTAGGTTAGGTTAGGTTAGGTTAGGTTAGGTTAGGTTAGGTTAGGTTAGGTTAGGTTAGGTTAGGTAAGGTTAGGCTAGGTTAGGTTAGGTTAGGTTAGGTTAGGTTAGGTTAGGATAGGTTAGGTTAGGTTAGGTTAGGTTAGGTTAGGTTAGGTTGGGTTAGGTTAGGTTAGGTTAGGTTAAGGTGGCGGCAACAATATCACACATAGACTACAAGGGTCCATAGTGATACCACAAACTCTCTTATTAAAATCTATTCATAAACTCTGGTCCTTTCAGTATTATATTTATCCAGCGCAGAGTGGAAGAAGCAGAGCTTCCTAGTGCTTACAAAAAAAATAACCGCTAAGATTTTTTTTATAAAAAAAAGGTTTTTCGTCACTAACTTTTTGTGTATAGTTATCGAACATTTTTTGTAGATCAACGATTTTCCACAAAATAGATCCCATTACTTTAATCGTACGACTTTTGGCTTGAATACCTTCTAAGCCATGATTCGTACGAAAAAATATCAGGCCGCCTTTGTACGAAATTTTTAATTTAAAAAAAAAAAAACAAAATTACATGTAGCTTTCGGATTAGCTTGGAATAACTAGCGACTTTTGGTATTGAAAGTAGAAATCCAGAAATAACAATTTAGAAGTCGCGCAAGGTCTAAACGGCTTTTTCTCGATTTACCACGCTTCAAATCGGCAGCAAACGTGCACGAACGTACTTTACACGTTCGAGTTATATTTTTTCACACAAATTCAGGGGCTTTACTCTGTAATGCGATGCGATAGGAAATGCGTTGCGAAAGCTAGATTCGATGCGAAAAATAATTGTCACTCTGTAAATCTTTCGCATTGGGAGAAGTGTTTTCAGTGAGACATAGTTGGCAACGCTACTCCCAATGCGAAAAATTTACAGAGTGGCAATTATTTTTCGCATCGAATCTAGCTTTCGCAACGCATTTCCTATCGCATCGCATTACAGAGTAAGGCCCCTGGACTTTTGCTCAGAATATCCACGATTAAGGCCCTCTTGGTAATAGTACCACAACTCTAGATTTTTTGCACAGATTTCATACCATGTAGCAGATTTTAGCTCATTTTCAGTGTTTTTTGGCCATAAATCGATTTTTCGATACTAAGGAATATAATTTTATTTTTTTTATGGGAGCTGAAACACCCTTTCTTCAGAGAATCATAACTCGGAAAGTAAGGGTCCTATTAGAAAAGTTCTAAGGTATATTTTGAAAAGAAAGAGTGAATTACACAGGTCCACAAAAAAAAAAGTACGCTGCGCGAAAGATCAGACCACCTGAACTTTAGGTTTTCGGGGTCGCTGAATCCGAATATGATGCCAGAATAGCGAAGTTGGTTCGCGTTTTTTCAGAAATCATCAATTACGCTGAAAATTTCATATTTTTTCAGCTTTATTTCTGATTTCTGAAAAACGCGAACCAACTCAGCTATTCTGGCTCCATATTCGGATTCAGAGACCCCGAATATATAAAGTTCAGGTGGTCTGACCGTTTGCGCAGGGATTTTTTTGTGCTTCTGTGCGCAGACCAACAAAAAAAGT
This sequence comes from Calliopum simillimum, assembly GCA_951812925.1. NCBI lineage: Eukaryota > Metazoa > Arthropoda > Insecta > Diptera > Lauxaniidae > Calliopum > Calliopum simillimum. The sequence continues at coordinate 58,862,296 of OX638370.1, read as the reverse complement.
ACCCTGCGCGAAAGATTAGACCACCGGAACTTTATGTATTCGGGATCGTTGAACCCGAATATAGTGCCAGATTAGCGAAGTTGGTTAGCGTTTTTTCAGAAACCAGCAAAAATCTGTAATTTTCAGCATTATTGTTGATTTCTGAAAAAACGCGAACCAACTTCGCTATTCAGGCAGCATATTCGGATTCAGCGACCCCGATAACATAAAGTTCAGGTGGACTGATCTTTCGCGCATGGTACTTTTCTTTTTGTGGGCTTGTTATTAATTAATCAAAAAAAAAAAAGATTTTCACATTTTCCTACGACGCACAATGGGAGATTGTGGCCATAAATAGGTAAAATTTGAAAGTGCTATGGATTTAAAAAATTTTTGCGCCAATCGTCAGATAATACTTAGGGACGGAAAAAAAAACTATAAAAGTTTAAAATTTTGTTTTGGTTTAGCAACACAGTGAGCCCAAAGTTGGACTTTAAACAGAAAAAATGCTCTACAGAACTTTTTAAATTAAGAACTGCTGGATAAACGCTCTAGTTAATTTGTTTTAAGCCCGATCCACTAAAGTAGCATATCGTTAGAAAGTATATTGTTTCTACTTTGTTAAAAATATTTTTTTTTTCTTTTGCCGATTTTATGTGAATTATAGTGATTTTTCAAATGTTTAAAAAAAAATGGTAAAAATCGAAAAATTGCAAACTTTGACATTAAAAAAAAAAAAAATACATTTTCTGATTTTCATTATTTTTCAATATAATATGTGGCCAAGTATGCTTAATCGAAATGCAAAGTCCCTACTGCTTTTTTTGAGAACTTTTTTTTTTATAAACATTTTCATATTGTGGTTTTTGACTGGACAAAATAAGTTGACTTTTTTGGAACGCTATTTTTAATTCGTTTGCATCGAAATATATCAAGATAGCATTTTGTCATAAAGTACAAGCATTTAGCTTTTAAAAAAACATTTGTTTGAGTTTTTATGTATGATAGGTGAATTATGGTGATTTTTCGAAAATTTAAGCTCAAAAAGCCAATATCGATAAATTTTACAAACTTTGACATTAAAAAAAAAAAAAATACATTTTCTGATTTTCATTATTTTTCAATATAATATGTGACCAAGTATGCTTAATCGAAATACAAAGTCCCTACTGCTTTTTTTGAGAACTTTTTTTTCTATGAATTTTTTCCTGTAGCAGTTTTTGAGAAAAAAAAATATTTTTATTTCTTTACATTCTGCAACGTTTTACAATATATTTATCAATTTTAAGCTTACAGTCTTCTTAAATTCCAAAAAAAAAATTTTTAAGAGAAGGGTGACAGGTAAGGGGTATGTTTCCTCTTTTTAATCCCCCTTGGGACTCACCCTTTCTTAAAATAAGCCAAGAGCATATTGAAAGGTATACAAAAAACATTATAATTGGTATAATATGCCCCCTTCTGTGCATAAAGTTATAATTCACGGAAGCGAAATCATACAAGCTCTTCAAATACCAATTAGTAGTCTTTCCGAAGAAGCTCAGGAAGCATCAAACAAAATTTTTAAAAGCTCTAGGTTACACAACAGCAGATTGTGCTCTAGAGTAGCAAACAACGAAGACGTTTTGCATTACATGCTGATCTCTTCTGATCCGATTATTAGCCAAATCCGAGTAAAACGTGATAAAAAATATAAAGAGTTATCACCAGAAGCTCAAGATCTGTTGCAATTAAATGAAAAAACTGATTAAAATAAATTTAAAACAATGAAATAACTTAATATTTTCCTTTTTCTATTATTGTATACATTAGTTTCGACTTGATTGTGTCCTCTTTTTTTGATATGATCGCTAATTTGAGCCAAAAGAATTGCAATGAAAAAGTTTCTAGTGCGGACTATTTTTTCTGATAGTTTTTATGAAAATAATAAATAAAATGTTTAAAGGGCGTGAAAACGCCTACTATTTTAGTGGACATTATTTGTCATAATATCATTAACATATTTGCTAAACATCATCAATCTGCATGAAAGATTTTCGGAGATATTGATAAGTTAATTTTTTGGTAGGCGTGACACTGCCCATTTTTCTAGTGCGGATTATTTGTTCTGATGGTCTTTTCATATGTACCAAATAATATCTATCTGCGATAAATATTTTCAGAAATATGATGAATTTTTTTTTTTGAAGGCGTGGTACCGCCCACTTGTCCGGTGAACATTATTTGTCCTGATGACTTTTACACATTTACCAAATGTCATTTCGTCGCCAGAGTTCTCTTTTGCCCCATACGCATATTCGTTAAAAAAGCAAAATCACATAACATGTGTCGACACAAACACAAGTTATTTGCTTTTGTTTTTTTAACAAATATACGTATGGGGCAAAAGAGAACTCAGACGACGATTTATCTGCGTCAAAGAGTTTCGGTGATATGATTAGTCAATTTTTTGAGGGGCGTGGCACCGCCCATTTTTTTAGTATATAGCTTAGCCTTTTTTTGTACTAGCATAATATAAAAACCTCTTTAAAATCGGTTACTTAGTTTCCGAGTTAATAAGGGACAAATACACAAACAAACCAAATTTAGTTTTTATAAAGTAGATTTTCGTTTATTCCTCATAACTTGAAAACTATAAAAGATAGCGCAAAATTTTTAACATTTTTTAAATTAGCGGGGCTAAGTTATTGAAAATTGATACCCATTTTGAAAAAAAAATCGGACCACGCCCCAACTTTGTATGGAAGGTAGGCGTGTCCGTCGGCGGATTTTGTTCATATTCACAGATTTTTATTACTTTAATGTAAAAAACATTTGTACCAAATTTCAATAGCCTAGCTCTATTATTACTATATATGACCGCCGTTCCATACAAACCCTCCCATTGTGCGACGGCCTAAAAACAGCGCTTTGTTCAACTTCAAACTAAGATATATCGAAATCCTCCAGGTATATAGACAATTCTAAGGATTCAATCTGATTCAGCGTCAAAAAGTTACATCAGACTGCATACAAGAAATAAAAAGTTCATTCCATTTTTTTTAGTACCCTTAAAATTCTGAAAAATTTACTAATGACGAAGGAAGAACAAAATTTTATAGGAATACCAATTTATTATTCTTCAGTAAAAGATGAGAATATTATTGAACATGTTTATTAAAAAAGGAAAAATTACTCAAATAAACTTTGCAAATACAAATTTGTATACACTAGGGTGGGCCGATTTGAAAACTGATCTCGGCTACCCCCCTATGTGAAAGTTCATTCAATTCTATGAATATTTATCCAAGGAACTATACCTCTGCGTTCAACTTTAGTTCGGCGCATTTTTGATCGAAAATTTTACCTTTTATTAATATTTTTTTTATTTTCATACTAAATTTTAAAAATTTTTATAAAGACAAAAGTAATGTCATTATATGATTTGGCTGGTATTCTGTCAGTAATCAATAAAATTTGGTTCTGTTTTTACAAAAAGTTTACTTGATAGCGTGAAATTGATTATATTTATTCCAAAAAATTATATCGGTCAAATTATATATATTTATTATAAACATTCATATTTTTACATGGATTTTTGGTATATTGTTCTGTAAAATTAAAAAAAGCGGCTAATTTATTTCCTAATACTGCCACTAGATGTTGCCTTGGAAAAAAATGAGTGTCAGATTCGGCATCCTAGCATCCAAAAATACTTAGGTCGGTGTTTCGATTGAAAAAATCCATGTAAAAATATGACTCGTTTATTTTGAAATCGGTTATTTGACCGATATAATTTTTTAGAATTAATATAATCAATTCCACGCTATCAAGTAAACTTTTCGTAGAAACAGAACCCAATTTTATTGATTACTGACAGAATACCAGCCAAAACATATTATGATATTACTTTTGTCTCTATAGGAATTTTGAAAATTAAGCATAAAAATAAATATTAAACGCAAGGTAAAATTTTCGATCGAAAATGCGCCGAACTAAAGTAGAACGTAGAGGTATGGTTCCTTGAGCAAATATTCATAGAATTGAATGAACTTTCAGCCTAGGTTGGTGTCTTGTTTAAATTCATCCAAAAATATGAATCGTTTATTTTGAAAGTCGGTCATAATAATCGGCTATTTGACCCATATCACTTTTTTAAATATATGGCATAAATTCCACACCATGAAGTGAACGTTTTATGGAAACAGAACCCAATTTTATTGACTACTGACAGAATACAAGCAAAATCATATGATGACATTACTTTTGCCTTTAGAAAAATTTTTAAAATTTAGTATGAAAATAAAAAAAAAAATATTAATAAAAGGTAAAATTTTTGATCAAAAATGCGCCGAACTAAAGTTGAACGCATAGGGGGGTAGCCGAGGTCGATAAAATTTCTTCCATACGATTTGGCCCACCCTAGTATACACGTATATAAAAGAAGCATTATTACGTCTAGTATTCTTTAAAACGTGTAAAAGCCTCGAAAACCTCACAAACTCGTAAAACTCTCAGCTCGTATTGATTTTAACAATTATTACAAATTAACGATGTTTTCGATGCTTGTACACATTTTAAGGTATACCCTCATAAAGTTTCACAACATTGTAAGTTGACAAAATTCCTAAAGGATGAGTCACACAAGAAAAAAATGTGTTTCGGTGGTCAAAATGAAATGTCTCCATCTCATACAATAAAATTTTAAAAATCTCTTCTTCGACATTTGACCGTAAGTAACTTTTTACGTAAACCTGATTTCGCAATTGAATTTTCGAACGATTTTAAAAACGAAAATGCTCGCAAATATGAAAAAATCATTTAAAATGTCAACTTTAAGTTTTGAAAGTATTACTCATCGAATGTAGAAAATTTAGACCGGAAATATAGTGAAAGATATCTCCAAAATACAAAACTTACACAGAAATAAATTGCAGATTCGAAATAAAACTTTTGGTCCCCGGAGTACAAAATTTCGAGCAACTTTAATTTTTTAAATAACACGCGCACCTCCCATTTAACCATAACATCGTAAATGTTTGAAGCAGAAAAATAATATTTGATATCTTATAGTAGGAGATACGAATAAGGAGAGATTTTCACTCATCTGTTTAATTGATGAAACCTATTTTTTTTGGAAGTAAATACGTTTAGAAACATATTGTGAGTGGGTTGCCTAAAAAAATCCTGGCAAGGCTATGGTTCATTCCATATTGAAAAGTGCATTTTTTTCAAAAAATCCACTCATCTGTTTAATGAAAAAATCATATACCATTCGAAAGTTTAGAGCCTCTACAATATGTAAAAGTAGGGTTGCCTATTTTTTTCCTGGCAAGGCATAGGGTTGCCAGGCTTTAAAACGTCGGCCAAAACCACAAATTTCCACTCATCTGTTTAATGAAAAAATTATATACCATTCGAAAGCTTAGAGCAGAGGTGTGCACCTGGAGCAAAAATTTTTTCATATTGCTCCCATATAAACTTGATTTTGAAGCCTTACGTCATAAACGTAAAGCTTGAGTTTTTGATTTTTTCAAATGTTAAGTTTTTCTAAATACAAGCCAACAACAACAAAAAGTACAAATATCCTGTCGTATATAACACGCTACTTGTTCGCAAGTGTCAGTCCAATTTTAGTTTTGAAGCAAACCAAAAAATGAATATCAGGAAACAACTACAATTGCATACGCTACTTTTCTACGAACTTCAAAAAATAAAATTCAATGCGAGCGACCGCAACAACAATTTCATGCAGCTTGAAGTCAAGTGAGTTGAAGCCTTTTTCGTTGCGATCGTAGAGCAACGGGAATTATTATTTTATCATTGATTTGTTGCTGTCATTGCATCCCTCGAATTTGAAATTTTTATGTTTTCATTTTTTTCGAAGAATGCTTGGGGACTTACATTTTGCAAATTTCGTGAGCTAGCTCTTTTAATCAGCCGATTAAATATTTTAGCTCCCTTACGTTACTTGTGTGCACACCTCTGGCTTAGAGCCTCTACAATATGTTAAAATAGGGTTGCCTATTTTTTTCCTGGCAAGGCATAGGGTTGCCAGGCTTTAAAAGGTCAGTCAATACCACAAATTCGCACTATGCGTTTAAAAAAAAAATGTGTTTAATGGAAAAATTATATACCAATAGAAAGTTTAAAGCCTCTACAATATGTTAACGTAGAGTTTCCTATTTTTTCTGGCAAGGCATAGGGTTGCCAGGCTTTAAAAGGTCGGCCAACACCACAAATTTGCACTCATCTGTTTAATGAAAGAATTAGATGCCATTCGAAAGCTTAGAGCCTCTACAAAATGTAAAAGTAGGGTTGCCTATTTTTTTCCTGGCAAAGCATAGGGTTGCCAGGCTTTAAAGGTAGGCCAATACCAAAAATTTGCACTATGTGTTTTTAAAAAAATTTGTTTAATGAAAAAATTATATACCAATCGAAAGTTTAAAGCCTCTACAATGTGTTCACGTAGAGTTGCCTACTTTTTTCCTGGCAAGGCATAGGGATGCCAGGCTTTAAAAGGTCAGTCAATACCACAAATTTGCACTCATCTGTTTAATAAATAAATTTTGTGTTAAAATAAAGATAATTTCATTGCGAACACGGTGATACAGGGTTGCTTGTGAAAAACCTGTTTTAAGCCAGGGTTGCCGAGCTTTAAGAAATGAAATATTGGTACAAATGAAAATGTGCGACAGAGAGATCCGAGAGAACTATTCGGTTAGGATGTATACTAGACCTATCGTTAAAATTGAAAATGAAAAAAACCGTGCTCCCAGGGGCTAAAAAGTTTCCTATTGGTGTAAATATCAAGCATAAAAATTTTGGTTCCTTTCGGAAAATATTTTACAGTGCCTCAAGGCCGTTGAAGGTCGGAAAAACGCTATTTATATGGAAAAATGGTGCCTTAAACGCAAGAATCAGTCCTATCTCTGAAACTATTTGAGATAAGTGAATGAAATTTAGTATGTGTACGAACAATGCTTAAGTTATTTGCATCGGGAAAAATAATGTTTGGTAAAAAATGGGCGGGGTCACGCCCCCTCCTTCTAGAAAAATCAAATTTGTCATATCTCTGACACTATTTGACACATATGAATAAGATTTGATTTCAGGTAATGGAAAGTGAACAGGATATGGCACTGTAAAAATGTTAAAGCAATTTAAGGTACTTAGTTGATATAGAAGCACTAATTTTTTCTGTTCTTATTATGGTCTCCTAAATATAGACACCATGCAAAAAAAATTTGGTCCCGGTCGGAACATATTTGACCGTGCCACCAGGCCGTTAAATTTCGGAAAAACGCTATTTATATGAATATAAGGAAACAATCAATCCTATCTTTGAAATTATTTGACATAGGAGGATGAGATATAACAAATTTGTTATTTTTTTCAATGAGGGGGCTTGGCCCCGCCCGTTTTTTTTAAATTTTTTTCCCAATGCCAATTAGAAAAATACCAAACCTCATTTACCTGAGCCAAATATTTTCAGAGATACGACAAATTTCGGTTGGAAGGGGCGTGGCACTGCCCATTTTTTTATCGGATACTATTAACTTAAGTATTCTTCATATAAATACTAAATCTTATCCTCCTATGTTAAATAATTTCAAAGATAGGATTGATTGTTTCCTTATATTCATATAAATAGCGTTTTTCCGACATTTAACGGCCTGGTGGCACGGTCAAATATGTTCCGACCGGGACCAAATTTTTTTTGCATGGTATCTATATTTAGGAGACCATAATAAGAACAGAAAAAATTAGTGCTTCTATATCAACTAAGTACCTTAAATTGCTTTAACATTTTTACAGTGCCATATCCTGTTCACTTTCCATTACCTGAAATCAAATCTTATTCATATATGTCAAATAGTGTCAGAGATATGACAAATTTGATTTTTCTAGAAGGAGGGGGCGTGACCCCGCCCATTTTTTACCAAACATTATTTTTCCCGATGCAAATAACTTAAGCATTGTTCGTACACATACTAAATTTCATTCACTTATCTCAAATAGTTTCAGAGATAGGATTGATTCTTGCGATTAAGGCACCATTTTTCCATATAAAGAGCGTTTTTCCGACCTTCAACGGCCTTGTGGCGCTGTAAAATATTTTCTGATCGGAACCAAAATTTTTATGCTTGATATTTACACGAATAGGAAACTTTTTAGCCCCTGGGAGCAAGGTTTTTTTCATTTTCAATTTTAACGATAGGTCTAGTATACATCCTAACCGAATAGTTCGCTCGGATCTCTCTGTCGCACATTTTCATTTGTACCAATATTTCATTTCTTAAAGCTCGGCAACCCTGGCTTAAAACAGGTTTTTCACAAGCAACCCTGTATCACCGTGTTCGCAATGAAATTATATTTATTTTAACACAAAATTTATTTATTAAACAGATGAGTGCAAATTTATGGTATTGACTGACCTTTTAAAGCCTGGCATCCCTATGCCTTGCCAGGAAAAAAATAGGCAACTCTACGTGAACACATTGTAGAGGCTTTAAACTTTCGATTGGTATATAATTTTTTCATTAAACAAATTTTTCTAAAAACACATAGTGCAAATTTGTGGTATTGGCCTACCTTTAAAGCCTGGCAACCCTATGCTTTGCCAGGAAAAAAATAGGCAACCCTACTTTTACATTTTGTAGAGGCTCTAAGCTTTCGAATGGCATCTAATTTTTTCATTAAACAGATGAGTGCAAATTTGTGGTGTTGGCCGACCTTTTAAAGCCTGGCAACCCTATACCTTGCCAGAAAAAATAGGAAACTCTACGTTAACATATTGTAGAGGCTTTAAACTTTCTATTGGTATATAATTTTTCCATTAAACACATTTTTTTTTTTTAAAGCATAGTGCGAATTTGTGGTATTGACTGACCTTTTAAAGCCTGGCAACCCTATGCCTTGCCAGGAAAAAATAGGCAACCCTACTTTAACATATTGTAGAGGCTCTAAGCTTTCGAATGGTATATAATTTTTTCATTAAACAGATGAGTGGAAATTTGTGGTTTTGGCCGACCTTTTAAAGCCTGGCAACCCAATGCCTTGCCAGAAAAAAATAGGCAACCCTACTTTTACATATTGTAGAGGCTCTAAACTTTCGAATGGTATATGATTTTTTCATTAAACAGATGAGTGGATTTTTTGAAAAAAATGCACTTTTCAATATGGAATGAACCATAGCCTTGCCAGGATTTTTTTAGGCAACCCACTCACAATATGTTTCTAAACGTATTAACTTTCATAAAAAATAGGTTTCATCCATTAAACAGATAAGTGAAAATCTCTCCTTATTCGTATCTTAGACTATTAGATATAATTAGTAGCTTTAAGTTACTCGTTGAAAATTAGCGTGATCCGGTCAACCTGAAATTTAGATTGCCATAGTTTCAATATTTTAAGAACAATATTTTAAGAACAACAATAATTATAATTAGTAGCATATAGCTAGTAATTCAAAATGGTAGTGATCGATCAAGAACACGCCCACCTTCCATATAGCTCGAAATTTAAAAATGCCACAACTTCGGGAATATTTAAAGTGCAGCAATAAAATTTGATATCTGAGATATTATCAGTAGCATCTCACGGTGCTGTTCTGAAAATTTAAATGACGATTACAACACCCCTCAGGGGTTATTTTATATTATGAAAGCCTATCAAAATCTGCATATTTTAATGAAATTTTAAAAAATCGTTAAAATTGGAATGAACAAAAAGTTGTGAGTGAACACACAAAATTTAAATTGTTATTATGATTTTTATGGTTTATATGATAAAAGCATATTAAATTCTGAAGAATATAAGACTAAGTAGAAAAAAATCGATGGACCGGTTTTCGAAAAAATGGCAAAAAACCGTTGAAATTTGAATGAAAAAAAATATTTTTAATGAAAATTATAAATATATATTGTATTTTTCTGCAAAACAAATCCAAATAAAGTTTTTTCACCAGAATGATCTTAACTTATGCATGAAAAATAAAATGTGAAAAATTCATAGCGAAATCTTGTACCCTTAAAAAGTTATTCAAGATCAAAGGTCGAGAAAATCCGTTTTTGCAAATATCACACTAACGGTTACTTTTTCAGAAAAATAGTACAAGGAAATTTTGTAGCCCTGAAAATTTTCTATAGAAAAGACCTGGGAGTTGTTTTCGTACGACTAATAGTTTAAGAGATATTCTAATTAAAAAAGTGTCAAAGCTTGGTAATTCACAAATGCGGTATATAATTGTGCATAGCCGTATGTTGATTTTGAAATTGCCATAACTTATGAACGATGAGTCGCACGAAAAAAACTATTAGGTTATAGGAAACTGTTTGCTCTTTAAATGATAAGCAATATACCGTCAAGGAGTTATTCAATAAAAACTGATTTTTTTAACGTTTTCCTTAATTTTTATGGCTGGGATGATATTTATAGTGGAATCGTACTTTTTTTGGTACTATTGAGTTTACAAAAGTACTAAAGTACTTTCGACTCGAAAAGTCCTTTCATTATTTTTTGCGTTCCTAAGGGCCAGTTTTTCAGTGCAAGTAGTTTGAATTTAGTTTAACTGAAAGATATTGGCCGTTTAAATTCCGTTTAAATAATTAAAATAAAACGAAAGAAGAAACAAATAAATAAATGAATAAAAAAGCTCCATAATTTGGAAGAGAAATATTTATTTCAGTTGTTCTGAAGTTTATGTTTCTTCTTTTATTATTTTTAAAATAAGATATTCACAAACTTCACTTAAAAATCTTTTTTGGCAAATTGCACATCAACTACCTTAAAATAATCTATTGCACATTTTCATTAAATCAGCATCGGGATTACGACGTTCCATGAATAACAAAGCATTCATGTAAATAAATGTAGGCCAATCGTTGTTGTGGCCAAACGCCAATAATTTGAAAGGCTAAAAAATAATTTTTCGCAGGAATACGTCCAAATGAAATTGACTTTTAGCCACCCGCTGCTTTATTGTTGCTGATGCTACTCCTAATATTTTCTCGGCTTTCCAGAGGAATCAGCAGGATTTTAGGTAACTTTTCTAAAAATTAAATTTTTAACTGCAAGTTATCAAAAAAATGTAATATTTATACGTCAACAGCTTGTCACTTTTCAGTAATGCCTACTTTAAATCAAATTAACGAGTTTGAATTAAACTTGCACTGAAAAAGTCGAGTTTAATAAAACTTAGTTTAAACGAAATTTAAACTTGCACTGAACTGGCCCTAAGTATGTGAACTTGCTATAGTGGGGTGTCACACGAAGGGCACGGGCAATTCGAGTTTGTAGGCAAACGGAGGGAAATGAAAAGCACCACTTTCCTCCGCTTTCTTACAAATTTGAGTGCCATACGTGCCCTTCGTGTGACTTCACTAATAGCATTTCGGAAAATACTACACTGACTGATAGTACAGTCATTTGGTAGTTTTACCTGGAAAGTTTTGCGGGATTTTCGCAAATGAGTTATTTTATAGATTTCGATGTACCCTTTCAGAATTTCAACTTTACTGCCTCGAATCGTGTTCGCTCGCGCCGTTTTATTGGAAAAATGGCGTCCTAAATCAGTTTTTTACAAATATCTCTTTAACGGTTATACTCAGAGAAAAATATTGTGGTTTAAAAAGTTTTCTATAAAAATGATCTTTCAACTGTTTTCGTACGACTTATAGCTCAGAAGATATCCTAATTCAAAATTTGAAAAAAATTTCAAAATTGTGCATGCGGCTTATGAATAGGCACAGTTACACAGTGGTTTTTAAAAAATTTTAACTTTTTGAAATACCACCCGCGATTTTTTTCAGGGATAATGTTGGGGGACCCTTCTAAATCCGCAAACCGCGAAATCGAACGTCCAGCCGTTTTTTTTTCGACATTTTAGTTTTTTTAACGATTTTTGAGTATGTCTCGGTTTTTATATACATATTATGTACACATATATGTGTATATACGTACATATATATACTTGTATATGTATATATGTGTAATATATATATATGGATATATATACATACATACATACACACATATAAAAGGTATCGTTTCCGCACCATTTATTTTTTAAAAAAATCGGTTTTTTCGTATTTAAGAAAAACACAAACAAAAACCGGAAACAAAAATAGTCATTCCAGATGTAATTTTTGATGCTTAATCCGATTCCGGTGTTAGAATTGCTCTATTACGTCTGGACTTTGATATATCCTTACATAAATGTTAAAAGGACACCACTTTTTTTCCTATTTTTGAAGTTATATTACAAGATAAGGTAATATTATGCCGTAAAATCTGGTATGACAGTTAATAGCCCTAGCTTTTTTCTTGAAAACTCAATCAAACCGATAACGATATCTTTTTTTGTCGGGGATATCTTTACCTAAAAAGTTAAAAAAGTGCAAAAACACGACTTTTGGCTATATTGGATGTTATATGCAGGACACACAAAATTTTTTTGTGAATTTCTATTACCAGAAGCATTCGGTACTTTCTTTTGGCTTTAAATTGAGCTATAAAATGTTTATCTGCAATATTTCTCTGCAAAGTTATGTTAACTTTAAAATCACACCATGAAACTCAAAGTGAAAAATCTCGGTTTTCGGCTATATTTGAGGTTGTATACAGTACGGACGAAATTCATCTGCTCTTTTTTACTAACCAACTCATTTAAAACCATTCTTTATCTTCAAAATGAGCTATCAAGAGATTTCTTGTGATTGTTTTCCACAAAGTTATGACCATTTAAAAATTACATTATGGAGTGCAAACTCACAGTGTACGAGTATTCCATATATTGCTGCAACATGTCGTCTTAAAATAGTCATAACTTTTTAGAAAACAATTACAATAGACCACTTGTTAGCTCATTTTGAAGATAAAGAATGGTTTTAAATGTGTCGGTTGGCAAAAAAGAGCAGACGAATTTCGTCCGTACTGTTTTAACTTGCTGGGAATCGCGTTGCCTGAAATATTTTTCGCCATCAAATGTGTATCTTATTGTTTTCGGGTCGCTGAACACGATACAAGTGTCAAAATTAAATTTTGACAGCTGTCAACGGCTACAGAGCTGTCAAAACTCTGTCAAAAATTTCAAAATCAACATACTGCTATGCACACTTATATACCGCATTTGTGAATTACCAAGCTTTGACACTTTTTGATTAGAATAAGTCGTACGAAAACAACTCCGAGGTCTTTTTTATGGAAAATTTTTAGGGCTACAACATTGTTTAGTATTATTTTTTTGAAAAAGTAACCGTTAGTGTGATATTTGCAAAAAACTGATTTTTTCGACCTTTGACCTTGAATAAGTTTTTATGGGCTTAAGAATTCAGCTGTGTGAACTTGGCACTCAAGTTTAAAAAAAAATTATTTTTTTTATAAATCGATAGCATTCTTGATGTAGATGTTTGTAGTGATTTGCATTTCGTTTGTAGTTTAACGGTTTTGGAGAAATAGAAGTTTAAAAAAAATGTAAGCACCCAACTTTCGAAATCGGTAAAACTGAAAACCCAGTTTCGTTTGAAATCATTTGTAGTTGTTTGTAGTGATCTTCATTTCCATTTTGGGCCAACCGTTTTTGAGATATCGAAGTTTAAAAAAAATGTTAGCCCCCAACTTTTTGAACTCATGAAACTGAAAACGCAATATTATTTGCAACCGTTTGTAGTTGTTTGTAGTGCTTTTCCTTTCGTTTGTAGTGCTTTTCCTTTCGTTTATAATGCTTTTCCTTTCGTTTGTAGTGCTTTTCCTCTCATTTGTAGTTCAAAGAATAAAAAGCTACAAACGATTTTCTAAAATTTGAAACCGTTTTTTTTACTTTGAATTCACCTCAAATCCAAGTTCGCTTAACAATCGTTTGTAGTCGTAGAAAAATATTTTCCTTTCGTTTGTAGTTCCAAGAATAAAAAGCTAAAAACGATTTTTTAAAATTTTTTGAAGTATTAATTTTACCTAAAATCCAAATATGCAATGCACTTAACAATAGTTTGTAATCGCTGAAAAACACTTTCTTTTCGTTTGTAGTTCAAACAATAAAAAGCTACAAGTTTTTTTAAAATTTAAAACTGTTATTTTTGAAGTATTATTTTAACCTAAAATCCAAGTATGCAGTTCGCTTAAGAATCGTTTGTAGTCGTAGAAAAACACTATATTTTTGTTTGTACTCCAAAGAATAAAAAACTTCAAACGATTTTTAAAAATTTGAAACAGTTATTTTTGAAGTACTTATTTTACCTAAAATCCAAGTATGCAGTATGCAGTTCGTTTAATAATCGTTTGTAGTAGCAGAAAAATACTTTCTTTTTGTTTGTAGTTCGAAGAATAAAAAACTACAAACAATTTTTTAAAATTTGAGAAGGTTATTTTTGAAGTATTAATTTTACCTAAAATCCAAGTATGCAGTTCACTTACAAATCATTTGTAGTCATAGAAAAATACTTTCTTTTTGTTTGTAGTTCAAAGAATAAAAAACTGCAAACGATTTTTTAAAATTTGAGGCGGTTATTTTTGAAATATTAATTTTACCTAAAATCCAAGTATGCAGTTCGTTTGTGGTAGTAGAAAAATACTTTCTTTTTAATTGTAGTTCAAAGAATAAAAAACTACAAACGATTTTTTAAAATTTGAAAAGTTTATTTTTGAAGTATTAGCTTTACCTAAAATCCAAGTATGCAGTTCGCTTAAGAATCGTTTGTAGTAGTAGAAAAATACTTTCTTTTCGTTTGTAGTTCAAAAAATAAAAAACTACAAACGATTTTTTTAAATTTGAGGCGGTTATTTTTGAAATATTAATTTTACCTAAAATCCAAGTATGCAGTTCGCTTAAGATTTAAACGATTTTTTAAAATTTGAAACGGTTATTTTTGAAATATTATCTTTACCTAAAATCCAAACATGCAGTTCGCTTAAAAATCATTTGTAGTCATAGAAAAATACTCCCTTTCAGTTTGTAGTTCAGAGAATAAAAAACTACAAACGATTTTTTCAAATTTGAGGTGGTTATTTTTGAAATATTAATTTTACCTAATACATATATTTTTTTCTCTGTGAACATGTCGACTTTCGTTCCAACAAAACGCAATTTGCGGGAAGGTTTACTTTTGTGCTTCCATTTGAAGAAAAAAGCGGTTGAAGCACAACGCACGCTTCATCGATTTCTACTTGTGAGTACTAGAGCTGTCGGATCACGTGAATTCGTACTACACGTAATCACGTGAATTCACGAACAGGGGTACGAAATCACGTAATTTGAGGTTCGCAAAGGTACGTGAATTTGGTAAAGTTCGTACCTTTGATACGAACTTCGTACCTCGTACTTTTCGTACCTCGTGCTTCGTACTTTTCGTACCTCGTATTTCGTACTTTTCGTACCCCATTTGAGATAGTACGGATATGCCACGCCCACTATTTAACGATTGATCGAAAAACAATTTAACACGTTATATCTCGAAAACTATGGACGCTATTTCCATGAAATTTGGTAGGTAGGTGCACCACATAATTATCATCCGCTGACCGAAAAATGGGCTCGATCGGACAATGCCACGCCTACTTTTTAACGATTCAAAGAATCGGCACTTTAAAACGCTATATCTCCCAAAATATAAAAGCTATTTCGACGAAATTTGATAGGTAGCTGCTCCACATAATTATCATCCGCTGACCAAAAAGTGGGCGTGATCGGACAATTCCACGCCTACTTTTTAACGATTCAAAGAATCGGCACTTTAAAACACTATATCTCCTAAAATATACGAGCTATTTCGATGAAATTTGATAGGTAGGTGCTCCACATAATTAGCATCCTCTGACCAAAAAGTGGGCGTGATCGGACACTGCCACGCCTACTTTTTAATGATTCAAAGAATCGGCACTTTAAAACGCTATATCTCCTAAAATATAAGAGCTATTTCGATGAAATTTGATAGGCAGGTGCGCCATATAATTACCATCCGCTGACCAAAAAGTGGGCGTGATCGGACAATTCCACGCCTACTTTTTAACGATTCAAAGAATCGGCACTTTAAAACACTATATCTCCTAAAATATACGAGCTATTTCGATGAAATTCGATAGGTAGGTGCTCCACATAATTAGCATCCGCTGACCAAAAAGTGGGCGTGATCGGACAATGCCACGCCTACTTTTTAACGATTCAAAGATTTGGCACTTTCATACGCTATATATCCCAAAATATAAAAGCTATTTCGATGAAATTTGATAGGTAGGTGCACCACATAATTATCATCCGCTGACCAAAAAGTGGGCGTGATCGGACAATGCCACGCCTACTTTTTAACGATTCAAAGAATCGGCACTTTAAAACGCTATATCTTCTAAAATATAAGAGCTATTTCGATGAAATTTGATAGGCAGGTGCTCCACATAATTATCATCCGCTGACCAAAAAGTGGGCGTGATCGGACAATGCCACGCCTACTTTTTAACGATTCAAAGAATCGGCACTTTCATACGCTATATCTCCCAAAATATAAAAGCTATTTCGATGAAATTTGATAGGTAGGTGCACCACATAATTATCATCCGCTGACCAAAAAGTGGGTGTGATCAGACAATGCCACGCCTACTTTTTAATGATTCGAAGAATGGACAATTTAAAACGCTATTACTCCTTAAATAGCTATTTCGATGATATTAAAAATTACAATTATGTATGTGTATTAGTTGGAAAATTTTGTGAAAAGTATGAAGCAACCCTAAAAATACATTTGGAATTCTCAGCTAAATAAACTTTAGTTAAAAAGAAAATTTTACGAAAAAAAATGTGTCAGGTTTGTTTGGCAAGTGAGGAAATTTTGTTTAATCAGTTTTACTGCCACAGTTGGAAACTCTTAAAAGAGAAGTGTAATTTCAGTCTAATTTTGTAAAAAAAAACGAGATTTTAACACAAAAACACTTTGTCAAAGGTAGGCGTGGCATTGTCCGATCACCGGATCAGCGGATGCTAATTATGTGGAGCACCTATCTACCAAATTTCATCGAAATAGCTTGTATGTTTTGGGAGATATAGCATTTTAAATCGCCGATTCTTTGAATCGTTTGAAAGTAGGCGTGACATTGTCCGATCACGCCCACTTTTTGGTCAGCGGATGCTAATTATGTGGAGCACCTACCTATCAAATTTCATCGAAATAGCTTCTACATTTTGGGAGATATAGCGTTTTAAAGTGCCGATTCTTTGAATCTTTAAAAAGTAGGCGTGGCATTGTCCGATCACGCCCACTTTTTGGTCAGCGGATGCTAATTATGTGCAGCACCTACCTACCAAATTTCATGTAAATAGCGTCCATAGTTTTCGAGATATAACGTGTTAAATTTTTTTTCGATCAATCGTTAAATAGTGGGCGTGGCATATCCGTACTATCTCAAATGAAGTACGAAAAGTACGAGGTACGAAAAGTACGAAGTATGAGGTACGAAAACTACGAAGTACGAGGTACGAAATGTACGAAGTACGAGGTACGAAAAGTACGAGGTACGAATAGTACGAAGTTCGTATCAAAAGTACGAACTTTACCAAATTCACGTACCTGTGCGAACCTCAAATTCACGTGAATTGGAGGTACGTGATTTCGTACCTTTAAAGTACGAAATTCGTACTCACGTGATCACGTTCGAACAGAAACAGACAGCTCTAGTGAGTACTGGCTCCGTCGGTTCAAAAGTGGTGATTTTGATACGGAAGACAAAGAGCGTCCGGGCCAGCCGAAAAAGTTTGAAGATGAGGAATTGGAGGCTTTGCTCGATGAAGACCCGTGTCAAACCCTTCAAGAATTGTCAGAATTATTGGGACTCGACTTATCAACGGTCGGCAAACGCCTAAAGGCCATGGGAATGATTCAAAAGCAAGGAAATTGGGTGCCGTACGAGTTGAAGCCGAGCGACGTTGAACGGCGATTTTGCATGTGCGAACAACTGCTTCAACGGCATAAAAGGAAGAGTTTTTGCATCGTATTATCACTGGCGATGAAAAGTGGATCCATTACGATAATCCTAAGCGAAAAAATCGTAGGGACCACCCGGCCATGCATCAACATCGACGGCCAAGTCGAATATTCATGGCGCCAAGCTTATGCTGTGTATTTGGTGGGATCAGAAGGGTGTCGTGTACTATGAGCTGCTAAAACCTAACGAAACCATCACTGGGGAACGCTACCAACAACAATTGATGCAATTGAGCCGAGCATTAAAGGTTAAACGGCCGGAATATGCCAAAAGACACGACAAAGTGGTTTTTCAACATGACAACGCACGGCCACATATTGCAAGAACCGTCAAGGAAACGTTGGAGGCGCTGAATTGGGATGAGCTACCCCACCAGCCGTATAGCCCAGACATAGCCCCTTCCGACTACCACCTATTCAGATCGATGACGCATGGCTTGGCTGAGCAGCGCTTCACTTCTTACGAGGATACCAAAAACTGGGTCGATTCGTGGATTGCCTCAAAAGACGTGTCGTTCTTCCGGCGCGGAATCCATATGCTGCCAGAAAGATGGGAAAATGTTGTAGCTAACGATGGACAATACTTTGAATAATATACAATTTACCGTTGTTTCTAAATAAATGCTCAAAAACCGAAAAAAAACCTTTAAAATTAATTCCAATCCCTGATAGTTCAAAGAATAAAATACTACAAACGATTTTTTAAAATTTAAGGCGATTATTTTTGAAGTATTAGTTTTACCTAAAATCCAACTATGCAGTTCGCTTAAAAATCATTTGTAGTCATAGAAAAATACTTTCTTTTGGTTTGCAGTTCCAAAAATAAAAAACTACAAACCGTTTTTTTTAATTTTAAAAGGTTATTTTTGAAGTACTAATTTTACCTAAAATCCAGGTATGCAGTTCGCTTAAGAATCGTTTGTAGTAGTAGAAAAATACTTTCTTTTCGTTTATGGTTCAAAGAATAAAAAACTACAAACGATTTTTTAAAATCTGAAAAGGTTATTTTTGAAATATTAATTTTACCTAAAATCCAAGTATGCAGTTAGCTTAAGAATCGTTTGTAGTAGCAGAAAAACAATTTTTTTTCGTTTGTAGTTCAAAGAATAAAAAAAACTACAAACGATTTTTTAAAATTTGAAACGGTTATTTTTGAAGTATTAGTGTTACCTTAAATCCACGTAAGTATGCAGTTCGCTTAAAAATCGTTTATGGTAGTAGAAAAATACTTTCTTTTTTTTGTACTTCAAAGAATAAAAAACTACAAACGATTTTTTAAAATTTTAAAAGGTTATTTTTTAAGTATTAGTTTTACCTTAAATCCAAGTATGCAGTTCGCTTAAGAATCGTTTGTAGTAGCAGAAAAACACTTTCTTTTCGTTTGTAGTTCAATGAATAAAAAAACTACAAACGCTTCGCTTAAGAATCGTTTGTAGTAGTAGAAAAATACTTTATTTTTATTTGTAGTTCAAAGAATAAAAAACTACAAACGATTTTTTAAAATTTGAAACGGTTATTTTTGAAATATTATCTTTACCTAAAATCCAAGTATGCAGTTCATTTGTAGTCATAGAAGAAACCACTTTCTTTTCGTTTGTAGTTTAAAGAATAAAAAACTACAAACCATTTGTTTAAATTTGAAACGGTTATTTTTGAAGAACTAATTTTACCTAAAATCCAAGTATGCAGTTCGCTTAAGAATCGTTTGTAGTCGTAGAAAAATACTTTATTTTCATTTGTAGTCCAAAGAATAAAAAACTACAAACGATTTTTATTAAATTTGAAACGTTTATTTTTTAAGTATTAGTTTTACCAAAAATCCAAGTATGCAGTTCGCTTAAGAATCTTTTGTAGTGGTAGAAAAACACTTTCTATTCGCTTGTAGTTCAATGAATAAAAAACTTCAAACGATTTTTTTAAATTTGAGGCGGTTATTTTTGAAGTATTAGTGTTACCTTAAATCCAAGTATGCAGTTCGCTTAAGAATCGTTTGTTGTAGTAGAAAAATACTTTATTTTCATTTGTAGTTCAAGGAATAAAAAACTACAAACGATTTTTTAAAATTTGAAACGTTTATCTAAGATTGAGGGCCATATGGATCAGCACCAGTTTTTTTCTATCCTTAATGATGTAATGGTTCCATTCTGTGATGAAAACATGCCAGTGTCTTATGTCCTGCAGCAAGATAACGATCCGAAGCATACCGAGCGGTTAACAAAACGCTGTATGTAGGGGAGACTGGGGCACATTTGACACTAAATTTTCAAAAACCTGTATCTTTGAAAATTATTA
This sequence comes from Calliopum simillimum, assembly GCA_951812925.1. Taxonomy (NCBI): domain Eukaryota; kingdom Metazoa; phylum Arthropoda; class Insecta; order Diptera; family Lauxaniidae; genus Calliopum; species Calliopum simillimum. The sequence continues at coordinate 58,842,080 of OX638370.1, read as the reverse complement.
CACGATCTTAATACTCTTTACTGTTTCTGAAACATTGATTATTTAAGATGAAAACCAAGAGAAAAAACATTTCAAAAAAACTGCATTAGGAGTCCTTTTTTAAATTTTTTCAAAAAAAGTCATTTTGTCAAATGTGCCCCAGGTATGGGGCACATTTGACATTGCAAGGGGCACATTTGACACTCACAAAAATAACACAGAAACATTAAACAAAACATTCATACATGACTGTTTCCATTTCAATTCAACCGGTGAGTGTGCACTTAGGTTTGCAAATCAACTTCAAACTAGCAAAATATTTTTCTACAATCAAAATAAGGGAACATGTATTTTTTTTTTTTTGGTTTGGACCAAAATTGGGGATTTTATGGCGTTTTGTAGGAATTTTGCCGAAAATTTAATTTTGAAAAATTCATGAAGTGTAATCGGTTTTTTCAACCGCATTTCTTTATTTCTCAACTGATTTACATGAATCAAAATTTATTTGGTGCATAATGAAATTCTTTTAAGTAATGATTAAAAAAAAAAATTCTTTAACCCTTACTTTCCTTAAAATTGATGTTTATATTTTAAATAACAATGCTAATTTTCTCAAAAACACCATCTTTTTTTTTCTCGAAAATTTGCACAGTGATAGTAAAGCACGTCCTCTTTATTCCAGTAATGGCGGTTTTCTTGCTTTTTTCGTTATAAGTGTAAAATTTGCAAATTTTTAACGTTAATATTGAGTTCTTCTATACAAAATGAATAAAAAAAATTACACAGTTCCATTTTCACTTTCCTAGACGGTTTTGCGATACTGATTCCGAAAATGGCACTTACATTCTTCTACCATTTTTGGTTTTCAAGATATCTTGAAAAACTTGAATAAAACCCATAAATTTGAAAAAAACCGAATTCTTAATTTTTGAGACACAAAATTCATTTATAGTAAGTTAGATGGAACTTAAATATACTCACGGTATAGAAAACCAAGCATTGTTTTGTTTTTTGCGATTTGACCGTACCTTTGCTTTTGTTTTTCTTAGAAAGTTATCGGGATTTTTATTAGTTTTTTTTTCGATTACTTTCGTGTAATTGTGTTGTGCTGTTCTGGCTATGTAACAAGAAGTTAACCCTCTGCTTCCCTCACTCTTCCAAACATGGCATTTTTGAATACTTTTGCATTTCTTTGCATTTTTCCACTGTTCAATTTTGTTTATTCTAAAGGAATAAAGTTCATCAACAGCAAAATTTTTAATTGAATAGCTGGTGTCAGTTTTAGCACTTGAGTTAGAAACTCACAAGCAGTCTGGATAGCAGCCGTGTGGTCATTTCACAGACTATGATGTGTCGCGAAATTACATGAAGCAATCGAAAAAGAAACTAATAAAAATCCCGATAACTTTCTAAGAAAAACAAAAGCAAAGGTACGGTCAAATCGCAAAAAACAAAACAATGCTTGGTTTTCTATACCGTGAGTATATTTAAGTTCCATCTAACTTACTATAAATGAATTTTGTGTCTCAAAAATTAAGAATTCGGTTTTTTTCAAATTTATGGGTTTTATTCAAGTTTTTCAAGATATCTTGAAAACCAAAAATGGTAGAAGAATGTAAGTGCCATTTTCGGAATCAGTATCGCAAAACCGTCTAGGAAAGTGAAAATGGAACTGTGTAATTTTTTTTATTCATTTTGTATAGAAGAACTCAATATTAACGTTAAAAATTTGCAAATTTTACACTTATAACGAAAAAAGCAAGAAAACCGCCATTACTGGAATAAAGAGGACGTGCTTTACTATCACTGTGCAAATTTTCGAGAAAAAAAAAAGATGGTGTTTTTGAGAAAATTAGCATTGTTATTTAAAATATAAACATCAATTTTAAGGAAAGTAAGGGTTAAAGAATTTTTTTTTTTAATCATTACTTAAAAGAATTTCATTATGCACCAAATAAATTTTGATTCATGTAAATCAGTTGAGAAATAAAGAAATGCGGTTGAAAAAACCGATTACACTTCATGAATTTTTCAAAATTAAATTTTCGGCAAAATTCCTACAAAACGCCATAAAATCCCCAATTTTGGTCCAAACCAAAAAAAAAAAATACATGTTCCCTTATTTTGATTGTAGAAAAATATTTTGCTAGTTTGAAGTTGATTTGCAAACCTAAGTGCACACTCACCGGTTGAATTGAAATGGAAACAGTCACATATATTTTTTTCATATAAATACAAATTATAAGTATGTACTAACGAAGACTTATTTTATATATTAGTGTGAGAAGTCGATGTCAAATACGTATTTAGTGCGTGAACGTGAAGTTGAGGCTGGATTTGTTGGAGTTGGTAATTTAAACTCAATACACTCTTTAAAGTCAGGCAACATCTTCCGGTTTTATAAAAACCCAATTCAATGGTGAAACTCTTCTCAAAGAACTGATCTTGTATCAAGTATAGCTAATTACTTCTACAATATCTCCCACATAAAAAATGGGTTTTTGGATTTTTCGCCAAATTTCCCAAGGACAATATATAAGTATAAAGTACAATTTCCAACAACACCCCTAATGAGAACATCAACATAAAATGTTAGGTAAGAGCCAGTTTGATGGAAATTTCTTTGGTCTGGATTTTGGGTAACACCATCGTCAAGATATCTGCAGCGCTTTCACATGATGATGGGGAATACTTCCAGTCAATTTGATAATTATTAAAAACTTCGCATACATGATTAACTTTGATGTCAATATTTTTACTTCGGGAATTCATCCATCCAGATTTTCAAATTAAAATAAGTAGTAGAGGTCCTGGAAAGCACCTATTCAAAAATCTTGAATTGTAGATAAAACAAAGATAACGAATTATATTAAATCAAATGAAATGGATTCTGTGTCGGAAGTCAGAGTTTCTCTCTGGTTTCTGATATTAGAAATAGCGTTTTTAACTTTTTTTTCATCGCCATCGCGTCTGTTCGTCTTCATTTTATAATGGTATACCATTTCTTTAAAAAGATAACACCAGAAAATCTTCTAAAATACACATACACATATGTCTGGACGAACGTCAAATGTGCCCCTTCGACAAAAGTCATATGTGCCCCAATATCTCTTGAAGAATTAAAAATGTTTTAAAATGTAAACTATTTGACCTTGATGAAAAACACTTTTATTCTATTAATTGTAAAGGTTAGTGCTACCAAATTGTCGTACTTACTTCTAAAAAACAATGCAACTTTATTTGCAAAACCCTTACGAACAAGATGTCGAAAATTACAAAAAAATACACAAAAAGTTAAAAAAGCGTATTAGCGCGGGAGAAGTTGAAAGAGAACTATCAAAGTTCATTACGTTGCTTCCACTCTAATTAGTTATGTTTCTGCATTTCAGGTTTTTGGTTCGAAAGGAGTGTTCACACCGAAAATGGCAAAGTCAAATGTGCCCCGGTGTCAAATGTACCCCAGCTTACCCTATTACATCTCGTTATTGAACCGTCCTTCATGCAGCCTGGACCCCAATCCCATCGAGAACCTCTGGGAGCAGTTAAAAGAAAAGTTCAGTTGCATAACGATCCGAAGCATACCGAGCGGTTAACAAAACGGTGTATGTATTACATCCCGTTATTGAACCGTCCTTCATGCAGCCTTGACCCCAATCCCATCGAGAACCTCTGGGAGCAGTTAAAAGAAAAGTTCAGTTGCATAAAGTTGGAAATTTCTTAGAGTTATTTGCAAAAGTAAAGATGGAATGGGAAGCTATTCCAAATGCTGTGTCCCAAAAATTATTGGATTCAATGCCTCGTAGGTGTGAGGCAGTTATGAGAAATAGAGGTTTTGCAAAGAAATATTAAATGTTTTTTAAATAAAAAGTTGCTTTAATTATATGACCTATAGGATTATCAATCCTTACTCAATTTACATAAAAAAATAGTAGGGGTTTCTTTTTGCATAAATTGAGATGAACTTAACAAATAACAGTATGCAACAGCCAAATCTCCCAGTGAATGCCACTGTCAATTTCATATGTAAAATGGGCTGCTGATTCCGAAAATCGCATTATTTTTATTTTTTTTTTTTTGTGTCGTTTTCGAGATATCAGTCATTTTCGGTTTTCGGACCAAAAAAAAAGATAGTTCCATTTAATAACAAATATCTCAAGAATTAATGTTTGTATTCAAATGTATTATATGTCATATTAAGGGTAATTAAATTACCTACAAATGATATTCACATCACTTTTTGGTTGGTTTGTTAGTTTCGGCGAAATAAATTGATTTCTAAAAAAAACATTTTTTTTTTTTCGAAAGATTTAAGAAAAAATCAAAATCAACTGCAGATTTATACAAGAAGAAATAACTTTTTTATAATTTTTTTGTATCATAGACTATATATTTGTGAAGGAAATAAGATACCACTTAAAAAAATCCATGGAAAAATGCAAAAGTTGTATACAATTCATTGAAAAGTAACCAAAATGCGTTTTTCCCTATTTTGTTTTTTGGTCCGAAAACCGAAAATGACACAAAATAAAAAAAAAAATAATGCAATTTTCGGAATCAGCAGCCCATTTTACATATAAAATGAACAATGGCATTCCCTGGGGAAAAAATTTTTACTCATTTATTGCATAGTGTAATAATTGTAGGACCATCAACCGATGTGAAGTTTTTAAATTTTCTTCAGAAAATTATGGTATATTGACAAATAAATGTAATAAACCACTGCGTTGCTAATTAGTTGACCGCAACTGTTCATGATATATAAATAATATATATCTACTCGTATACTTACATTTTACATCATTCGTTACAATAATGGGTAAAATTTAATTTTCATATGACGACTAAAAATATTTATTTTCATTTCATTTTCTACTTAGTCTTATATTCTTCAGAATTTAATAGGCTTTTATAATATATACACACAATAATCATAATAACATTTTAAATTTTAATGTCCACTCACAACTTTTTGTTCATTCCAATTTTAACCGTTTTTTGGCATTTTTTCAAAAACCTCTGCAATGATTTTTTAAAATTTCACCAAAATATGCAGATTTTGATAGGCTTTCATAATATAAAATAACCCCAGAGGGGTGTTGTTATCGTCAATTAAATTCTCAGAACAGCGCCGTGATCTAACTCTTAGCTGAAAATTGACGTGATCGGATAAAGAACACATCCACTTTCCATATAGTCCGAAATTGTCCGCCATTTTTTTGCAAAAATTTTATCATAAATATTATTCTTTAAGAAAATTGTCCTCCACTTTGAATCCATTTTGTTTTGAAAAAATTTGATCCCGAATTCAGAACCAGCGACTTCAAAAACCACTCTAGCCAAAATTTTGTAGTGATCCGCCATTTTGAATCCGTCATTTAGTTTTCAAAATAATATGTGTCGAATTTAAAATAAGCGGCCTCAAAAACCCCTTGAGATAACTTTTTGTTGTGATATAATCACTTTTTGAGAAAAATTGTCCGCAATAGCCCTCGAATACACGTCCCCTCAAAAATTTGATGTGATATTTCGTACTTTTTGGAAACATTTACAATGTGCGAAAGTAAAGCTGTAATGTTTTTTTTTATTTATTTTAGAAGACAAAAATCTTTTTGGATATTTGAGTGGCCAAATTTTGCCCGTTGGAGAAAAAACCATTTTTTCATGGAAACGCAATGGTCTGGAATTTGATCCCGAGGAGCGATTCAAAGTTATATTTGGAGAAGACGAAGATTCACTAGCTTTGGTTTTTCAACATGTAAAACCTGAGGATGCCGGCATTTACACCTGCGTAGCGCAAACATCTACTGGAAACATTTCGTGCAGTGCTGAACTGTCTGTACAAGGGGCAATTCAAACGTTGCACAGAGAACCTGAGCAGCCAAAAATAATTATTGAACATCGTGAAGCAAACACAAGCATTGGAGGATCAGCAATTCTAGAAATGCAATGTAAAGGCTTTCCTAAACCTGCTGTGCAATGGAAACACGAAGGAAATATTATCCAGCCCGATGATCGCCACAAATTTTTATATGAAGACGAAGAAAGCATGTCTCTTGTTATAAAAAATGCAACTACTGATGATGCAGGAGCATATACTATTCATGCTATAAACGAACTTGGTGAAGATACTTCATCTATTGGTCTTATTGTTAAAGGTATGTTTAAAATATATCCATTATTGCTAATAAGAACAATTCTACAGGTTCATACCTTTTTTGCGATTTTTAAAGCAAGTTCTTTAAATTAATATATATATTTTTTCTGTATTTATTTTACGTGACACATACGATACATATATGTCTTAATTATAATTATAAGATTTTAATATTAAGGGGTTTGAACACTGGTACAAACCATTTCAAAACGATCAAGATTTTTTTATGGCATCCGATTTGGCTGAAAATTGGCATAAGTAATAGTAGCATAGTGAGCAAAATTACTACTAAATATTTTTTCAAAATTTAAATTAAAATTTTTAGGTTAGTTTTTTTTTGAGAAGCTATAACTTTAGTTGCATTTATCCAATTCTCAATTTGATGGTGTCAAATTATTTGGCTTGAAATAGGCTTTAAAATAAAAACTAGGAAAAAATTTTTTTAATTTTTTTTATATTGTTTACACTGAAAAAAAAAAAATTCAAATTGAGTTTCCCAGAATACGTAATTTTTAATATTTCTTATTTTTCTTACAAAAAACTACAGGTGTAACTTATCAGTCCTCCAAAAATTGGAGTGGGCCAACCAGTGGTTCTCCAGAAAAACAATAAAATGTAGTATCTTCCCCAATTTTTCAGTACATTTTTTTAATTTAAAATTTTTATTAAATAAAATTTTCAAATGCTGAAGTTAGTTTATTGACTGTTTTTTTGCTTGTATAGTACTAATATAAGTACCAACGCACTTTTTTCAAATTCAAATTAACGTTTAATTAAAAATTTCAAATTCAAAAAAATTGTACTGAAAAATTGCGGCAAAAGCCACATTTTATTGTTTTTCTGGAGAACCACTGGGAGGTCCACTCCAATTTTTCGAGGACTGGTAAGTTACACCTGTAGCTTTTTTTGTAAGAAAAATAAAAAATATTAAAAATGACTTATTCTGGGAAACTCAATTTGAATTTTTTTTTTCAGTGTAAGCAATATAAAAAAAATTAAAAAAAATTTTAGCTAGTTTTTATTTTAAAGCCTGTTTCAAGCCAAATCATTTGACACCATCACATTGAGAATTGGATAAATGCAACTAAAGTTATAGCTTCTCAAAAAAAACTAAACTAAAAATTTCAAAGTCCCATATCTCTGCCATTTTTTAAAATTTTGAAAAAATATTTAGAAGTAATTTTTCTCACTATGCTACTATTACTTATGCCAATTTTCAGCCAAGTCGGATGCCATAAAAAAAATCTTGATCGTTTTGAAATGGTTTGTACCCACTGTAAATGTTTTGATTTCAGGTGGTTTTTATTTTATTAATTAAGAAAAATTGGCTTCACATGTAAATATAAAACTTTGTATATGTATTAATTGAAGTAAGTACTACATGAAAAAATTTGATATTGATACAATTTGTCTCTTCTAAAACTTTAAACGCCGTTTTCTCGAAACCACTTTTTTTAACCGCGTTGACAGCATAACTTGAAGAGTTTTTGTCCGATCGACTTGATCCCAACAGCATTTTGTAGACAAAACATGTCTTTATGGCAGGACGTAGCGGTTTTCTTTACATTTTGTACTCTTTTTTTATGAATTTTTTTTTTTTTTTTAATCGGTTGTAATTTTTTTGTAAATTAATATTTTCAAAATCCCTTACGTCAAGCCATAGTCATTGATATATACTTTAAAAATATTTTTGGTTTTATGCTTTTAGACGCTCCGTTTTGCTGCAATGCTGTCAACGCCACTGGCATAAAATTTGTATCAAAACATGATGAAATGTATGCTTTTTTCTCAGCTTTCGAATGAAGGATATTACAAATCGATCCAAGTAATTGTTTATAAAAAAGTTACATTTTCCTAAACAAATTAATTTTTTTCAAATTTGGTATTGTTTTTTTTTTTCGATTTTTTTGCGGGAAAATGTTTTCTTAACACTTTTGCAGATACCCTCAAAATTTCAGAATGGATCGTCAAGAATTGTGGCTGCAATGAATTTTTAAGCTTGTGCGTTCGCGCTGGGAAATGCGCGCGCTCGCTCAGGTTCGCGTCAAGCGTGTTCATTTCTGTCGCGTTTGTCGACTTCTGATTGCCAAAGCAAGAAAACTGAAAAATGAAGGTGGGATTTTATCGCGCGCGCATTTCCCAGCGCGAAGGCACAAGTTTAAAAATTCATTGCAGCCACAATTCTTGACGATCCATTCTGAAATTTTGAGGGTATCTGCAGAAGTGTTGAGAAAACATTTTCCCGCAAAAAAATCGAAAAAAAACAGTCCCAAATTTGAAAAAAATTAGTTTGTTTAGGAAAATGCCATTTTTTTATAAACAATTGCTTGGATCGATTTGTAATATCCTTCATTCGAAAGCTGAGAAAAAAGCATACATTTCATCATGTTTTGATACATTGTTAATTAAAGATTTCTTTTACATATTAGCAAGTATAAAGAGGAACTTTCTTTGAACATGAAAAATTTTAAAATTCATAACTTGAGAAATGTGCATATCCTGACGAAAAGAAAAAATACGTATCCTTTATTTTGAGTCAAAGAATGCGAAAAAAAATAATTCGGGTCAAAAAATTTTTTGAATGAAAATCCTCCGTGGAATGACCCATATACAAAGTTTTATATTTATATGTCAAGCCATTTTTCTTAATTAATAAAATAAAAACCACCTGAAATTAAAGCGTTTTTCAAACCAATTAACTTAAATATAGTTAAAAAAAAAATTTTAAATAACAATATTTTAATAATTAGTAGATATAACCTTAATTTTTATAAAGAACTCTTAAGTCGAGTCCTTTATAAAATTAAATTTCGTTGAGTTTATCAATGATTGCAGCGTAGAGTCATCAATCTCTTCGCAAGTTTTGACAATTGCAGCTTTTAGCTCTCTAAGCGTGTCAAACTGCCTCCCATTTTTATAAACACGCGATGACACAATACTCCATAGATTTTCCACTGGATTTATATCTGGACTAATAGCAGGCCAATCCAATAGTGGTATGTTTTTCGCCTTAAAAAACTCTCGTAATATTTGCACGATGTATAGACGCATTGTCCTGTTGAATATCCATTGGAGATTGTAGCTTTTGTTTTGATTACTATCAATTTCATGTTTTGAAATGTTCAGAAACTTACAACTCCTGAACTGTAAGACATACCGGTTTATATGAAAAGTTATTATTTTTTTTCTTTCCACAAAATATATTTTAGAAGGTCAAAAAGTAGGTAATAAAGTGTTTTTTGTAATTTTATTACCAAAATAAATACTAAATTTAGTAATTTTCCTCAAATATGAAAAACTTTATATATTGCATGCAGCCTGATCCAATACCTTTTCAAAAAAGGTCTAAACATGAAAATCGGCTAAGAAATGTTCAAGTTATGGACAATTATGTGAAGGAGTGTTTTTCACAATTTGCTGTTTTTTCCATAAAAAAATAGCAAACAAATTTCTTTCCCCATTTTTATTATACGATTTTTTGGCTTTCGCGATGAAATTTCGACTTTTTAGTATTCAACAACTAGTGTTGAAATTTTATATTTAGCAAGTATTACAGTAGTACATACTGACTCAATATTCTCCTGTTTTAGATGGTATTTTGTACCTCTTAGAGAAAAGGGTAAAAATGACCCATATGTGGGGAATGTATTGGGCTAAAGTTTTTTACAAAAATATTCCACGTAATGTCCTCCAGAAGTTTGCTGAACACACAATAACCTCAGATGTAAGTATCATATAGTTAAATATATCGATTTAATACAAGAATACGTTTTTTTTTTTTTTGGACAGTGGATTTAAAAACTTCAAAAATCGATTGAAAAAAACTCTGACATGCTGCACGAGACAGGTTTATTTTTATTAACGTCTATTTTAAGAATTTTTTCATGTGTATGTACAAAACTGTGTCCACCCCCATGCTGAGTAAAAAAATGAAAAACACTAACGCATATCGCCAAAAATCGTGTTTTTTATCTGAATTCCGGCAAATTGGCAAAAATCTTGAGTTTGCCTTCAAAATATAAGTAAAACTCGGCAACCACCCCATCCATTTTAGCGATCATAGTGTCGTATAGTTGAAAGATATATGCACTTTCAAAAGAAAAAAGCGTTAAACCTGCAAAAATTTTATTTAGAACTGAAGAATTAAACGGTACTTAAGCACAGCTTTCGTCAGGTTATTGAACTTAACAATTTTACAATGAAAATCTCGTATTTTTTCTAAGTTCAGAAAATAAAAATAAGGATAAACTGATTTTAATGAAACTTGGGGTAATGATGCATATAAGCACGGAATGAACAATGGTCTAGGCTTTGACTTTGTAGATAACCCTAAAAGCAAGGCATCTACGAAAAAAGTGTTCAAGGCATAAAATGCTTATAATTGTCAAAAAATTCGTATGAATTTCTTCAGAGTTTTTGGAATTTTGTTTTACCCTTTTTATACCCTACACCCAGGGTATATTCACTTTGTCCTTCCGTTTGTAATGCAGAGAAGGAGGCATGGCAGGCAGGTCTTGATCAGCGTCACCTCCTGAGTCGATATAGCCATGTCCGTCTGTCTGGGTGGCTGGCTGGGTGTGCGTGGAAATACATTTTTTGGGAAAACTGAGCAACATAATTCAATGAATTTTTGCACTCTGCCTCCGTCGTAAAAGTTTGCTCGGGGGATTGAAAATGAGCGAAATTGGTCAATGGACACGCCTACCACCCATACATAAATTATATTCAAAATGAAATAATAAGAGCATTATCTGCAATAATTGAAGCGAAATAGATACTAAGTACAAGCTCTGAGCAAACACTAATCGAATTCGGACTAGAGCGCGCGGCACCTCCCATATAAACAAAAGTTTCAAAATGTTATACTAAAAGCGTTTTTTGAGATAACCCATCTAAATTGCACTCGAACACTCAGATCAATAAATGCAAGCCCTGAGAAAACACTAAGCAAACTCGGACAAGACGGCGTGGCACCTGCCATATACGCAAAAGTTTCAAAATGTTATACTGAAATTGTTTTTTGAGATAATCCAACCAAATTTCTTCAAACACTAAGAACATTAATTGCAAACTCTGAGCAAAAAGAAGGCAAAGTAGAATTAGAGGGCGTGGCACCTCCCATGTAAGCGAAAGTTTTAAATGCTATACTGAAAGATTTTTTTAAGAAAACTTAACCAAATTTCCTTCAAAGCAGTAAATGCAAGCACTACGCAAAATCTAGGTACATTAAGCTAGCAGAGCGAAAATGGCAGAACTGACAAAAAAAAAATGCCATAATTATATGCTAATTTTGGGCCCAAACGCCGAATTTTTAGGCTCTTCATTTTTTAAAAAAAAAGTTAGCTCTGCTAGCTTAAACTTAAACTTAAGCTTAAGCTTAAACTTAACTTAAGCTTAAACTAACTTTTTTTTAAAAAAATGAAGAGCCTAAAATTCGGCGTTTGGACCCAAAATTAGCCCATAATTAGCCTATAATTACGGCATTTTTTTTTTTCAGTTCTGCCATTTTTTAGCTTAAACTTAAGCTAGCAGAGCTATTTCGATAAAACACATACGGGACGTATATTAAACTAAAGTAAGTTGTCAATAATTATAGGCTAATTATAGGCTATTTAAATGCCTAATAAAAAGCTTTCGATTTAAAAAAAAAAGATCCTGGTAGGTTAAGTTTCAGCTAGCAGAGCGATTTCGAAAAAAAAAACATTTTGTACTAAAGAAAGTATTCAACAACACTAGTCTACAGCCAAAATTTCCAGTGAATGCCACTATCCATTTTATATGTAAAATGGGCTGCTAATTCCGAAAATCGCATTATTTTTTTTTTCGTGTCGTTTTCGAGATATCAGTCATTTTCGGTTTTCGGGCCAAAAAAAAAAGATTGTTCCATTTAAATACAAAAATCTCAAGAACCAATGTTTTTATTCAAACGATTTATGTGTCATGTTAAAGGTAATTAAATTACCTACAAATGATATTCACATCACTTTTTGGTTGGTTTATTAGTTTCTAGTTTCGGCGAAATAAATTGATTTCTAAAAAAAACATTTTTTTTTTCGAAAAAATTAACAAAAAATCAAAATCAACTGCAGATTTATACAAGAAGAAATAACTTTTTTATAATTTTTTTTTCTTTTGTTACATAGACTATATATTTGTTAAGAAAATAAGATACCACTTAAAAAAATCGACGGAAAAATGCAAAAGTTGTATACAATTCATTGATAAATTACTAAAATGCGTTTTTGCCTATTTTTTTCGGTTTTTTTTTAGTAAACTGTCGATAATTTGAAACTTTTTGTAAAACACATGAGAAAATCCAAAAAATTCTTAAAGTAGCCGTTAAAAAAAGATACCCGTGTCTCGTCGTTTTTCTCCAGCATGTCAGATTGTTTTAAATCGATTTTTGAAGTTTTTTAATCCACTGTACATGAAAAAAAACAAAAATAACGCATTCTTGTGTTAAATCGATGCAAATAACTATATGATCCTTACATTTGAGGTGTATCATGTGTTCAGTAAACTTATGCAGAATATTACGAGCAGTATTTTTGTAGACAATTTTAACCCTCTAAAACCCCCACATGTAGGTCTTTTAACCTAAATGTGGGGGAGTCAAAATGACCCACATGTAAGGGTCTTAGAGGGTTAAAATTTTCTACAAAAATATTCTTTGTAATATCCTGCATAAGTTTACTGAACACATGATACACCTCAGATGTAAGTATCATATAGTTAGATCCATCGATTTAACACAAGAATGTGTTATTTTTGATTTTTCATGTACAGTGGATTAAAAAACTTCACAAATCGATTAAAAAAAAAAATCTGACGTGCTGGATAAAAACGACGAGACACGGGTATTTTTTTTTAACGGCTACTTTAAGAATTTTTTGGATTTTCTCATGTGTTTTACAAAAAGTTTCAAATTATCGACAGTTTACTAAAAAAAACCGAAAAAATGAATTGTATGCAATGAATTGTATACAACTTTTGCATTTTTCCGTCGATTTTTTTAAGTGGTATCTTATTGTATAAATCTGCAGTTGATTTTGATTTTTTGTTAATTTTTTCGAAAAAAAAAATGTTTGTTTTAGAAATCAATTTATTTCGCCGAAACTAACAAACCAACCAAAAAGTGAAGTGAGTATCATTTGTAGGTAATTTAATTACCTTTAATATGACATATAACACATTTGAATACAAACATTAGTTCTTGAGATGTTTGTATTGAAATGGAACTATCTTTTTTTTTTTTTGGTCCGAAAACCGAAAATGACCGATATCTCAAAAACGACACGAAATAAAAAAAATTATGCAATTTTCGGAATCAGCAGCCCATTTTACATATAAAATGAATAATGGCATTCACTGGGGCAAAAATTTTTAACCATTTGTAGACTAGTGAAATTATAGGCTATTTAAATAACCAATCGCCAAATAAAAAGCTTTCCATTTAAAAAAAGATAAATTCTGCTAGGATAAGCTTAAGCTAGCAGAGGGATTTCGAAAAAAAAATCATTTTGAACTAAAGAGAGTATTCAATAATTATGGGCTATTTAAATGCCCCATCGCCAAAAGTAAAGCTTTTCATTTAAAAAAAAATGGACCAAATCAATTTTCTTGAAATAAGGAACTTTGAATAACAACAATTCTAGAAGAAAAAAAAATAACAACAACAACATCAGCAACAACTTTACAACAACAAAAACTACTACAACAAAACAAATTTACTACTATTACAACAACAGCAATTTTACATAAAAGTAGGGGTAAGTGGGCGGCCTGCGGCCGCTGCTCAGGATTTAAACCCTTCAGACATCCAACACTGACTTCGCGGCGGCCTTCGGCCGCGGATCAGTCTATAATATATCCAACAAATAGTTTTGCTAGTCAAATTGCGAGCGCAATTTTTAATAAAAATTTTTATTTTTTGTTAATAATAAGTAGCTACTGCGCTTGCATAAGGCTGATCCGCGGCCGAAGGCCGCCGCGAAGCCGGTGTTGGATGTCTGACGGTTTTAAATCTTGAGCAGCGGCCGCATGCCGCCCACTTACCTCTACTTTTATGTAAAATTACTGTTGTTGTAGTAGTAGTAAATTTGTTGTTGTTGTAGTAGTTTTTGTTGTTGTTTTTTTTCTCTGAAATTGTTGTTATTCGAAGTTCCTAATTTCAAGAAAATTGATTTAGTCCATTTCTTTTTAAATGAAAAGCTTTTCTTTTGGCGATAGGGCATTTAAATAGCCTATAATTAGCCTATAATTATTGAATACTTTCTTTAGTTCAAAATGTTTTTTTTTCGAAATCCCTCTGCTAGCTTAAGCTTAACCTAGCAGAATTTTTTTTTTAAATGGAAAGCTTTTTATTTGGCGATTGGTTATTTAAATAGACTATAATTAGCCTATAATTATTGACTACTTACTTTAGTTCAACATACGTCCCGTATGTGTTTTCTCGAATAAGCCTAAAATTCGACGTTTGGGCCCAAATGAGCCTATAATTAGCCTATAATTATGACATTTTTTTTTTTCAGTTCTGCCATTTTCGCTCTGCTAGCTTAATGTACCTGCAAAATCTAGGTCAACTCGGAGAAGGACGTGGCACTTCCCATATAAGTAATTTGTTCTTATACTCTCCTAGGAATTATGGAAGAATAAAACAATTTATTTTAATAAAAACTTGTATGTTTAAGAATATTTCATAGTATTTATCAGCTAAGTGCAGTGTAGAGTATTTAATTTTGGTCAGGCGAAAGATACAACCCTTACCAGTTTAATTTTAATACCTAAGTATACAAGATATTTTTATCAAATTTCGAATTCATAAATTTTCTAAATACAGTGTTGTCTGGATAGAACGAACTATTTAATGCAAGGGCATTGCGTAGTATCCGGGTTGTTCGTAAAAACGAGGTTGATATTTGTATGAACTTTTACAGTCAAATTTAATGGAATATTCAAAAATAGCAGTCTTAAGGGGTTTGCACACTGTAAACGTTTTAATTTCAGGTGGTTTTTATTTTATTAATTAAGAAAAATTAACATATAAATATAAAACTTTTTATTTATTTTATTTGTATTAACTGAAGTAAGTACTACATGAAAAAATTTGATATTGATACAATTTGTCTCTTCTAAAACTTTAAACGCCGTTTTTCGAAACCACTTTTTTTAACCGCGTTGACAGCATAACTTGAAGAGTTTTTGTCCGATCGACTTGATCCCAACGGCATTTTGTAGACAAAACATGTCTTTATGGCAGGACGTAGCGGTTTTTTTTTTTACATTTTTTACTATTTTTTTATTAACTTTTATTTAGAGAAAATTTCATGAAATTTTTTTTTTTTTTTAATCGGTTGTAATTTTTTTGTTAATTGATATTTTCAAAATCCCCTATGTCAAGCTATAGTCATTTGTATGTGCTTTAAAAATATTTTTGGTTTTTTGCTGTTAGACGCTCCGTTTTGCAGCAATGGCGTCAACGCCACTGGCATCAAATTTTTAGGCGCGTCGTGTTTGATGGAGGTCTGTGGCCAAACTCGATACATAAAAAAAAATATCAAATTTTTTCATGTAGTACTAACTTCAATTAATACATATACAAAGTTTCATATTTATATGTCAAGACAATTTTTCTTAATTAATAAAATAAAAACCATCTGAAATTAAAGCGTTTACAGTGTTCATACCCCTTAAAAAGCAAATTAAAATCATTTAAATTTGTGAAAATCATTTCATATTTGAAAAGGTGAACCCGCCTATTTAAGAAATTTAACATTTACAATTAAAATCTTGGAAGTGCAAGAATCTCACTACCAGTGGACAAATAATCCACAACAGTGGGGTATTCATTATGATTTGTGAAGATAGCATGACTCAAAACCTAATTTGAAAGTGCATTCAACGTAATAACAATTAAGAAATATTTGCAATGAACACAGCTGAAAGCAACAAGTGTACTTACATAAACAACAACAGTACTATTTATGTGAGGATCTTTGACAAGGTAGACCGATCCGTCAGCGTGGCCAAAGTGGTAGAGGTCTGCTGTGTTCTTTCATTAGAATACAGAAGGCTGCGGTACAACTCTAGTAAGAAGCAAAGATTAACTTAAAAAGGTCTGATGAGGCTATATACATATTAGGGTGGGCCGATTTGGAAACTGACCTCGGCTACCTCGCTATTCATTCAATTCTGTGAATATTTTCCCAAGGAACCTCTGCGTTCAACTTTATTTCGGCGCATTTGCGATCGAAAATTTTACCTTGCATTTAGTATTTTTTTTTTATTTTTATACTAAATTTTGAAAATTCTTATAGAGACAAAAGTAATCTCATAATATGATTTGGCTGGTATTCGGTCAGCAATCAATTACATAAATTGGGTTCTGTTTACATGAAAAGTTTACTTGATGGTGTGGAATTGATGATATTTATTTAAAAAAATTATATCGGTCAAATAACCGATTTCAAAATAAAAGAGTCATATTTTTACATGGATTTTTCAATCAAAACACCAACCCAAGTGATTTTGATGCTAGGATGCCGATTCTGAAATTCATTTTTTTCCAAGGTGACATCTAGTGGCAGTTTTAGGAAATTAATTTGGCATTACTTTTGTCTCTATAGGTAAGAATTTTAAAAATTTAGTATAAAAATAAATATTGAACGCAAGGTATAATTTCCAATCGAAAATGCGCCGAACTAAAGTTGATCGTAGAGGTATGGTTTCCTGTGTAAATATTCATATAATTGAATAAACTTTCAGCCTAGGTTGGTGTTTTGTTTGAAAACTTTTCATTAGTAAAAAAAACAAACAAACAAAAAAACACATACTATATTAGCTCGTAAAAGAAGAGAAGATATTAAACGCTATGTAAAATTTTCAATCGAAAATGCGCCGAACTAAAGTTGAACGCAGAGGTATGTTTCCTTGGACAAATATTCATAGAATTGAATGAGCTTTCATATAGGTAGCCGAAGTCGATAAAATTTCGTCCATACAATTTGACCCACCCTAATATGTAGAGTTGAACGGGGCAATGTCGTGCACTCATCTTTGACATGCTCGTAAAGCCGTACATCTCAAGCGAATGCGACGAGTAAGCATCCGATCGAAAGATAATTTCGTTGGTTACATCCATTTGTAACAACATTTGTGTAGCGAGAAATTGTGTTTGTGTAAGTGAAGAAAAAAAAAATGTGCACGACATTACCCCCCTCAAAATTTGTGGGGTAATGTCGTGCATTGTTTTCCGAGTATAGTAAAGGTACCAAAATGTGTGAGAAATGATAGGTAGTGGTTCTATTAGAGGAGATTTAGCATTATCATGTATTTATTCATTATTATACAAGTGTGAAGTACATAATATGTTGTGTAGAGTAGAACGGGGCAATGTCGTGCACTCAACTTTGACATGCTCGTAAAGCCGTACATCTCAAGCGAATGCAACGAGTAAGCATCCGATCGAAAGATAATTTCATTGGTTACATCCATGTGTAACAGCATTTGTGTAGCGAGAAATTGTGTTTGTGTAAGTGAATGTGCACGACATTACCCCAATGGCCGTTTTTAAGGTCAACTTCGATAACTCGGTGAAGCCCAACATTTTTTTCGAAAACCAAATACTTCTTTTCTTTGGCAGGATATTTCGTTTCAGAAAACACTTACCTGGTATATTTTCCCGCAAGGAAAATTATTTTTCTGACCTGATGAAAAAACCCTTTTATCGTCCCGAAAGCGTGCGTTTTGAAAAAAAGGTTACTCTGTAGAGATGAACTGGTGAAAATTGCTAGTATTATATGCATAAGCTCAGTAGGTCAGCAGGTCCCTACCTTACGAACAGTTGGTAAATCATTCAAGTTTTTGTGTGTGGAATTTTAAAAACTTTTGGCTCAAATAAAATGCCAATAACAACGCCAGTATCAAAAATATATCAAATTTTGATACTGTCTCAATTGAAGAGTCACAAACAGAATAAGGCTGTTAGAAAAAAATAAACTATTTTCACCGACTATAGTTATGATAATTTCGAGTTACTGCAACTACTGGATTGAAACGCACTCTTTATATCTATACTGTCTGCTATCATTGATTCTCGTTGCTCGATAATCCATTTTTACAAATAACACTTTTTTCCCCTACACGGATAGAAAAGTTCTATAATTTTTGTAGCGAAAATCGATAAAAATTCCCGAACTTTTTTTATTCTTCGTTCATTTTACATATTTATCAGTTTTATAAAAATTTTAAATTTCTTCCTCAGGAATATTTTAATACTAGCTTAGTAAAAATTATCAAACATGATAGTAAAAATTACTAAACAGGGATACATATTTTTTTTTTTAAACTTTATTTATAATTTTTCACCGGAATTGCCTTTATTTAAGCATGATGAATAATGCGTTAAAAGTCCATTGTGCGCATAAAAAGTTATTCAGGCTCAAAGGTCGCTAAAATCAGTTTTTTGCAAATATCTCGCTAACGCAAACATTTAGAGAAAAATTTTTCTCCACAATTTCGTGTAGCTTATAGTTTAGGAGATAACTCAATTTAAAAAGTTGTGCACATATAAATGCTACGTATTAGTTCATATTAAAATATCTAACTTTTTAAATTGCGAATACTCTTTAACGAGGAGTCGTACAAAAAAAATTAAAAAAGCGTTCAACAGATGATTGGATTCTTTTTGGAGCTACTCATGGTCTAAAAGATATTCTTCAAAAACCGTAAAGGTTTCGAAAATACTGGTTTTTGCAGAATATCTCTGAAACGTTAGTCATACGATAAAAAGCAATAGCATCAATTTTGTAGAAAACCACAAGATCTACGAAAAATAAGCAATATGTGTACACATTGAAGTAACCGTTTAGAAGATATTCAAAAAAACCTTTAAATGGCAAAAAAAAAACCGGTTTTTATTGAATAACTCTAAACGGTTACTTCAATGTGTATTTTTTGTAGATCTTGTAATACTCTACAAAATTGATGCTCTTGCTTTTTGTCGTATGACTTACCGTTTCAGAGATATCCTTCAAAAACCATTATTTTCGAAACCTTAACAGTTTTTGAAGAATACCTTTTAGACCATGAGTGGCTCCAAAAAAAAATTTAATACGGTGTATACAGAATCCAATTATCTTTTGAACGGTTTTTTTATTTTTTTTGGTACGACTCCTCGTTAAAGAGTATTCGCAATTTTAAAAGTGAGATATTTTAATATGAACTAATACGTAGCATTTACATATAAAAACTGTGCACAACTTTTTAAATTGAGTTATCTCCTAAACTTTAAGCTACACGAAATTGTGGAGAAAAATTTTTCTCTAAATGTTTGCGTTAGCGAGATATTTGCAAAAAACTGATTTTAGCGACCTTTGCGCCTGAATAACTTTTTATGCGCACAATGGACTTCAATGGACTTTTACACATTATTCATCATGCTTTAATAAAGACAATTCCGGTGAAAAAAATTCACTTGGAATTATTTCGCACAGCAGCTCCTTTTTCGTCTTATTTTCCTGGACTAAACGGAAAATATGTATAAAATAAATTTTTAAAATTTATAAAAGAGGACTTTTTTGCCATTTTTATCCAAATTTCGCTCAATTTATAATTTAACTTAATCAACCATAAAATTTTTATTTTGTATGAAACATGGTTTTCGCCTGTGACAGTAAGTAGTAGCTATTTGGTCCAAATTTAATTTATTACCATAGGATTTATACGGCATTGCTTTGTAACCAAAGAATTGAATTTTTTTAAATATTATGTTCTTATTGCTTACTTCCACAAACACGTTTAAAAAATTTAGGGTATTCCTTAAAACGTGTAGATTCATAAAGTTCATGAAGCTTACGAGCTTGTTTTCAGGAACGCACCTTTCTGCATACTTGTATAAAGGTGCGAAAAACACCTGTTTGACAGTGTTGCCTTCTTCACTATTTTTGTTAGGTTGTAAACAGTGTTTGATGAAATAAACTGTGTTTTAGACAACTATTTTCAGTGCTTAATTAACACTTTCTGAGAAACGTATGGGAAAGCAACAACTAAAATGCTTAACTTAACAAACAAAATAGGAAGATAGCGTTCAAAATCGTTTAACACGCTGCCCCCTAAAACATAGCTAATAAATAAAAATTCCACAAAAAGTTAAAAAAATTATATTAGCTGTGTATTTGACGACAGTTTCACTGTGCTTGTGTAAGCACTTTCTGAGAAACGTATGGGAAAACAACAAAAAATATGTTTAATTTATCACAAATAAATAAGACAAGCAGAGATAAACTGTCGTCAAAAACACAGCTTCTATTTATTTTTCCATTTTTATAGAATGCTTTTTGCAACCCTATTGCTTGAAATTCTCTGCCCAACGGGAAACAGAAGAGCATTGAAACGACTTCTGTTGCGCTTCTAGGGAAGCTAGAAGCTGCTTCCAGTGCTGTTCCCACTGCTTATCTTTTTTAACACAGCATGTCCTAGCGGAGATGCACATCTTCAGAAGCACATGAAATACGCTTCCGTAGAAGCACACATTGGGAAGCATATGAAATACGCTTTCGTGGAAGTTTTTCAAAATTTGATGTTCCATTTCACAAAAATTACTTTTTTTCTAACTTTTGGTAGATTTATTAACTTTTATAAGAAATAAAAAAAAAAATAGAATTTGAAAAATTTTGTATGCTGCCAGAGATGTGCTTCTATTGCGCTCTTTTTGGAAGCAGCTTCATTTCTTCCCGTTGGGTGTTGTTATTTTTTTTCTTTCGTAAGATTTTTTTATATGTTTTTTTTTTTTGAAATAAGTTCATAATTAAATTAATAAATGAAATTCGTGTTATTTTGAATAACTTTTAGTGGATACACTAAAAGTTCAATGAACGGCAACACTTTTTACCTTGTACTTTTTCGAGGCTGTTTAGGGCTAGTTTACATAGACATTCATAATCAAAATAATCATGAATTTTTTTGCTTCATGATTAAAACTATATTTTGTTCACATTCATGTGATTTTAAATTACAAGTACCATTTTACTATTTTTTAATGTCATTTATTTTAATACTTTTTTGTAGTATTTTTTCATGCGACAAATTTGTGTCAAACTGTGAGTTAATTTTGTTTGGTCTCTCCAATTTTGTTGGTACTTATTAAAAAGATTGCTAGTAACCACTTTTTTCATCCATCTCGTAGATTTATTCACGAAATCTATTATTTTCCTCCCAAAAGGAACAAATTGTGGAACATTTTACAGCACAACTCTGTTTCTGTGAAATATTTTACAACACAGCTCTGTTTGATTTCGTGAAGTGGCATCGTTTGCTCATTAAATTCATGATTAAAATAATCACCAAATGTATGATTATTTTGATTATGAATGTCTATGTAAACTAGCCCATACGAGTCAAATTTGCCTCGAAAAACTAAGTACGAGGTGCAATACCGGAACAAAAAATGCGATACCGGTATTGCAATTTTTTCAACCGGTATACACCGGTATTCTTTGCAACGATAAAAATGGAATTAAAAGAGGGCAAATATAAATAATATGAGCCCGCGGATCATAGATTTTTGCCCAATGATCTGTTTTAATATAAAAAAAAACATGAATTAGAATAACGCTATATTTTTATATTAAATAAAAAAAGAAATAAAATAAATATAGTTACTCTTCAATTCAAATAAACTGCTATAAGCTATATATTAAAAAAAGTACTATTAAGGTTTTAATGATTATTAACATAGGAACGTAGAAACGAAAGTTTATCAATGCTTTTATCCTCCAGACTTGACCTTATTTTTGTGCAAATTTCTCCAAAAGAAGCATGAGCACTTTCAGTTCTTATCCAACTAGTCTTTAAAGTTCTTGATAATAGCCCAACGGGAAACGAAAGCGCATTATAACGATTTCAGTTGCGCTTCTAGGGAAGCAAGAAGCTGTTTCCAGTGCTGTTCTTATTGCTTATCTTTTTTAACACAGCATGTCCTGGCGGAGATGCACATCTTCAGAAGCAAATGAAATACGCTTCAAATAAGCTTTCGTGGAAGCACACATTTGGAAGCATATGAAATAAGCTTCCTTGGAAGTTTTCCAAAATTTTAAGTTCCATTTCACAAAAATACTTTTTTTCTGTAACTTTTGGTAGATTTATTAACTTTAATAAGCATTAAAAAAAAACAGAATTTTAAAAATTTTTATGCTACCAGAGATGCGCTTATATTGCGCTCTTTCGGAAGCAGCTTAATTTCTTCCCTTTAGGAGGTTAGCATTCTCACGGAAGTTTGCCTCTTCTGATAATTTTATTGGAAGTATAATTATGTATATTCTTAATCAAAAGAGTCTCATTTTCGGACAGGCGATAATCTGCATTAATATTTGAATCTATAATAGCCTTTTGGATAGCAGTTTTGAATTTATAGGTGATGGTTTGGGGTGCAGTTGTTTCATTTAATTTCAAGACGTCTACATCAGTTAAATCATGATCATCCGACTCATTGTCTAAATTTTTATTTCACTATCCTTTTATTTTTTGTAAAACGGAATTATACTTTTATTTTTTATAATACCGAAATGCTGGTATTTGTCATAATTTAATACCGGTATTTCGGTATTGAATTTTTGTCCGGGATCCCGGGATACCGGCATTGCATTCCCTAGTTTTTACCCTCACTAAAAAAGCAATTATACATCACAAATATTCACTGATTTCATTCTTGCGACGCAAATTAGAACAGAATGTCCAATGAGTCACAAATTCAAAATGTTATATTTTCTTCATCTATATACCTTTTGTTTTAATGTCTTCAGTTGTAGTCACATATTTGTTCAATTACAGCATACAAAAAAGTTCATAAAACAGCAGAAGTTTGGCTAAAATTCTTTCTTAAGTTAATAAATGAAAATAATGACAGAAAATACTAACTTTTTAAAATTTCTTTGTTTAGTAACTTGGACTTCAAATAACTTAGACATGGCCAAATCTTTTTCATATTCTATAGCAAAATGTCCTATGAGTCACAAAAAAAAAAAAAATTTTAGAAAACTATTTTTTTTTTTTTTGGTGTTTAGCATCATTGGGTGAGAGTTGAACCAGGTGAAATATGTCGTGTGATAAATGCACACAGCCTGATAGGCACGCTCATTAGCCACCTTGACCACTGCCATTATTATAATGAAGTTGACTGAAACTCCATTTGTTTTTAAATGACCTACCAATTTATCAAAATTTGTCATACTGCTATGAACATTTCCTGTTGGACACATAAAAATTAAGAATTCGGAGTTTTTACGATTTCTTATAGATATGATTTATTATAAAAATTGTTAAGCTGCTGCCGTTTGTGGTAACGCTATGGACCTAGTTGGTCTATGTGAGGTTGTTGTTCACGCAATTACCTAATCCTAAGCTGCTGCCTAGTTTTTCTTGACCTAACCGGTTTTTGATAATTTTTATATATTTTTGCTTGCCGTGTACATTTACAAAATAATACTTAAAATTGTCTCGTAACACGGCGCTGTTCTGAGAATTTAAATGACAATTACAACACCCCTCTGGGGTTATTTCATATTATGAAAGCCTATCAAATTCTGCATACTCCTGTGCCGCGTCTGGATTGAAATGGATTCAAATTTTTACAATCCATACTGATCCAGATTTGTGTACCAGATTTCTCGGATAGCTTTGGATTGAAAATCAGATCAATCCATTTAAATCCGGGGAATATGGATTGTTACGAAGGACTGAAATGAATGAAAAAAGACTCAATCTGTTTATCTATCTGAATCCATATTTTGATCCAGAATTGTATACATTAAATTCAAGATGGATAGATAATTCCAGAGAATATGGATGGTTGATTTGTGGCCATCATATTTGGGCATGAAAAATATCGTGGGTTCCTGAAATTGTGGTACTTCTCACAGAAATTAAAGTCCGACTCTATTCCATTTGAGTCCTTTTCAATCCAAATATGGACTTAGAAAAAAAGCGCGATCAATGTCAATCCAGTCTAATCCATTTAAATCCAACTGAAATTATTTAAGTTTATTTAAATCTTTTTTGGTACTGCACTTTATAAACATCAAGTAAATGACATTTTTTAAAGTGACATTGCTCAAATAATACGTTAATTTTTTATTTTTCAAATCCTTTTCAATCCATACAATCCATTCGATTAAAAAAGATTAAAATAGATTGGTTTTCAATCCAGAGGTATCGTGGTCTGGATTGTATGGATCCAAATAGATTCAAATGGATACTTTTTATCCATATTAATCTATTAGCATCTAGACTAGGCAAACGGGTACTTTGGTGAAATTTTAAAAAAATCGTTAGATCGGTTTTTGAAAAAATGCCAAAAAACCGTTATAATTGGAATGAACAAAAAGTTGTGAGTGGACACACAAAAATTTAATTTTTATTATTATTTTGAGAAAGAATTATTCTTTTGTTGTAACGAACTCCGGCTTCCCCGGTTTTATAGCTGGGATATACTCAGCCTTTTCAAGATTCAAGGTCCGTTTCAAGATAGAAGAGAGTAAGTTTCGAGTTTTAATTATTATGTTTTATTGGTGGTTTCGACCAGGTTTCATAAATTTACAATTTGAGTTTTGTTACAATATTAGTTTTCTTACTTGCAGCTTTATACAATTCAATTTTATTCTTAACAATGTATAAAATAAACTTAGTAATAATTATTTAATTATTAAGTTGATTTAGCGTTATCTAATTCAATTGAGTTTGTAAGAATAATAATAATTCTTCTGGCGGAGTGATTCACGAAGTATCCGATCCCCAGGGGCGATCTGGGACAAGTGAGCGAGGGGTAGGAATTTGTTTTGATGTAAGTGGTTAAAGTATAGACGAGTTCGTTGAATAGTTTTGTTGAAGAATTATATTATGTGTTGTAGAATGTCCGAGTTGGGACACGATAATATTAGACTGTCGACCAACAAGTCTGAAGTCTAATAAAAGACTAGGGCGATCTGGGACAAGAGAAAGCAAGCGAAAAAAAATGTCCGAGTTGGGACACGAGAATATTAGACTGTCGACCAACAAGTCTGAGGTCTAATAAAAGACTAGGGCGATCTGGGACAAGAGAAGGCAAGCGAAGTAGAATGTCCGAGTTGGGACACGAGAATATTAGACTGTCGACCAACAAGTCTGAGGTCTAATAAAAGACTAGGGTGATCTGGGACAAGAGAAAGCAAGCGAGGTAGAATGTCCGAGTTGGGACACGGGAGTATTAGACTGTCGACCAACAAGTCTGAGATCTAATAAGAGACTAGGGTGATCTGGGACAAGAGAAATCAATTTAAGTAAAACGTCCGAGTTTGGACACGAGAGTATTAAACTTGTCGACCAATAAGTCTGAGGTTTAATAAAAGCCGAGGGCGATCTGGGACAAAAGAAATCAATTGAAGTAAAACGTCCGAGTTTGGACACGAGAATATTAGACTGTCGACCAATAAGTCTGAGGTTTAATAAAAGTCAAGGGCGATTTGGGACAAGAGAACTCAAGCGAAGCAAAACGTCCGAGTTGGGACACGAGAGTATTAAACTTGTCGACCAATAAGTCTGAGGTTTAATAAAAGCCGAGGGCGATCTGGGACAAGAGAAATCAATTTAAGTGAAACGTCCGAGTTTGGACACGAGAGTATTAAACTTGTCGACCAATAAGTCTGAGGTTTAATAAAAGCCGAGGGCGATCTGGGACAAAAGAAATCAATTGAAGTAAAACGTCCGAGTTTGGACACGAGAGTATTAAACTGGTCGACCAACAAGTCTGAGGTTTAATATAAGCCGAGGGCGATCTGAGACAAGAGAAATCAAGCGAAGCGAAGCGTCCGAGTTGTGACACGAGAGTATTAAACTGGTCGCCCAACAAGTCTGAGGTTTAATAAAAACCGAGGGCAATCTGAGACAAGAGAAATCAAGCGAAGCGAAGCGTCCGAGTTGGGACACGAGAGTATTAAACTGGTCGACCAACAAGTCTGAGGTTTAATAAAAGCCGAGGGCGATCTGAGACAAGAGAAATCAAGCGAAGCAAAATATCCGAGCTTGGACACATTAGCGAAATCAAGAGGAAGGAAAATTAGTTGATCGACGAAAATGTCTGAACAACTAACGAGAGTACAGCGTGTAGCTATCAAGAGCGGTTAGCCGATCGACGAAAATGTCTGAACGCTAACGAGAGTGCAAGGTAGGCTGTGAAGTCACTTCAAGAGCTCTTGCTTCTGTGGCTGCTCAAGCCAGAATGATTTTGTATGGCCAGCCAAGTGCTATTTATACTCAAAAAATGTATTGCGGCTACCAACAATTTCATTTATGACACGTGTTGTGTGCATGATCTGCATTCCGCTGTTTTGTTGTTGCTTGTTGTTCTTCCAAAAATCTGCACATGGTTAACGGTGGCTGCTGCAGCATTGTTGTTGGTTGTTTACGCTAACTTTGGTGCACGTGGCTAGCGTAGAAATGTAGCTGGCTTTCTTCTGATTTTTTTTTACATGTGATGCTGGCATGATCGCGTGATTGCTTTGCTGGTGGTTTCAATGAATATATTTTATTATTATATGTAAATGTGAATATGGAAAAAATGTTTGGATTAATATTTTTTGTGGAAAATATTGATCCTTACATCCCCCTCCTACTTAGGGGAATGAAACTACACGGTTACTTCCTTTATGTAGATTCGTGGTAAGGTTTTACCTCACCGATATAGACTGTCCGGACGTGAGAGTCACCTTCTTTCCGTACCTGGAGTATTACAGGGGAAGCATAGGCTACAACTTGATATGGCCCCTCGAACTTTGGGGCTAATTTTGCTGCAAAGTTATCAGCTGCCTTGGAGAGATGATGCTGCTTCAGCCATACCTTTTCGCCTATTTTTGGGGACCACGATCTCTTCCTCTGGTCATAGTGCTTTGCCTGATCTTGAGCTGCTCTTTCAATATTTCTCCTGACAATGAGGAAAACGTCTTTTAATGTAGTTTTTATTTCTTGCAGAGTTTGCGGTTGTCTACCGGTTCTGAGTGTTACTTCGTCGAAGAGAGTACCGGGGAGTCTTGGTTCCCTCCCTTGTATCAGAAACGCAGGGCTAAAACCAGTAGAGGCCGCGATTGACGTGTTGAATGCCAGGGATATCTGCGGGAGATGTTCGTCCCAGGATTTTTGTGATGGGCCAGTATATTGCGCTATCGTGGTTTTATAGTCCTGTTGACTGTTTCTGTTGGGTTTTCTTGGGGTGTATAGGGTGCCGTGAATTGTTGCCGTACTCCTAAGGCTGATAAATATTTCCGGAAGTCTTTACTTGTGAATTGAACGCCGTTGTCAGTCACCAGGACTTTTGGTACGCCAAATCGTGCTATGATACGTTCCCTGAATGCCTTTTTAAGGCTGGCGCTGGTTGCTTTACGCAATGGCACAATTTCTGTCCACTTGGAAAATCTATCGAAAAACACCAGTAACATACTGATGCCATGTGATGAGCGTGGAAGGGGTCCAATAAAATCCGCGCAGAGAATTGCCCAAGGCTCCTCTGCGATCTGGGATAACATTTTCCCGGCTGCCTTCTGCTGGCTTTCTTTAAATTGTTGGCAATTTAAACATCCTCTCACGTAGCGTTTCACATCCCTAAACATGCCTGGCCAGTAGTACTTATTTGCCACTCTAGCGAGGGTTTTATAGGTTCCCATGTGACCTGCTCCTAGCTGGTCATGACTTTCTTTTAGTACTCTATCCCTCAGATAGGATGGGACACACAGTTTCCAAGATATGCAGTCCTCGTCTTCAGTGGGGTGTGAAATATGGCGATATAGTTGATCATTTTCGATGGTGTATTCTGGGAACTTGCTTGGTTCTGTTTTAACGTCGTTGAGTTTTTTCTCCCACCATGAGCATTGCGGGGTTGCCTGTTGGTTTGTTGTAATTTGTCCTAGAGTTTCGACCGGTTCTCGAGATAAGGCGTCGGTTAAAACGTTGAGTTTTCCCTTGCGATATTGTACTTCAAAGCTGAACTGCTGCAGCTCGAAGGCCCATCGTGCAATCCTTCCAGACGGACTTTCTATCGAATTCAGCCATTTTAAAGACAGGTGGTCAGTGATTACGATGAATTTATATCCTTCTAAATAAGGGCGCATTTTACGAATGCCCCATATTATGGCCAGACATTCTTTTTCTGTGGCTCCGTTGAGGCGTCTGCTTGCATAGTCTATTACTCGTTCTGTACCGTCGATTTGCTGCGTTAACACGGCACCTAGCCCATAATCGCTAGCATCAGTCTGTAGTACAAATGTCTTCGTGAAATCTGGGCAGGCTAAGACAGGGGCCTCTGTTAACTTTTGTTTTAGTTCCTTGAAGGCTTCCTCTTGTTCGGTACCCCTCGTCCATCGTTTCCCTTTCTTAAGTAGTGACGTTAAGGGTAGTACCACTTTTGCGAATTCAGGAACAAATCGCCTGTAACACGATGCTATTCCTAGGCAACTCACGCAAATTGGTGGGTGAGTTTAACTGCTGTATAGCGGAAATCTTTTCGGGATCGGTGTGGATGCCGTGATTGGTAACCAGGTGGCCAAGGTATTTTATTTCTTTCTTAAAGAAATCACGTTTCTCAGTATTAATTCTAAGATTTGCCGCCCTTAAACGTGAGAGTACTTTTCGTAGGTTTATCTTGTGTTCTTCGAGTGTCGTCTAGGTATGCAAAAGCATATGGTTCCATATCTGGACCTATCACTTGGTCTAGGGCTCGTTGAAAAGTTGCTGGGGCTGAATGAAGCCCGAATGGCATGACTCGCCACTGGAAAAGTCCTCGTCCAGGAACAGTGAAAGCGGTATACTGTTTACTTTCCGGGCTCATGGGAATTTGCCAATAGCCATTTTTCAAATCTATGCTACTGATGTATTCTGCGTCTCGAAGACGATCCAGAATATGACCTATGCGGGGTAGTGGATATGCATCTGAGACAGATTTAGCATTGAGTTGCCGATAGTCCACGCAAAGTCTCCATTTTCCATTCTTCTTTTTGACAAGCACTATGGGTGCACTGTGAGGGCTGTGGGATGGTTCGATGTTACCCTGGCTCAGTAATTCATCGATTTCTTTGTCGATTATTTCTTGCATTGCAGAATTTCTGGGGAAGTATCTTTGCTTTATTGGGTGTTCGTCACGCATTATAATTTTATGTGCTGTAATGTTTGAAGTTCCCCGTATGTTTTCAAATTTTAGTAGTTCTTCTTTCAGAAACTGATCTATCTGTTCCTCTTCGGTGGGTTTATTTACACGCATCGTTGTGACGAGCGGTGGTCGCGTTGTGGTGTTGCCTGAGTCCCAGAGGGTGACATTTTTTATCGCCTATCGTGATCGTGGTGTTCATTTGCGTTAAATAATCCATTCCAAGGATTAAGTCATCTATGGCGTCTGTCAATATGAGGAGTTTTACTTTGCATGTGTTGTTACCTAATATAATATTTGTTTTTAGCGTTTGTTGAACTATTTTGGTGGTTCTATCGGCGAGTTGTATGGTGATGTCAGTGTTGGTGATGTTATCTCTGGTTGCTAATTTTCTTGTCAGGTTTATCTTGATAAAACTTCTAGTGGCTCCTGTATCGATAGTTGCCATTACATGTGTATTTTCCAAGATGACAGGCGCTAGGATGTGGTTGTCTTCAATGATTAATGGCGCTGCATTAGCCGAGGGAAAGCTTGTTCGATTGGCCCCGACTGCCCTCGGTCTTGGCGGCGGCCCACGTCGTTTCCCAAATTTTGTCTGCAGCATTCGTACGTCCTGAGGCCTCTGCGTCCGCACTCCCAGCAGAACAATATTTGCGGATTTCGACACTCTCGAGATAGGTGAACCTGCTGTCCACAACGCCTACAGGCGACGCGGGGGTTGATCGGCCCATCATTAACTTCTTTGGCAGCCCGATGTCGTTCCATTCTTGGTGTTTGTCTAGCCGTGTGCTGGTTTCGTCGAGATTGAATATCCTCGAAATCTCCGCTGAGTTTTGTAAGTTCGTTTAAGTTTTCGAAGTCTCTTCGCCGTATGTAAAATTGATAATCCTCATGACAATTGCGATAAATTCGTTCTAGCTTTTTTTTTGGAGTGAGTTGTGAGTGTCGCATTAAGTTTTGCAATTGTATTACGTAGTCCTTAAATTTTTCGCTGCCTTGTTGCGTTCGCTGGCGTATCTCGTCCTCTAAGTTTTCGAAGAATCGCGGTGGCAGGAAAAATGTATGGATATCAGCTCTGAAGTCTTCCCATTCGCTCCACTGTTTATTGTTGTTGCGAAACCATATCAATGCTTTGTCCTTCAGTAATTCAGGCATAGTTCTTGGTAGCAAATCCCTGTTGAGACCATAGGTGTCGGTGAGTTCTTCCACTCTTTCGATGAAGCTCATTGGATCCCTACCACCATCGTCTTTTAGGGACCATTTGCGCACCTGGTCTATCATAGCAGGATAATTGGCTTGAAGAAACGTTGGCGCATTCTGGTGTGAACTAAGGGAAGGAGCTGTTGGTACTGTTAACGATGGCTGCGATGTGCTAGCAGTGGCTGTGTCTAGTGTTTGTGGCTTTTCCTGCTGCGGAGTGGGTGTGGTGCTGCGTGCGTATCTGATTTCTAATTCTTGAAGTCGGTCAATGGGTTCTTCTTCCGAAATGAAGGTTGCCAAGCGTTTCCTTCGTTCATCGACGGTACCGGTGCTGATGAGTCCAAATTCGGTCGAGTATGTTTTTAGGTCTTCCTTCCGCAAGGAATAAACCCATGTGCAGCGTAATGTTGCTTTAATTTTTGTCATCGTGGTGATTTTATATATATATTTTTTTTTTATTTTACTCTCTTCTATCTTTGTTTGTTTGAACCACTAGGGTCCCCGCTCGGGCGCCACTTGTATCGAACTCCGGTTTCCCCGGCTTTATAGCTGGGATATACTCAGCCTTTCCAAGATTCAAGGTCCGTTTCAAGATAGAAGAGAGTAAGTTTCGAGTTTTAATTATTATGTTTTATTGGTGGTTTCGACCAGGTTTCATAAATTTACAATTTAAGTTTTGTTACAATATTAGTTTTCTTACTTGCAGCTTTATACAATTCAATTTTATTTTTAACAATGTATAAAATTGTAGCAGTATGCTATAATAGCTGCAGTATGCCATACCTGCCAAGTGAAACACCCAGTATGCTAATATAACAATTGTAATCTTCGTATGTGTAAACAGTTCGTATCAAATATGCGTAAATGTGCTGCGCACTTCTTTTTCGTTCGGTTATGAACGTATTCGTTATATTTGTCGTTTGCTTTGTGTTTGTATGTATATTATACTTTCGTTGTATGTATGTATGTATTATAAACATGTTGTTTATATTTTTGTCGCATTCAGCTGCAAACGTTTTGTACGTATAGCTTTGTAAATTTGTATATCTATTGTTTCTTTCAATTTCTTTTGTATAAAAGCTTACAACTTAAAGCTCTATTTTGAAAAGCTTTATTTTGTTCTGTATATATCTGTTGTCTCTTTCTAGTAAATATTATTGATCGTAAGTCTTTTGTGTATAAGCGAACCTGTTTGAACATTTTTAAAAATAAAAGGCAGTTGTTGTATAACCAGCGAGGAAATAAGTTGTTTTCATTTTGTGTGCCTACAGTTCTTCAGAAGTGGGATAACCTTAAAAAATTACATATTTTTTTTTCCACGTTTTAAATTAAATTTAATTGTCAAGAAAATGAATGACTCAATTGATATGAATAATAACACTGCTGTGCAACTTCGACAATGGCTGGAGCGTCTTGGCTTGTCTACAAAAGGCACAAAAAGTGAGCTGGCATTGAGAACAAGTGATGTTCCATTGGAGCAGCGTGGTACATGTCCCGACGAGCTGCAAGAAGAAGGGGCTTGTTCAGTCTTCGACTAACACTTGTCGTATGCGGTTGTCGTGATCTTAAAATGTCTGTATCGATCTGTGAAAATTGCAAAAATAAATGTTTAAATTGTGTGGGCGATAATATTATTGCCTTAATTTCTAAACTCTCTGATGAAGTTATTGAAGTGAAAGCTAAATTATTTTCTTTAAGTTCCATAATAGAAGAAAAAAAAAGAAATTTGAACATTGATCTTGCTAAAAGTGACAATAAAAAAGATAAGAAAAAAACTTTGTTAGCTGTTTCAAAATTAGTTTCGGATAACAACGTTTTAAAGAAAAGCTCGGAATATTCTCTTCGTTCGCGTACTCGTACTCCCGATAATCTTATCTGCCTGTTTTTGTTGGCAATGGTGATGGGGATGCCGTACGCGATGCTAGAAAGTTGAATGATGAGTCATCTACTGCAAAAACAAAAGAAAACGACGATGACAACAACGCTGGTACTGCAGTGCATTCTACTAGTAAACCAACTGATGAGTCATCTTCAAAGCAAGACGAAAATTCTTCGCCAAAGAACACTGCTATTTCGGACTTACGCATGAACCCCCATTCTGTTGGTGTTACTGCTGATGATAATGACGTCATCAACCGATCATCTGTTCCTGCTAAGTTGACAATAACAATTCCGTCTTCTCCTTTTGTTTCTGTTGCTGCTGCTGCCGATGCTATTGATGACGTCGTGAATGACATCGATAATTTGTTGTCTTCTCCTTTGCCTGTCTTGTCTAACAATGTTTGGAAAATTGCGCATGATAGGAAACATAAAAGAAAAAATTCAAGAAATGATGCCGCTGCTGCTGATGCTGCTTGTTTAAATCGTCGATCTATTCTTAATGCCGATGCTGCTGTTAATGACGTCACAAAACGGTTATCTGCTTTGCGTGCACATGCGATTCCGCCATCCCCGCATGTTTCTGCTGCCGCTGCTGATGTAGGGAGTGATGTTGACTCTTTCATCTGCTGCATCGCCTATATTTTCATTTAATGTGCGTAATACGGTGCGCAATAACATTCATAAAAAAAATGTAAACATTGTTATTGGCAATAACAATAGCAAAGAACTTGATGTCGCTACAACAAAGAGAGCATTACATCTCTCTTCTTTCAAGCCAACTGTTACTGCTGATAGGATTATCGATTACGTTTCATCCCGTACAAAGATTGAAAAAGATACAATGTGCTGTTTTATACTTGTGAAGAGAGGTACTAATTTATCTAGACTAAGCAGAGTTAATTTCAAGCTAGAAATTGATGAAAGCGATTATGCTAAGGTTTTTAACCCGACGTTGTGGCCGAAAGAAGTGAAAGTTCGAGATTTTTCTTTTTTATCAAAAAGAGATGCGAATCTAACGAATCTCTAATTCAATGTTTGCAATCTGATCTGGTCCCGGAGCTCGCACCGCAAGCCCAACCAGTTATAAATGATCGCTTAGTTGAAAGTATAGATTGCAATAGAAGATCATATTCTTTGTATTATCAAAATGCAGGAGGCATTCGCACTAAATGTTCTTAGTTTTTACTAGCGATGTCGCTGCAAGAGTATGATATTGTTGTTATAACTGAAACCTGGCTTCATGAAAACATCTTTAATGCTGAACTGTTCGGCGACTTTTATAATGTTTATCGTGTTGATCGCTGTCGTGTTGCAACTGGTCGTGAAAAAGGCGGTGGAGTCCTAATTGCTGTGAAATCTATTTTAAATAGTCAATTGGTTGCTTTACCTAATAATAGTAGACTCATTGAACAAATTTGTGTAAAAGTAAATTTTGCTGAGGGTAAATGTATTTATTTAATTAATTCTTATATTCCTCCCAATAGTAACTACGATTTATATAATGATCATATTAATAATATAAGTTTTGTTTTAAATCAAATTGATTCCATCCAGCAGATAATTGCTTTAGGTGATTTTAATCTAGGGTGCATTTCCTGGTTGTATGATAATAGAAATCTATTACCATGTAACTTTAATTCAGATATTGAATCGCCAGTTGTAAGTTTTTTTTTATCAAATGGATTCAATCAGTTAAATTCTTTTAAAAATGATTTGGAAAGGATCTTAGATTTAATTTTTATTACTGGTGATTTGAAGGCAACCTGTGAATTAAACTCATCTCCAATTTCTAAAAATTCCATCCACCATAAAGTTTTAACCATTAATTTTGAGTTTTATGTTTTTAGTGCTTTAGATATAAATTTGATAAATGAATTTGACTTTCTGAAGGGAAATTTTTTAGAGATCAATACGTTTTTAAACTTATGCGATTGGTCATCACTTGATTTCATTCAGGATCCAAATTTAGCTTACAAATTTATTTTTGATATATTCCAGTCTGCTGTTACCCTTTTTGTTCCTCTTAAATCAAGAGCTTGCAACAATAAACCACCTTGGTTTAATGCTAGACTTTTGCACTAGAAAAATGTAAAGAATAAAGCTTATAAAAAATTTAAAAAAACAAACTGCAGCTTAGATCATGTGCGATATCTTCAAATGCGTAAAGAGTTTGATTATCTACACAAATTTTTGTATAATAAATATATTTTAATGGTTGAATCTCGATTAAAATCTAATCCGAAATATTTTTGGCAGTACTTAAATGATAAGCGTAAAACAAATGGCTTTCCGGCAA
Organism: Calliopum simillimum; assembly: GCA_951812925.1. Classification (NCBI taxonomy): domain Eukaryota; kingdom Metazoa; phylum Arthropoda; class Insecta; order Diptera; family Lauxaniidae; genus Calliopum; species Calliopum simillimum. The sequence goes on along the minus strand of OX638370.1, from coordinate 58,807,409 downwards.
GCATGAGATTTGGTGACTCTAAATCTAATGATACGTTGCAGTCATGCAATCTTTTTGCTAAATTTTTTCAAGAAGCATATGAAAAATTTGAGAACACCTCCTGGTGTGAGAGGGATGTTTTTACATCAAATTCAGATTTTATTAATATCTTTACTGTTAATGAGGAAGATGTTTTAAATGCAATTTCTAGCTTAAAACCTAGTTTTAAACATGAAAAGGATGGTTTTCCACCCATGTTTTTTAAGAACTGTGCCAGTAATATTGTTAAACCCTTAACTAATCTATTTAATTCTTGTTTTAAGTCTGGTTTATTTCTCGATATTTGGAAAATTTGCATCATTGCTCCCATATACAAATCTGGCGATCGTAGTGATGTATGCAACTATAGAGCTATTGTAAAGCAGCCTACTTTTGCAAAGTTATTTGATATAATTATCAAAAACAAACTGTTTAACCATGTAAGTGAAGCTATATGTGAAGCTCAACATGGCTTTCTCTCTGGAAAATCCACTTGCACAAATCTGACATTGATTTCAAAATATATCGTTGCAGCCATGGTAGATCATAAGCAACTTGATGTCATTTACACAGATTTCTCGAAAGCTTTTGATAAAGTTGATCATGTAATTCTTTTAAAAAAATTAAAAATATATGGTCTTTCAGATTTGCTCATAAAATTTTTTGAAAGTTTTTTGACTAAGCGTAAACTATTTGTTAAAATTGGGAATACTATTTCTGATACTGCAATTAATGCATCGTCTGGTATTCCGCAGGGTACAAATTGTGGTCCACTTTTATTCATATTATTTATTAATGACTTACCAAGAGTTATTAAACACTCCACTTGTCTACTTTTTGCAGATGATGTCAAATTATTTCGCAAGATATCTTGTGATACTGACTATATGTTGCTTCAGAGTGATTTACCCTCTTTTAATCAGTGGTGCTTATGCAATAACCTAGCATTGAATTTAAGCAAATGTGGTATTGTTTCTTTCGCGAAGTGTTCTGAACCTAAAACATTTGATTACTGTATTAATAATAAGTTATTACTGCGTAAACAAGAAATTAAGGATCTTGGAGTAATTTTTGATTCAAGCTTCACATTTTAATCTCATTATGATTATGTTGTTTCTAAATCTTATGCTATGTTAGGCTTTATCAAAAGAAATTCTTTAAATTTTAAAGACCCCATGACAGTGAAAGCTCTATATATTTCCTTGGTAAGAAGCATTCTGGAGTATTGCTCAATTATTTGGGATCCCTTCTATACTGATAGCTCAAATAGAATTGAAAGAATTCAAAGAAATTTTACTAGGTTTGCATTGTATAAATTGCAGTGGCCAGATGGAGTTCCTTGCTATGATTCAAGGCGAAAACTCTTGGGGCTACAGTCTTCAAAAGACCGTCGTGTGTCCTCTTCTTTAACTTTTGTTTACAATATTTTGTCTGGTAAAATTAATTGTAAGGAGATTTCCGATTCATTTGTGGTCTATGTACCTAATAGAAATTTAAGACATAATCGTATGTTTGAAGATCAAGTCCATAGGACAAATTATGCTCTTAATGAACCGATTGCTAAGTGTATTCGTATTTGTAATAATTATTCCCAATTGTTAAATTTTAATTTAAGTTTAAACTTATTTAAGCTTAATTTATTTGTTTTATTTAATTAAACTAAGATTATAGTCTGTAAGATTTATTCTGTAGACCGAAATAAATAAATAATGAAAGTGTACAGTCGGACAGCGTGGTTGGCGTCGATGATGCGGCTGCTGATGAAGGTGAACAAATTGAAAGCAATTTTGAGCAAATGAAAGCAGAGTTAGATTTGCTGAAACGTGAAAGGGATTTACTGCAAAAGGAAAATGCTTTTGCAAACGTGAGTCGGTGGCCAAAAATTCTTTTACGTCAACACGTCCCATAGATTTTGTGGAAAATGAAGGTATGCCAGGTTTATCATTTTCTACACTAAGAGATTTGTTACCTGATTACGATGATGATGGTAGCTTTGATGTTTGGGCCACTCAATTCAAAAGTTTGTGCGAAGTGTATGCGGTTAACCAGGCGATGATGCGTGCGCTTTTCATGTGCAAATTGGTTGGCAAAGCTAAAATTTGGTTGCATTCAAAATCATTATATGCTTCTCAAAGCCTGGATAGTTTGATGACGGAAATTGGTGAGTTTTTCAACACGAAAGAGAGCAGACTAACGTTACGCCGCAAATTTGAACAACGAAAGTGGGGATATGGAGAAGTATTTCCCCAATACTATAACGAAAAGGTAATATTGGCCAACAATGCTCAAGTGGCAGAGGATGAATTGATTGAATATCTGGTAGATGGAATACCGAATGAGCAACTTCGTAACCAAGCTATGTTACAGTGTTTTGCTAACAAAACTCAATTGCTGCAAGCATTTTCTCGCATCAAAATGCCAATTCGAACAAGTGCAAAAGGAGATCGTCAGTCAAAAGAAGCTGGGGCTAGTGAAATAAAAATAAGATGTTTTAACTGTAGTTCTTTGGGCCACTATGCCTCAAGCTGCATAAAACCAAGAAGAGAATTCGGTGCGTGCTTCGGATGCGGTAGCAAGGAACATCGTGTTGCTGTGTGCCCAGAGAGAAAGAAGCCTGTGCAGTTTATTGAAAATGAATACGTAAGGTATTTTGAGATAATTATAGAAAATAGTATTGATTTTCCTTTGTATTTAGGATGCCTTATAGACTCGGGAAGTCCAGCCAGTTTTATAAAAAAGTCAAATCTACAAAAATTTAATTTAAATGAATTAGTTTGTGAAAATGTTTCTTATTTTGGAATTAATAAAAGTCCATTGAAAGTTTTTGGAAAAATTTCGTGTGTAGTAATTTTGAAAAACCTTCAAGTTGATTTAAATTTATTGGTAGTGGCAGACGAATCTATGGGGTATGAGGTAATTTTGGGTAGAGATTTTTTGAGAGCAAGTAAAATAAAGTTGATGTTTGAGTATGAAGTAAATTTTAAACTAAAAGATGAAAAAGGAAATAAGTTGTTTTCATTTTGTGTGCCTACAAAATAAACTTAGTAATAATTATTTAATTATTCAGTTGATTTAGCGTTATCTAATTCAATTCAGTTTGTAAGAAAAATAATAATCCAGGCTTGGTTCTTCTGGCGGAGTGATTCACGAAGTATCCGATTCCCAGGGGCGATCTGGGAAAAGCGAGCGAGGGGTAGAAATTGGTTTTGATGTAAGTGGTTAAAGTATAGACGAGTTCGTTGAATAGTTTTGTTGAAGAATTATATTATGTGTTGTAGAATATCCGAGTTGCGACACGATAATATTAGACTGTCGACCAACAAGTCTGAAGTCTAATAAAAGACTAGGGCGATCTGGGACAAGAGAAAGCAAGCGAAGAATAATGTCCGAGTTGGGATACAAGAATATTACACTGTCGACCAACAAGTCTGAGGTCTAATAAAAGACTAGGGCGATCTGGGACATGAGAAGGCAAGCGAAGTAGAATGTCCGAGTTGGGACACGAGAATATTAGACTGTCGACCAACAAGTTTGAGGTTTAATAAAAGACTAGTGCAATCTGGGACAAGAGAAAGCAAGCGAGGTAGAATGTCCGAGTTGGGACACGGGAGTATTAGACTGTCGACCAACAAGTCTGAGATCTAATAAGAGACTAGGGTGATCTGGGACAAGAGAAGCAAGCGAAGTAGAATGTCCGAGTTGGGACACGGGAGTGTTAGATTGTCGACCAACAAATCTTAGGTCTAATAAAAGACAAGGGCGATCTGGGACAAGAGAACTCAAGTGAAGTAAAACGTCCGAGTTGGGACACGAGAGTATTGAACTTGTAGACCAATAAGTCTGAGGTTTAATAAAAGTCAAGGGCGATTTGGGACAAGAGGAATCAAGCGAAGCAAAACGTCCGAGTTAGGACACGAGAGTATTAAACTTGTCGACCAATAAGTCTGAGGTTTAATAAAAGCCGAGGGCGATCTGGGACAAGAGAAATCAATTTAAGTAAAACGTCCGAGTTTGGACACGAGAGTATTAAACTGGTCGACCAACAAGTCTGAGGTTTAATAAAAGCCGAGGGCGATCTGAGACAAGAGAAATCAAGCGAAGCGTCCGAGTTGGGACACGAGAGTATTAAACTGGTCGACGAACAAGTCTGAGGTTTAATAAAAGCCGAGTGCGATCTGAGACAAGAGGAATCAAGCGAAGCGAAGCGTCCGAGTTGGGACACAAGAGTATTAAACTGGTCGACCAACAAGTCTGTGGTTTAATAAAAGCCGAGGGCGATCTGAGACAAGAGAAATCAAGCGAAGCAGAATATCCCAGTTTAGACACACGAGCGAAATCAAGAGGAAGGAAAATTAGTTGATCGACGAAAATGTCTGAACAACTAAAAAGACTACAGCGTGTAGCTATCAAGAGCGGTTAACCGATCGACGAAAATGTCTGAACGCTAACGATAGTGCAAGGTAGGCTATGAAGTCACTGCCAGAGCTCTTGCTTCTGTGGCTGCTCAAGCCAGAATGATTTTGTATGGCCAGCCAAGTGCTATTTATACTCAAAAAATGTATTGCGGCTACCAACAATTTCATTTATGACACGTGTTTTGTGCATGATCTGCATTCCGCTGTTTTGTTGTTGCTTGTTGTTCTTCCAAAAATCTGCACATGGTTAGCGGTGGCTGCTGCAGCATTATTGTTGGTTGTTTACGCTAATTTTGGTGCACGTGGCTAGCGTAGAAATGTAGCTGGCTTTCTTCTGATATTTTTTACATGTAATGCTGGCATGATCGCGTGATTGCTTTGCTGGTGGTTTCTATGAATATATTTTATTATAATATGTAAATGTGAATATGGAAAAAATGTTTGGATTAATATTTTTTGTGGAAAATATTGATACTTACAATGTGTATACATTAGCCGTATTCACGATCGTGTTGCATCGTAGCAAGTGCAAATTTGCAAGAGTATATAATTCTGAGCATAACTGTTGTAAATTGCGTTGCAAACGTTTCAGAACAGCTGTTTTTTGTTTTGCTTGTCAAACATATTTTGAAATTAAAAATTTTTTATTGTCAAATTTTGAATTAATGAAGTTTTATTGAGTTTTTGAACTTTATTCAAAAGGAAATTATTTTCTATTATGGAATTGGCTTATATTTACATTTCACAATTTTTACAAATAGATGCTCAACATTCCGTATAACATTGAACTTGCCCAAAAAACTGTCGCAAGCGCAGAGTTCTTGACTTTTTCTTTACCGATGTATACATTACATCGATGTTTACGATGTGCTCTTAATGCAAAATCCAGCGAAGAATCCTTATTAAACGGAAGCGAAGCAAAACTTGGCAAATTTAAGAATTTTTACTATGTGTGTTACTTAATGACATTTATATATTGAAAATTGATTTTGTAAATGAACTTTTAGTCATATATTTGCAAAGATCGATTTACATATAAATTTATCAATTCATTTTCTAACACATAATTATGACAAATCAAGGAACGGATTAAAAACACAGCTATAGTGACATATGTTTCGTCTTTCGCTACAAAGATTCATCAGACTATTTTTGTTGTAATTATAATTACATTTATTTCACTAAATTAATTATAATTGAAAAATTGCAAGTTTGAAAACTTTTTGTGTTTTTGGCATGGGCGGGAGTTGAACCAAGGACCTCCCGGCTGGTAGCAGAAGTCGTTACCACTGCACCAACCAAATATCAATACATAACACAAACAACAATTATGATATATCAATACGTATTAACACACAAACAAAACTAGCAAAAGTCGGCTTCGCCGGGCAAGGCTGGTGCAGTGGTAACGACTTCTGCTACCAACCGGGAGGTCCTTGGTTCAACTCCCGCCCAGGCCAAAAACACAAAAAGTTTTCAAACTTGAAATTTTTCAATTATAATTAATTTAGTGAAATAAATATAATTTTAATTACAACAAAAATAGTCTGATGAGTCTTTGTTGCGAAAGACGAAACATATGTCACTATAGCCGTGTTTTTAATCTGTTCCTTGATTTGTCATAATTATGTGTTAGAAAATGCATTGATAGATTTAAAGTGGCTCACAAAAGTATTCGGAATTTGAAAATTTTTTAAAGAATCATAAAATTTTTTAATTACGAATAAATTTTTTTTGAATCACTCTTAATAATTATAACTCGGTAAAAATCTAGTTTTATTTATTAAATGAAACTTTCCTAAAATGTTACTTAAAAATGTAAAAAGGAGCTTATAAGCAAAATCCTACTCAAATTCAATAAACAAAAGTATTCGGAATTTTAAAAAATATGGCAATATCTTAGTCACGAAATCAAAGAATAATCCAAAAGTATTGGCGGCCCTCTTAAAATTAAATTTACAGTTAGTTTGCTGTAGCTCAGTTCTGTTTTGTCAGCTTTTTTTTAAGCAAAAGACTTCGTTTTTTAGAAAAAGTAAGATAGGAAGAAAATCAGAAGAAACCACACTTAAATAAAAACATTTTAATGCGAGAGGACAAAAAAACCATTTAGGAGATCGCAAGCGGTGTTGGATGAAGAATTTAGACTATACACATCGTTATAGAAAGAAAAAAGTTACATAATTCACAACGCTCTGGTATGTTCTCGAAACTAAGCATTCGAGATAGGTCGGATATCATACGAAAAACTAAAATTCAACCACGTACTTCAGCAGTGGACATTATTAGAAACCTCACCAAATATAATGGAGTAAACATCCGTGATGAAACTGATCGCCATAAACTCAGAAATGCTAGGTATAATGGAAGAACTCAACGTTCCAAACCATTTATAAGTAAGACCAACCGCAAAAAGCGCTTATGTATATAATAAAGATGCAACTTATGTAATATTTTGTCTCGTCTCTACAAATAAAGCTTGACATAAACCATTTTATTTATTTATTTATTTTTATTGAAACATCCTGAACACAAACAAGATCCAAAATCTTAAAATTAACTGTGCCAGTCACTTATATTTGTTGCAACTTTGGTGTTTTTTTGCAAACTCAAAGCTGTTTTTGCGGTTAGCCGTACTTATAAATGGTTTGGAACGTTGAGTTCTTCCATTATAACTAGCATTTCTGAGTGTCTGGCGATCAGTTTGATTTACTTCATTATATTTGGTGAGGCTTCTAATAATGTCCACTGCTGAAGTACGTGGTTGAATTTTAGTTTTTCGTATGATATCCGACCTATCTCGAATGCCTAGTTTCGAGAACATACCAGAGCGTTGTGAATTATGTAACTTTTTTCTTTCTATAATGCTGTGTATAGTCTAAATACTTCATCCAACACCGCTTGCGATCTCCTAAATGGTTTTTTTGTCCTCTCGCATTAAAATGTGTTTCTTCTGATTTTCTTCCCATCTTACTTTTTCTAAAAAACGAAAGTCTTTTGCTTAAAAAAAAAACCTGACATAACAGAACTGATCTACAGCAAACTAACTGTAAATTGAATTTTAAGAGTGTCGCCAATACTTTTGGATTATTCTTTGATTTCGTGTCTAAGATATTGCCATATTTTTTAAAATTCCGAATACTTTTGTGTATTGAATTTAAGTAGGATTTTGCTTCTAAGCTCTTTTTTACATTTTTAAGTAACATTTTAGGAAAGTTTCTTTTAATAAATAAAACTAGATTTTTACCGAGTTATAATTATTAAGAGTGATTCAAAAAAAATTTATTCGTAATTAAAAAATTTTATGATTCTTTAAAAAATTTTTAAATTCCGAATACTTTTGTGAGCCACTGTATATGTAAATCGAATGCTACTACACCCAAAAAAATTGCTGCGGTAGGTTTAACAACGTTTTGTTGTGGATTTTACAATTCTCTGTGGATTTGCTAATTTAAAAGTTAATATAATCGAATTTACAATTAATTGTTAATTTTACAGCAAATGCAATAATTTCTACCAGAAATTTGTTAAAATTATCGATATAATTTTTTTTTTTGTTGTGAAATTTACAGCAAATATTTTATTTTTCACAGCTAATTTTTCAAATGTACAACAAAATTGTAATATTAACTGCAAAAGTTATGTGATGAAATATTAAAGTAAATGCTGTAAAACATACAGCATTTTGCTACACTTTTACAACAGATTTTTTTGGGTGTACGGCTAAACCGCTGCATCGATTTCAACGAAATTTGGAATGGAGGTAGGGTTAGCACTAAGGAACGATAATATGACCATTATGTTTTTCAGATGGCGGTGCCACGCACCTAAATGAAAAAACGCTCTCACGGCTAAACCGTTGCATCGGTTTCAACGAAATTTGGTATGTAGATAGGATTGGCACTAAGGAACGATAACATGACCATTATGTTTTCAGTGGGCAGTGCCACGCCCCTAAATGGAAAAAACGCTCTCACGGCGAAAATACTGCATACGATTTTTATGAAATTTGGTATAGTTATAGAGTAAGCACTATATAGCACGATAGCATGATTGATTTTTATGAATTTTGGTATAGAAAGATATCAAAAACTGTTTGCTCTTTAGTAGGAGTTACACGCCTCTAAATGGAAAGTACGATATTGCAACTTAGCTGCTGCACCGATGCAGATAACCCGAACCCTAAGGAAGAATATTGAAAGCTTTTTGTGTTTTATCGACCAAGGAAGGGTATAAAAACTTTTTCCTTTATTTTGAGTTTCGGCCATAAGGCGAATTCAAGTAAAATGAAATAGAAAGCGAACAACTCTGTACGATGAATTTATTGAACTGAACGAAAAACTTAAAACATTATTTTTTATTTAAACATAAAAACATACGACAACTTCAATTGTAATAAAGCAAGTATAAAATGTACAGTATTGTATTTCCACAAACTATTTCAACATTGCCCCTCAAGACTGTAGATATTTTACTTTTTATAAAAGACCCAATTTTTTGACAAAATAACAATGTTTAACTTTGGCTTAATTTTTCGTGAATATACAATATCTGCTACCATGTCGTCTGTTGGAACATATTTCACATCAATTTCTTTCTATCATAAAATGCAACCACTTTGCGCTATCATGTCGATTTAACGCTTCTTCGACAGAAGTTGGATTAGTCAATATTGCATTTTTGTTTAAAAACATTTTATTTGTTACTTTCCGTGGTCGCTAGCACTGTGACCATGGAATGTATTCCTCAATGGATGCAAAATCAGTATTTTTATCTACCTGATTGCAAGAAACAGTTTCGTCTTCAATTTCAGCTGCATCTGATATGTCTCCTACACACGACTCATTGTTGCATGAATATTGATTAGGTTTATCAAAACTAACCTCGTGAATAACATCTGAAGACTGATTTGAATCTTCAACATTCTTCTTAAACATATTGTCTGCTAGAAATTTTAAGTTCTTTTGCAAATTGAGTCTCTTCTTATCAAGATCCTCAAGAAATCTTACATCTCGACTCTTATAAATTGTCCTCGACCTTGGTTTAAATAACCGATATGCCTTTGATTCAGCGGAACCATCATGCAATCCGTGGCTCTTGCTCCAAACTTTGACTTACCAGGACCTTTTTGAAGCTTGAAAGCTTTAAATCCAAATTGTCGCAAATGATGAACCGTTTGTTTACTACCGCATCATGCTTCGTAAGGAGTAACGTCATTAATAATCTTTGTTGGACACATATTCATAAGATAAACGGCAGTACTGACTGCTCCTGCCCACAAAAATTCAGGAGCATCTGCACTAAGCATCATGCATCTTGCCGTCTCGACTATCGTTCGATTAGCTCTTTCCGCAATTCCGTTCTGCTGCGAAGTGTATGGCACAGTCAGTTGATGTTGTTTTCCAGTCTCAACCAAAAATTCAGTGAATTCTTTACTTAAGTACTCACCACCATTGTCTGTTCTCAGCGTTTTAATTTTTAATGAAGTCTCTAATTCAACCGCTGATTTAAATTCTTTGAAAGCTTGCAAAACATCACATTTCTCCTCCAAAAAATATACGAACATTTTTCTGCTATAATCATGAATAAATAGTGCGAAATATTTGGAACCGCCGAGAGAACTTGTCCGCATTGGACCACAGATATCACTATGTATAAGCTCTAATGCAGCTCGACTTTGCTTATCTGTTCTCTTCTGATATGGCATAGCACACATTTTTGCTTTCAAGCAAGTTTCACATTTAGGTTCTTCGAAATTGTCATATTTAAAATCAAGGCCTCTTACCATATTTGTTCGGTATTACATTTTGAGACTTTCCACATTTAAATGTCCCAAACGTTCATGCCACTTATTAACATCAATATTCACATTTATGTTCATCAGCCTCTGACAATTATTTTGATACGCAAACAAATTTCCAAATTTATTTGCACACAGCAACTTTTGCCCATTAGAATTTTTGATGAGAACACTTTCTTCTTTGAATATTACACTATTGTCATGCTCTGTAGCTTTACTGACAGACATAAAATTGGTCTTTAAGCTCTCAACAGACAGCACATTCAAAAGCCTTATTTCGCTATTATTTGACGTTTTAATAACCACTTTACCAATCCCATCCGAATGGATGAAATTTTCAGCCGCTAGCTCGATTACTTCTTTGTGCTCTTTTAACTCTGTGAAGATGGACCTATCACAACACATGTGACATGTTGATCCACTATCAATTACCCAGCAGTCCTTGTTGAGCGTTGACATCTGCGTTGCATAAAATGAAGCTTTATCTCCGCAATCTACAGCAACGTGTCCTTTTCTGCCGCATTTGAAACACTTACCAGAAAACTTATTTTTCTCTCTCTTGTTGTGTTGTTTCGAATAAAATGCTTGTGTAGGTTCTTTTGAATTGGCTTGCCGTATATCACCTTATTCACGCCTGCTTCCTTCTTCCAGGAGCTTTATTTTTAGGGCACTCACTGTTGGCAGGGTATCTCTGGACTCGATCGCAACAACAAAGTTTTCATAATTTTTAGGAAGGCTTGAGAGAATTAAAATTACAAATAACTCGTCCGATATCTGAATGTCAACTTCAACTAATTTTTCAAATAACTCGAATACGGTATTTATGAAACTTGACATTGTAGATCCTTCCAACATTCTTACATTAAGCAACTGCTTAAAATGCGTTACCTAACTGAATCCAGGCTTCTGATGATGTCTTGCAATGCTTGATATGAAGAAGCTGAGAAGACTTAATGCTCAGCACAATAGTTGCCAATGCTTTTTCGTCCTTCAAAGTCCATGCCACTACATCACCTGTATCCGGTTTAGGAATCGTTCCAGCTACGACTCCCCATAGCTCGCTATGCACCAATACAGATCATAATTGTTGTCATCCAGCTTATCTATTTGATATAAGGAACCCATCCTATATTTCAACTTCTGGAACTTTTATTATTTTAATTTATTCAGCAGACCTTTGGACGCTCTGGGTCCATAACCTTTGTTGGGTATAAAATGAAATATAAAGCGAACAACTCTGTATGATGAATTTATTGAACTGAACGAAAAACTTAAAACATTATTTTTCATTAAAACATAAAAACATACGACAACTTCAATTGTAATAAAGCAAGTATAAAATGTACAGTATTGTATTTCCACAAACTATTTCAACAAATCAGTCACAATAGAGACTTGCAGATCAATCAATCAATTACTTTTGAAAATTGATGTAGGGGAGGGGGGGGCTAGTGTGGACTGGAGGCTAGTGTGGACAAATTCAAATTCTCGCGCCGTTTTGAATTTTTTGTTTCTGTTTTATATTTTTCAAGTTGGTATTTGCACTCTGCATCACCAAAAAAAAATTCATTTGTTGACAGTTCAGCTTTCCATGATAACGTGACCGAACGTGTTTTATGCAGCAAAAAGTAATTTTTTTGTTGTTTCGTAATTTGAGTGATACTTTTAAACTAATTATTCTTCTGCTATAGTGTTAATAGATAATACAACTTAAAATGTATGTATGTATTCTCCTTTAACTCCTAGGAGGAGCATAGGGCCAATATGAAATCTCTCCATTTGTCACGATCCCTTGCGATGACTTTGATCACTTGCCACGATTTTCCCGATTCTTGGATTTCCTTTTCCAACGACCATTTCCAGTTGGTTTTGGGTCTACCACGTCCTCTACTGCCTTGTGGATTCCACTCAAGGGCCTGGCGACAAACTTCGCTGTGTGGTTTCCGGAGAGTGTGACCAATCCATCCCCATTTGCGCAGCTTGATCTCGTTTGCTATAGCCTTCTGTTTGCATTTTTGATGTAGCTCGGCATTTGATATAGTGCGAGGCCACCAAACCTTTAGTATACGTCTTAAGCATTTGTTGACGAATACTTGCAGCTTGTTCGTTAGTTGTTCAGTAGTAAGCCATGTTTCGCACCCATATAACAAAACCGATTTCACATTCGAATCAAAAATGCGCACTCTCGTTTTGGTGGATATATCGGATGAAGACCATATTTTGTTCAGTTGAGCAAACGCTCCTTTTGCTTTTGCTATTCTTGAGTTGATATCCTCTTTTGCTCCACCATCCATGGAGATAATGCTGCCTAAATACGTGAAGCCATCGACGTTTCCGATGTCATCACTGCCAGCTTTAAACGTGATGTCATTGCTTGCGTTTAGCTTCATGCTTTTAGTCTTGGATACAACTTAAAATAGTAAGGTGATTCCTGAAAACGTGTAAAAGCCTCGAAAACCTCGTAAACTCGTAAAACTGTCAAATTTTGTATTGATTTTGACAACTTTTACGAGTTTACGAGGTTTTCGAGACTTTTACATGTTTTCAGGAATCCCCTCAGTGTTTATTTAAACCATTGAAATTATTTTTGAAGAACTTTTCCGTAAGATTAAAAAAAAAATATTTTTGTTTAAAAAGACATGAAGGGGCTAGTGTGGACAACTGAAATAGGGCTAGTGTGGACATGTCCGCAGCAGCTGAAATGATTCCAGAAATCGTCAGACCATTTCTAAAAGCCGTTTCAAGAAAGTACATTACTAAAAAGAATGAACGACAGATTCACGTATCCCGATTTACCGGATACCAGCAAAATTTACCGAAATGAAACAGTGGCAAGGCTGAAACAACCACAACAACTATCGGAAACATCGCGATCAGCAAGTTATATGAAGTTTGAAACAACATGGATAAAAAGTATTTTATATTGGCCAAATTGTCACGATCCACGGTTCTCCAGATTTCGACATTACGTTTCTAAAAAGAAAGAACGACAGATTCACGTATCCCGATATACCGGATACCAGCCAAATTTACCGAAATGAAATAGTGGCAAAGCTGCCACAAGCACAACAACTCCCGGGAACATCTCGATCAGCAAGTTATATGAAGTTTGATATAAATTTCTCCAAATACAACATGGGATAGCAGTTAATTTTTTATTTGTATTATTATTTGTATTACATCGTTATTTTCTTGAATAAACATGTATCTGAACCCTTTTTTAACGTTTTTGTATGAATTATCAAGTTTCTTATGGTGTCCACATTAGCCCCCAGTTATATCAATGGTTGTCCACACTAGCCCCGTATAAGGGGCTAGTGTGGACAAATGTAAGCTCTTTTTAAAATAATTTAATAGTGCATTTATGAAAATAAAAAATCAACTATTGATGCAATTATGAAGGCAAGAGGTATAAGTAATCGCTAAAAATTATTTTATTACAAAAATGGCATATTTACATATATAATTTTGTAATTATATAAAAATTGTCCACACTAGCCCCCCCCCCCTCCCCTAATTTGTTTTTGTAAAAGGAAATAATTTTGCATTTGCTACGATGCAACATGATCGTGAATACTACAATACAATTATGAAAGTATATTAAATTCTGAAGAATATAAGACTAAGTAAAAAAAATCGATAGACCGGTTTTAGAAAAAATGCCAAAAAAACTTCAAAATTTGAATGAAAAAAAAATATTTTTAGTCGACATATGAAAATTAAATTTTACCCATTATTGTAGCAAATAATGAAAAATATAAATATACATACATATGGGCACGGCCATGTAAGACGAAGCTATACAACTTTTTTGTTTTTTTAAATCTCCCACTCATTTGACCATATTTCATAAGTTTACATTTTCAAGTTTATAAGTTGATTTTAGGGGTGCTTTTTTCATAAAAACTTACTATTGCTTGTGAAAAGAAAAAAAAAATGCCAAAAAAACAAGTCCCGAAAAGAAGGAAAAAATTTGCTTTATTTTTATTGTATCAATGCAATTTTGATTTCCTCAGAGAGAATATGTTTGAAATTAAGGATTTACATTGATATTTTGAAGGAAAATCAGTTGCTTATGCATATTTGTTAGCGATGAATTCTACCGTAAAAAAAAAAAACATAACGTTGCCAACGAAATATATTAAGAAGTTTATTGTAGCGGAAGTTAGTGGGTAAAATATTAAATTGCAATCACCTTTTTCGAGTATTTTCAGTCTAGTTTCTGAATCCATTTTAAAATTACCTAAATAAAGTATCTACCGTGGTGAACATAGCCACTAAATATGTATAACGTTACCAACATTTTTTAATCAAGAATCATAAGTTATATTTTTCTACTAAAATTTCTTCTGAATCCACGCGATGAGCTGTGTTGAAAGCGATAGAAATTCCTTACAACCAGTAAGAACTGGGGGATTGAAGAGGAAGTTATGAACATAAATCACGCTAATTGCTATTTTGAGATCTATCCAAGTGCTAAGGATATCACAAAAATTTTGTTTCTTATAGGCTTTTTGAAGCATCCCAGACAGCCTAGTATTATTGTTGTTACATGTACCAAATTTCATGCATCTAGCTTAATCCGTTCGGCCACCAGTCAGGGCTCAACATAAAAATCTGAAAAAACCAGAAAAAAATTTAATTTTCGATTTCAGACGGATTAAGCTAGATGCATGAAATGTGCGTGCGAACGTAACGTTGCCAACGGTGGCCGTGCCCATATTATTTATATATCATGTGTGTTTTGTATAGTATAAAAAGTTTATGTTCCTTAACAAAAACAAAAAATAAATAATATTGTTAAAATAAGAATAAGCCAAGAAGAATTCGGATTTCACTGCAAAATAAATCCAAAACCACTTGACACATGATTTGTTGGTAGCTAGTTAAATCCAAGTAAAATTTTTTCACCAGAATGATCCTTACTTATACAGTGAAAGTCGTCTATAACGACTCCGCTTATAACGTCGAACCGCTTATAACGACCCTTTCTCAGTTATTTGGTTGGTTTCTTCATAAACCTTATGAGCATTATGTCGGTTATAACGACCGTCGTATATAGCGACAAGCCGGATGTAACGACCGCATTTTGTAACATATTTGTTTTTTTCTGTCGCTTATAGCGACGACATTTGAAAATGAATAAAAAAAACAATTGAAAATAAGAACGTGTACATAGTAGGCTTTTTAAGAATTTTATTTGAACTTTTTTCGTTGAAAAGAAAATTAATTTTTGGGTTTTTTTAAAAAATTAGCAACAAGCAACAACGAAAAAAGTAATTTTCAATGTAAATTACAATGTTGAATCCGAATCTGGCCTCAGAAGGAGAGATTTGTTCTATTAGAAACCCCCAAATGTATCAAAAAAAAAAAATAACCACAAAAATCCAAACTTTAAGGTTAAGATTTCTCAAAAATCCTACAAGATATTGAAATTCCACGGTTCAGCATTGAAATTTACATTGCAAATTTGTTTCGTTGTTTTGATTTGTTCATAAATTTGTAAAAACCCGTAAAAAATAATTTTTTTTTTAACAAAAAAAGTTCAAAAAATCCTTAAAAACACAATATTTCGTTAACGCGAACAGGTAGATTTTTCGAAAATACCATTTTTCAGTCTGCAAACAAATGGGAATAGAACTGCATACTCTAGTTTCTTAGATTCTAAAATTATTTTTGTCAAACTTTTTTTTTTTTTTTGATTCAGACAGAATCAATGTGAAGACCATTTGGTAATTGAAATTCAACCCTGGAAATCCATTATCTCGTTGACCGATTTTAAGAAGCTTTTTCTGTATATTTGGACTCCAGTAAATAACTTTGCACAAAAAAACATGGACTGGGACGACATCGAGATAAAACCTAGTTCAAATGAGTTGCCATGTTTTTACTGCATGCAAAAAAGGGTTTATTCAGTTTTGTTTTTAAAGGATTTCATTGAGTACGTAATTTTAATAAAATTGGTAGCAAATGCAAACACCTTTTTTACTTTTATTTATTAGCGTTAATATCGGATATAACGACCGCCGGTTAAAGCGACCGGTTTTGCGCGGTCCCTTGACCGTCATTATAAACGACTTTCACTTTACATGAAAAATAAAAAGTGAAAGTGAAAAAGCGAAATCTTGTACGCAAAAAAAAGTTATTCAAGGTCAAAATTCGAAAAAATCATTTTTTTGCAAATATCACACTAACAGTTACTTTTCAAGAAAAATAGTTCTAGACAGAACAGGCAGACGGACATGGTTATACCAATTAAAACAAAAAAAGTGAAGATAACCCAAGAGTAGAGTATGAAATGTGAAACAATAAGGGAAATATAAAATTAATGGGGTTTAAAACCCTAAGAGCCGATTTCTTAATGTTCAGTTAAGCTTTGATATTAAATTTCATACCAATTTTTAACTGAATAAACACAAATTAAAAGATATGGCGTAGATTAAATTAGCCGTGATGAACTTTTAATTTAATCTTTAATCCATTCAGGACATTCGTAAACTAAATATATTTTCTTTTATTTCCAGCTCCTCCGAGAATAAAAAAAGTTAAGGATATAGTTTGTACAGTAGGCGAAACTGTTACAGTATCTGTTGAGGTTGAAGGATTTCCAAAACCAGATCTTAAATTTTGCAATAATGGAATGGATATTACAAATAGTAAACAAGTCAAAATCGAAACAACGATAATCGCCAGAAGCACCGAAAAAGTTGTAATTGAATTAAAGGACGTAAGTCTGTCTAATTCCGGTTCATTTTCACTAAATGCTACCAATGATTTAAGCCAAACTTCTGAGTTCTGGAATTGTACAGTCCATTCGAAACCCATTTTTGTTAGTCAATTGGAAGAAGAGTACGTTCATGGAGAGGGCGAAACCGTCGTAATGGCTGTAAGAGTAGATGCATTCCCCGAAGCAACATTGACTTGGCTTCAAAACGGCAAAGAAATTAACATTAACGATAGCAAATATTCATTCAGTAGTGATAAAAACACATACACATTAAAAATAAAAGGTGTTACACGCGTGGATGCTGCGAAATATACCGTCAAAGCAACAAACGAACACGGTACAGCATCAAGTGAAACAAACTTGCTCATTAAATGTTGCCCCACTTTTAAGAAAAAATTATCTAATATCACAGTAACCGAAGGAGAAACGAACGTTGAACTTACTGTAGAAGTAGATGCTTATCCTCGTCCTCACATAAAGTGGTTTATAGATAGCATTGAAATTGACGAAAAGCGCAATGAGTTTCGCCATGTGGAGGAGAATAACGAATTTAAACTTATACTAAAAGATGTCACCACGGCATTACATGGCAGTTATTGCTGCAAGTTAATGAACGACTATGGAAAGTTAGAAAATGAATGCTTTGTAACTGTGCAATGTAAGTTATCAATTAATTTTGAATTTATTGCATTGCATCCATAAAATTTTTTACACATAGGTAAGCCGAAAATACGCAAACCACTGAAAGATACTGAAGTCGAAGAAAGTGATACTCTAAATTTGGAGGTAGAAATTGTTAGCATTCCAGAAGCCGAAGTAAAATGGTATGGCAATGGCATAAATGTGTAATGAAAAAACTTAAGCCTTTATTTGAAAATATTTAGGTTCAAAGATGGAAACGAAGTTCATGCCGACGCTCGCATAAAGATAACACGTAGCTCCTTCTCCAGTGAAACTTATTCTCTTACACTCAATCTATGTAAGCCACAAGATTCTGGTAAATATGAAGTCAAGGCTACAAACCAAATAGGCACCAGTACCTCTGCAAATATTGTCACAGTAATAAGTAAGTTTTCTTAAATATAATAACGTACAATATCGAAAGGAGTCCATGATTGTCATGGGCACTATGTGAGGAGTGGTCGAACAAAAGGTAACATTTCCAATTTTTGTCTTTTTGCTTTTTTTTTTGAAGAATCATATGTAGATCCTTCTAGAACAAAAAGGAAATGTTTTTATTCGACCACTCCTTATATGATAAATTATTTATAACATTGCTCGGAAAGTACTTAAAAAATTTCCAAATTTATATGGTTTTTTTGCTGATCTACATTTTAATTAAACAATCAATTGCTATTTTTATTCATCAAATAAACGACACCAACGGTAAAATTTTAGTGATATGTCCGATGGGCCTAAGCACCCGAAATTCACCAGCTAATCAACAAATTTTGAACCTATGCCTATAGAAATGGTTAATGCATTTGTTCCAATGTATAATAACGATGCAATAACAACGGTGTGTTTTTTGTAAAAGAAGGAATGACCCTTCGATTAACCAAGGGCTATAACTTTTCCTAAAGAAAAGACTGTAACTTTTTCAAAACATCTAGAACTCAAAAAAAAAATTAAGTTATTCAAATTTAGGATTTTATTTGCTTTATGCCAGATCATGCGGCGCTTATCGGATCCAAAAATTTTATATTTGCTTTTTAAGGTTCTACTTGACTTTTTTGGTCTATGTGTGGCTATTTTGCCGCAACTTAAAGTAAAGAGTCCAATAATATGATATTTGGTTTACATCGGATCGATAAACGCAGCATGGTCTGGCATAAAGCAAATAAAATCCTAAATTTTAATAACTTAAAAGCCACAATTCTACATGATAGTGTGTCTGGGGCTGTTTGCCTTAGTGGTGGGTAACGCAGCGTTGCGTTGGCGTTATGCGCTAATACCGAGCACGGCGTTGCTCGCGCTGATACACATGTTCAAAAGGCGATAGCGCCAACTAGCGCCAATAACACTAACAACGCCAACAGCGCCTTAATGCCGATTTGATACAACGCAACTTTGCGCGCAAGATTCTATTCTTCTTATACGAGCTAAAATTGTATGTTTTTTGTTTATTTGTACTTACCTATGTATGTCTGTGGCAAAATTGTTTCTCGAAAACGGCTGCAGCGATTTTAATGAAACTCGGAACAATGATAGATATTAACATTGAAAGAAGAATAAGATAGGTAATAACTTACTAGATACTGATGAGGGAGCATGGCAACGGCCTTAATTTTAAACTTAATTTGGTCATACAGTGGAGGTCGCCTATAACGACTCCGCTTGTAACGTCGAACCGCTTTTAACGACCATTTATTTCTCAGTTGTTTGGTTGGTTTCTTCATAAACCTTATGAACATTTTGTCGGTTATAACGACCGCCGGTTAAAGCGACCGGTTTTGCGCGGTCCCTTGACCGTCGTTATAAACGACTTTCACTGTAACTCGCAAACCGTACAAGGTATTTAGATGAAATTTAGTAGACGGCACTGCTTACCAATTCCATGTAACAAACGTAAAGTGAGAGGTATTGAGAAATTGCTACGCCCACTTTTTAATTATTGAAAATTTTTATTCAATATTACATGAAAACGACTCCAACAATTTTAATGAAAATAAAATGGTATATTTTGTTAAATTGGAAAAACTCGTTGAAGGGTGTGGCACTGCCCACAAAAATCTAATACGCTATAAAAAGAAAACTACTAAAGCAATTTTTCTGAATTTAACTGTAGACTCTACATGCTGAAAGTGGGCGAAATATCGAAGGTGCGTGTGGAACCTCCCATACAAGTAAAACACATTTAATGCTATTTCTCGCAAATGGTGTAACATTTTTTTATGAAATTTAGTATGGAGGTCTGGTTCATGAGTATCTAAAGCATAACGAAAAGTAGACGTTCAATAATTGCGGCGTCTACTTTTTACCAAAGAAAAAATTTTAGCTAATTACTCAATTAACTCAATCAACTAAATTACTTTTTATTTTCTATATCCAGTCTTATGTAATTTTTGACGCTGAATCCGTTTTTAAGCAGAATTTTCATTATACCTGCAGGATTACGAATTATTCTTGCTTGAAGTTGAAGAAAACGGTGTGTTCAGTCTTATAGCGTAACTACGGGAAAAGATTAAATTTTTGTTCATTAATGGCATCGAATACCCACACTCCTACTCATTAGAAATACCTTCAATTTATTTCTCCGAAACCAGCCAAAAAGTGATGTGAATATCATTTATAGGTAACTTAATTACCTTTAATATAACATACAATACGTTTAACAATAGACATTGGTTCTACTTAAATACAAATATCTCAAGAACCAATGTCTATGTTTAAACGTATTATATGTTATATTAAAGGTAACACTATGCAACAGCCAAATCTCCCAGTGAATGCCACTATCCATTTCATATGTAAAATGGGCTGCTGATTCCGAAAATCGCATTATTTTTTTTATCGTGTCGTTTTCGAGATATCGGTCATTTTCGGTTTTCGGACCAAAAAAAAAAGATAGTTCCATTTAAATACAAATATCTCAAGAACCAATGTTTGTATTCAAACGTATCATATGTCATATTAAAGGTAATTAAATTACATACAAATGATATTCACATCTCTTTTTGGTTGGTTTGTTAGTTTCGGCGAAATAAATTGATTTCTAAAAAAACATTTTTTTTTTTCGAAAAAATTAACAAAAAATCAAAATCAACTGCAGATTTATACAAGAAGAAATAACTTTTTTGTATCATAGACTATATATTTGTGAAGAAAATAAGATACCACTTAAAAAAATCGATGGAAAAATGCAAAAGTTGTATACAATTCATTGAAAAGTTACCAAAATGCGTTTTTCCCTAATTTTAACCCTCTAAGTCCCTTACCTAAATGTGGGGGGTCAAAATGACCCACATGTGGGGGTTTTAGAGGGTTAAAATTGTCTACAAAAATATTCCTCGTAGTATCCTGCATAAGTTTACTGAACACATAATACACCTCAAATGTAAGGATCATATAGTTAAATTCATCGATTTAACACAAAAATGCGCTATTTTTGTATTTTTCATGTACAGTGGATTAAAAAAC
Source organism: Calliopum simillimum (assembly GCA_951812925.1). Taxonomy (NCBI): domain Eukaryota; kingdom Metazoa; phylum Arthropoda; class Insecta; order Diptera; family Lauxaniidae; genus Calliopum; species Calliopum simillimum. Next base: position 58,786,312 of record OX638370.1, on the reverse strand, counting down.
TTCAAAAATCGATTAAAAAAAAATCTGACGTGCTGAAGAAAAACGACGAGACACGGGTATTTTTTTTTAACGCCTACTTTAAGAATTTTTTGGATTTTCTCAAGTGTTTTACAAAAAGTTTTAATTATCGAACAGTTTATTACAAAAAAACGAAAAAAATAGGGAAAACGCATTTTGGTAACTTTTCAATTAATTGTATACAACTTTTGCATTTTTCCATGGATTTTTTTAAGTGGTATCTTATTTTCTTCACAAATATATAGTCTATGATACAAAAAAAAAAAATTATAAAAAAGTTATTTCTTCTTGTATAAATCTGCAGTTGATTTTGATTTTTTGTTAATTTTTTCGAAAAAAAAAAAAATGTTTTTTTAGAAATCAATTTATTTCACCGAAACTAACAAACCAACCAAAAAGTGATTTGAATATCATTTGTAGGTAATTTAATTACCTTTAATATGACATATACGTTTGAATACAAACATTGGTTCTTGAGATATTTGTATTTAAATGGAACTATCTTTTTTTTTGGTCCGAAAACCGAAAATGACCGATATCTCGAAAACGACACGAAACAAAAAAAAAAAAAATAATGCGATTTTCGGAATCAGCAGCCCATTTTACATATAAAATGAATAATGGCATGTCCTGGGGAAAAAATTTTTAGTCATTTGTAGAGTAGTGTAATTAAATTACCTATAAATGATATTCTCATCACTTTTTAGCTGGTTTGTTAGTTTCGGAGAAATAAATTGATTTCTGAAAAAAAAAATTATTTTTTTCCGAAAAATTAAAAAAAAGTCAAAATCAACTTCAGATTTATACAAGCAAAAAAAATTTTAAAAATCATTTTGTTTTTCATATCATAGTCAATATACGTAGGTTGCCTTTTATATTTCGGGATTGGGCACCACTAATGTCAATAACTAAAATCTGGCAACACCATAATAAAATTTGACATTTTTTAGCATAAACGTACTCACGTTTTGATGTACAAGTGTTATTTGTTTTGTTTACAGCGAGTTAAGAAAAACAATTTTTCCATTGATAATTTAAAATATGGCTAAATTATGGGGTTTCCAACGAGAACAAACCTTTTTTACGGCCAGGTGTTCATGCAATATTCAATGTATGCTGTCTCAATCTCACGATAGGTCACATGACGATCTTGCAATATCAGTTGGCGCACAGCATCAATGGATTCCGGAACAACAACTGATTTTGGACGACCTTCACGAAATTCGTCTTGGAGTGAACTACGACCTCGGTTGAATTCACCATACCATCGATAAACACTGGACCTTGATGGAGCTTCATCGTCAAAAACTGAATTAAGTTCATCGATGCACTGTTGTGAGTTAATCCACGTCGAAAGTTGTGAAAAGTTATCGCACGAAAATGTTCACGAGTTAATTTCATTTTTTGCCAAATTGATTTTTTCAAGTCACTGTAAACAACACAAATGATTGTCGTACGTCAAAACGTTGTGAGTGCGTTTATGCTAAAAAATGTCAAACTTTATTATGGTGTTGCCAGATTTTAGCTATTGACATTAGTGTTGCCCAATCTTGAAATATAAAAGGCAACCTACGTATTTGTTAAGCAAATAAGATACTATTTAAGAAAATCGATGCAAAAATGTAAAAGTTGTATACAAAAGGGTGCAGCACTTTTTCGAAATAATGGGAAAATTATAGGTTGCATCAAAGATTATCTTGGGAGCGGGCCTTATAACAAAGACTGCATACTTAGTTTTGGTCAAAACCTCCGAAAAGATGGCCCGCCCGGGGCTTGAATGAAGGTCTAAACGACAAAAATCATTGTTTTTTCGCAGTTTTTTTATTTTATCTCAAAAACCACGAAACTATTGGTGGTAATTCATCCTAAATCTTTGAAAGGGATTAATTTTCTACATTTTTTGTATTTTTCTCATTGCTCTACAGTGAAGTTTGCCCTTTGGAAGTCCCGGAAGAAGTTCAAATTTTTTGATTCAAAAATCGGTTTTTTTCCTATAACTCACGATACAAGAGACACACAAAAATTATAGACATCATTAAATGTAGGAAATCTGTTTTCCTATAGTTTTGCTTTGAAATCTTTATTCCAAAAGTAAACAGTTTCCCGCTAGAGGCCGAAATTTGTTAAAAATAATTGTATATCATGAAAAAGCGACCTTTTATTGTTTTGGTTTTAAAATACACCCAAACTTTTGATTAGAAACTGATGCAAAAATTAAGAGCTTCTAAACATGGTCTTTAAAATGGAAATCGGATTGAAATTGCGCGAGATATGATAGTTCTTACATACTTGGTATTTTTTGTAAAGTTCTGATTTTGGGTATTTTTGTTTCACAGTGTATTTTGCATCCACAACTTAAGATTTTTTTATGTTTATTGCTTTACGTTAAAGGACGATAAACAGCGCAACTTTAAAGACCAAAAATGTCGAAATCGGTTTGTAGTTTCCTTGCAAATTTCAGCCTGAGAGTTTGGATTTTTTTTAATTTTTGTCAAATACGGCTTTTTTGAGTATGAGCGACTGTATACCCTAGATGCCGTACAAAATGTGTACTATTATATCGCAAAAACTGTAGGAAATATATTTTGCTATATTTTGCTCCTGACAGTCATCTTTCCACAGCTAACAATTTGTGCCCTAGAGGCCGATTTTTGTGATAAAAAAATCGAATTTTTAGAAATTTTAATTTCGAAGCAACCTTTTGATGTTTTTGCTTGCAAATTTTCCCAAAATTTTTGTAAAGAATTTAAGATAAGGTTAAAAGCTTTCAAACGTAGTCTTTAGAATAGAAATTGGTTGAAATTTACGCGAGATATGACAGTTTTTATATACTCTGTGATACAAAAAAATAACCGAATACCATCTTGAGTCACACATAATTTTAAAGCTTTTAAATTATGCTTTAATTTGAAGTACTTTTAAAAAAAATGTAAGGGGGGTTTTTTTAAAAAAAAATTCAAAAGTATTTTTAAGTTTAAAATATTTCGGTGAAAAAAAATTTTTTTCACCATGTAATATTTTTTTATAAAAAGAACATTTAAAAATGAATGGGACAAGTTACTTTACAAACTTTGGTGTAAGCTCTAAATTTTTGAAAAAACACCTTTTCATGAAAATCACTAAAAACGCCAACTTCAACACCCTGTATTTTAACAATAAATGGTACTAGGACCAAATCCTCCCGGAATATTGTTTTTGTATATCAGGACTACTATATTGCCAAATTTGAGCGAAATCGGAGACAAAAAAATTTTCAGCTGGTACACTTGACGTGTTTTGCTTCATATATAGCTGCGTAACTTTTTTTACTTTTTTTTTTTTTGACGTGCACCTTTCCAATTTTTGATTCTTATATAAAAAGTGAACTCTCCACCAAGTTTGGTGAATGTGCCTCAAAAACTGTAGAGTTCCACAATTTTTGAGAATTCCTCATATCTCGCGCAATTTCAATCCGATTTCCATTCTACAGACCATTTTTAGAAGCTCTTAATTTTTGCATCAGTTTCTAATCAAAAGTTTGGGTATATTTTAAAACCAAAACAATAAAAGGTCGCTTTTTCATGATACACAATTATTTTTAACAAATTTCGGCGTCTAGCGGGGAACTGTTTATTTTTGGAATAAAGATTTCAAAACCAAACTATAGGAAAACAGATTTCCTACATTTATTGAGGTCTAAAATTTTTGTGTGTCTCTTGTATCTTGAGTTATAGGAAAAAAACCGTTTTTTAAATCAAAAAATTTCAACTTCTTCCGGGATTTCCATAGGGCAAACTTCACTGTAGAGCAATGAGAAAAAACAAAAAATGTAGAATATTAATCCCTTTCAAAGATTTAGGATGAATTACCACCAATAGTTTCGTGGTTTTTGAGATAAAATAAAAAAACTGCGAAAAAACAATGATTTTTGTCATTTAGACCTTCATTCAAGCCCCGGGCGGGCCATCTTTTCGGGGGTTTTGACCAAAACTAAGTATGCAGTTTTTGTTTTAAGATCTTAATCTATGATAATTTTTGATGCACTCATTTTTTTTGAATTTTGCTGCACCTTAGTATACAATTCATTGATAAATTACTAAAATGCGTTTTTGCCTATTTTTTCGTTTTTTTTTTTTTGTAATAAACTGTTCGATAATTTGAAACTTTTTGTAAAACACATGAGAAAATCCAAAAAAATTCTCAAAGTAGGCGTTAAAAAAAATACCAGTGTCGTTTTTCTCCAGCACGTCAGTTTTGTTTTTAATCGATTTTTGAAGTTTTTTAATCCACTGTGCATGAAAAAAACAAAAATAACACATTCATGTGATAAATCGATGAATCTAACTATATGATCCTTACGTCTGAGGTGTATCATGTGTTCAGTAAACTTATGCAGGATATTGCGAGGAATATTTTTGTAGAAAATTTTAACCCTCTAAAACCCTCACATGTGGGTCATTTTGACCCCCACATGTAGGTTTTAGTGGGTTAAAATTGTCTACAAAAATATTCCTTTATTATCGCAAATGCTCATAGCTTTTCAATCGTTTATTTAATTAGTTTTTAGTTTTAAAAAATTTCTGTTTCTCAATTTTCAGTTTCTTTATCTAAAAAAAAAGTTTATCAGTTTAAATTTTTCTATTTTGTCATCGTTGTCGTTGTATTGTGCGAAGCGTCGTACGTGTATTAAATTTTTATTGTGACATTCGAAGCGTTTTGTCGTGTCGTTGCTGCAACATTGTGTTTCTCACTTAAGTGAATAAAACACATTTTAATTTTTTTAGCTAACGTTCCATTCACTCGAAGGTTATAAAAAAGAGTATAGTTTTTCTTAGAAAGAAATGGCTAAAAGTTGAATATAAGTTCGAATTTTGAATATTGTTTGTTACACTGCACATCCGCGCGAAAATACTTTTCAAAAAAATGTTAAATGATGAAGAAAATAACGGTGATTTCAAATCTTAACGAATTTTTTAAATCGGTCTATCCAATTTTTTTTTTTTAAATCCTGATTTATTGCTGATTGCAATTCTGATCTCATCATAAGTTATTTCCGAGCCAAGAATTACATCGCTCGTTCCAATAAAAATAAGTTTAATATTAGGGCTGGGTGGATATATTTTGATAAATTGATTACTAATATTGGTTTCATAATCGAGTCTTTATTTTAATCAATCTTTTATAAGTTCCTTTAAGATCAAGGCATTTAGATTTATAGGGCTATTTTGGTTAAGACAGCAGAAAGTCTTTCGTTATGCATTTCAGAAATACTTTCTAAGACTTCCTAAGACTTTCGGTATTCTGGCGAAAAACTCTTGTAGAAAAGCTCATAAATTCCCACGAAAAAGCTTTAGTGGTGAACTTGTCCAATTGTGCAAAATAAGGTCTTCTTCTTGCACGTCGTGATATAATATTGTGCAGATTACACAAATTTTTCTTTTATTTTTTAACCATTAGAACAAAAATTAAACCAAAAGAATTTTAATTTTGTAAAGTTTTTTACTTTTTCATTATCACACACACAAACACAAATAAAAATTTAACAACTGCCAAATCTAAGCCAGCTACATAATAAAAACCTAAGATCGCTCTAAGGCGTTTTAAGTTCGTTTTAACTTTTCTAAGGCCTGAATCAAACCTAGGGTTATGTCTATAATTTGAGCAGCTTACTGAGCCAGTTGCTTGCGCAGATATGATTTAGATTTTGACAAAGGGAATCGAAGCAACAGTAAACCATACTTAATCTATAACAATTTTTCCATTTCTGTTCAAGGAGGTAAAAATTCAGGGGTTATCATCTAAACATTACCCATTAAGCAAAACAAAGCCATTATTATTCATAAAATCCAATAAATCTTTACCACGCGTATTGATAGTTAAATCCAAAGAACGTCTATTGAGCAGAAGATTAGAATCGATTTCAGATAAAAAGTCCTGATAATAATTATCGAGTTTAGCTACTGCAGCTAATAGCCTTCTTAGCCAATTAGCAAAAAAAGGCTATAAATTAAATTTTTAGCTTTTTATAAAAATTTCTGAAATAAGGGACAAAAAACCATGCAAGTTAAATATTATCTATGTTTTGTTTCATATCCCGTAGCTTTATCACTCTTTCACAACATGCCGCTCTAGCTTATATGTTCATGAATATGTAAGAGTATTTTCATACACCTGCATATAAATATTCATACAAATCAAAGATGGGATGTTTAAAAAAATTTAACCCAGCTTGCTGTTTGGGTCGGACAAAACACTTACAAAAAACGCAAAATATGACAAAAAAAATCGTAACAAGTGATGGTAAAGACAGTTAACTACAGTTATTTTTCAATCTAAGTTTGAGTTGACCTTTTGACAAGCTAACATTATAAAATTCACAATTATTGATAAGTGTTGTCATTCGATTAAAAGGAGCTGAAAACATATTTATAATTAGTTCTGCTAACCCACTGATAAAATAATTGAGGAGAATTACGATCGCTTCTTCGATTCAAATTGAAAAAAATATAGTGTAAAAGCTCTGGAGCAGCAAGGGACCCAGTGATAAGTTGGTGCAAATAAAAAATATCTGCATTATCTCGGTGTTCTCGTAGAGATTTCATATTAAGTAGCTTCAAACGATCCCCATGAGGAGGAAGATTTGAAAAATCGACCCAATTAAGACCTTTTAGAGCAACTCGAATAACATTTTTTTGGATTCTTTCTATCTTCAACATATAAAATATATTTCACTATAAACTCAGGTGAAAATGAAAATTCAATCATTGACACTCTTGGATCATTATCCATGAATTCGAAATAATTTGCATCAGGAGAAAATTGATCTGTTGAAAATGATTTTTTGAACTGGTCGGCAAACAACTCGGCAATAATTTTAGGGTTATTTGAATGCCCTTCCGATGCCTTGAATTCAGACGGAAACCCGTCCGATTTTTTTTTGGAATTCATAAAACCTCAAAAGTTTTTGGGGTCTTGTAAAATATTCAACTTCATTTTATCTATATAATCATAATAGGCTGAAGCTGATTTCAATTTAAATTCCTGAAACAAACGATCGTATGTCTCAAGGTCATTTTGATTTTGACTGCTGACGTATTTTTTCCAAGCTCTATTTCGACAGTTACGTATATTTTTCAACTCTTTCGAATACCAGGGGTATGACGAATTATCGAGTTTTTTTATAATACGTGCTGCAGACAATGATATTGCTGAAGATATTTCACTGTAGAAAAAGTTAATACAGGTATCTAGACAATTGTCGTTGAAAACATTTAGCATATTGTTAAGCTTGTTTCCTAAAATAGCATTCAGCTTCACAAAGTCAGCTTTTTTAAAATTGTATTCATAAATTTAAGTCGGTGAATTTGAGTCAAGTAAGTTATTATTGTCGAATTGAAATAAAATACTCAATGGAGGATGATAGCCATCAACCGCAGATAGGGCATGGAAAGCATTGTCGACTACGATATTGTTACTATCAGTAACCAAAACTAAGTCAAGTTGTCGCCCATGATAATTTGTTATAGGGGAGATGTGTGTACATTGGTCCGCTTTTCAGTTTTTTCAATGTGCTGGATTTTCTAAAAGTTTCTTTAGTTTATTCATTAAGTTATATTTCTACAATGCTTGCAGCATCGAATGACGTGACAATGATATTTCTATGTCTTACCATTGAGTAGAAATATTACTTTTTAGTTTGCAATCTCAAACGGTCCAAGGTACACCATGCAAGTGTACCTTGGACCATTAAAAATAAAAGAGAATGCATTGTATTTAGGTAATAAATTATGAAAGAACTATCTATTATGTAATCAAAAGTAAAATTTTTTTCAATAAAAAAAAAAAAAAAATTCATCATAAACAAAAATTATGACACAAAAAAGTGCATTTAGTAAAAAACAATTAATTAAACAAAAATGGTTGCAAATAATTACATTAATCACGTTAATAATAATAATAATATTATATTGAGAGGCGATTATGGCTTCCTGGTTGCCCGTCAATAAAGGCTCGCTGGTCAATAAGTATAGGTCCAAGGTAAAAAAAACTGTGAACGCCTATAACATATATGAATGAAAATACATCTAAGATACACTAAAAGCTTAAAACAATAACTAAACTTCCTTCCTGATGGTGTAAAACTGAAATATTTCAAGTAAGTTTCTCGCAAAACATTTCGTAGTTTACTCCAAAAACAAATTTTAACACACAAAAAACACTTTTTCCGCCACTTTTTATACACACATACAGCTTGACGGTCTGAAGTCTACTAGTATGAGTCACCGGTATGAGTGGAAAATTCCATAAAAGAACATTATCGTACACGTGCAACTGTTGAGTGGTAACCGACACTTGGACCGAGGTACACTCGCACCAAGGTACACACATCTCCCCTACAACTAAAAAATTTCATCAACAAAAATATGTTGTTGTCGAGTTGTGGGGTTAGACGCATACGAATATGTGTCATCCTCAGATAAAGTCCATTTAAGGCCAGGTAAATTAAAATCACCCAACAATAAAATGTCGTCGTTATCGTTGAGTTCACTGATGATAGTATCTAAGGCCTGTGACAGATTGTCATAGACTTCAGTATTACTATCAGGAGGTATATAAGCGTTTAAAATATATAAAAAAGATTTTATAAGTAAAACTTTAACGCAGATAATCTCCAAATCAGACACAAAAAGTATTTCGAACAGTGAACTAGTCAAATAATTTTTAATACATATAATTACACCTCCACCAACAGAGGAGAAATCATCCTTATATCTGTCCCTTCTAAAAACATTGAAAGTATGGCCAAACAGCTCTGAACTAAGTATATTTTTATTCAACCAAGTCTCAGTAAAAATAATAATGTCATCAGAGAAATTCTGAGTTTCTAAAAAACCTTCATGCGTCTTAGACCGTAGACCCTTTACATTTTGATAATAAAGGGACATTCTACCTAGTTTTTTGGAATTTGACGCTAAGTATTTTTGAAAGTCTTACTGTTGTGCTTGGGCTTAAACTCAGATATATATATATTACCAACCCATAGGCTCGAATTGATAATTGCATCGCTAAAAGAACACAAAACGGACATCGAAAAAGGAAAGATGACTACAGCTCTCGCTCAACATATGTTAGAAAACTAACACACAGCTGACTTCGAAAATATCAAAATATTAGACAAAAAGAGAAAATACAACAAAAGATTTATATTAGAAAGCCTACGCATACAACAAAAGATCAACAATACAATGAACACCAAAGAAGACAAAGAAACTTACAAAACATACAATTTAGTTCTTGGGTAGCTGCAATTAGAATACGTGCAATATTAATGTTCAATGTTTGTACCCGTGTTATATTTACTTATTTTTATTTATTTTCGCATTTTTTCATTGTGTTTAACGTCTTTTATAAATTAAAAAATTTGATACAAATGATGTAAGTTTAGTTTCCTAAAATTGTTAAATTTTAAATCATTGTAATTATGTTCTTCCAGTGTTATTTAAATAAAGACTCCCCTGATGAAGCGATGAACTTCTCGCGAAACGTTGGGATAAATTTAAATATACTTTCTTATTGTCTCAAGCTAGTGCTGCGACATCGACATCGATGTTGATGAAACATCGATGTTTTGCAAGAACATCGACTGTTTTTAACATCGATGTTTTAAGTTAGATTTTTTTGCAAAATCGATTTTTTGCCTCGATGTTTTTATTCGATGTTTTCACAAATTCTGTTTTCTCAATTTTCGTTTGCACAAACTTTGTTTTCACAAATTTTGCTTTGGCAATTCGCATTCAAAATTGGAACATTTACTACTTACTAAGATTGTTGAGTGTGTGTAAACAGCCCCACAACTAATTTTTTCATAACATTGTAGGCGTTGTTTCTGTTGAAATTCTTTTGCTGTTGGCCGTAAAAAAAATACGTGTTTAATTTGATTTAAAAAAAAAAAAACTTAAAAAGAAAAATTGCAGCAGACACAATATAAAACCATAAGTAAACAACAATTAAATTAATTTGTCTTAACTTTTACAAAATGGCGCATAGAAGTAACGTTTGGAATTATTTTACCAAACCCAAAGAAAGCCCAAATAATTTGGCTATTTGTGCTCTTCCTGCAAACTGTTCTGCCGTAAAATTATAAAAGGACGCAACTCGTTTTTCATAGTTTTGAGAAAATCGAAATTTTATTTTTATTCAAAAAAGGCAGCAACTTCTCTTTGTTATAAAATCTATTTAATTTTTCATCTTTTTTGTATGGAGTTACTGCCTTTTATGATTTTAATTATGAAAAATATGAAAACAGGGTGTAATGTTTACATTTCTTTTTTTGCAATTTGCAAGAGAAGTGGAAAACGTAAAAAATTGGCGAATGGAAATTATTACTTTTAATAGATTTAGTGATAATGGTAAATTTTTCATTACGAGCAAATCAATTTTTTGATAGTGAAAGAAATTTCACTATCAATAAATTTAGTCGAATTTTTATTGAAAATTGATAACTAAATTTAGTAATAATGAAAAACTGTCCACTATCACTAAATGCATTTTTTGATATTGGAAAGTTTTAAAATGGAAAATTTTTTCACTTGCACTGAAATTTGTGAAAAATAAATTTTACTGCAAAACCCCAAGTCTGTTTGTAGAGCATAAATTTTCAACAAAAAAGTTCTTTATAGTTTATATCGTAGGATTTACTGTTTTCATCAAAAAGCTTTCGAAATTAAAAATAATTGAAATCTCATTGTTCACAAATCGTTACTATATGTTTAAGATGATATCGTAGTGTTAGTACTACAACAAGACATGCTTATATTTCATGTTTTGAGAAAAAACTGTTTTAAGTTCTTTGGATTTCGTTTTTATATTGGATTCTGAAATTTTCTGCCTTTTTTTTTATCAAGTACACTTCAAAATTTTTCTTTCATGTGTGTTGAAATCAAAATATCAAAAATGTAGATGTCCAGTTCTAGTATTAACCCTACAATATTGAAAATTATGTTAATAAATCAGCTTATTTATATTTATACATTTATCTATGTATACTAAGAGGGAACTTATCTATTTAAAATTATACTGCAAAGGACGTCAATAAATCAGTATTTTCATTATCTGAAGATGGTTGTATTTCATAAAGTAGGAATTATGTGCAAGTAACATATTTATGTACTATATTACTTGTGTTGCGTTAAATGCAAAAGTTAATTTTATATTATCTCAGCACAACTAGAAACTGATACGATTTTAGATTTCTTAAATGCGCGAGTCCCCAAAACTTTAATATTTCAAATCAACTGTGTATTGCAAAATTCAAAAAGGATATCAGATACAAAAATTAAGGCTTTTTAGCCATAAAATTCTCAAATTGAAAATTTTTAAAATATTTTTATTCAAAATATTGTCCATTGGAAGCTACAACATTTCCCCATCTTTCAGGCAATTTATGAATTCCATCCCAAAAAAATTGCGCCGGCTTGGCGGCCAAAAATGAATCGAGCCAATTTTCGATATCTTGAACTTAAGTGAACCGTATTCCTGATAGGGCATTCTGCATCGATCGAAACAAATGGTAGTCAGATGGTGCAAGGTCTGGGCTATAAAGCGGGTGAGGCAAAATTTCCCATCCGTTGTTTTCCGTTTTCCAGATAATTTTTGACTGGGGCAGCAATATGTGGCCGAGCGTTATCGTGGTGGAAAATGATTGACTCGTGTCTGGTCGCATACGTTGGCCGCTCTGCCTGGATTTTCTGCTTCAATCGGATCAATTGTTGACGATAGAGTTGAGCATTAATGGTTTGGCCACCTGGCAACAGCTCATAATGGATCACACCTAGCTGGTCCCACCAAATACAGAGCATTACCTTCGAAGCGTGAATATTTGGCTTCGGCTGTGATGGGCCGACCTCACCTTTCTTGACATACGCTGTTTTGCGCTTGGGATTATCGCAATGGATCCACTTCTCATCGCCAGTGACAAAACGATGCAAAAAACCCTTCCTTTTGTGGCGTTCAAGCAGCATTGTGGACATCAAAAATCGGCGTTCGACGTCCCTTGGCTTCAACTCGTATGGCACCCAATTTCCCATCTTTTGAAAAATTCCCAAGGCTTTCAAACATCTGGAAATTGTTGCTCGATCAACTTCCAATGGTTCTACAAATTCTTCTTGCGTTTGACATGAATCTTGATCGAGTAATGCCTCCAATTCTTCATCCTCAAACTTTTTCGGCTGACCAGGACGTTCTTTGCCTTCGACATCAAAATCACCACTTTTAAACCGTCGAAACCACTCACGACAGCTTGATTCAGCTGGAGCATAGTCCCCATAAACTTCTACAAGCAAACTATGACTTTCCGCAGCAGTTTTTTTTGCAAAAAAATGACCCAACAGAACCTCCCGCAAATGCTGTCTTTTTCTCCAATTTTCGAAGTTATTCATCGTGAAAAATAATAATGATGCACACAAGATAAAATTGTTTTGTTGACTGATTTTGACAGCTGTCAAATGTAACTGTAAAATGACATATATATAAAGTTCGAGCTTTCACTATATTTGTTAGTACGGACATCCACCGTCAAATTCCGGTTTTTAAGTTGTACACCCAATATATAAGTGACCTGGTCTATGAAAAGGGTGCTTAGGTGTCAAAAAAAAATTTTAGAATTTTTTGCCGATTCGCATAGAATTGACCTTTGATAGTTGTTTACCAGCTGTTTTCTCGAAAACTTATTTTCGCACGTAAGCCCCCGTTTTCATAGACCAGGTCACATATACTTAAAGTTAAAATAATGACTTTTTTTACAATAGCTACATATTTGTACGGATATTCAAAAAGTTATGGCTTCTATAATTTAAAATTAAAGTGAAATATATATTTAAATTACTACAAAAATATGCCATATTTTCCATTTATTTATGTATTTAATTTTACTGTTCCATGTTCTAAACAAAATTTGAGAGAAATTTGATTCGTTTTGTCAGAGTTTTCAACTTATTAAAAAAGTAATCGATGTTGCCAAAAATCGATATTTTTTTGGCGATGTTTTCTAGACATCGATATTTAATTCAGAAAACATCGATGTTCAAAAAATCGATGTTTTCCGGTCGATGTCGCAGCACTAACTCAAGCCCATTTTCAAAACACAACAATTGTAAAGAAAAAGTCAAACAAAACTTCAACAATATAAATAAAAAAATCGTTATGTATTGGGCTTAAGAAAAACGTCCTAAATACATGGTCTTTAGCAAAACTATAAAGTTGTGAGGAAGGAAAAATTTTCGCCTATTTTGATCGATAGGGTCTATGTAGATTTTATTTCATTTTTATTGTCAAAATTATGATATTAAAGTCAACCCATTGTTTTTTTTTAGATATAAACCTTATCATTGAGGATATCGTAACCCCAAAAGGAGGTTGTGACATTCGCTGAATTATAGCATCTCGAATGACCCGCACGTTTTCGAGTTTGCAGTCCGCTGTTTATTATTTTGCGTTTCTCTTGAAAGTATGTAGCAACCAAGTTGAGATATGTATATGCAATTTTTGTTTTTTTTATGCATTTACTAGAAAAAAATTCCGTTGCATATCAGAGCACGCTACAACCTGCATCATCAAATTTTCAGGACGAATTAAAATATCGTGATAAAATAGGGTTTAAAATTTGTTATACCTTTTAAAGTATCCAAAGATATTTAGGAAATGTTGTTGGGTCTTGTATTTCGAAAGAAATTGGATATTTAGACGTGCATGCTTGCATAAGGTATGAAAGAGTATGTTTTTAACCTTGGAAAAAAAAAGTTTGCATAGGTTTCCTAGATTAGTTCAGAGAAGTCGGTGTTGACTGACCGTAAGTTTTAACAAATCGGTTACCGTTCGATCTATTGGCAAGCTTTGCATATATGTTGAGCCTTTGTTCTTCATAGAAAATCTTTTCTCTGTCATTTGGCTGGTTAGAAGAATAGAGTGCAGTGCATCATAATTAGAGCTAGTCGCAAAATATATATAAGTAAAATTAAAAACGTGGCTTGCACCAAAAGGTGACACGAATTTAAAATCGTTTTTGTGTTAAAAATTGTTATACATTTGAACCCGAATATCATCGAGACTGGCCATTGCGCAAAAGTCCTAGGATTAATAAAAACTTTGCTACCTATTTTGGTAAGTGTCTGAATTTCATTTTAAAAGTAACTCAGTTGGACCTATTTTTCAGCGGAGCACCTGGTGTGCAGTTATTAGCCACAGGAGCCGCTCCTATATTTTGTTTTGGAAAGTCCGACGATTTTTTTTATGAAGAATTCGAAAATAATTCTTAAGAAACATCCATTTTGACGAACTGAATCATCTCAAAGCTAGCTAGCCTCCATTATACCACGTGCTACTGAGGCACAAAATGGCTATCCAGATTTAATCACCAATATATATAAATCTATATATTGGTAGTAATACATCAATGGAGACTCATGTTTTAATACTTCGTCAATGATAACTAAAATTTCAATAACCAAAGGTTTTTCCTGAAAATGCACTAGTTTTATGTTAACCTTTATATCGTAAAATTTAACCGCGTTTATAAGTACATTTAATTTAATTTCTAGATTAAAGTTAGCAATATAAAGTCAACAGCTTAAAACTTAATAAGATTTACTAAATTTTTCTGTTGTTTCTAGAAAGTTTGATAATAATATATAGTTTTGAAACTGAAAATTAATGTCAAAATAGTGAATACGCAGTTAAAAATATTTATTAGTTTCATTAATAGTTGTATAAGGTTAAAATTTCAAAGATACTAAAGTATTAAGTACTAAAGTAAATTCGCAAAAGGTGCACGCATATTAATAATGTGGTAAATATAGCGCATCTAAGTTTAAGATACATTTATCGTACCTAGCACCAACCAACTCAGCATCCAGATCTACGAAGGCCTTCAACGATCGGCGGTGAGCGGGAGTAAAAGGTATGAAGTGGTTTTTGGTATAATTCTTAAATTTTAATTACTCAGTTTCATTTCCATTGTGTTTAGTTAATAAGCAGCGTTTGCTTCTGTTGCTTTACAAAAAGAGAGTTGATCTTAACATTCCTCTCACAACATTTAACTTCGCCGTTTTATTCCAATCTTGTTCCTTAAGTAGTATATTTTTTTTTTCTATGCTTGCTATGTAGTCGATGACCTACGCTAGTTACATGCATTTGTTTCGGAATTTGGAATACGCACAGTAAACGCTGCTTAATGATAACTATACACAATTTCTTAGTACTTTATCTTTAGTTTGCGTTTGAAATTTCAAATTTTTGAATGAAAATATAAATTAACCTTGTTTTTATCAGTGTAAAAATGCAAGGCGTTGCAAAAATATTGAAAAAAAAGTTAAAACTCAGATAGTTTAAATCATAGTATAAAACTCATTTAAAGATTACAATTTTTCTTTAATTCTTGTTATTTTCGTATAAGTATAAAGTTAACTGCTATTATTACATTCAATGAATTGATTCAATTTCAACATACCGCCTATGAATTGGGTTTGTAAATTTTTAAGAATTATTAAAATTGAAATTATTTCTGAAAAATGAATTGCTAACTTTTCATTCTTTTAGGGTAATTTAGGGTAGATTTTTGTTTTTCTCATAAGGGATATCGAAACCAATCGATTACTTTTTCGATATCAGGTAGGGCGGGTCAAGATGAAGAAGGCAATACCACCAAGGTCCTTCTTCCCAAGGTCATATAACAAGTTCACAGTGATTGGATAGGCGTATAGATATTTAGTCTCTCTTTTAGTTTCCGTTTGTAAAATCGAATGTTTTGGAGGTTCCCTCGTTTTACCTATCTGGACCTTATTTTGATTGTGTGACATTTTCTTTTGTGATAAGAAGCAACACCCACCCCATTTTCCCTGAGCTAAGCTGAACCAGAGCCCGCTTCGACGTCACGGAACAAAAATGTTTATTTATCTACTCAAATCGTTACATAATTAATGGCGCCCAACGTGGGGCCTAGGATATCGCTTTTAGAAAATTTTTCCAACAACACCTGGGAAACTACTATTCTTGCCCCATTGCTTTGTATCCCATCATATTTTCCTTTTCCCTATCCAAAATTCATTTGGAATATTATAATTTTTTTGTTTTCCTCTCCTTTAAAAACATTAAGTAAATTTATCTCAATTAGCTTTTCTTTCTGGAAATGCAGAGGTCTGGCTAGATCAGATTCTGACCGAAAGAATATTAATTATCGTACACAAGTAATTTTCCGGTTTATTTTCTTTAAAACTTAGTACTGCTTGTTTTTTTTTTTTTAATTTGCATGACTAGTGCCTATCTGGTCATGTACGAAAGGCAGCAACATACTAATGTTTTTCTATTTTTTTTTTGGAATTGGCTCTTAAGTTTTGTTACTTTGAGATTGTGTTGTATCTGTAGATTTACGGATATAAACTCGTTAAAAATTTTGACCAATTTCTAAATTAATTTTCCCTTTATAGTTTTTCTTTTTTTGGTTTAACATCTATGTCTACACAACTTACAGTGATCTTGGTATGTTAATTTTGTGTCCTCCTAGATTACCTACAATTAAGTCCTCAAATGATGGTAAAATAAATTTTCTCTTGTATATTAAACATTTTTCTTTTAATATATCGTTCTTGAAATTTACGTTTGACGGAAATTTTAAGTACGTACAAAAATTTTGTACTCTTACATTTTACGTTTTCTCGAAAAATTTTATCGTTGAAATTCAGTTTATCGTGGTTACTCAATAGGTAGCTTTGGTGCGTCTAAATGATAATGCCAGTCACTCGCAGTTCAGAAGATATTCCCAGTCAAGTAGCAGAAGCTTCTGCTAATGAGACTCTGTGTCCCATTTGCAGTGAGATACTAGGGAGCGATGGTAATAAAGTAGAAACTCCATGTAGACACAAGTTCCACAGCATTTGCCTTAGCACATGGTTGGAAAATAATTCCACTTGTCCCGTTTGTAGACAATTTTGTAATACATCCGAATTGACAAATATTCGAGTTACAGACCTTAATATGCCAGTTCAACCTAGCAGTGCAAATCGGAGTAGAGGTGATGCAATTTCGCGTGACCGACCTCAGACTCGAATGTATGCTCGTATGCAAGCTTCGAATGCTGCAAGCCATCCAACTCAAAGATTTCCACACCACAGTCCACGTCCAAGGCGTAATGATTCACCTGGACGTATACATCAAAACCAGATTAGTGAAGATAGAGTTCACGAACTTATTTCAAACTCTTTGCATAGTTTTCGCAATGAAGTTGCTTCAACTATTTCTAACGAGTTGCAAACCTTATTCAGAAATTTAAATTTGAACGCAAATTCACGTCCGGTACCAGCCAATACTCCTCAAGAGGATCCCCTCTCATTTGAACGAAATGTTCCTCCCAGAATTTATCAACCTAATGACCAACCAAACGAATCACACCGGCCAAATCGTTCTTTTGCTGCTTCTGATCGACTTTCCATGTCCAACGAACGCATTTCGAAAATAATTTACAATTGGCACATACAATTTAATGGCTCGTCAGACGACATTAGCGTGGACGAATTCATTTATAGAATAAATATGTTAACGTCAGTTCACCTAAACGGTAACTTTAACGTCCTTTGCCAACATGTGCATTCCCTTTTCGAGGGTAAGGCCAAGCAATGGTTTTGGCGCTATCATCGGCAAGAGGATAATATAGACTGGTTCGAGTTATGCGAAGCATTACGTAGGCAATACAAACACTTTACGACCGATTTCGATATAAAAGACGACATTCGTAAACGAAAGCAAAAAAGTTCAGAATCTTTCGATGTCTATTTAGACGAAGTAGTAGGTATGTGTGATCGTCTAAGGGTCCCTATGAGCGACAATGAACTTGTAGAAACAATAATTCGAAATTTAAAGCCAGACTTACGCCACGAGCTACTGCATTTTAATTTTAATAGCATTTCGGATCTAAGGCGTGAAGTTTATAAGCATGAAAAATTTCTGAAGGATATTCAGTTCACTTCTTTTCCACGACAATTTGCTTCACGCAAACACGTTTCAGAAATTTACAACGAACCAGATTCGTTAGAAAATTTGTCGGCTCATGCAGAAAATATTTCTAATGATGATGTCGAAATCAATGCGATAAGCAAATCCCCTTTAAAATGTTGGAACTGTGAAGAAGACGGTCACGGTTACCAAGAATGCCTTCAACCGCGGCGCATATTTTGTTATGGATGTGGGGCAGTAGACATTTATAAACCTACTTGTCCCAAATGTTCCCCTAAGGCGGAAAACTTCATAGCGGATGTTCGACAGCGGAAAAACGGACGTCCGCCGATGCGTCCTCGGATGTAAATAGAATAACAATTTTAAAAAATGATATTGATCATCAACAAAATCTTGCAAATTCTTTGCAGCCCAATAACAATTTTCGTCAATTTAAACCATTTCATGTACGCCTTCTTGAATATCAAGAGGCTCGTGCAAAAATATTTTCACAACCATCAAAGTCACATTTACGCTCGACACTTCGTTTACGTAAATTTTGGCAACGTAAGAAGTCTCTACGGAAATGTGTTCTTTCTTGTGTTGCGTTTCAACAATCGGATAATCGACCATACGCTAAGCTCAACATTTTCGATCAAAATTATTTTGCTGTTTTAGATAGTGGAGCCAACAAAAGTTGTGTTGGTGGAAGCTTGGCACAGGCCATAATATCAGATCACAAATATTGTAAATTTTCAAATAATGTTAAAACTGCCGATGGACAAAAACAGCAGGTCGTAGGTTCGATTGAGATTTCAGTGTCATATGATCAAATTACTAAAAACTTTGAATTTCTTATTGTTCCTTCCATAAAACAAGATGTTATCTGTGGTGTCGATTTTTGGAATGTCTTTGGGTTAAAAATTAGTTTTGATAATTATGTTAGCGAAGTCGTCGAGGCAGAATCTTCTGATAAATTAAATTTTACTGTAAATCAGCGGAAAAAATTAGATGCAACCATTGCGGTTTTCCCATCTTTTGAGACTGATGGTCTTGGATTAACAACCATGATTGAGCACACTATCGATACTGAAAGGGCGGCTCCTATAAAGCAAAGATATTATCCAATATCTCCCGCCAGAGAGAAGTTGCTTTGTCAAGAAATCGATAGGATGCTTAACATGGGAGTTATTGAAGAGGCTGAAAGTTCTCCCTGGTCTTCGCCTGCAGTGTTAATTGTTAAGCCAGATAAAGTTCGCTTTTGTCTAGACACGCGTAAGCTTAATGAAGTTACGATAAAAGACGCGTACCCTATTCCAAACTTAGATGGCCTGATTGCTCGATTACCCCCGGTGCAGATAATTTCAAAAATTGACTTAAAGGATGCCTTTTGGCAGATCAAACTCGATTCTTCTTCACGCCAAAAAACTGCATTTACTATTCCGAATAGACCGCTTTACCAATTTACACGTATGCCATTCGGGCTGTGTAACGCACCTCAGACCATGTGCAGGCTCATGGACAAGGTGATTCCATATAATTTAAAAACCCATGTTTTCGTTTATTTAGACGATCTATTGGTGGTGTCATCGTCTTTTGAAGAACATCTTGTTCATTTGCTAGAGGTTGCGTCACAGTTGCGTAAAGCAGGTCTAACTATTAACGTGAAGAAGAGCAGTTTTGGCTTAAAGGAAGTAAAATACCTTGGCTTTGTGGTGGGTTACGGCTGTCTTAAAGTGGATCCAGAGAAAGTTAGGGCGATTACTGACTACCCTGTTCCGAAAAGTATTCGTCAAATGCGGCAATTCTTGGGAATGATTGGTTGGTATCGTCGTTTTATCAACGACTATTCTTCTATAACTTTTGCCTTGACAGAACTGCTTTGTAAAAATAAAAAATTTGAGTGGAATTCTTCGGCTCAAAGTGCTTTTGACTCCATTAAAGACAAGCTCTCTTCGGCACCTTTTCTAGTGCATCCCAACTATGAAAAAGAATTTATTGTCCAATGTGATGCCAGCCGTCATGGAATTGGTGGTCTCTTAGCTCAAGTTGACGATAATGGCGACGAACGCCCAATCGCGTTCATGTCGCAAAAATTGAATAAAGCTCAGAGAAACTATTCTGTGACGGAGTTGGAGTGCCTTGCAGTGGTACTGGCGATAAAAAAATTTCGTCCCTATATCGAAGGACATAAATTCCGAGTAGTGACGGACCATGCTAGTTTAAGGTGGTTGATGAGGCAGAAGGATTTAAATGGAAAATTAGCACGATGGGCCTTAAAACTACAAGGATATAATTTTAGTATAGAGCATAGAAAAGGAACTGAAAACGTGGTAGCTGACGCTCTTTCGCGAGCATTTGACGACGAGGAAAATGAAGTTGGAGCTATAGAAATTGAAGTGTTGCCAGAAATTGACTTAGACTCACCAGCCTTTGAATCAGAAGAATATAAGCTTCTTAGGGAAAAATTAAACTCAGAAAGCTTGCCAGATTTTCGAATTAGCGAAAAATTTATATATCATCGTGATGATTTTCCTTCTGACCAATCTGATTGTTGGAAACTTGTGGTCCCTGAAGAGCTACGTGAAAAAGTGATTTATGCGGCTCACGATACGCCAAGTGCAGCACATGGTGGTATCGCGAAAACTCTTGACCGAATCCGGCGTCATTTTTATTGGCCAGGACTTGTGTTACAAGTGAGAAATTACGTTCTTGCATGCGAATTATGCAAAACATCGAAAGTCCCGACACGAACTCTTCGTCCGCCTATGGGTCAGATGTGAGTAAGCGCGAGACCTTTCCAAAAGCTGTACCTCGACTTAATTGGACCTTTCCCTAGGTCAAAGAAGGGCAACATACGATTTTTTATCATACTAGATCACTTTTCAAAATTCACTTTTTTAAGTCCTCTTCGTAAATTTTCCTCTAAAAATATTATTGAGTTTCTTAAATCACAAATTTTTGATTGCTTCGGTGTGCCTGAAGTGATTGTGTCCGACAATGGCAGTCAGTTTAAAAGCCATGAATTCGAGTCATTCCTAAAAAAATTTGGTGTTAGCCATGTATGTACAGCGGTTTACTCCCCTCAGTCAAACGCGTCTGAAAGAATCAACCGTTCGATAAATGAAGCGTTACGTTCGTACTTACGCAAGGATCAACGCGACTGGGACTGCTATTTAAGCAGTATCAATGGCGCACTTAGAAAGAGCATACACCAATCAGTAGGTCATTCTCCATATTACATTGTTTTCGGCCAACATATGGTAACGCATGGAGATGACTTCAAGCTTCTCAAGAACCCCAATTTCTTGTCTGAAAATGACACAAAACTGGCACGCGAAGACAACTTTCAAATATTGCGAAATTCAATTTTATCCAAATTAAGAAAATCTTACGAGAAAAATGCTCAATCTTATAATCTTCGAGCAAGACCAAGAAATTTTGTCGTGGGCGAGGAAGTTGTACACAGAAATTTTACACAAAGCAGTATGATTAAAAACTTTAATGCTAAATTAGCACCAACAGGCATAAAAGCCAAAATTAAAAAGAAATTGGGAAACTCCTACTACCTACTAGAAAACCAGCAAGGTAAAGAAATTGGAACATATCACGCAAAAGATATTTGGTGAAAATAGTGGTCTACTTTAGCTTATCAATTTTTAGAAAAACCAACCTGAGATCTTAAGGAAGAAATTTTTAAGTTAATTTTATACTTAAATTCAAAAGCAAGAAAACATTTGCTACACGTAAGATTGCGAATTTTTGACTTCCTTTTCCAGTTTCTATCCTTGGGCAATTCGCGGTTAGAACCTGTTTTGTGAGGAAGGAAAAATTTTCGCCTATTTTGTTCGATAGGGTCTATGCAGATTTTATTTCATTTTTATTGTCAAAATTATGATATTAAAGTCAACCCATTGTTTTTTTTTTAGATATAAACCTTATCATTGAGGATATCGTAACCCCAAAAGGAGGTTGTGACATTCGCTGAATTATAGCATCTCGAATGACCCGCACGTTTTCGAGTTTGCAGTCCGCTGTTTATTATTTTGCGTTTCTCTTGAAAGTATGTAGCAACCAAATTGAGATATGTATATGCAATTTTTGTTTTTTTTATGCATTTACTAGAAAAAAATTCCGTTGCATATCAGAGCACGCTACACCCTGCATCATCAAATTTTCAGGACGAATTAAAATATCGTGATAAAATAGGGTTTAAAATTTGTTATACCTTTTAAAGTATCCAAAGATATTTAGGAAATGTTGTTGGGTCTTGTATTTCGAAAGAAATTGGATATTTAGACGTGCATGCTTGCATAAGGTATGAAAGAGTATGTTTTTAACCTTGGAAAAAAAAAGATTGCATAGGTTTCCTAGATTAGTTCAGAGAAGTCGGTGTTGACTGACCGTAAGTTTTAACAAATCGGTTACCGTTCGATCTATTGGCAAGCTTTGCATATATGTTGAGCCTTTGTTCTTCATAGAAAATCTTTTCTCTGTCATTTGGCTGGTTAGAAGAATAGAGTGCAGTGCATCATAATTAGAGCTAGTCGCAAAATATATATAAGTAAAATTAAAAACGTGGCTTGCACCAAAAGGTGACACGAATTTAAAATCGTTTTTGTGTTAAAAATTGTTATACATTTGAACCCGAATATCATCGAGACTGGCCATTGCGCAAAAGTCCTAGGATTAATAAAAACTTTGCTACCTATTTTGGTAAGCGTCTGAATTTCATTTTAAAAGTAACTCAGTTGGACCTATAGAGTACCTTTATTTTTCAGCGGAGCACCTGGTGTGCAGTTATTAGCCACAGGAGCCGCTCCTATATTTTGTTTTGGAAAGTCCGACGATTTTTTTTATGAAGAATTCGAAAATAATTCTTAAGAAACATCCATTTTGACGAACTGAATCATCTCAAAGCTAGCTAGCCTCCATTATACCACGAGCTACTGAGGCACAAAATAGCTATCCAGATTTAATCACCAATATATATAAATCTATATATTGGTAGTAATACATCAATGGAGACTCATGTTTTAATACTTCGTCAATGATAACTAAAATTTCAATAACCAAAGGTTTTTCCTGAAAATGCACTAGTTTTATGTTAACCTTTATATCGTAAAATTTAACCGCGTTTATAAGTACATTTAATTTAATTTCTAGATTAAAGTTAGCAATATAAAGTCAACAGCTTAAAACTTATTAAGATTTACTAAATTTTTCTGTTGTTTCTAGAAAGTTTGATAATAATATATAGTTTTGAAACTGAAAATTAATGTTAAAATAGTGAATACGCAGTTAAAAATATTTATTAGTTTCATTAATAGTTGTATAAAATCATAAGGTTAAAATTTCAAAGATACTAAAGTATTAAGTACTAAAGTAAATTCGCAAAAGGTGCACGCATATTAATAATGTGGTAAATATAGCGCATCTAAG
Organism: Calliopum simillimum; assembly: GCA_951812925.1. NCBI lineage: Eukaryota > Metazoa > Arthropoda > Insecta > Diptera > Lauxaniidae > Calliopum > Calliopum simillimum. The sequence continues at coordinate 58,762,894 of OX638370.1, read as the reverse complement.
TTTAAGATACATTTATCGTACCTAGCACCAACCAACTCAGCATCCAGATCTACGAAGGCCTTCAACGATCGGCGGTGAGCGGGAGTAAAAGGTATGAAGTGGTTTTTGGTATAATTCTTAAATTTTAATTACTCAGTTTCATTTCCATTGTGTTTAGTTAATAAGCAGCGTTTGATTCTGTTGCTTTACAAAAAGAGAGTTGATCTTAACATTCCTCTCACAACATTTAACTTCGCCGTTTTATTCCAATCTTGTTCCTTAAGTAGTATAATTTTTTTTTCTATGCTTGCTATGTAGTCGATGACCTACGTTAGTTACATGCATTTGTTTTGGAATTTGGAATACGCACAGTAAACGCAGCTTAATGATAACTATACACAATTTCTTAGTACTTTATCTTTAGTTTGCGTTTGAAATTTCAAATTTTTGAATGAAAATATAAATTAACCTTGTTTTTATCAGTGTAAAAATGCAAGGCGTTGCAAAAATATTGAAAAAAAAGTTAAAACTCAGATAGTTTAAATCATAGTATAAAACTCATTTAAAGATTACAATTTTTCTTTAATTCTTGTTATTTTCGTATAAGTATAAAGTTAACTGCTATTATTACATTCAATGAATTGATTCAATTTCAACATACCGCCTATGAATTGGGTTTGTAAATTTTTAAGAATTATTAAAATTGAAATTATTTCTGAAAAATGAATTGCTAACTTTTCATTCTTTTAGGGTAATTTAGGGTAGATTTTTGTTTTTCTCATAAGGGATATCGAAACCAATCGATTACTTTTTCGATATCAGGTAGGGCGGGTCAAGATGAAGAAGGCAATACCACCAAGGTCCTTCTTCCCAAGGTCATATAACAAGTTCACAGTGATTGGATAGGCGTATAGATATTTAGTCTCTCTTTTAGTTTCCGTTTGTAAAATCGAATGTTTTGGAGGTTCCCTCGTTTTACCTATCTGGACCTTATTTTGATTGTGTGACATTTTCTTTTGTGATAAGAAGCAACACCCACCCCATTTTCCCTGAGCTAAGCTGAAGCATAGCTAGGTGTCCAGAGCCCGCTTCGACGTCACGGAACAAAAATGTTTATTTATCTACTCAAATCGTTACAAAGTTTACAACAAATCTGAGATCATTTTTGAGCTTAGAGACCCCAAATTAATTAAAGTACCAACTTTCATCGATATCCAACCACTCCTTCTGTTTTTGATCATTGCTTGTATGGGCTCAACGCACTGTGCAGCGGCTCAAAAAAAATTGTTTAGTTTTTATATCTTTTAAAGAAGTATTTTTCTTCTTTCTCAATGGATTATTTCTCTTCAGATAATATTTAAGAATATTCATTGGGTGTAAAATGTCAAAACCATAACATTTTACACGCAATGTTTCCTTGCTTAGGTCCATGCGAACAGATGTTTCATGCATCTTGCGTGGGTTTTTCTAATTCTATAACGATGTGATTAATTCTTCGCGTTCAGGGCTTCAGTGGTACTATGTTTCTTGTCGAGCAACTTCTCCCTCCTCTTTTTTCGAAAAGATTATGATATTTGCGGAAAATTTGAACGATTTGAATTCAAAATTGAAAGGTATTATTTCCAACTATCATAACGTTACTCCTCCTATGGATGTAATCATAAATGAGACAGTTATTAATGAAACTGTGGCTTTCAATGATGTTATTACTGAAGCACCCGGGGTTTCACTGACCTCTTCTCCTAAATCTCCCATTCCTTTAAAAAAGAGAAAAGTTCGCAAAAATTTAATTATTGTGAGTGGTGACGAAGCCAATAATTCAACAGCTCAGCCTAGTGATCAAGCCCTTCATGCAATATCCAATTAATTTCATCCACTAATGATCGTCCATTAGCATCTCAGCCTGTGCAAGCCGAGCGCTTCGATGTGCCGATGTACGTTAAGTTGCAGTTGTTGTCATCTCTGTTGTTTCCTTTGCAGCTTACTTCGTAGACATGCTCGTGCAATTCTATTTTGTCACTTTAAAGACTATAGCAGTGGTCGGCAAATTAAAGAGAGAGAACTTATGTTTGTGAGAAAACAGATAGAAAGTGAAAAAGAATAGACGGAGACCGATAGATTTTTGAGTGCACAATTGTGCTATGGAATGCCGATCACTGGACTATAGCCATGTTCACAATCCTGTCTTGCATCATAGCATTTGTAAATAAGTGTTGAAAAATTTTGCTATACAACAACAAAATATATAGGATTGAATTTACATTTACATTTACATTTTCTATACTAAAAACCTATAGCATAAAAATAACATGTCATTTTTCAAATAAAAATTTTTTGTTTATGCTCTCGTTCTCTTTGCAAATACGATTTTCTCAGAGAAATAAATTTTTTCGTAGCTTGCAATGTTTATACTTTTAGCATTGCTCACAATCAAGTAAAAATTATTGCTATTTTGCTACTTTGTAAGTCTAACTGCTCCAGATCGTGAACACGGCTTATATTTACAAATAAAAACGACAAAAAAAGAATTGCACAAGCAAAATAATATTGTCTACGAAGTAAGCTGCAAAGGAAAGCTGCGAAAATAAAGCATTTTTGCATTGTGTTTAACGTCTTTTATAAATTTAAAAATTTGTTGCAAATAGCTAAATGTTGTAAGTTTTGTTTCCTAAAATTGTTAAATTTTAAATCATTATGTTCTTTCCAGTGTTATTTAAATAAAGACTCCCCTGATGAAAAGAGGAACTTCTCGCGAAACGTTGGGATAAATTAAATATACTTCCTTTTGACTTGAGCCCATTTCCAAAACACGATTTTTTTATTTATTTTTAAAATATACGTTTTTGAAATATACGTAGTTGAAATAATGTTTTTTGTACCATTTGTGTTAATAAAAACAAAAAAAAAATTTTCAACATAAATTTTAATTGCATGCAAATTTTCATTTTAAGTATTTTAAAAAAAAAAAAAAAAAATATTTGTAGGACGAAGTAAGAAAACTTATTTGCAGTTCCTGGCTAAATAGAATCCGTATTAGAAGATTAAAAAAAAACGGCACTTATTTTTATAGTATTTGTTTTTTTTTTTTATCGAAAGTTGTCAATTTATGAAGTTTTTCATTTGTTAATATCATATATTAAAATCACTACAGTATATGAGCCGTTTATTTTGAAAGTGTCCCAAGTCCATTTCGAGGCAAAAGTAATGTCATCCACATTATGTGCCGTAATAATCGGTTTTTTGCCCGATACTATTTTTGAAACATAACACCATTAATTTCACATAATGTGGTAAGCTTTCTGTAAAGACCGAATTCAATTTTATTCGTTCTGAACAAAATGCCAGCTAATTCATATTATGACATTACTTTTGCTCTAAAATGGACTTAGGCCACTTTTAAAATAAACGGCTTATATATCAAATCATATATTTTCTAAAATTTTGTTAATTCTATTTATTTACTCAAATATTATTTATAATAAAAAAGTTTACTTCGCTTAGTTTAATCAAAACACAAATTTTTGATAATTATTTGTTTAAGAGAACCCAAAACAAATTGAACAAAACATGATTTTTTTTGAAAATATCTCAATTTTGAAGTGTCAAAACTGATTTTTACCCCTATATATTTTGGTTTTATTTTATTGGTACAATTACCTGTCGATTGATACCAATATTGTTAGGTTTCGAGTCACAAAAAATTTTTATTTTCGTCCATGGGCCAACGCAGTGTGCGCTGGGCTAAAAGGGGTAGTTCTTAACCAACAACAGCAACACAAAGGAGATAAACGTACACTTCCCTGTCGGAAATCGGTCTACTCCAAAACTATACACAAACTAGTTTCAACCGAAGCCAGACTAGTTCGCAAGTAACTTGTTTCCCATACGATGAAATATTAATTTTTACATGGGATTGTCATTGGAGCAAGTCAATTGTCTTGCTCTGCATTCGGTGTAATTAGTTACAAACTAATCTTTTGGACCAATTGTCCTGCGACACATTTCGTGTAACTAGTAACAAATTAACCCTTTCAAATTAGTTTGTGTTAAATATCTTGTGAGACATTCGCTTCGACTAGTTTCAGACCGGTTGCTGGAAGTAAGATTGTGTAAATTGCCACGCGATGCATTTGTTTGGATCAGTTTCAAATCAATTCTTGAAAATTAGTTTCTGTCAATTGTCGAGCTGAATTTCCTTTGGACTAGTTCCGGACTAATAAGATTGATAAACATAAGGTGCAGTAGGTCAGGCATACTTTTGGTTAATGATTTAGCTATTATAAACAAAACTGTGTTTTTAGTGGGAAAAACGGGGCTTTCGAAAATGTTTGAAGTTATTTCACTTGAACAGAAGAAATTCCAGCTATATTTGTATAAAAGCCAATGTCTCGAATAAGAAGCGTTACTGAAAACTACAAAGCGTGTAATTCCGAGGGAAAATTTACTTCTTTCATGCTGGTAAAAGCAAGAATGAGTTAAAGAGTTTCCGATTGCTGTGAGACATCTTCAAATAATTACGTTAAAAAACACCGTTTTTCGCACTTTAGCACAAGGATATTCAAAATCCTGATAAAAAGCAAATTAAAAGACGTGTGTTCCAGTTTTAATCAGTTTATTTACTTACATAAATAAAACACTAACAGTCGAAAGTAAACGATTTGAGCCTAGATAAATGGAGAACATCTTCAGGTAGAGAAGCATAACGTTCAAAGCAAATAAAGGCTTAGAATCTTTCTTTTAAAAGTTGAATAAAAATTTCCAAGTTACTTTTTCAATCTTCGATTAATAAAAACATAAATCAACAAATTCAGAGGTTTTAAACAAATTATTTGGTGTAGGCTGCATCCTTCCGGAGTACTTACGAGTGACTCTCTCTGCATTCGCTTAGAAAAGTTGCGAATATCACCTGCTGCATTCGCTTGGAGTAGTTCAGTATTCAGTCACTTGAACTAGTTTAGGATGAGTTTGGGGATAAAACATACGAATTAGTTCCCCCAACAAATTCGCTTGGAGTAGTTGCAAGTGCATTCGTTGAGGTTAGTTGAATACTAGGATTAGTTTGAAACTAGTTTGGAACCAGAACTTTCATATAGAGTAACTCGCACCTTCCTACAGGAATGTAACAGCAAAGGAGAAAAACAAAATATGTATGTATGCATGTTATTATTCAGATGTCAAAACTGAAGTTTTAACACATTTAATATAAAAGAACTAAACGAAAATATACACCAATTTGTTTAAAACAATAAATTAGTATTAAACAAGATTATAAACACTAGTTGTTATAACAACAAATATTAACATTAATCAGTTTAAAATTAAATGCAAAAAGAAACAACCTACACCGACTATGCAACGAGATCTCTTTAAAAAAAGAAAGTAATTATTGTTGATTTATGCAATAAATTTGCAAATAACTTGTTCAAATTAATTTTTCATGCTGATCCCCCCAAAGTTATTTAATCGCAAAAACATCATCACATTCGTTATGTTTCAACCTTCAAATCTCTATTTACAAAAAAGTGGTATCTATATTGGATTAAAAGATATCAAATAATTTCCGCAAATATTAATAAAAAAATTAAAATCAAGTAGTCGAGAACTCAAAAAATTAAAGGTGTCAAATTATTTGGATAAGCAAAAAAGTCTTGAAGATAGGCTTATCAAAAACTTTTAGAAGAAAGGTCGAAAAACGGTATTTTCGCAAAATTACAACAAAGAAGAACAAACAAAAAAATGTTTTCGATGTATTTGCCAATGCTGAATTCAAATCCTGCCTAAAAATCACTCTGTCACGTATGGTTTCCAAGATATTCTAACCTAAAAGTTCAAAAACACGAGGCTATATAGAATACGCACGAAATTATTTTACTCATTTCTACTAAAAGCATCGTTTGTGGCTATTTTTTGTCTTCAAAATGAGTAATGAATTAATCTTGTATGATTTTTCGTTAAAAAGTTATAACCATTTTAAAATGATATGAGAATCCACATTAAATTTTTAAGTTCATGACGTCATTGTAAAATTGTCATAACTTATTAAAAAAAATCACACAAAAATTATTTCATAGCTCATTTTGAAGACAAAGAACGATGCTTTTAGTAGAAATGAGTAAAACAATTTCATGAGTGCTCTGTACAGCCTCAAAAATCGTGATTTTGAACTATTAGGCTAGAATGTCTCGGAAACCAGTCGTGATAGAGTGATTCTAAGACCGGATTTGAATTCAGCATTGGCACCGCCCCTGCCACGCCCTTATAATTTTAAAACGCTATATTAAGCAAAGTAATGAAGCAATTATTATGAAATTTAATACAGCAGGTCTACTTGCTATAGTACTTATGTATCTGAGGTAAAAGTGGATGCAATGGCACCAATGGGTGTGATACGTCTCATATAAAAAATGCACCTTTAATGTTATATTTAGTGCATTATGCAAGCAATCATTCTAAAATTTAGTACCAGATTGTTGACTATTAAATTTGTCGCATAAATTCTTTGTTTTGTTAAACAAATGCAAAAAATACCAGTAGATTTTTATTTAATTAAAACCTATCAATTTAAAAATAAAAATTTTACAGTAAGAAGAAATAAGATTTCAAAGGTTAAATTTTTATTAAATTCATAAAGTTTTTTGATGAACTTCCAACTCTTGATGTTGTTGGTTGTACTTAATCGTCGTCACTGGCAGACAAAGCTATACATATGTTTCCATCCATACTTTATAAGCTTTAATAAATTTTGACTTGTTTCCTTATTTTTGCCACCGACATTTAATGTTTTTGGCAAATTCATCTATTAGATTTTGTATATCCATGTTCTCTATATTATTCCTAGCGCACACAAAAAATAAAACACAAAATTAATGAAAAAATTCATTGAATTTGAGCCGAGAACAGCATTCATTGACTACATGAATCATTTCATAAAATGTAAGAAATAAATTCATAAATTTTTATTTTAATTTTTCGAAAAATAAAAAAATTTATGAATTTCGTACTTATATTTTATGATATGATTCATGTAGTCAATGAATGCTGTTCTCGGCTCAAATTCAATGAATTTTTCATTAATATTATGTTTTTTTTTTTTGTGTGCGGCTAAAACAATCAGATTTAGTAAAATTTTTGAATTTCAGCCATTTTTCAAACAATTCGAAGTTAGTTATTTTGGACATGTCTGAAGAAAAAAGTGCCAAAAATGTACTTGGCTGGAGGATGGCAATAATTTTTTTTTTCAAATTATTAAAGTGCAGTATATAGACTACCAAACGCGATACATTTTTATACCCTACACCCAGGGTATATTCACTTTGTCGTTCCGTTTGTAACGCAGAGAAGGAGGCGTGGCAGATATAGAAAAGTATATATATTCTTGATCAGCGTCACCTCCTGAGTCGATATAGCCATGTCCGTCTGTCTGGCTGGCTGGCTGGCTGGGTGGCTGGCTGTGTGTTGAAATACACTTTTTGGGAAAACTGAGCAAGATAATTCAATGAAATTTCGTACACTGCCTCCGTCGTCAAAGTTAGCTCGGGGGATTGAAAATGAGCAAAATCGATCAACGGACACGCCTACCGCCCATACAAAAAATATATTCAAAATGCAATTTTAGGAGTATTTTTTACGACAATGCAACCAAAATACACATAAATACGAGGAATTGTAAACGCAAGCTCGAAAAAAAAACTGAGCGAATTCGGACAAGAGGGAGTGGCACCTACCATATAAACAAATGCATCAAAACGCTATACTAAAAGCGTTTCTTAAGATATTCTAACCAAATTTGACTCAGACACTAAAAATTTTAATGAAAAGTGAAATCGGACGAGGGGGTGTGGCACCTCCCTTACAAGCAAATGTTTCAAAATGCTATACTGAAAGAGTTTTTTTAAGATAATACAACCAAATTTCACTCAGACACTAAGAACTATAAATGCAAGCTCTGAGCAAAATCTGGGTGAACTCGGACAAGAGGGCGTGGCACCTCCCATATGAGCAAAATTTCAAAAATACTGCAGTGTAGGGTATTTAATGTTTGGCCAGGCCAAAGGTTACACCCCTACTAGTAATATCTGCAATTGTCTGCAATTTTTTTAAAGTTTCGATGAATTAATTCTTTTCAGTCAAAAACACTGTACACCTTAGACATGTTTTTTATTGATAATAAAAAAGATGAAATAACCGTTTTGTCTTGTAGAAGTTAAGCTTATAGTGTTGACCATTCAAAAACAGAATGAGAAAATAATTTACAAAAAACAAGTCAAATAAATCTGTGAGTGATTGTTACTATCTATTTTCACTACAAAAAATATGTGAACAGTTTGTTAAGTTTGATGATACCATACTACAAAAATACCAACTTGTGTTAGAATATTTATACGTTATATCATAGTTTGGTTATTAAACATTAGATATGAAGCATAATTTTTAGGGATGTAGAAAATTGAATTAATTCGCATTAAATGTGAACTTGGAACCACTGTGCGACGTTTCGAGGATTATTTGTCCTCTTCTTCAGGGCGTCTGTTTAAAACATTTATGTATGAACAGAGACAAATAAAGTTGCAATTTTCTAAACATAACGTTAAGTACCTGGAGACCGACCCCTGCTCGGTCAACAATCTGATTTTATTATTTTACTCGATGTTTTTATTCATTGCTATTTTTTGTTATGAAACTTATACCTTTTCACCTCTAATGATCATGCTTTCAAAATGATAAATAAACCGATGAGAATAATAATAAGAAAAAACTCGGAAAATATCGAATGGTATAGAAATTTTTTGGTGAAATAGAATGCCCTAAAATAAATAAATTGGATATGCCACAAACCCAAAATATTTCGTCATTTGTATGGCGGCTGAAATATCTTATCTTCAAAGGATCATAATTCGGAAAATAGAGTCCTATTGTAAAAATCCGAAACGATATTTTGATAAGAAAGATTGTGGCATTCGATGCTATTAATAAAAAAGAATTTTACCTTTTCATATTAATCCTTGTTTGCAGTGGTAACATCTCCTAAATTATCATTAAAATTGTTGAATTCGTTTTCGAGTAATACTGAATTTAAATTTTCAATGGTTAAAAAGAAGGCGTGGCACTTCTTCGATACCGCCCACTTTTCGGTTGTTAAAAGGAATTGATAAGCAGTACCTACATACCAAATTTCATTAAAATATCTAGTAACATTTGCGAGATATAGCATTATACGTATTTTACTTGTATGGGAGGTTCCACGCGCAACGGCGATATTTTGCCCACTTTCAGATCAGAGATGTCCTAAAGCAATTAGGCTCCTCACAGTTAATTTCAGAATGTTTGCTTTATTAGTTTTCTTTTTATACCGTTTTATATTTTTGTGGGTGGTGCCACGCCCTTCAACGAGTTTTCCCAAACGGTGTATTACATAATAACCCTTCTTTGCAGAGGTAACACCTCCTAAATTTTCATTAAAATTGTTGGAGTCGCTTTCGAGTAATATTGAATTAAAATTTTCAAGGGCCGAAAAGTGGGCGTGGCACTTCTTCGATCCCGCTTTTTGTCTGTTACAAGGTATTATTAAGTCGTACCCGCTCACCAAATTTTATTTAAATAGCTTGAATGGTTTGCGAGTTATAACTAAATCAATTTTAAAATTAAGGGCAGCGCCACGCCCCCTGGTGAACATTTACAAAGTTCAAACTTACCTTATTCTTCATTGTATGGTAATATCTAACATTGTTCCAAGTTTCATTAAAATCGCTGCATCCGTTCTCGAGAAAAATTTGGGCACATACTTATATATTTATAAATATACTAGCCTTCTTTGCCCGCTTCGCTAGGCATGTTTGTTTAGTTTTTTGAAGATATACAGGGATAAAATTTTGATTTACGCCACTGCCACGTCACCAATAAAAATTTAGGTATTTTGAGAAAATTAAAACTCATCTTAAAAATTGGCAATGGCATAGCTGGAGTGTCCCAGGAAACCATCAATTAAGGCTTGTTGATGTTTTTCCTGTAGTACATCTAGATATTCTTCGTTTTGACTATGAAGCCTTCGGGTGACCTTCGGGAAGGATCGAGTATTCCAAAAAACTATCAGTTAAAGTTTTTTGATAGTTCACCACAGATTTTTTCCCTCTCGTATACCTAGATATTCTTCGTTTTGATTATGAAGCCTTCGGGTGTATAGCATAAAAACACTCCCATACCTAATATATACTCATTTCCAAATTTTCAGCTCAATTGGACGAATGGTTTCTGAGTGATAATGCTTCAGACATACAGACACACAGTCATTTTTATATATATAGATAAATAAACATACAATTTTAGCTCGTATAAGAAGAGAAGATATGATCTTTTACATTGAAATTTAAAAAAGCTTAATGTTACGATTTAAAAGCTCTATGTTAAAGCTAAATAGTAAGTGCTGCTGATGTTATCACATTCTTCTTTCCTATTCATTGTTTTGTTTATGTTTATCTGTATGAGTAAGCTTTCTAATGTTATAGTTCGTTTCTCTGTCGATTATTTCTACATTGTCCAGGGTCCGCCGAATGTCCGTTGTTTTTTATGTGTTGCGCTAAAACCGTTGTTTCTTTGTTGCTTTTGATGTTGTTCGCGTGTTCATTGATTCTTGTCGTCGGCTTACGTTTGGTGGTCCCTATGTATATTTTATTGCATGACTCATCTTTGTCTAAACAGTTAATTTTGTATATAACATTTGATTGTTGTTGTTTTTCTGTTGGTGCTTTTATTATCGTAAAGATGTTGTTCAAAGTCCAAATAGGTTTGTGCGCGAAGTTTATGTTGTTGTTGTTGTTATTGATGATTTCTTTCAATTGTTTATTGTCTGTAATATTTGGGACATATGCCCGATCAAAAAAACTTGTCAAGTTCTTGTCATTGTTTCAGAAATGCATATCAAAAATGTATCAGCCGCTGATATCCATTTTTTGTATATCATTTTGATATATTTTTGATATCATTGAAAAACATGTCAATTTTGTATCAGAAATATATATCAAAATGATATCAAAAATTTATCAGCTGCTGATTTGTCAAATTTTACGTTTTCGTTTGTGAATTTTATTTAAAGATAATTATAGAAGACGAACGCGCAGCCAATTTTAGTGAAGAAGTTAATTTTCTAATGAAATTAGTGAAAAGCACAAAAATATAATTGAGTGCAAAAAAACCGACACTCCATTCAGTTGCTGCATGCGGCCTGTGGTTGGGAAAACTAAAAGTATGGAAAACGGACGAGCAGCCAATTTTAGTAAGAAGTGAGTTTTGTCATGAAATTAGTGAAAAAGCAGAAAAAATATAATTGAGTACAAAACAAACTAGTTGCCGACGATTAACCACAATATTGCAAAATTTGGCCATAATCTGCGTCACTTTAGTTATCAGACCCAAAATTGGTTGTCATTTTTGTATCAGAAATGTACAAAAATTGTATATCATTTTGATATCTTTTTTTGATATCATTTTGATATCTTTTTTTGATATCATGGTGATATACATAAAGCGTTACATTCCGTATATCACTGTGATATCCTTTTTTTATCAAAATTTTGTATGTCACTGACAAATTTTTGATATCATTTTGATATATTTTTAATATACTTTTTTTGATCGGGTGGTACACGATGATATCGTTTATTTGTGTTATTGGTGTTTTGTTTTGTTTTAGAAGTTTTTTTTTGTTATTTCGGTTGTGATTGTTTTAATTAATTTATTTATTAGGATTATTGGGAAGCTATTGTTAGTTAAGATTTGTTTAGCTATTTTAAGGTTTTAATCCAAAATTGTGTGTCACTGATTTTTAACATTTTATTAATTAGATTTTTTGCTGTATTAACTTTATGGTGTGTTGGTTAAAAGGGCAGAAGTCAATGTAAATAAACTTTCGAGAAACTACTAAAAAAGGTGTTATTGCTATATTTGTGTGTTAAATGGAGAATTTTATGTCTTAAAATTTAGGAAACATCCTAATGATCCAAACGAACTAATTTTTTATTTTTTTTTCATTCTCTTGTGGGAGTTATTAGCGTTGCAACACAGCTGACTTCCTTCCTTTTAACATTTAACGAGATATTCAAACTTTTTTTATATTGCTTGCAGCGTTTAACTTCCTGGGTTCTTCAATAAGTTCTTCAGGTATTAGTCTTGAGACATTTTTTAGCTAAATAGACTACTTGATGTACTTTTAAGTACAGTAGTAAAATTACAAAATAAGAAGTTACGTTTCCTTTTTTCTGGAGAACAATTGGTGACTCCAAGCTGAAACTTGGAGGATTTATAGACCACACTCAAATCTGCAAAAAAATTAAAAATAAAAATGAATTATTTTCAAAAATGTAATCTAAAAAATTTTGTAACTGTAAAATTTGGGAAAACAATTTTTTTTGGTAAATTTTTGGCTTATATGTAATTTACTACAAAACAGATCGTTTGGCATCTTCAAATTAAAAATTGTATAATAGAACTAAACTTTTAGCTTTTCAAAGAAAAATATCCTTCAAAATTCAATGTCCTATACCTCCGCCATTTTTGAAAATTTTAGAAAAATACGTTGTGGTAATTTTCTTCAGAATGACACTATAGCTAAGCTTAAATTATAGCCAGTCAGGTGTTTGCAGATTTCAGTTTGTTTTTTGTTAAAAGTTTATGAAGTTAAATAGACATGACTTCCGCATTTTAACGAAAAACCAATATTTCGAAAGGCTGTACAGACAAGGGAACATTTTTTTTAGGGTCCATTATAACACAAGACGATAGAACTATCCTCTGGGGTTAGGAATTTGCAAAAAAACCAATATGTCAAAATTCATGACTTTCGGCCTTTTAACATTTACAGATTCATATATAGTTACCCCAAGTTTTAGATAATTGTTGTCTTTAAGGCAAAAATTTAGAATTTTTAGGAGGTATCCTTTGCTGATGGTTGTGTATTTTGATAATTGTGGCCATTTCTTCATTATAGTTTTGATAGCCAAGTGTATGGGAATATTTATTTGTAAATAGCGAAACAGCATCTAGAGAAATAACTTCTTAATTTTCCTTCAGTGTAATGTCTTTTAACTGGTTTTTTTACCTCGACTGCGTTAATTACGTTGTATTTTTCGGAAATGATGTGTTTTAGCTAAGTGCCTATGGGTCATTCCACGGAGGATTTTCTTTCAAAAAATTTTTTGACCCGAATAATTTTTTTTCGCATTCTTTGACTCAAAATAAAAGACACGTATTTTTTCTTTTCGTCAGGATATGCACATTTCTCAAGTTATAAATTTTTCGGGTTCAAAGAAAGTTCCTCTTTATACTTGCTAATATGCAAAAGAAATATTTAATTTAATTTAATTTAATTAACCGTGATGAAATGTATGCTTTTTTCTCAGCTTTCGATGTTTTTTTAACACTTTTGCAGATACCCTCGAAATTTCAGAATGGATCGTCAAGAATTGTGGCTGCATTGAATTATTAAACTTGTGCGTTCGCGCTGGGAAATGCGTGCGCTCGCTCAGGTTCGCGTCAAGCGTGTTCATTCCTATTATTTTGCAGGAAACCAGACAAACGCGACCAAAACACGTGTCTTTTATTTTGAGTCAAAAAATGCGAAAAAAAATTATTCGGGTCATAAAATTTTTTGAATGAAAATCCTCCGTGGAATGACCCCCTGTGTGTTTGGCTAATTTGTAGCATGGGACCAGCGTAGATGAAGCGATGGGCCTCAGGGGAATATTGTCCTTGTGGATTTTTGGAATACCATAAAGTCGCGGGGCTACAGCTGAATGACAAGTTAGTCTGTATTTTAGCATTTGGTCTATTTCGTTGACAATTTTGTTATTTAGGTTTTCTAATTTTTGAGTAGGGTCAGTTCTCATAGTTTTATAAGTATTTTTGTCATTAATTTATTCTCATATTCAGTTTTTATATAAGATTACTGTTTTGTTCCCTTTGTCAGAGGTGGTCACTACAATTTTGTTCTTGTGTATTTTTAATAATTTTTGTGTGTGCGTATAAACTTTTAATAGGTATGTTTCTAGTGCATTGTCCACGCGATTTCTTTTGTATGTTACGATTCGGTCTGCAAATTTACATCTCGCCATTTCCCTTTATATTCCGTCCTTGATCATTTTGATGCATTCTTCTACTTCGGCTATCAGGCGTGGTGTGGACCAAAAAAAATAGTTTTTTACCATTTTTTGAAGATATATTACTATGTAACATGTCATTTATTTGTCAAATGTGGTCAAAGTACATGAAAGCCCTAATCTTTTTCTTTAAAACCTAATCTAAACTATGTTTATATCTTCATGCTTCTAAGAGATATTGTAGACCGAAATATTGGCAAAACGGGTTTTTTCACTTTTGTGTCTTTTTAGGTTAGGATATCTTTGAGGAAAAAACAAGATATCAACATAATTGAAATTAGGTTTTAAAGGCAAAGATAAGGACTTTCAAGTACTTTACCAGATTTAACGATATTAAAATTTCTTTGACATTTTAAACATGTTCAACGAACCGACTACACGATGACCTATAGTACACGATGATATACTTTATTTGTGTTATTGCTGTTTAGTTTTGTTTTAGAAGTTTTGTTTGTTATTTCGGTTGTGATTGTTTCAATTAATATTACAGACAATAAACAATTGAAAGAAATCATCAATAACAACAACAACAACAACATAAACTTCGCTCACAAACCTATTTGGACTTTGAACAACATCTTTACGAAAACAAAAGCACCAACAGAAAAACAACACCAATCAAATCTTATATACAAAATTAACTGTTTAGGCAAATATGAATCATGCAATAAAATTTACATAGGGACCACCAAACGTAAGCTGACAATAAGAATCAATGAACACGCGAACAACATCAAAAGCAACAAAGAAACAACGGTTTTAGCGCAACACATAAAAAATAACGGACATTCGGCGGACCTCGACAATGTAGAAATAATCACATTAGAAAGTTTACTCATACAGAAAAACATAAGCAAAACAATGAATAGGAAAGAAGACTGTGATAGCATCAGCAGCACTTACTATTTAGCTTTAACATAGAGCTTTTAAATCGTAACATTAAGCTTTTGTTTAAATTTCAATGTAAAAAATCATGTTAACGTTATGTTTAGAATATTGCAACTTTATTTGTCTCTGTACATACATAAATGTTTTAAAAAGACGCCCTGAAGAAGAGGACAAATAATCCTCGAAACGTCGCACAGTGGTTCCAAGTTCACATTTAATGCAAATTAATTCAATTTTCTACATCTCTAAAAATTATGCTTCATATCTAATGTTTAATAACCAAACTATGATATAACGTATAAATATTCTAACACAAGTTGGTATTTTTGTAGTATGGTATCATCAAACTTAACAAACTGTTCACATATTTTTTGTAGTGAAAATAGATAGTAACAATCACTCACAGATTTATTTGACTTGTTTTTTGTAAATTATTTTCTCATTCTGTTATTGAATGGTCAACACTGTAAGTTTAACTTCTACAAGATAAAACGGTTATTTCATCTTTGTTATTATCAATAAAAAACATGTCTAAAATGTACAGTGTTTTTGACTGAAAAAAATTAATTCATCGAAACTTTAAAAAAGTGCAGACAATTGCAGATATTAAAATGTATCGCGTTTGGTAGTCTATATACTGCACTTTAATAATTAATTTAATTTGAAAAAAAGTACAAAAGACAAGTACATTTTTGGCACTTTTTTCTTCAGACATGTCCAAAATAACTAACTTCGAATTGTTTGAAAAATGGCTGAAATTCAAAAATTTTACTAGATCTGATTGTTTTAGCCGCGAAACAGTAAAATTTAAATTATTGTTTTTATTGAAAATTTAATCGCGTTTTAGCCTTTATAAAATAAATTAATATTTAATCAAAGCGATTTCAATCTTAAAATAAATTTTTTTTTTTTATTTGTTTGTTCTTCTTTGTTGTTATTTTGCAAAAATACCTCTTTTCGACCTTTTTTCTAAAAGTGTTTGATAAACCTATTTTCAAAACTTTTTTGCATATCCACTATATGGTGACGAATAACACAGGTTTACAAAAAAAAAAAAAAATGTCATGGCGTTTTGATCAGACTATGTGTTTTGATGTTGTTGCTGATGTTGTTGATGTAATTGTTGTTGTAAATGAAAAATTTCTCAAAATTTCAAAAAAGGTCATATCTCCAAAACTATGAATCCAATTTTATAGGTTGTCAAAATACCTTTCATATGACACCAATATTTTTTAAATTCATCCAGGGGTTCCCAACTTATAGTGGTTTTTATAGTAGATATATACGGATCTTCCGATGGCTATATCTCCGAAAGTAGGTTGGAGATACCTTTTTTGATCACATATTCTTTTAAAGGACTAAGAATTCGATTATAAAAAATTAGTTTCAGAATTTTAGCGAATTTATCACTAAACGACATATGGACTCCATTTTGACCTCCATATGACCTTGAAATCTTTTTTCTCAGACGTTCTGGAAAAAAACGTACCTCGGATTCGGATTTAGGACGTCAAAGTCCATAGGAAACACATAGTCTGATCAAAACGCCATGACATTTTTTTTTTTTGTAAACCTGTGTAATCTGACACCTTTAATTTTTTGAGTTCTCGGCTACTTGATTTTAGTTTTTTTTTTTATTAAACGTGGAGGACACATTCATATACGGGCACGGCCACCGTTGGCAACGTTACGTTCGCACTCACATTTTTGCCCATATCTCTTTGAAAAATAATCAAACATCACGATATCTTAAGTGCATGTAATAAAGCTTCGTAAGGCCAATATTTCATAGGAACAAAGTTTTTGTCTATCGCTTATGGCTTTGGAGTTATAAGAGTTTAAGTGCTGTTGGGAACGTTTTTTTTTTTTTGCAAGCGATTTTGAGGTCAGTGCACATTTTCTAAAAAGTCTGCGAATCTCGTAATGTATTTTCCCGAACATCTATATATATAAAAATGACTGTGTGTCTGTGTGTCTGTCTGAAGCATTATCACTCAGAAACCATTCGTCCAATTGAGCTGAAAATTTGGAAATGAGTATATATTAGGTATGGGAATGTTTTTATGCTATTCACGAAGTTTTCCGAAGACCACCCGAAGGCTTTATAGTCAAAACGAAGAATATCTAGGTATACGAGAGGGAAAAAATCTATGGTGAACCATCAACAAACTTCAATTGATAGTTTTTTGGAACACCCGATGGTTCCCGAAGGTCCCCCGAAGGCTTCATAATCAAAACGAAGAATATCTAGATGTACTACAGGAAAAACATCTAAGGCAAACTATCAACAAGCCTTAATTGATGGTTTCCTGGGACACTTTAGCTATGCCATTGCCAATTTTTAAGATGGTTTGAAATGAAGTTACCTTTCTCAAAATACCTAAATTTTTATTGGTGACGTGGCAGTGGCGTAAATCAAAATGTTATCCCTGTATACCTTCTAAGCTATTGGGAATCAAAAAACAAAACAAACATGCCTAGCGAAGCGGGCAAAGAAGGCTAGTCTTCTATAATTTGAAGGTAAATAGCCCAGGCAAATTAGCATAAAAATTGACGTTAAATAACAATAATTAGTACAAAGCTGAAAATCGGTACAGACCTTAGATACACCATTATAAGTAAACTGTCAAAAGTCCTCATTGATCCCATGTGAGCTAAAAAAGTTATTCAAGGTCAAAGGTCACAAAAAATAGTTTTTTGGAAATATCTCGCCAGCCGTAGCCTCTAGAAAAAAATGTTCGTCCGCAATTTTATAGCTAATAAAATTTCCTATAAAAATGGTCGGCAAATCGATTTCATACGATTTATAGCTTAGAAGATATTCTTATTTAAATTGCGGCAAAAATTAGTAAACTGAGCGAGCCGAGTATGAGTGCGCATAGTGATGTGTTGAGCTTTAAATTTAATTAACTCATGAACGGTGAGTCGCACGTAAAAAGTGAAAATACCGTTTGAAGAAAATTGCTTGCTTTACAAAATGCATGTTGTTTTTTTTCGTGTGACTAACAGTTTACACGGTGCTCTTGAACAGTCGATAGGTTTTTTGGCTATGTGGAGAAAATCTGTGAATGGGGTTTCATTTGTATTAGTTTAGTGGTCTGAAAAATGCAAACCCCGAAATCGTAGCTGATCATCCCCGCGAAATATCGCAAAAATACATATCCCATATGAAATAAAAAAAATTCAGAAAAAAAAACGCAACAAACAAACATAAAAATAGTTATTTCTAATGTATTTTGCAATACTGAATCCGAATCCAGCCTTAAAATTGCTGTATCTTATACGGTTTTTGAGATATCTAGCCAAAACAAGGAAAAAAAGCTGACGCTATGTTTTATTGTTGTGTTTTGGAGCTATATGACAGGACGTGTATCCGTAAATTCTGATGCAGAAATGGAAAACTTTAATCAATCTTATAAACCTTATTCAAATAATGTCGATATCTTTATTTTTCTCGGAGATATCCTAACTTAAAAAGTTAAAAAAGTGCAAAAAACGTGTTTTGTCATTATTTCAGTCTACGATATTTCAGAGAAAAATTAAGCTATTGACATAATTTAAATGTGGTTTTAAAGAAAAAGATTGTAACTTTTAGATAATGTATCGAATTTTGCGTATAAATGTTCTATATTCTAGTTATATATCTTCAAAATATAGCAAAAACGGTATTTTTTCCTTGTTTAGGCTAAGATATCTCAAAAACTGTATGAGATATAGCAATTTTAAGGCCGGATTCAGATTCAACATTGCAAAATACATTAAATATAACTATTTTCATATTTGTTTGTTGCGTTTTTTTTCCGATTTTTGTTTTTTTTTATATGGGATATGTATTTTTGCGATATTTCGCGGGGATGATCAGCTACGATTTCGGGATTTGCATTTTTCAGACCACTAAACTAATACAAATGAAACCCCATTCACAGATTTTCTCCACATAGCCAAAAAACCTATCGACTGTTTAAGAGCGCCGTGTTTAGGAGATATTTTTTGACAGTCTCAAAATTTTGAAAAAAACTGTTTTTGCAAAATATCTTAAAAACGGTGTGCCCTAGGAAAAATTTTTTTCATCTATTTTGTGGTACATGCAATTCCCTGTGGCGGTCCCTACGAACACTTTTTTCGTCCGACTAACCGTTCATGAGATATCGCGATGTGAAAATCCTTCAAAAATCAACTTTCAAATAAATTTTACCATGCACACTCGTATGCCGCGCGGTCTTTGCTTTGCTGCTTTCCATTTCCTTTGTAGTTTGCTGCGTCGACTGCACACATTATCGTTTTCAGGGGTACCACATGATTCTTTTTTTTTAGTTTTGCTTACAACATACTATTTAAATTTAAAAATTTATTTTTGTCTTAAAATGTTTAAATAAAAATTTTAAAAGTAATAAAAACATTTTTAGGGTTACCACATGACTATTTCCTAAAATTTTTTGCATACTGCAGATCGTGCTATTATTGGAAAAATTAAAATTTTTGATTTCAGAAACGCTCAAATACACTTCTCAAAATTTTAAATTGTTTTCCAAGGTTGCCACCTTTTTCTTTTTAAAGTATGGTTAAAAGTCGTGTATGAGTGATGTATTGATTTTTAAATTGCGATAATTCATTAAAAGCGAGTCGGACGAAAAAAAGGTAAAAAAACCTATCTTTTTGATTGTTGTTCTCAGTAAATTTCTTCTTATAATTTTACAGGGGCCCAAGACCTTTTATGCGTAGGCCAAATCTAAAAATATTTGCTCTTGAATGGCAGGTCGATCTTCCACAAAAAATTGCATGTAAATTATGGAACAAGCAATTCCGTATAAATAGGTATTTTAACTTTATATGAATTATCGCAATTTAAAAATCAACACATGACTCAAAGTTTTCCTGGTGGCAACCCTAAAAAACTATTTAAAATTTTGAGAAAGTGTATTTGAGCGTTTCAGAAATCAAAAATTTTAGTTTTTCCTATAATAGCACGATCTGCAGTATGCAAAAAATTTTAGGAAATAGTCATGTGGTAACCCTAAAAATGTTTTTATTACTTTTAAAATTTTTATTTAAACATTTTAAGACAAAAATAAATTTTTAAATTTAAATAGTATGTTGTAAGCAAAACTAAAAAAAAAGAATCATGTGGTACCCCTGAAAACGATAATGTGTGCAGTCGACGCAGCAAACTACAAAGGAAATGGAAAGCAGCAAAGCAAAGACCGCGCGGCATACGAGTGTGCATGGTAAAATTTACTTGAAAGTTGATTTTTGAAGGATTTTCACATCGCGATATCTCATGAACGGTTAGTCGGACGAAAAAAGTGTTCGTAGGGACCGCCACAGGGAATTGCATGTACCACAAAATAGATGACCAAAATTTTTCCTAGGGCACACCGTTTTTGAGATATTTTGCAAAAACTGTTTTTTTCAAAATTTTGAGACTGTCAAAAAATATCTCCTAAACTATTAGTCACACGAAAAAAAAACAACATGCATTTTGTAAAGCAAGCAATTTTCTTCAAACGGTATTTTCACTTTTTACGTGCGACTCACCGTACATGAGTTAATTAAATTTAAAGCTCAACACATCACCATGCGCACTCATACTCGGCACGCTCAATTTACTAATTTTTGCCGCAATTTAAATAAGAATATCTTCTAAGCTATAAATCGTATGAAATCGATTTGCAGACCATTTCTATAGGAAATTTTATTAGCTATAAAATTGCGGACGAAAATTTTTTTCTAGAGGCTACGGCTGGCGAGATATTTCCAAAAAACTATTTTTTGTGACCTTTGACCTTGAATAACTTTTTTAGCTCACATGGGATCAATGGGGACTTTTGACAGTTTACTTATAATGGTGTATCTAAGGTCTGTACCGATTTTCAGCTTTGTACCAATTATTGTTATTTAAAATGCTAATTTGCCTGGACTATAAAGGATCAAAGTTATGATTGAACTTAAAATTGTGCAGAAAAAATTATTTCTGGTGGATTTATAGACGTTAAAGCAACGTTGGTTACGTTATGCAAAAGCGTTGGTAACGTTATGCGTACGAATTTCCATAAATAAATTGAGGGCAAATACAGCCAAACAGTCCAAACATCCATAAAGATGAAAATATGTGAATACTTCATTCCTTGGAAGGTTCCCATTTACACTACATTACAAATCTTTTGCTCCAAGACCTCGATACATATTTTTTTTTTAAAATTACGATTTCTCCCAAAAGTATAAAGCTATCTACATTAAACTTGGTACAGATAATACTGAGAGCCATTTTCTGATCAGTATTAAAACTGAGCGTGATCGGTTAATGTTCACGCCTACCTCCCATATATGGCAGTTAAAACATTGTATGGGAAGTAAGCGTGAAGATTAACCGATCACGTCCAATTTTAGACTCAGGCAGCTTTTTGATATTATCGTTATCTGTACCAAATTTCATGCATCTAGCTAAATTCGTATGGCCGCCAGTCTCGGTTCAACAAAAAAAAATGAAATCGAAAATACATTTTTTTCCGGTTTTTTCAGATTTTTATGTTGAGCCCTGACTGATGGCCGAACGGATTAAGCTAGATGCATGAAATTTGGTACAGGAAGAAGAATATTACTAGGTTGTCTCGGAAGCTTCAAAAAGCCTGTAAGGAACGAAACATTTGTGATATCCTATGCACTTGGATAGATCTCAAAATAGCAATTAGCGTGAATTATGTCCAAAACTTCCTCTTCAATTCCCTAGTTCTTATTGGTTGATTGAAATTATTGTAAGGAATTTCTACCCCTTTCAACACAGCTCATCTCGTAGATACAAAAGAAATTTTAGTAGAAAAATATAACATGATTTTTGAAAAAAAAAATGTTGGTAACGTTATACATATTTAGTGGCTATGTTCACCATGGTAGATGTTTTATTTAGATAATTTTAAAATATATTCAGAAACTAGACTAAAAATACTCGAAAAAAGTGAATGCACATTAATACTTTACCCACTAACTTCCGCTACAAGAAACTTCTTAATATATTTCGTTGGCAACGTTATGTTTTTTTTTGCAGTGGCAAGTCGCTTTGACTGCCCGTTACTTCAAAACTATTGATTTTTTCGTAATGTTTCTAAGGCAACTTTTGTAGAAAATGACTAAGTCAACATTATCTTCTCAGAAAGTTTTGGTCCAAAAATTAAATTTGTGGCTGTGTCGGTGCGAAAATTTAAATTTTTTAAGAAAATTTTCATGACTTTTATTATAAATTGGTTTTTTATAATTTTTTAAGGAAGGAATATTTGTTCTGGAATTCTAATATTGCAGGGGATTAAATGTTGTTTAATTTAACATAAAAAAATTTTTTAAAAATATTAAGTTTTAAGGTATGGAGCCGGTCTCAATGTTGGTAAAAAATAAATATTTTAACTTTTTTCTTTTAATCGCTACTTTATTGGATGCAAGAATTGCCATATTGCTATATCTTTTATAATGGTATTTAAAATGGTCATAACTTTTTAAAGAAAAATCATACAAAGCCATACTGTAACTCATTTTGAAGAAGAAGAACAGTCCTAACTGACACATTTAATAAAAAAGACCAAAACGATTTTGTGCGTGTTCTACACAACTTCAAAAATCGTGTTTTTTGAAGTTGAATTTCGAAGTCAGCATTAATATATACATCTAAAATGACTATTTTGGTTTGTAGTCGTTTTTTTTAAATATCGTTTTCCGACCTCATTTTAAAAACCATGCCATGAACCGATTTTGAAAACTTTTTTTTCTTATTCAGTAAATGCCCGCGTGCAATTTCACATCTTTGTGCAGTTCACGACAACTTGATTGAAATTTTTTCCTGGACTGCGTGCACGAAATTCGAAATTTTCTATTATCTCTGCTGGAACAGTCCAAAATCGCACTAAAACGAAAATGAATGCTATTTTCGTGTTCAGCGATCCCAAATTAGTTTAAAAAATATGACTACCAAAATGATTTCTTACCAAACTAGAAGTTGAGAAGAAATAATAAATAAATAAATTATTTTTCTTAACTTTGAAACGTTCTCCATTCCTTAGAAACTAATATTTTTTAATAATTAAATCAGCTGTTTATTCCCTACAACATAAGAATTCCAGAACAAATATTCCGCCTTTTGAAAATTACAAAAAACCAATTTATAGAAAAAAAGTCATGACAATTTTCTTAAGAAATTGAAATTTTTGTGCCGATACAGCCACAAATTTAATTTTTGGACCAAAACTTTCTGAGAAGATAATGTTGACCTAGTCATTCTCTACAAAAGTTGGCTTGAAAACATTACGAAAAAATTAATAGTTTGAAGCAACGGGCAGCCAAAGCGACTTGCCTTTTTTAGTCAATTTTTCGACCTTTGATCGAAAACCGGCTGGGTTTTTTCCACTACCGATTCCAACTTTTTATTGAGATCTTATTTTTTGACCTCTTATTTCAGAAAACGGACGGGGAGCAAGTTAAATCAGAATTTTGCACATATGGGCGCTCTATTGTTCATAGGAATTTGAAGGTTGAAACATAGCGCATATGATGAGGTTTTCTTTTGATTAAATAACGTTGAGAGACCAGCATAAAAAATTAATTTAAACAATTTATTGGCATAAATCAACAATTTTTTTTTTTTTTTTTGTGAATAGACCAAAAGCTAAACCAACATGTAATAAAACAATCAAAAAATTAACTTTATCCTATAAGTAGGACTGGAGATATCTTGTTTTGAAAATGAGAGGTTCGGATGCATTATTAAATTTTAAAAGGCATATATTTTCAAAACTAATCATTTATGAAAAAATTACTGATATAAGTGTCAACTGAATAACCCAGTAGATGTAAAAAAAAAAAATTACGCCATTCAAAGAAGTCAAAAAATTTTTCTTAAGAAATTCGTACGGTTTATAAAATAACGTCTCACATGCATATACGATAAATTGTCACCTGAAATGCAAAAAGGCGTAACATAATTTTGAAATTTTTCAAAGGCGTTGACAAAAACGTCTTAAAGCTCCAAATGTTTTAGATATTAAAGAAAGTTTTGGCAAATATTGCCAAAAACAAAATCGGTATTAAGCAATACTATCCATAAAATCTAGATTTTATCTAGATTATGTTACGCATTTTTGCATTTTAGGTGGCGATATATTTGCATATACATTAGGGTGGGCCAAATTGTGTGGGCGAAATTTTATCGACTTTGGCTACCCCCCTTTATGAAAGCTCATTCAATTCTATAGGAATCATGCCTCTACGTTCAACTTTGGTTGGGTGCATTTTCGATCGAAAATTTTTACATATAATATTTTTTTTATATTCATACTAAATTTTAAAAATTCTTACAGAAACAAAAGTAATGTCATAATATGATTTGGCTGATACTCTGCCAATAATCAAGAAAATTAGGTTCTGTTTACACAAAAAGTTTACTTGATGGTACTCGTATGTATTTGAAAAAGTGATGTCGATCAAATAGCCGATTATTATGACCGACTTTCAAAATAAACGATTCATATTTTTTCAAACAAAACACCAATCTAGGATAAAAGATTATTCAATTCTATGAAAATTTAGTTCGGCGCATTTTCAATTGAAAATTTTACTTTGCGTTTAACATTTATTTTTATGCTAAATTTCAAAATTTTTGTAGAGACAAAAGTAATGTCATAATATGTTTTGGCTAGCATTCTGTCAGTAATCTATATATAAATAGGCAAACGAAATCGGTTAGGTCCCTGTTTCTATACCTAAATCTTAACCGATTTGCTTGATTTTTTTTTCGTTGGAAAGGCTGTGAAAAGGAGCAGTGCATAGGACTATATTTTTTTTTTAAGTGGGCGGTGCCACGCCCCTAAATGGAAAAAACACTCTCACAGCTAAACCGCTGCATCGATTTTAACGAAATTTGGTATGAAGATAGGGTTAGCACTAAGGAACTATAATATGACCATTACGTTTTTCATTGGGCAGTGCCACGCCCCTAAATGAAAAAAACTCTCTCACAGCCAAACCGCTGCATCGATTTTAACGAAATTTGGTATGAAGATAGGGTTAGCACTAAGGAACGATCATATGAGCATTATGTTTTTCAGTGGGAAGTGCCACGCCCCTTAATGGAAAAAACGCTCTCACGGCTAAGCCGCTGCATCAGTTTCAACGAAATTTGGTGTGGAGATAGGATTGGCACTTAGGAACGATAACATGACCAGTATCTTTTCAGTGGGCAGTGCCACGCCCCTAAATGAAAAAAACGCTCTCACGGCGAAAATACTGCAAACGATTTTTATGAAATTTGGTATAGATATAGAGTTGGCACTATATAGCACGATAGCATGATTGATTTTTATGAATTTTGGTATAGAAAGATATCAAAAACTGTTTGCTCTTTAGTAGGAGCTACACGCCTCTAAATGGAAAGTACTATATTGCAACTTAGCTGTTGCACCGATGCAGATAGCCCGAATCCTAAGGAAGAATATTAAAAGCTTTTTGTGTTTTATCGGCCAAGGAAGGGTATAAAAACTTTTTCCTTTATTTTATGGTCAAATCGAAATGGTCGAATTTCGGCCACAAGGCGAACTCTAGTTAATAAAATTGGGTTCTGTTTCTACGGAAAAATTTCTTAATAGCGTGGAATTATGTTAATTTGAAAAGATTATATCTGTCAAATAACTGATTTCAAAATAAACGAGTCATATTTTTACATGGATTTTTTCAATCAAAACACCAAACCAAGTGTTTTGGATGCTAGGATGCCAGTTTTAGGAAATAAATTCGCCGCTTTTTTTCAATTTTACAGAACAACATATCAAAAATACATGTAAAATATGAATCGTTTATCATAAATCGGTCATTTGACCGATAAAATTTTTTGGAATAAATATTATCAATTCAACACTATCAAGTAAACTTTTCGTAAAAACAGAACCCAATTTTATGGATTACTGGCAGAATACCAGCCAATTAATATTATGATATTACTTTTGTCTCTATAAGGATTATAAAAATAAATATTAAACGCAAGGTAAAATTTCCAATCGAAAATGCGCCAAACTAAAGTTGAACGTAGAGGTATGGTTCCCTGCGCAAATATTCATAGAATTGAATGAACTTTCAGACTAGGTTGGTGTTTTGTTTGAAAAAATTCATATTAAAATATGAAACGTTTATTTTGAAAGTGCGTCATTATAATCGGCTATTTGACCCATATCACCTTTTAAAAAATATACCATCGATTTCACACCATCAAGTAAACTTTTCATGTAAACAGAACCCTATTTAATTGAGGAGTGGCCGTACCAAAGGGCCTAAGTACCATTTTGAGGCAGAAGTAATGTCATACTTCTTATGTGCTTTATAGTCGGTTATTTGACTGTTATAATTTTTTCAACATAATGACATAAATTTCACACAATCAAGTAAATTTTTAGTGAAAACAGAAAACAATTTTATTAACTTCAACAAAATGTCACCCGTTTCATATAATGACACTACTTTTGCCTCGAAATGGTACTTAGGCCCTTTGGTACGGCTACTCCTCAATTGATTATTGACAGAATACTAGCCAAATCATATTATGACATTACTTTTGTCTCTATAAGAATTTTTAAAATTTAGTATGAAAATAAAAAAAATATTAAATGCATGGTAAAATATTCGATCGAAAATGCGCCGAACTAAAGTTGAGCGAAGAGGTATGGATGGTTCCTCGGGTAAATATTCATAGAATTGAATGAGCTTTTACATAAGGGGTAGCCGAGGCCAGTTTCCAAATCGGCCCTAATATACATATATACTAGGGATGCCAATTTTCGGGCTTTTTGGCGATCCCGGTATTTCGGGATTATAAAATTGCAATCCCGGGATTAGGTATGGTTTTTATTTTGACATTAAAAGCACACTTTTTTATTGGAATATAAGAACGTAGTTTTCATTTTATTAATAAAAATTAAAAAGAAAATATAAAAAAACAAACATAAAAATGTGACTTACAAATAATTCATAAACCTTAACTATATTTATGTATCTTCTCTTCTTATATGAGCTAAAATTGTATATTTGTTTCTATATATATATATATGTATATATATTAGAGAGGTCCAAAATCCGAAAGTGTTAAAAAGTCAAGGTGCGCGCGACTTTTCTGAATCCTTGGATCCTGGTGATTACAAAAAGTGCTTTGGAACCAAAAAAAAATTGCGTTTAAATATTCCGCAACGAGCTTGAAGGCACTTTTATAGGAATTTTTGAGTTTTTGAGTGCTTCTTTTAATTTAAACGCTATATCTTTTTAACCAGATAAGGCATTTGCAAAAATTAAATCGAATTTTTTTTTAAATATTTTGAGCCATATTCTGCATTTATAATAATTAATTTACTCTTTCCCAATTTTTTTTAGCGGCACTTTAAACTTCAAAATTTGTTAATTTTTGGAGGTGTTTGCACTTTCAAGAACAAATTTTTTTCTTATTTTGCTCTAGCGAATTTTTTTTAAAATTGTTATATTTTTATGCATTAATTTATCCTTAAAATAATTTCAACAACACTTTTACTCACTAAAAACAATTAAGTATAATTAAATTGGACTTACAAAAAAATTAATTTTCATGTTTTCAAGGCATCAAAATAAGATATCTTAATGGGATGTCGTAAGTTACCACTTTTTTCTTATAAAATCATTAGTTCCTAATCTTCTGAGTAAAACAACATTCTTCGCACTATCGAAACCTTGGCACTTCAGGTTATTTTTTAGCAAAATAGGTTAACAGATAGTTTTAATAGATCTTCTAAGGAAACCAAAAAAATAAATAAATGAAAAAGAAACTTAAATACCCATTTCCGATGTATTTGTTGATGCTGATTCCGAATTCAAAATTGCTGTATCTTGTACGGTTAAGGAGATATTTTGACATAAAAGTATAAGAAACACTGTTTTTGCTCTTTTTAAAGTGATATTACAAGTCAAGGTTACTTCCAACCACAAAAAGTAGTATAGTGGTTAAAAGTGCCAGTCCGTTTCTTTAAAATTCAATTTAAATTATACCGATATATTTTTTATTCTCGGAATTATTCCAACCGAAAAAGTTAAAAAAGTGCAAGAAATAGGTTTTTTTTTTTTATTTCTGCTTACGATATTTCGGAGGAACAAAGAGATATCGATACAATTTAAATTGGGTTTTGAAGAAAAAGGCTGTCACTTTTAACTTCATTACCATGCCGAAAGTTATCATGTCGTGATATAACAGCTTCAAAAATAGCAAAAACGGTGTTTTTTGCATTTTTAGGTTAGGATATCTCTAAAACCTTATGAGATAGTGCAACTCTGAGACCGGATTTGGAATTTTCATGCACACATACATCGCAAATGACTATTGTTGTTTTTGTTTCACCATGAAAATTTTAAGCTCAAAGTTTTTTTTTTGGCCAAATTTGATTACACTTCACGGTTTTTAGTAAGTAAAGTGAAACTTATGGCTTAATTTTTGCCTAAAAAAATAAAAATATAAAAAAAAAATTTGCTAGAGCAAAATAAGAAAAAAATCGGTTCTTGAATGTGCAAACAACTCAAAAAATTAACAAATTTTGAAGTTTAAAGTGCCGCTAAAAAAAATTGGGAAAAAATAGATTAATTATTATTAATGCAGAGTTTGGCCCAAAATATTTTTAAAAAAATGCAATTTAATTTTTGCAAATACCTTATCTGGTTCAAAAGATATAGCGCTTACATTAAAAAAAGTACTCAAAAACTCAAAAATTCCTAAAAAAGTACATTCAAGCTCGTTGCGGAATATCTAAACGCAATTTTTTTTTTTGTTCCAAAGCACTTTTTGTAATTTTCAGGATCCAAGGATTCAGAAAAGTCGCGCGCACCTTGACTTTTTAGCACTTTTGGTTTTTCCATACAAAATTTGGATCACTCTAATATATATATTAGGGTGGGCCGATTTGAAAACTGATCTCGGCTACCTCCTATGTGAAAGTTCATTCAATTCTATGAATGGTATATAGTTCTGTAAAATTAAAAAATGCGGCTAATTTATTTCCTAAAACTAACACTAGATGCCGCCTTGGAAAAAAATGAATGTCTGATTCGGCATCCTAGCATCCAAAAACCCTTGGATTGGTGTTTTGATTGAAAAAATCCATGTAGAAATATGACTCGTTTATTTTGAAATCGGTTATTTGACCCATATAAATTTTTATAGATAAATATAATCAATTTCACGCTATCAAGTAAACTTTTTGTAAAAACAGAACCCAATTTTATTGATTACTGACAGAACACCAGCCAAAACATATTATGATATTACTTTTGTCTCTATAAGAATTTTGAAAATTTAGCATAAAAATATATATTAAACGCAAGGTAAAATTTTCATTCGAAAATGCGCCGAACTAAAGTTGACCGTAGAGGTATGGTTCCTTGGGCAAATATTCATAGAATGGAATGAACTTTCAGCCTTGATTGGTGTTTTGTTTGAAAAGTTCATCCAAATATATGAATCGTTTATTTTGAAAGTCGGTCATAATAATCGGCTATTTGACCCATATCACTTTTTTTAAATATATAGCATCAATTCCACTCTATCAAGTGAACGTTTTATGTAAACAGAACTCAATTTAATTGATTACTGACAGAATACCAGCCAAATCATATAATGACATTACTTTTGTCTTTATAAAAATTTTAAAAATTTAGTATGAAAATATAAAAAAAAATTAATAAAAGGTAAAATTTTCGATCAAATATGTGCCGAACTAAAGTTGATCGTAGAGGTATAGTTCCTTGGGCAAATATTCATAGAATTGAATGAACTTTTACATAGGGGGGTAGACGAGGTCGATAAAATTTCGTCCATACAATTTGGCCCACCCTAATATATATATATGTATATCTGAGCCAAATATTTTTCTCGAAAACGGCTAAAGCGATTTTAATGAAGCTTGGAATAGTGTTAGATATAAGCATACAGTGAAAAATGAGCTAGGTCTGAACTTTGTAAATGCTCACCAGAGGGCGTGGCACCGCTCTAAATTTTAAATTTAATTTGGTCATTACTCGCAAACAATAATAGGTATTTGAATGAAATTTGGTAGGCGGGAACTGCTTGTAACGAACGGAAAGTGGGCGAGATCGAGGGAGTGCCACGCCCACTTTTTAATCCCTGAAAATTTTGATTCAATATTACTCGAAAACGACTCCGACAATTTTGATGAAAATTTAGGAGATGTTACCTCTGCAAACAAGTATTAATATGTAATATGCCGTTATATTGGGAAAACTCGTTGAAGGGCGTGGCACCGCCCAAAAAATATAATGCGCTATAAAAAGAAAACTACTAAAGCAATCTTTCTGAATTTAACTCTAGGGAGTCTACTTGCTATTAGGCACCTACGACCTGAAAGTAGGCAAAATATCGAAAGGGCGCGTGGAACCTCCCATACAAGGAAAACACATTAAATGCTATTTCTCGCAAATGATACAACATATTTTGATGAAATTTGGTATGTGAATCTGTATCAGGAGTATCTAAAGCAAAACAAAAAGTAGGCTTTGTTTAATAATTGCCACGCCCACTTTTTTATCAAAATAAAAATTTTGGTTAATAACTCAGGCACAAAAAAAAAAAATGGAATGAACTGTTTAATTTTTATATGCAGTCGTATGTAATACTTTTTGACGCTGAATCCGTCTTCATCAGCGGAACTGTCATTATACCTGCAGGATTTTGAAATATCCTTGCTTGAAGTTGAAGAAAACGCTGCGTTCAGTCTTACAGCGTATCTACAAGAAAATGTGAAATTCTTTTTTATTAATGTAGCAGTATGCTATAATAGCTGCAGTATGCCATACCTGCCAAGTGAAACACCCAGTATGTTAATATAACAATTGTAATCTTCGTATGTGTAAACAGTTCGTATCAATTATGCGTAAATGTGCTGCGCACTTCTTTTTCGTTCGGTTATGAACGTATTCGTTATATTTGTCGTTTGCTTTGTGTTTGTATGTATATTATACTTTCGTTGTATGTATGTATGTACCCAATGGGGAATGGAGCGCATCAATAGCGCTTCTGAAGCGCTCTAAAGCAGCAGTGAAGCGCATCTCTCTCGTTGCCAAAAGCGCTGAAATTAACATTGGCATGTCATTGGAACGAAGCGCTTGGCTCTCGCTACCAGAAATGCTCTTTGGATGCGCATCGCTCTCGCATCCAGAAATGCTGTTTGGATGCGCATCGCTCTCGCATCCAAAAATGCTCTTTGGATGCGCTTCGCTCTCGCATTCAGAAATGCTCTTTGGATGCTTTTTGGATGACAATAAAAATATTTAAAAAATTAATTTTTAATTGAAATTTTACGTCTTTCGTCACAAAGACACATCAGACTATTATTTTTTTTGATGTATTTATAATTATTTTTATTTAACTAAATTAATTCTAATTGAAAAATTGCAAGTTGAAAACTTTTGTGTTAGGTCTGGGCCGGAGTTGAACCGAGGACCTCACGGTTGCTACAACTCTCAATCGCAGTGCCAGTCGCTAGACCACTGCTCTATCATCGCGCTCTTACGAAGACGACTTATTGACTTATTTTGTTTTGTACGTTAATACGTGACCGAAAGTGCATCGTTCTCGCTACCAGAAATGCTCTTTGGATGCGCATCGCTCTCGCATCCAGAAATGCTCTTTGGATGCGCATCGCTCTCGCTACCAGAAATGTGCAGAAAATATGCGCATACAAATCAGCTCTTTAGATGCGAGAAGGACGCGCATCGCTATTGCATCTTGGGGATGCGCATCGAAATTTTCTGTTGGGTATTATAAACATGTTGTTTATATTTTTGTCGCATTCAGCTGCAAACGTTTTGTACGTATAGCTTTGTAAATTTGTATATCTATTGTTTCTTTCAATTTCTTTTGTATAAAAGCTTACAACTTAAAGCTCTATTTTGAAAAGCTTTATTTTGCTCTGTATATATCTGTTGTCTCTTTCTAGTAAATGTTATTGATCGTAAGTCTTTTGTGTATAAGCGAACCTGTTTGAACATTTTTAAAAATAAAAGGCAGTTGTTGTATAACCAGCGAGGAAATAAGTTGTTTTCATTTTGTGTGCCTACAGTTCTTCAGAAGTGGGATAACCTTAAAAAATTACATATTTTTTTTTTCCACGTTTTAAATTAAATTTAATTGTCAAGAAAATGAATGACTCAATTGATATGAATAATAACACTGCTGTGCAACTTCGACAATGGCTGGAGCGTCTTGGCTTGTCTACAAAAGGCACAAAAAGTGAGCTGGCATTGAGAATAAGTGATGTTCCATTGGAGCAGCGTGGTACATGTCCCGACGAGCTGTAAGAAGAAGGGGCTTGTTCAGCAAATAATGAAAGTGTACAGTCGGACAGCGTAGTTGGCGTCGATGATGCGGCTGCTGATGAACAAATTGAATGCAATTTTGAGCAAATGAAAGCAGAGTTAGATTTGCTGAAACGTGAAAGGGATTTACTGCAAAAGGAAAATGCTTTTTGCAAACGTGAGTCGGTGGCCAAAAATTCTTTTACGTCAACGCGTCCCATAGATTTTGTGGAAAATGAAGGTATGCCAGGTTTATCATTTTCTACACTAAGAGATTTGTTACCTGATTACGATGGTGATGGTAGCTTTGATGTTTGGGCCACTCAATTCAAAAGTTTGTGCGAAGTGTATGCGGTTAACCAGGCGATGATGCGTGCGCTTTTCATGTGCAAATTGGTTGGCAAAGCTAAAATTTGGGTACATTCAAAATCATTATATGCTTCTTAAAGCCTGGATAGTTTGATGACGGAAATTGGTGAGTTTTTCAACACGAAAGAGAGCAGACTAACGTTACACCGCAAATTTGAACAACGAAAGTGGGGATATGGAGAAGAATTTCCCCAATACTATAACGAAAAGGTAATATTGGCCAACAATGCTCAAGTGGCAGAATTGAATATCTGGTAGATGGAATACCGAATGAGCAACTTCGTAACCAAGCTATGTTACAGTGTTTTGCTAACAAAACTCAATTGCTGCAAGCATTTTCTCGCATCAAAATGCCAATTCGAACAAGTGCAAAAGGAGATCGTCAGTCAAAAGAAGCTGGGGCTAGTGAAATAAAAATAAGATGTTTTAACTGTAGTTCTTTGGGCCACTATGCCTCAAGCTGCATAAAACCAAGAAGAGAATTCGGTGCGTGCTTCGGATGCGGTAGCAAGGAACATCGTGTTGCTGTGTGCCCAGAGAGAAAGAAGCCTGTGCAGTTTATTGAAAATGAATACGTAAGGTATTTTGAGATAATTATAGAAAATAGTATTGATTTTCCTTTGTATTTAGAATGCCTTATAGACTCGGAAAGTCCAGCCAGTTTTATAAAAAAGTCAAATCTACAAAAATTTAATTTAAATGAATTAGTTTGTGAAAATGTTTCTTATTTTGGAATTAATAAAAGTCCATTGAAAGTTTTTGGAAAAATTTCGTGTCTAGTAATTTTAAAAAACCTTCAAGTTGATTTAAATTTATTGGTAGTGGCAGACGAGTCTATGAGGTATGAGGTAATTTTGGGTAGAGATTTTTTGAGAGCAAGTAAAATAAAGTTGATGTTTGAGTATGAAGTAAATTTTAAACTAAAAGATGAAAAATTAAACAAAGAAAATGATTGTATTGATAATGAAAGAAATTATAAAAAAATTATCGATTGATAGAAAATGTTGATATTGAAACAGATGATAAAAGAAAAGAAAGTATTGCTAACGAAAAAAGATTCATAAATGTTGATAGCCAAAAAGAAAGTATTGATATTGAAAGAGATAAAAGAACAGAAGAAAATTATGTTAACGAAGGTATTCAAAATTTCAAAAGTGAGAGTAAAAATTTAAGCACACACGAAGGAAAAATTGAAAACGATCGTGATTATTTTTATGAAAACGAAGATTTTGAAAAATCACTTTTGCTTATTTCTTATGATAACGATAGCGAAAATAATTTGGTAATTGATGAGTCAGCGCACGTTAATGATAAAAAAATTCTATACGAAATTTTTCAAAAATATTATTTGCAACCTGTTCGTCCTGAAGAGCCGGTAGTTAAGTGCGAAATGAAATTGTTGTTGGACAATCCTAAGCCTTTTCACTGTCCTCCAAGACGGTTATCATATTCGGAAAAGTTAGAGCTACAAAAATTGTTAGATGAGTACCTATCTAAAGGTTTTATCAGGGCTAGTGATTCAGAATTTGTTTCACCAATTGTCCTAGTCAGAAAGAAAACTGGTGACCTAAGGATGTGTATTGATTTTCGAACGTTAAATAAAGCTACTGCTAAAGATAACTACCCTATCCCTTTGATAGATGATTTGCTAGATAGAATGTCAAAGAAGAAGATATTTACAAAACTTGATTTGAAAAATGGTTTCTTTCATGTTTTTATGAGTCCTGATTCCGTAAAGTTGACGTCTTTTACTACTCCGCTGGGTCAGTTCGAATTTTTGAGAATGCCATTTGGACTGAAAAATGCTCCGTCCACTTTTCAGAGATTTGTTAATAAAATTTTTTCCGATATGGTTAGAAAAGATGAGGTAATAATTTATTTAGATGACATAATGATAGCGACGGAAGATATTCAAAATCATTTTCGCATTTTAACCGAAGTTTTCAAAAGATTGGTAGATAATAAGCTTGAATTAAGATTGGATAAGTGTGAGTTTTTGCAGAAAGATTGGATAAGTGTGAGTTTTTGCAGAAAAGTGTTAGGTATTTAGGGTATACCATATCTGGTGAAGGAATAAAAGCGGATGAAAAAGGACTTTTGGCAATACAAAACTTTCCGATACCGAATAAAGTGCATTCAGTGCAAAGCTTTTTAGGTTTGTGTTCATATTTCAGAAGGTTTGTTAAAGATTTTTCGCTTATTGCGAAACCGTTATATGATTTAACAAGAAAAGATCGCAAGTTCAATTTTGGCGAATTGGAATTGAAATCCTTTGAAATTCTTAAACAGAAATTGTTAGAATCCCCCATACTTGCTCTTTATGATCATAGGGACATTACAGAATTGCATTGTGATAAAAGTTCGTTTGGTTTTGAAATGCTATCTACGTATGAAAAATTAAAGATTTTTCATTTTATTATATTTATTGGGTGGCCGTTATACAAGGTCATGACAAACGGTCGTCAATCGGCTCCAAATGTCGAAAATAAATTTTCTTGATTTTTTCAGTTTTGTAGGTTTAACCTTGATAGCCCTGCTGAGTCGTGATTGGCCCTTCTGTAAACAAACAGATAAGGCTAGACGCATGAAATTTGGTACAGATGAAAACAATATTACTAGGCTATCTGGGATCAAAAATGGGCATGATCGGTTAAACTTGATTTGAAAATTAATACAATTGAGGAGTGTCCGCACCAAAGGGCCTAGGTACCATTTCGAGGCAAAAGTTGTGTCATAATATGAATCGGGTGACATTTTGTTAGAAATGATAATAATTGTTTTCTGTTTTCAGGAAAAATTGACTCGATGGCGTGGAATTGATGGCATTATGTTCAAAAAAATTATACCGGTCAAATAACTGATTATTATGGCACATAATATGTATGAGATTACTTTTGCCTCGAAATGGTACTTAGGCCCTTTGGTACTGCCACTCCTCAATTGTATATACGAGTCAAAAGAAACTGGGTTTTAGAGCGGTATCTAGACGGACTTGTGAATGCAAAACATGAGAACTGAAATCTGAGCTCAGTTACTAGAAAGTACATGTACCCAGAAGCAAGGGTCTTTATTCCCTACTCCCCGCCCAGGCCCACCATAGTCTTGCGCCCTAGTTTTTTATAGCAGTTTATGGTGGACTGGGATTAGTGGTGAGCAAACCAAGACCAATACCAAGATCATAGCGGTCTTGGTCTTGGTCTTGTTCTTGCATATTGTGTCTTGGTCATTAAGTCTTGGTCTCAAAGATGCCAAATTTCGAATTGAGATATGATTTTATGCTTGAAACGGGCGTGACACACCTATTTACTATAAATTCGAAAGACTAAAAAGCAGTCTTGGTCTTGATGATATTCCTGAG
Organism: Calliopum simillimum; assembly: GCA_951812925.1. Taxonomy (NCBI): domain Eukaryota; kingdom Metazoa; phylum Arthropoda; class Insecta; order Diptera; family Lauxaniidae; genus Calliopum; species Calliopum simillimum. Next base: position 58,726,807 of record OX638370.1, on the reverse strand, counting down.
CAAGACCAAGACCACAGAAGTCTTGGGCTAGCAATGATATCAGCGTCTTGGTCTAATACCGAGACCAAGACCAAGACTAATTTTGCTCATCACTAACTGGGATTTCCTTATTACTAGGATTTTTTCTATCATGTAAGAATTCTGAGTTATCTTTTCTTAGAAGCCCAAAAATCACTGTTTAGATTAGAGCAATATAGCAAGCTATAAGCAAGGATAAATCAGGATCCTTACATGATAGAAAAAAAAAAACCAAATTTAGATTCATAATAAGCAGATCAAAGTTCAAAATAAACGGCTATAAAAAATAAGGACCTATAATAATCTGAGCTCAGGTTTCGGTTTTCATATTTTGCATTCTCAAGTCCGCCAGGCGCCTTACCTATTTTGGGTTTTCTTTTGCTAAAAAACCATTTATTAATAAATAATTCATAAAAAAAATGGTTTTTATTATTGTGCAATAGGCTCTATCTGCTTGTTTGAACACGCATTTTATATTAAATTTGAATTGCAATATCCTCTATCTGCTATAATAAGGCAAATAACTAAGGTTTTTTTTAATTTTTTTATTTGAAGGATCTAGTGGCTCTTTTTAATTAATATCGTAGTACTTCGTTTGATTAACACTATAAAAATTAGCGAATAAAACAGTTTTTTTGCTCTCCTGAAAAATTGTGTTTTTGTAGATAGAGTGTATTGAATATAAGCCGTCGATATGTGACTGCAATTGAAGATTTCAAAATAAAAACAAGCTATTTTGATGAAGAAAATATAACATTTTTAGTTTGTGATTCAACGGGACATTTTGTTCTGACTTGCGGCACAAGAATGAAATCAGAGAAATTTTTGTGGTGCACCCAAAAAAATCTGTTGTAAAAGTGTAGCAAAATGCTGTATGTTTTACAGCATTTACTTTCATTTTTCATCCCATATCTTTTGCAGTTAATATTACAATTTCGTTGTACATTTGAAAAATTAGCTGTGAAAAATAAAATATTTGCTGTAGATTTCACAACAAAAAAAAGTTTATATCGATAATTTTAACAAATTTCTGGTAGAAATTATTGCATTTGCTGTAAAATTAACAATTAATTGTAAATTCGATTATATTAACTTTTAAATTAGCAAATCCACAGAGAATTGTAAAATCCACAACAAATGTTGTTAAAACTACCGCAGCAATTTTTTTGGGTGTGTAAAATAGAATTTTTGATATTTTGATAATGTCTTTTGTTATAAGCAATAACTGTTTATGACACAAATCAAAGCCGCATAAGCCATGTATAAAAAATTACGATCATTTTAAAATGGCATCATGAATTTATATCTCATTTTGAAGACACATAATAGTACCATATGAAGCTTTCAATAGAAAATAGCAAAATATTTTGTATTAATTTTATATTTTTGATAAAAAATTGCTTCCAATTAATCCTGGGATTTGCATGGACTAGTCCCGGGATCCCGGGATTGGCATCGCTAATATATACACAAGTACAGTCATAGGCAAACCTATTTTGACAGAAAAAATTCTGTGTATTTTAGATTCTTATACGGTACATATTTACACATCAAGAAAAGCAGCATAATTTACAAGTTGCATAGATATTTTAACATCAATTTTTAAATATTCACTGCTTAATAAAAAAAAGTAATGAGCCAAAAGTAAAAGTGGTATAAGTGTTTTGACATCTCCTTAGGTATAATCACTGCTTTACAGCAAAAATTGTGAATCGAACGATTGAAATTTATTTTGGTTACTTGGAGTGTGCTGAACTAAAAAAGTATAAAAAAAATTTCACTCGTGCAGTGTTGCCGTTTTCGAAAAAAAAAAAAAAATTGTCTAGGTATGATTTCACTTAAACTGATCTGTAGAGGGAACGGCTAGTCTGATTTCAATTATAGTGGTGGAAAATCAAAAATTTGATATGTGGACTCATTCCCGCTAAGTTTTTCTGAACTCATTTTTTTGAAAAAGTGTAAAATTTATAATTGTATCAAAACCCCATTTTATAAAAAAAATTTTGAGGCCCTGCAAACCAAAATCGAGAGATTTATCGGCTTTTAAGTAAATGAACCTACTCTAAAATTTTATCAAATTTTCCACCCTTGTACTATGCTTGTTGTTTGTATGCAGTTTTTGCGCTTTAAATTTTTAGATTTTGGTTCGCAGGGCCTCAAAATTTTCGTTGTAAATGAGGCTTTTGATACAGTTATAAATTTTAAACTTTTCAAAAAATTGGTTCAGAAAAACTTAGCAGGAAAGAGGCCACATATTTAAATTTTAGATTTCAACCACTATAACTCAAGAACTTATTAATTGCTTCCAATAAGCAATACAGCGCTAGAAACATAATTTAGTCAGCTTTAAGCAAAATATCTTTAGTTGAAATCGGACTAGTCGTTCTCTCTACAGATCAGTTTAAGTGAAGTCATACCTAGAAAAATGGTTTTTTTTTTTGAAAACGGCAACACTGCAAGAGTGAAATTTTTTTATACTTTTTTAGGTCACCACACTCCAAGTAACCAAAATAACTTTCAATCGTTCGATTTGCAATTTTTGCTGTAAAGTAGTGATTAGGTATACCTAAGCACGGTGTGCCTTAACCCGTTCTAAATCGGACATCGTAGCACATCAAATTTTTTTCCAGATTCTGTTTACTTATCGTTCAAATGATGTATAAAAAAATTTTCACTCGTGACTCCTCGACTAAATTTTGAGAAAATCGCTTTTCCAATTGGGGCATTTTCCCATACAAAAAGAAAAAAAAATTTTTTTAACTACATTAAACAAAAATTAAAATAGTCACAATCGATGTGTTTTGCGATGCTTAGTGCGAATCCAATCTCAGAATTGCTCTATCGTATATAGTTTATGAGATATTGTAACCTAAAGACCAAAAAAAGTCGTTTTTTGCCATTTTTTGAAGCTATATAACTATGAAACATATCATTTATTCGTCAAATATGGCTTGGATACGTAAAAGCCCCAATTTTTTTCTTTAAAACCTATTTTAAATTATATTTATATCTTCATGCTTCTAAGAGATATCGTAAACCGAAATATTGTCAAAACGGGTTTTTTGCACTTTTGTGTCTTTTTAGGTTAGGATATCTTTGAGGAAAAAAAAGATATCAACATAATTTAAATTAGGTTTTAAAGGCATAGATTAAGACTTTAAAGTTGCTTACTAGACTTAACGAAATTAAAATTTCTTTCACATTTTAAACATTTTCAACGAACCGACCATTTCAAAATTCGGCCGTATGCCATACACGTAACAACACTCGGGGTGTCAAACGGCTGAATTTAGAAGTAGTCGGTTCGTTGAACATGTTTAAAATGTGAAAGAAATTTTAATTTCGTTAAGTCTGGTAAGCAACTTTAAAGTCTTAATCTATGCCTTTAAAACCTAATTTAAATTATGTTGATATCTTTTTTTTCCTCAAAGATATCCTAACCTAAAAAGACACAAAAGTGCAAAAAACCCGTTTTGACAATATTTCGGTTTACGATATCTCTTAGAAACATGAAGATATAAATATAATTTAAAATAGGTTTTAAAGAAAAAGATTGGGGCTTTCACGTATCCAAGCCATATTTGACGAATAAATGATACGTTTCATAGTTATATAGCTTAAAAAAATGGCAAAAAACGACTTTTTATGGTCTTTAGGTTACAATATCTCATAAACTATACACGATAGAGCAATTCTGAGATTGGATTCGCGCTAAGCATCGCAAAGCACATCGATTGTGACTATTTTAATTTTTGTTTAATGTAGTTAAAAAAATTTTTTTTTTCTTTTTGTATGGGAAAATGCCCCAATTGGAAAAGCGATTTTCTCAAAATTTAGTCGAGGAGTCACGAGTGAAAATTTTTTTATACATTATTTGAACGATAAGTAAACAGAATCTGTAAAAAAATTTGATGTGCTACGACGTCCGGTTTAGAACGGGTTAAGGCACACCGTGTAAGGTGATGTCAAAACACTTATGCCACCGAACATTTTAACTTTTGGCTCATTATTTTTTTTTATTAAGGAGTGAATATTTAAAAATTTATATTATACACAAATTAAACTATCTATGCTACTTATATATATGCTGCTTTTCTTTATATCTAAATATGTAGGGGAAGAGTGCCGCCTGCGGTCATGGTTCGGGTGTGGGCACCCCCCGTAACTTTTGACAGAAAACCAATGCAGCTGTTCTGACAAATGTTAAGCGCGTGTTATGACAGCACGAAGTTTTTGTGCATTTATCGGAATAAACAGACGCATTTATTTAGTGCTGAGAAGAAAATAATTTTTGAACAAGTGAAAGTCAACACAAAAGTTTTTTTCAATCATTTTCTAAGTGCGATAAATCGAAGTGAATTATCGAAAAGCTGAATGTATTTTTATGCAGTAAATTTATTATATTTTGTGATTCAATACCGAATGCAGCCAAAATGTTCACAAGACACAATGTGCTTATTGCTTTTTAAAGTGGCTGTCAAAGTCGAGTGTGGGCCCCGAATTAGTTCGGGAGTGGGCCCATCTCTTTTTTTATTTAAGGCGTGTTTTTACTGAAATATCGTCTTGGATGCCAGCATTACTAATTCAAATGGTGTTCTTATGCCTTTTTACGCTTTTTAAGTGGAATGGGAAAAATGTTTTCGTTTGGTGTGGGTGTTAAGGTGGCATACCACTTTGCAAAAATCTCGGTATTGAGTTTCCAGACAAGTGAACCGAGGAGCAGATGGCTGGCATGGATTGGTATAAAAAATTCATACTTGGCAAAAAAGAAATTTCAACAAGAGCTAGAAATTACGTCACCTAGCTGGCTTAATCTGCAAAACAATTGATCTGGCATTGACTCCGAAGACAATCAAGTCTAGTTTCAGGGCAACAGGCATGATGGCATTCGATCCAGACGTTTTTAGTGACGCTGATTTTGTTGAAGCCGTCGAATAGAATTTGTTAAATTTGTCAATGTTGATGAGTCAATGTTTCCAAAATAAATTAGTTTTGCTTTCTCATCTATTTGATCGCGATTTACTTCATATTTCCCCATTTTAAGCCGATTTTCTAAGGGTACCCATAACCGAAGCAAACATTTTTTTTTGTCAAATTGATCACTTCACTATTTTTTTTATATATATTTTTTCCAACTGACGAAATCCATGTACTTTCTTGACCAGTAGTTAGCTAAGGTCTCTAGCTTTCCATTGATACTTATGTGTCTGCATAATATCATTTGGTCAAAAGTTATGAGTCGAAAACAAAAAAGTACCCACACCCGGCACTCTTCCCCTACCGTATATTTTGTTTGTCAAAACAGATTTGCCTATGTTAGAGCGCCCATATGTGCGAAATTGTGAATTTGTTTGCTCCCCGTCTATTTACTGAAACAAGAGGTCAAAAAAATAAGATCTCACAAAAAAATTAGGAATCGGTGGTGGAAAAACCCAGCCGGTTTTCGATCAAAGGTCGAAAAATTGACTAAAAAAGGCAAGTCGCTTTGACTGCCCGTTACTTGGAAACTATTAATTTTTTCGTGTTGTTTCGAAGACAACTTTTATAGAGAATGACTAGGTCAACATTAACTTGTCAGAAAGTTTTGGTCCAAAAATTAAATTTGTTGCTATTTCGGTACAAAAATTTAAATTTTGTAAGAAAATTTTCATGACTTTTTCTCCATAAACTGGTTTTTTGTAACTTTTAAAAGGCAGAATATTTGTTCTGGAATTCTGATGATGTAGGGAATTATATGTTAACCCTTTCATGCCCGAAGTAATTTGGGGGGACTTAAAATTTTTTTGAGGCTATACAGTTGCCAATATAGATTTAAAGAACAAATATTTTTAATTTAAAGGTCCTGCATATCCTAGTTTGTTCTCTGGAAGATGTTGCCTATAGGCAACATTGGGGATTGCTGGTGAACTTTATAAAATAAAATTAATGAACAATACAGTTTTTATATTGAATTTTTTTTTACAATTTGATACGAATTTTTTCCAATATATAGTCAGATGAAGTCTCAATAGCTTTGCATGGTTCATAGTGTAAAATTATAATAGAAGTTGAAGCGGTTTCAGCTGGGGCGGGTGACAAATTTGCTCTCTTATGTGTAGGTGCTATTTTATTTACAGTGTGGCAGTAGTTCATCAGCTGTATCTAACAGAAAGTTCCTGTCTTATCATATTTTATATCTCTGTGGTTGAACAGCTATCTACACCCAAAAAAATTGCTGCGGTAGTTCTAACAGCGTTTTGTTGTGGATTTTACAATTCTCTGTGGATTTGCTAATTTAAAGTAAATTCAATCGAATTTACAATTAATTGTTAATTTTACAGCAAATGCAATCATTTCTGCCAGAAATTTGTTAAAATTATTGATATAAACTTTTTTTTGTTGTGAAATCTAATCTAATCACAGCTAATTTTTCAAATGCACAACAAAATTGTAATATTAACTGCAAAAGATATAGGATGAAAAATGAAAGTAAATGCTGTAAAACATACAGCATTTTGTTACACTTTTACAACAAATTTTTTTGGGTGTACTTCTGCCTCATTTATGCACCATCCCAAACTATGAATTACACCTAAAAGAGATCCGAAGACCAAACAGCGAAATTTACAGCACTTGAGTGGCATCCACAAGGCAGCTTAGGTAGTGGTATATCAAAAGTCACCTGGAAAAGGTCTTTAGAGAACGAACTCCAACGGAAGTGTCTTAGCAAGGATAAAAGTCATTGCATGTTGGCCTTATACTCAAGTAAGAGTAAGAGATAAATGCATACAATACATTTATGCACCAAGATACTATGCGTAGATAGCATTTCTTGAAATGATGGTTAATCGCATATAGTTCCAGCAACATATCGAAAGATCAATACCTCCGATGTGGTCATTAAAGCGATCAATAGCTGAACTGGGATTACCCAAAAGTGTTATAGTGTCATTTTGGATGTATTTATTGATGCTTAATCCGGAATTTGAAGCAAAATTGCTGTATCTCTTGTGAGATATCTTACCTCTAACGTTTAAAAAACACGATTTTTAAGGTCGTATAGAACACGCACGAAATCATTTTGTTCTTTTCTATTAAATGCATCATTTAGTACTGTTCTTCTTCTTAAAAATGAGCTATGAAGTGGTCTTGTATAATTTTTCTTTAAAAAGTTATGACAATTTTAAAATAACATCATGAAAGATGTAGCAATATGGCAATTGCTATAGAGAATCCACGCATGATTTTTAACTTTCATGATTTTTTTAAAATGGTCATAACTTTTTAAAAAAAAATCGTAAAAATCCATTTCGTAGCTCATTTTGAAGGCAAAAAGCAGTTCTAAATAATGCATTTAATAACAACTACATTTTCTTGCATTCAATAAAAAAGCGATTAAAAGAAAAAAATTAAAATACTTAATTTTTTTCCAAACTTTGAGACCGGCTCCATACCTTAAAACTTAATTTCCTACAATGTTAGAATTCCATAACAAATATTCCGCTCTTTAAAAATTACAAAAACCAATTTATAGCAAAAAAGTCATGAATATTTTCCAAAAAAATTAAAATTTTTGTACCGAAACAGCAACAAATTTAAATTTTGGATCAAAACTTTCTAAGAAGATAATGTTGACCTAGTCATTCTCTACAAAAGTTTGTTTTGAAAACATTACGTCGAAATGTATAGTTTCGAAGTAACGAGCACTCAAAGTGACTTGCCTTTTTTTAGTCCTATGATCGAAAACCGGCTGGGTTTTTTCCACTACCGATTCCTAATTTTTTTTTGAGATCTTATTTTTCTGACTTCTAGTTTCAGGAAATGGACGGGGAGCAAACAAATTCACAACTTTGCACATTTCATATATCTTGTGGGCGCTCTAACGTATATGTATATTAGAGAGGATCAAATTTTTTTTCCACTTACTTTCATTCAGTTTCGGATTCTACGTTAAAATCTAAGTTAAAAATTCCTTGGGACCATATATCTGCGGTGAATTTCGATTCAGCAAAAAATCGTTTGAAGTTTTGGGTTTTGTTTCGCTGTTGCGAGATTGTCTTTGATTATTTATAACTTCCGAACAACTTGTTGAATCGCTATGACTTGTGACACGCTAGAACTCATTAAAAAAAATTTATTTTTTTGTTCACGTTTGTCTTAAATAGTTTTTCCCTCAACAGTTCTCATCTGCTTTCTTTCAAAATGTCATAACTTTAAAATGGCTGGCCGTATCTTAAAGAACAGAACTGCGTTGGAAAGGCCTTTTAATGAGCTATTGAAAAAAATTCAAAAGTAACGGTTTTTTTTTCTATGAAGATTAAATTTCTAATATACTTTGTATGAAGTTTTTATCTGCCATCATTTAAAAGTTCATAAATTTGAAATGACTAGCCGTATCTGGATGAATAGACCCTCTCTAGATAGTTCATTTCATACACTATAAAAAAATTTAAAAAGTAAATTTTTTTTTAAAAAAGATGAAATTTTTGGTACATTTTGTATAAAGTTTTATATATTTTCATTTAAAAGGTCATAACAGATAATTGTTTTTCAATAAATTAGCCAAAGCGTTGATACTATGCAACAACACCTTTCTAATGGTGCTAAAATCATAGCAATACAACAAGTTGTTCAGAAGTTATAAATTATGAAAGTCAATCTCGCAACAGCGAAAAAAACCCAAAACTTCAAACGATTTTTGGCTGAGTCGAAATTCACCGCAGATATATGGCCCCAAGAAGTTTTCAACTTAGATTTTAACGTAGAGTCCGAAACTGAATAAAAGTAAGTGGAAAAATTTGGTTTGGAACAAATTGATCCTCTCTAATGTATATAGCCTCATCAGACTTATTAGCATTATTGTCTTCAAAGTGGTTTTAAATTTACGAACCTCTTGTTTTTAAATAATTTATTTTTTACAACTGACTTAAAAGTCCTAACTGCTGTGCTTCCAGTGCCGAATTAAGCCAAATGGGGGCCCTAGGCCTTTCAAATTTTGGGGCCCTCTTTTTTTAATAATTGTAAAATAAATCTTTATTTATGCATTTATAGATTTTTAACATCTTATTCATATCACTTAAAGGTTGTAAACACTTAAATTGCAAAAAAAATTTGGTTCATAAAAAGAACTTGCAAGGAATTAAGTAAATTTTACAAAGAAAAGGTATACAGGTCTATTGTGGAGCCACACTTTATATACTGTCCCACTATTTTTTTTCCTCATGAAAGATTCCCAAATTGATGAGCTTCAAAAAATGCAAAATAAAGCTATGCGGTTTATACTTAAAAAACCATATGATACGTCAATTAAGGAAATGTTACGCAGCCTTAACTGGCTAAGTATAAAACAACAAATTTTCTTTTTCACAATGAAGTTTATACATAACATTAAGAATGGCCATTTACCAGATTACCTAATGAATAACATTAAATTTAATTATGAGGTACATAGATACACATAGATACACCAGAAGTAGAAATAACTTTAAGTTGCCTCTTTATAAAACAGAGGCTGAAAAAAATAGTCTGTCGTACAAAGGATTGAAATCCTATAATGAATTACCTGAAAGTATTAAAAACTGTGATAGTAACTTATTTAAAAATAAACTTTATAATTATGCTAAATCATTAGAGATCCGATAAATCCTGAGCAGTGAATAGTGAGTGGCACATGTTTCGAGGGTTAATTAATTAAGTAAATTTTATATTATTATGTTCTTTATATATTGTAATTTTTTTTTTTTTTTCATATATATATACTTTGTCATATTAAATTTAAGCAAATAGAACTAGGCTCGTGTAAGCCGTAATAAATAAATAAAATAAAATAAAATAAAATAAAATAAAATAAAATAAAATAAAATGAAATGAAATAAAATAAAATAAAATAAAATAAAATAAAATAAAATAAAATAAAATAAAATAAAATAAAATAAAATAAAATAAAATAAAATAAAATAAAATAAAATAAAATAAAATAAAATAAAATAAAATAAAATAAAATAAAATAAAATAAAATAAAATAAAATAAAATAAAATAAAATAAAATAAAATAAAATAAAATAAAATAAAATAAAATAAAATAAAATAAAATAAAATAAAATAAAATAAAATAAAATAAAATAAAATAAAATAAAATAAAATAAAATAAAATAAAATAAAATAAAATAAAATAAAATAAAATAAAATAAAATAATATAATATAAAATAAAACAATCAAAATAGTTTTTTTTCTGACAAATCAAATTTTTTTTTTTTTTAAATATTAAAACGACGTTCATATTTAAAAAACTTTTCACATTCACATTTTCTTCACTTTTGGGAGGGAATAACTCAGGATCCTGACATGATACAAAAAAACCAAGCTCAGAGTCGTAATAAGGAGATTCCATTCTACCATAAACGGATATAAGAACCGAGGACGGAAAACTATGGTTGAACTGGACGGGGGTTAGAGGGTAAAAAAACTGGACCAAAGAAATATAGGAGCACCAAAAACTGAGTACATAGGTTAACCCAAAGTAACAAGAAATAGGATGTTGCCAGGATCTGCGGTGATCCATTTTTATCCCCTAACCCCCGTTCAGTCCAACCATAGTTTTCCGTCCTCGGTTTTTAAAGCCGTTTATGGTAGAATGAAATCTCCTTATTACGACTCCGAGCTTGGTTTTTTTGTATCATGTCAGGATCCTGAGTTATTCCCTCCCAAAAGTGAAGAAAACACTTTTTTGAGACCTACTTAAAGCTTAATAACTAAAACAGCATAAAGTAAAATTATTTTTTGTCATTTGATACGGATAGCTAGAACTACCACAAAAAATTCGTACTTTAATTATTTTTACATTTAGTCCCTTCTCTCCAAGTTATAAGCCTTTAATGAAAGGATATCTCTCAATATTATACAGAACCCATTTCCGGACTGAAAAATTTAGAAAGTACAAATTTAATTAAAAATTATTATAACGTATTTTATTACAAAAATTTTGAGCCCTTGCGGCCCAAGATCGGATTAAAAATGACCACTCTCTTACGGATTAAGTGAATAAACCTACTAAATTACTTGCTTCTAAATTAGCAGAAAAAATATTTCGTTTGTTCATACACTAAATTCAGAATCTGCTTTCATTGAAAAGATCATAACTTTAGAATGGCTAGCCGTATTTTGAAAAGCTTCTAAATTAGCAGAAAAAATATTTCGTTTGTTCATACACTAAATTCAGAATCTGCTTTCATTGAAAAGATCATAACTTTAGAATGGCTAGCCGTATTTTGAAAAGCAGACCAGCGTTGGAAAGGTATTTTTATGCGCAATAAAAAAATTTTAAAGTTACAATTTTTTTTTTCGAAGAAGATGTGATTTTTAATACACTTTGTATGAAGTTCTCAACTGACTTCATTCAAAAGTGTTATAGCTTTGGAATGGCTAGTCGTATCTTGATGAATAGACCCTCGTAAGAAAGGTATTTTTATGCACTATAAAAAAATTTAAAAGTTAAAATTTTTTATTCGAAGAAGATGTGATTTCTAATACATTTGGTATAAATTTTTCATATATCTTCATTCAGAAGGTCATAACTTTAGAACCCAATGACGTTTTTCAAAAAATTAGCCATAAATTGATAAAACGCAGCAACACCTTTCCAAAGAAGCCAAGATCATTCTACTACAACAAATCGTTCGGAAGATCTAAATTTTCAAAGACAATCTCGCAGTAGAAAAAAACACTCAAAACTTCAAGCGATTTTAAGGCGCCTCGAAATTCACCGCACATATATGGTCCTTAGGAAGTTTTTACATGAAATTTGACGTAGAATCCGAAACTGGATGTTACCAGGTCAAAAAATTTAGTTTCAAACAATTTGATCCGCTCTAATATATATACATATATTTGTGAAATTTAGCAAAGCATAGTTTGTGGTTTGCACCATGGCACAAATGTACTTTACATTTTACACAAATGCATTGCGTTTCGGCCTTGCATCCGGAATGCTTGGAAGTTTTTTTTCCAGATCGATCTAACCATTTGGCCCAATGCTTATAGCCATCTTCTAGGACATTTATCGGAGGAAAGTTGTCTTCTTTGCTGATTTTGGTGGAAGACGCGAAGCAATAATGGTACGTGGACGACCAATTGTTTTTTTCACTAGAGAATCTGGTGTCAGATCAATATTACAAAGCACTTTAGCAACTTCTAGCCGAAACTCAGCCAACTCTAATTTTGGCGCGTTTTCGTCTCTCTCGTGAATTCGGCTATACAGCAGATATGCATTTACCATGGCCATATCCAGCAAGTGCTACAAAACGCGATTGCTCCACTTCATAGTCTTCATGCGAATATGGTTACGCCCAAGCAGTCCATCCATATTGTCCACACCGCCCATGTGAGCGTTGTACTCACGGATAATATTTGGACAGTTTACGTCATCATTTTCCTGTGTTTTTCTGTTTTACCAAGAAATTTTGGAACTATCAGGTAATTTTTTGGGACATCGGAACTTTATCTGCTGGATGTGCATTTGAAGATGTCGCTTTCGCCAATTTATTTTTTAAAAATTGTCCGATTTTGGTTCTATTGCAGCTGATCCAACGAAAGCATTCTCAACCGCGAAAGCGTCTAAAATTTTACGAGGACGTTTGGTTGAAGCTGGCGTTGCTTGTACAGCAATTTCCACAGTGTCAGAACTTCTCGGATCTGGCACTACCTGAAGTTCAGTTAAATCTCCACTTACTGGTATAGTAACACTATCATTGACTTTGCATGCAGTATTTACTTGTAACGATTCTGTCGACATATTTAGGCTGATATTCATTACTGATGCAATAGAGGATTCATCCATGGCCAAACAGTGATCGATTTCCTCTTCATATGACAATATGTCATTAGGATCGTAGTTTGGGTCACTAACACAACTATCGGATGAAAATGCATCTTCACCATCAGTGAACTCATGTACTTCAATAGAGTCATATATGTTTTCGATCTCTTCTGCATTCAATTTCGACAGTTTATAACGACGATCCATTGCTAAAATAATAATTTTTCATATACTTATATGCGAGATTCATTGCTAAAATAAAGAATCTTATCATATGAACTATCTACATACATTTGAATTGAAAATGATTTAAAATTTTTAGCCGTTATATAAAAAAAATGTGATCTACTATCAGGAAATCACGCAAATCACAATATTTCTGAAAATATGTACCATCTACACACATTTATATTGAAAACAATGATTTAAAATTTTCAACCGTTACATTAAAAAATTTTGATCTACTAACAGGATACCGCCTTAAGGCGATCAACGTAAAAACGTCACTGCTCAGCTGCAAATCATTATATTTCTAAAATTTTTCTTATATTCACTAGAACACATTGTAAATTACTTACCAATAATTTTTTTTTAGTTATAGGTTAAGACTAAGGATTTTATTTTATTTTTTTAATTTCACAAATAATTTTTCAACTTAGAAAACACAAATATTCACTTTATGTAACATTCGCGTCAAATCAGAACGGCAGACTGAAATGTTTCTTAAACCAAAATATACGTTTTGACATGGTTTAAATCTTTGTAACAGGATTTTTTAAAAATAATATGCATGGCCTTTTTAGTTTGAATTTAACTGATGCCCGCCTTAAGACAGGCGTATGCACTAGAGGGTTAAACCTTTTTCGTTGCGATCGTCGAGCATTGGGAATTCTAATTTTGTCATTGATTTGTTGTTGTCATTGCGTCCCTCGAATTTTCAATTTTTATGTTTTAATTTTTTTTTTCAAAGCATGCTTGGACTTACATCTGCCAAACTTTGTGAGCTAGCTCTTTTAGTTAGCCGATTAAATATTTTAGCTCTCAGGATTTCGCGGGGCCCCTGCTCATCAGGGCCCTAGGCCATGGCCTAGTACGTCCTAATGGGTAATCCAGCACAGTGTGCTTCAATTCAAAAAGGTTGGAATTCTTATTTTTTTGGCTTATGGTGTAAAAATATATATTTTATCAAACTGCATGCTTACTAGCGATGCCAATCCCGGGATCCCGGCCTTTATTAAGTCCCGAAAGTCCCGGGATTTGCATGGAGTAATCCCGGGATTTTCGGGACTAAAAATACAAAATTAATACAAAATATTTTGCTATCTTCTATTGAATGCTTCATTTAGCACTATTTTGTGTCTTCAAAATAAGATATAAATTCATGATGCCGTATTAAAATAATCGTAATTTTTTATAGAAAAATCATTTAAGACCATATCATAGCTCATTTTGAAGACAACAAATAGAACTAGGTGCTGCATTTAATAGAAAATAGTAAAATCTTTCGTATATAGTAAAATAATTTCCATATAACCACAAAAATCGTGTTTTTTGAACTTTTAGTTAAGGATATCTCAAAAACCGTACTTGATAGAACGATTCGTATTCAGAATCGACAAATACATCGGAAATGACTATTTTTTGTTTAGAATTGTTTCAATTTTTTTTTTTTTTTTCAAAAAGTGCATAAACTAAAGTGTTGATTTTTTTCGAAATTCAATTACATACTTACAAAAATGAGCCAAGTCGAATCAAAATCGGTGCTTGTTCAACAATATTTAATACTATAGCCTTCTTTTACTTGATTTTCCTGCATTATATAAGGAATGAGGATATCGTTTCAAAAAAGGTTGCAATGCTAGGATTTAGCCGCTCGCTTTAATAAAGGTTTTACACAATCGCGTGGCGATTTCACTTTCAAATTTAAAAAATTTTTTCAACTCAAATATTTTTTGATTCCAGTAACTGGTATATAAATATATGGGTAATTCCATATCAAAACAGAAAATGAGAAAAAATTAAAGCCGATTACCTCCATTTTAAAAATATCATAATGTAAAATGTCTATTGTTTATTTATCTCTAAAAGAAGTTTTAAACTAGTAAGGGTGGTATCTTTGGCCTGGCCAAAAACTAAATGCCCTACACTGCATTTCAAGTATATTATTAGGAGAGTATAGGAACATATTGCTTATATGGGAGGTACCACTCCCTCTAGTCCGAATTCGCCTAGTTTTTGCTCAGAGCTTATATTTACTTTCCCTAGTATTTAGGTATATTTTGCTTCTATTATTGCGAATAATGCTGTTATTATTGCATTTTGAATATACTTTTTGTATGGGCGGTAGGCGTGTACGTTGACCGATTTCACTCATTTTCAATCCCCCGAGCTAACTCTTACGACGGAGGCTGTGCACCAAATTTCATTGAATTATGTTGCTCAGTTTTCCCAAAAAAATGTATTTCCACACACACCCAGCCAGCCAGCCAGACAGACGGCTCTCTCTGCGTTACAAACGGAAGGACAAAGTGAATATACCCTTGGTGTAGGGTATAAAAATTATTAAAGAGGACTTTTTCTAGCGTATTTATCTCAATTTGGCCCAGTTTATATTTTTATTTCTTATGAGGCATGGTTTTTTACTTCAAAACTTTTCATTATGATATCGTCTCTTAATGCCTGTGACAATAAGGAGTAGCAGCTTGGATCAAAAAGCCAATTGGTCCAAATTTGATTTATGACCACATGGCTTATGCGGCTTTGATTTGAGACCAAAGATTGTCATAAGAGTCGTTGCTTATAACAATAAACATCATCAAAACATAAAAATTCGATTATTTGATACACAACAACAATTTCATTGATTTCATTCTTGTGCCGGAAGTCAGAACAGAATGTCTCGTTGAGTCACAAACTCAAAATGTTATGTTTTCTTCATCAAAATAGCTGGCTCAATTGTTAGGTTAGGTTCGAGTGGCGGTTTAGCGATGCAAGCTAAAGCCTAAGTAGCACTAAAAGTGCCATTTTAATGCCACAAAAGTGACTCGACAGACTGGTATGTGTATGTGAAAATTTTAATTAACTAACTAACGATATCTATATCTAGTTCAGCTTCAATTGTAGTCACATACTTCTTCAATTGCAACATAAAAAAAATAAATCATAAAACAGCAGTAGGTTGACTAAAATTCTAAATTTAAGTTAGTTAATGAAAAAGAACGTTCCGTTTCATGTCTAATGAGTCACACTTATTCAAACAACAATTTAAGACAGAAAACATTAACATTAAAGAAGAGTTCTTTAGTTATTCTTCGAGACTGTTTTCACAGACTTAGGGCTTAAAATAACTCAGTTTTGACCAAAGTTTTGTCATAATCTATAGCAAAATGTCCAATGAGTCACAATAGAATGCCCAATATCTAATATATATTACATATAAATATAGTTAAGGTTTATGAATTATTTGTAATTTAAATTTTTATGTTCGTTTTTTTACATTTTCTCGTTAATTTTTAATTATAAAATGAAAATTTAAATTAAAACGATTGACTGTTTAATATGAATTAAACATTTTAATAACTACTTTCTTATATCCTAATAAAAAAGAGTGCTTTTAATGTCAAAATAAAAATCATACCTAATCCCGAAAAATCCCGGGATCCCGGGATTGCAATTTTATAATCCCGAAATCCCGGGATCACCAAAAAGCCCAAAAATTGGCATCCCTAATGCTTACTAATCAAAAATAAGAAGAATACATTTTTAGGTTTTGCCGATTGCACTATGCAACAAATGAGTAAAAATTTTTTCCCCAGGGAATGCCATTATTCAATTTATATGTAAAATGGGCTGCTGATTTTTTATTTCGTGTCGTTTTTGAGATATCGGTTATTTTCGGTTTTTGGACCAAAAAAAAAGATAGTTCCATTTAAATACAAATATCTCAAGAACCGATGTTTATATTCAAACGTATTATATGTCATATTAAAGGTAATTAAATTACCTATAAATGATATTCACATCACTTTTTGGTTGGTTTGTTAGTTTCGGCGAAATAAATTGATTTCTAAAAAAAACATTTTTTTTTCGAAAAAATTAACAAAAAATCAAAATCAACTGCAGATTTATACAAGAAGAAATAATATTTTTGTAATTTTTTTTTTTTTTTTGTATCATAGACCATATATTTGTGAAGAAAATAAGATACCACAATGCGTTTTTCTCTATTTTTTTCGTTTTTTTGTAATAAACTGTTCGATAATTAAAACTTTTTGTAAAACACATGAGAAAATCCAAAAAATTCTTAAAGTAGGCGTTAAAAAAAAAATACCCGTGTCTCGTCGATTTTCTCCAGCACGTCAGGTTTTTTTTTAATCGATTCTTGAAGTTTTTTAATCCACTGTACATGAAAAATACAAAAAAAGCGCATTCTTGTGTTAAGTCGATGAATTTAACTATATGATCCTTACATTTGAGGTGTATAATGGGTTCAGTAAACTTATGCAGGATATTACGAGGAATATTTTTGTTGATAATTTTAACCTTCTAAAACCACCACATGTGTGTCATTTTGACCTAAATGTGGGGGGTCAAAATGACCCACTTGTAAGGGTCTTAGAGGGTTAAAATTTTCTACAAAAATATTCCTCGTAATATCCTGCATAAGTTTACTGAACACATTATACACCTCAAATGTAAGGATCATATAGTTAAACTAGGGTACTTTTTTTAACGCCTACTTTAAGAATTTTTTGGATTTTCTCAAGTGTTTTACAAAAAGTTTTAATTATCGAACAGTTTATTAAAAAAAAACGAAAAAAATAGGGAGAAACGCATTTTGGTAACTTTTCAATGAATTTTATACAACTTTTGCATTTTTCCATGGATTTTTTTAAGTGGTATCTTATTTTCTTCACAATTATATAGTCTATGATACAAAAGTTATAAAAAAGTTATTTCTTCTTGTATAAATCTGCAGTTGATTTTGATTTTTTGTTAATTTTTTCGAAAAAAAAAAATGTTTTTTTTAGAAATCAATTTATTTCGTCGAAACTAACAAACCAACCAAAAAGTGATGTGAATATCATTTGTAGGTAATTTAATTATATGACATATAATACATTTGAATACAAACATAAGTTCTTGAGATATTTGAATTTAAATGGAACTATCTTTTTTTTGGTCCGAAAACCGAAAATGACCGATATCTCAAAAACGACACGAAAAAAATAAAAAATAATGCGAGTTTCGGAATCAGCAGCTCATTTTACATATGAAATCGATAGTGGCATTCACTGGGAGATTTGCCTGTTGCATAGTGTTGTTATTAAATTTAACCACAGTGCGTTGCAATGTGTTGTTCACATTTTCAGTTTTGACTAAAAAGTCCCAAACTCTCATCTAATGGTTGAAGACGGTGTGTAGTGTGTGGCGAAAGTGAAAGATAAACTATCCCGTTGTTGCGAGCATAACTACAGTAGGTCAAAGCCAAACTCGTACATCAAAGACACTATTTTTCAATGCCCCAAAACTAAGTACGCAAAAATAATTTAAGAATTTTGAAGCACACTTTTAAATAGCCTATTTAATCCTTCAATTTCAACAAAAAAACCAAACTTGAAATTTTCCGTTATTTTTGAAAATAAATAAAAAGTTACAGAAATCAAGCATATTCAGTACCAAAGCCAAATTCGTACACCTTAACAAAATTATAATTTTTACATGAGTTCAGTAATTAGTGTACATTATTTTGTTTTTATTTTTCATGTTTAGTCCTTTTGGCATCCTTTGAATTGGTTTTTCACAATAGCTCGGATAAATTTTTTCCCATTTTCCATGAATACCCTTTTCAGTTCAGTTTTTGAAGAAATATTGTGCTGGCGAACTTTTGCGTCCAGATAATTCCACAAGATTTCAAAAGCATTTATATCCGAACCCTTTGCCAGTATTACGAATACCTTGGGACAGTTATATTTAATCCATGATCTCATATTATAAGAAATATGTTTGAAATCATTATTTTGGTAAGAGTACCTACACCCAAAAAAATCTGTTGTAAAAGTGTAGCAAAATGCTGTATGTTTTACAGCATTTACTTTCATTTTTCATCCCATATCTTTTGCAGTTAATATTACAATTTTGTTGTACATTTGAAAAATTAGCTGTGAAAAATAAAATATTTGCTGTAGATTTCACAACAAAAAAAAGTTTATATCGATAATTTTAACAAATTTCTGGTAGAAATTATTGCATTTGCTGTAAAATTAACAATTAATTGTAAATTTGATTATATTAACTTTTAAATTAGCAAATCCACAGAGAATTGTAAAAGCCACAACAAAACGTTGTAAAAACTACCGCAGCAATTTTTTTGGGTGTATCACTACATTGACCAAGTTTATCTTTGCATTGCAATAAATTTAGTCTTAAAATGTTCAAATGCATCTTATGATCCTTACTACCATTAACAAAATGGAGTTTTCCAGGCGCAGCTGCTGAAAGAGACCCAAACCATTAGTGAACCACCATCATGTTTTACCTACAAGGTACTGCCGTCTGATCAAAAAATATTTATCTTGCTTTCATTCAAGAAGAGGACATTTTTCCAAAAGAAAAAATCTTTATGGCAGTCAGTTTTAGCAAGCAGCAACCGAGCCTCTTGATGCTTCTTCTTTATTAAAGAAAAACATTAGTACAAATGTAAAACATGAAGGTGGTTCACTTATGGCTTGGGGCTCTTTTTCAGCAACTGGGCCTGGAATACTCCATTTTGTTGATGGAAGTAACATTTTAAGACTAAATTAACTGTAATGTAAGATAAACAAGGTTAATGTAGTGATATGTATTTTTACCAAGATAACACACTCGATTATATCTATATCTTCTATTATATAAAAATGAAATGGTGTCCGTATGTAGCTTATGAACGCGGAAACTACAAGGCCGATTTACATAATTTTTTTTTTAAATTGTTTGTTATGGTCTGTAGAAGGTTCTTAAGGGGGTGGGATGCTACTGAGGGGAACGGGGGTTGCACCCCCCATACGAAAAAAATACAAAAAATGCTATATCTCTACAGTTATACAAGTTATGATTATGAAAGTTGATGAACTTATGCATAATGTACATATCTACCATTTACCATGCAAAACTTGGGGGATATTGGGTGTAGAATTGCATCCAATTTTCAAAAATACACAAAATGCTATATTTCTTCACATATCGCAGATATTGTTATAAAACTTGGTACATACATGAATATTCTATCTACCATTTACTATGAAAATCTTGGGCGGGGGGTGAGAAGAGGGAGTTGCACCCTTCATACAAAAAATATAGAAAATGCTATATCTCTGTACCTATGGGAGCTATGATTACAAAAGTTGATACATGGATCTTTAAAAACCTTGGTGATTGGAAGAGAGGGACGATGGAGATGGATGGGACTTCGTACGTATAGGCATCGGGAATGGGCGAACGAAGTCGCAACCAGGCCAGCTAGTATGTATATAAAAATGACTGTGTGTCTGTGTGTCTGAAGCATTATCACTCAGAAACCATTCGTCCAATTGAGCTGAAAATTTGGAAATGAGTATATATTAGGTTTGGGAATGTTTTTATGCTATACACGAAGGTTTCCGAAGACCACCCGAAGGCTTAATAGTCAAAACGAAGAATATCTAGGTACACTAGAGGAAAAATATCTGTGACAAGCTTTCAACAAGTTTTAACTGATAGTTTTTTGGAATACCCGAAGTTTGCCGAATGTCACCCGAGGGCTTCATAGTCAAAACGAAGAATATCTAGGTATACGAGAGGGAAAAAATCTATGGCGGACTAACAATAAGCTTTAAGTGATAGTTTTTTGTGACACCCGAAGGTGTTCTAAGGTCACCCGAAGGCTTCATAATCAAAACGAAGATCTAGGTATACGAGAGGGAAAAAATTTATGGTGAACTATCAACAAACTTAAACTGATAGTTTTTTGGAATACCCGATGCTTCCCGAAGGTCACCCGAAGGCTTCATAGTCAAAACGAAGAATATCTAGATGTACTACAGGAAAACCATCTAAGGCAAACTATCAACAAGCCTTAATTGATGGTTTCCTGGGACACTCCAGCTATGCCATTGCCAATTTTTAAGATGGTTTGAAATGAAATTAACTTTCTCGAAATACCTAAATTTTTATTGGTGACGTGGCAGTGGCGTAAATCAAAATTTTATCCCTGTATACCTTCTAAGCTATTGGGAATCAAAAAACAAAACAAACATGCCTAGCGAAGCGGGCAAAGAAGGCTAGTTCCTTATAATATGAGATCATAGATTCAATATAACTGTCCCAATGTACATATTCGTAACACTGGCGCAAGGTCCAGATATAAATGCTTTTGAAATCTTGTGGAATTATCTGGACGCAAAAGTTCGCCAGCACAATATTTCTTCAAAAACTGAACTGAAAAAGGTATTAATGGAAATTGGGAAAAAATTAAAAAAAACTAATTCAAGGGATGCCAAAAGGACTTAACATGACGAATAAAAACAAAATAATGTACACTAAATTCTGAACTCATGTAAAAATTATCATTTTGTTAAAGTGTACGAGTTTGGCTTTAGTACTGAATATGCTTGATTTCTGTAACTTTTTATTTATTTTCAAAAATAACGGAAAATTTCAAGTTTGGTTTTTTATTAAAATTGAAGGATTAAATATGCTATTAAAAAATGTACTTCAAGTTTCCTAAATTACACAGGCTTACAAAAAAAAAAAAAATGTCATGGCGTTTAGATCAGACTATGTGTTTCCTAGGGACTTTGACGTCCTGAATCCGAATCCCGGGTCCGTTTTTTTTCCAGAACGTCTGGTGTACGAGTTTGGCTTTGACCTACTGTACATTTATTGGACATGACTTTCATATTTGTTGACTAGCGATACAATAGGGCTATCTTTGGTGCCTCATGAGTTTTTTTAACGTGCTTCAGTAATTCCAGAAATATGTATGTATTGTATATTGGAATTTATGTGGCTACTCTTACTTTGTTTATACTTAATAAATTAAAATAACAATTCATAAGCGTATAATTGTGTATTGTAACGCACTCCGGTTCTATAGCTGGGATATACTCAGCCTAATCCAGGATTTAAGGTTCTTACAAGAAAGAAGAGAGTGCGGTGTAGTTTTACGATTACTTGTATTCGTTCAGTTTTCTTTGTGGTTTACAATTTGTGATATTTTGTACAAAGTATGGTAATTTATATAATTCAAAGTAGTGTGAATTTATGGTTTATATAATGCAAAATTCATTAATCTATATACTTATATAAAAATGAGTGTGTGTCTGTGTGTCTGTCTGAAGCATTATCACTCAGAAACCATTCGTCCAATTGAGCTGAAAATTTGGAAATGAGTATATATCAGGTATGGGAATGTTTTTATGCTATACACGAAGGTTTCCGAAGACCACCCGAAGGCGTAATAGTCAAAACGAAGAATACCTAGGTACACTAGAGGGAAAATATCTATAGCAGGCTTTCAACAAGTTTTAATTGATAGTTTTTTAGAGTACCCGAAGTTTGCCGAAGGTCACCCGAGGGATTCATAGTCAAAACGAAGAATATCTAGGTATACGAGAGGGAAAAAATATATGGTGAACCATCAATAAACTTCAATTGATAGTTTTTTTGAACACCCGATGGTTTCCGAAGGTCACCCGAAGGCTTCATAATCAAAACGAAGAATATTTTGGTACACGAGAGGGAAAAAATCTATGGTAAACTATCAACAAACTTTAACTGATAGTTTTTTGGAATGCCCAATGCTTCCCGAAGGTCACCCGAAGGCTTCATAGTAAAAACGAAGAATATCTAGATGTACTACAGGAAAAACATCTAAGGCAAACTATCAACAAGCCTTAATTGATGGTTTCCTGGGACACTCCAGCTATGCCATTGCCAATTTTTAAGATGGTTTCAAATGAAATTAACTTTCTCAAAATACCTAAATTTTTATTGGTGACGTGGCAGTGGCGTAAATCAACATTTTATCACTGTACACCTTCTAAGCTATTGGAAATCAAAAAACAAAACAAACATGCCTAGCAAAGCGGGCAAAGAAGGCTAGTATTATATAAACTAAAATTCAATTAAAAAAATTGTATAATCAAAATTTATTTTAAACTAGTGACGCGAAATTCATTAATTTATACAAGCCAAAATTTGTTTAAATTATATAATTCAAAATATTCAAAGTTAAATGGGTTTTTTATATAATATAAAACGATATGAATTTATATAATGCAAAATAGTTCAAATACTTATTTATGGCGAAAGTTTACGTGGTGGGTTTCTCTTAAATGTGGCTGTGGTAGTTTCGCTTCCTTCGAGAGAGTGGTGGCGGAATCATGTTTCTATTGAGCTGTTGAGTGACTGTTTTCAAGGAGAGTTTTCGGATTTAGATTCAAGAGATTAAGCAACTAGCAAACATGCATAGCCCTTAACGAAGTTTCCCAGAGTAAACGATTTCCCAAGATGTTAGACAAATAGCAAAAATGCATAAATTCTAACGAAAGAGATTATCGAGATTAAGCCAGAGATTGAGATTTAAGAGGTTAAGCAACTAGCAAACATGCATAGTCCGTAACGAAGTTTCCCAGAGTAAAAGATTTCCCAAGATATTAGACAAATAGCAAAAATGCATAGATTCTATTAAAAGAGATTTCAAGATTAAGCCAAGGATTGAGATAAAAGAGGTTAAGCAACTAGCAAACATGCATAGCCCTTAACGAAGTTTCCCGGAGTAAAAGGTTTCCCAAGATGTTAGACAAATAGCAAAAATGCATAGATTCTTACGAAAGATATTTTCGAGATTAAGCCAGAGATTGAGATTAAAGAGATTAAGCAACTAGCAAACATGCATAGCCCTTAACGAAGTTTCCCAGAGTAAACGATTTCCCAAGATGTTAGAAAAATAGCAAAAATGCATAGATTCTAACGAAAGAGATTTTCGAGATTAAGCCAGAGATTGAGATTAAAGAGGTTAAGCAACCAGCAAACATGCAAAGCCCTTTACGAAGTTTCCCAGAGTAAAAGATTTCCCAAGATGTTAGACAAGTAGCAAAAATGCATAAATTCTAACGAAAGAGATTATCGAGATTAAGTCAGAGATTGAGATTTAAGAGGTTAAGCAACTAGCAAACATGCATAGTCTGTAACGAAGTTTCCCAGAGTAAAAGATTTCCCAAGATATTAGACAAATAGCAAAAATGCATAGATTCTAACGAAAAAGATTTCAAGATTAAGCCAGGGATTGAGATTAAAGAGGTTAAGCAACTAGCAAACATGCATAGCCCTTAACGAAGTTTCCCGGAGTAAAAGGTTTCCCAAGATGTTAGACAAATAGCAAACATGCATAGCTTCTAACGAAAGACTTGTTGTCCCTTTGGCTGCTCAAGCTCGAGTGATTTTCTATTGCTGTAGCACCAGTATTTATATGAAAATTTGCTGCATGAACTACCAACAAAATTCCATTCTGCTCATATTCCTCTGCTGCTGCTCCACGTGGTGTTCGCGTGTCCTCTGCTGATAGGCTAGTGTTGTTGTTGTTGTAATGCAGCACTTGCAGGTGACCTGTTAGCATAAAGTATTTACAAAAAAATTACCAAAAATTATTTACAACAACAAAAACAAATATCTTGGTGCATTATTTTTTTATTGCCTTTAAAATTTTATTGCATCGACTTGTTTATGTAAAATTTGAATACTTTTTAGTTACATTGATTTGTTCTTGTGTTTTATGATCTTGTTTTGCTAGTTAGAAATTGTATTGCATCGATTTGTTTTTGTAAGATTTTGTTTGCAAATTTGGTGATTTTAGTTACATTGGTTTTCAAATTCTTTTCAATTTTAAATTGTTAGGATTTATATTTTTTTGGTTCTAAAAATATGTGTCCTGACAGTATATTAAAATACCCCTGTCTATAGGTAAGAATGTGCTCCAAACAAATAACACATCTTATGAACTAAACGGGATTATCATAAAATTTCAGCACAAAATTACTATTGGAAATCGAAGTTGAAGTCACATAATAAAAATTTTTAAAAACACACAAAGACTTTCATAAATTGCGGACGCGCTAACGTCTATAGTTTTCTATATTAAATCACTGTATGAATGTGCCCCTTGTACGGATCTACCCACCTTTCCCTATCCTTACAAGATGTAATTCGTAGTGGAACTTAGTCTTGATGTTTTAATATCTTTCTTTTTTAATAAACAAAAATCCGAAGAAATATTTATCCATGGCAAAAATCTTATCATTCCAAAAGTTCATGAAAACTGTAAAAAAACTTAAAATAGTCGCACTCAAATTTCCTCCGTGTACATATGTACAGTTGTGCTCAAACAAATAGTAGTGATACTTCCGGTTAGATTGTTTTTGTCATATCTTACTGATTATTTGAATTTTCGATATTTTTTTTTTTACCAATTTGTACCGCTATGAAAGCATAATAAGAAGACCCACTACTTTCAATTTTTACGTACTTCTTGTAATTTTTATTTGAAAAATTCGCAGTTAAGCTGGTTTTTGTCTGATCAAAATAATAGTAGTGTATGTGAAAATTTTGTCGAAAAATAAGAATAAACCGGATATTCCTAACAAAAAGGGTATTATTATAATCATTTATCAGTTTCTCATCGGCGTGCAACAAAAACTTTTCCAAAAATGGGACGAGGCAAGCATTGCAGTTCTGTGCGGCGTGCACTTATAAAAAATCATGCCTTGATACTCAAGACTAAATCCTTTTGCAAGCTCTTCCAAGATAAAGGATGAACTTAAAGTCAATGCCAGTACACAAATAGTATGAAGATATTTGCGGGAAAATAATTTGGCAGCACATAGCCCAAGAAAAGTTCCGCTTCTAATTAAAAACTTGTAGCAGCAAGAATAAAATTTGCTCAAAAACACATCGACTGGCCAGTTCAGAAATGGAGAAATATTTTATGAACTGATGAATCCAAAATTGTGCTTAATGGTGGAAGGGGGTCTCGGCAATACGTAAGACGACCACCAAGTACGGAATTAGATCCAAGATTTACCTCAAAAACAATCAAACACGAAGAAGCTAGCATAATGATTTGGGTATGGTTTTCGTACAACGGTGTGGGGCCTATATATTGGATCCAGGAATTCATGGATCGGCACCTATACATCTATATACTGCAGGAAGTCATGTTGCCATATGCTAGCGACCAAATGCCACTGAATTGGGTCTTTCAACAGGACATCGACCCCAAGCACACTAGTAAAGTCGCCAAACAATGGTTTCAGGCCAACTTCGCCAGACCTGAATCCCATTGAGAACCTATGGTGCTACGTGAAGAATGCAGTCTCCCAATGTCGACCGACTAATGTTTCGCAACTTTGGGAAACAGTTAAAGACGCCTGGAAATCCATACCTGTCCAAAGATGCCAAAATCTTGTGGAGTCGATGCCAAAGCGCTGTGCTTGTGTTATTGAGAATAAAGGCCATGCAACTAAATACTAGTGATAACGGTGTGTTTTAAATAACCCATAATTTTAAAAACGTGGCTATTTTGCAAAAGTTACACGACTGCAAAGTTCCCACTACTATTATTTTGAGCAGCCAAATTTTAAGAACTGGTGAAAACTTAAATTTTTTTATCCCAACTGCCTTGAAATCTTGTTAATTATTTTTTTAATTTCTCCTTAGGATACCACTCTTGTAAAAAAATGTATTTCAATTTGATCAAAATAAAAATTCAAATATTTTTAAGGTCGTTTTCAATTTTATAAAAAGCACTACTATTATTTTGGATACAGCTGTACGTTATAGTTTCAGAGATATGATGCATTAATTTTTAGCCCAAATGACCCAGCTTTTTTCGATGACAAAGTTTTATCAAAATCCGTTGATTTGTTTTTTAGTCCATGCGTAACAAACATACAAACAAAATATAATTTTTATATAGTAGATTACACAAGTAATTTAAAATGGTTTTATTTTATATCTGATGTATAGCACATCCTGAAATTCTAAAAGCGGATGCTATTGAAAGGCATAGTTTTGAATCTGTTCCACTAAAATATGAGGTCATTGCGAATGGCATCCCGAAGCCTGAGGCCATATGGTATCACAACGGCAAGCCTATAAAAGCGGATAAGCATGTAATTCTTACAGACCAAGGGGTAAGCATGTAAATTTTAAACCTTTAATTATCACAAAATTTATTTTTTTTTAAGGAAAAATACACGCTTGAAATAAAAAGCCTTGAACTTAGTGATGCTGGAGAATACAAGGTAGTTCTGAAAAATAAGTGTGGTGAAAAGTCTCATCAAGGCGTTCTATCTTTGTCAGGTAATATAAATTTAATATGTTCATATCGTCATGAAATCCATTAATTACATAAATTACAAATGCACACATAAAAAACTGTTGATCAAAACTATGTACTAAATATTTTTCCACTTCGAATAAATGGAAGATTTCGAGATATCATTCGTGTGCAAGTTGCAGAAACTCTATTTGATCTAGCTTTTTGAAAACATATTCCTTTAAGATTTTCCAATTGGAGTTATTAGCTATTGAAATTATATTTGCTGTGTTACGAAATCATATTTGTATGGAATTGAAATGACTAAATTAAAATTTTTGGTTTTAGAAACGCTTAGATAAACTTTTTTTAAATTGTCCAAAAAATATCAGGGTTACCGCCTGGTTATTTTCTTAAATTTTGTTAAATACATACTTTTTATGACTAAATTAAAATTTTTAGTCTAAGAAACTATATCTATAAACTTTTTTAAAATTGAACAAAAACCTTCACCTAGTTTTTTTGTAAATTTTGGTTAACGATTATTTAAAAAAAAAAAATTATTTTATTTTATTCTAAAAGGTTCGATTGAAAGGGCCTGTTTATTCGCAATTGAGACTGCTTACCTCTAGCTTGGTCAGCGCTTTTGATAAAGCGATCCAACCAAGACTTCCAAAAATATTTAGACAATTTCTCTAAACTGATTTGTCTCTTTATTGAATATATATACACGCCTGTCCTGTGTGTGATTTGAATAAAATTTTCGAGTACCCCATTTTTTTTTAAGGCATTCTGTTAAACATCGTATTTCAACATATTTGCAATAAAAAATTTCAAAATCCTTAGAGCACTTCGGAAATGATCGGCTAACGAACGATTTCCATGTTGCTTTAGCCGAAGCAAATAAGGATAATTCTGAAAAATAGTTCCAAATGAATTTTTTTTTTCCAGAATTGTATTCACTAATGCATAAAAACTAACGTGTGAAAAGTACATTGCAAAACCGTATGCCCAAAAAAAGTTAATCAAGGTCAAAAGTTGCGAAAGTACATTTTTTTCAATTATTTCGCTTACTGCTGCAATTACGAAAAAATAGTGGTCGACAGATATTTATTGAGTCAACAGTTGTTTAGCTTCAATAATGTACTACGAAAAAGCCGCACCAATTTTTTTTCTATTACACATGGTTTAGGACGTATGTCAATTTAAAAAGTTTTAAAACTTCGCGATATTCATATGTTGTACTTTTTAAATTAAGATAACTGTCGAACGGCTTATCGCACGAAAAAAATAAATATATGCTTATTTGAAGAAAATTATATTTCCTACAAACCATTCTCAGCAATTTTTTTCATACGACCTATGGTTTAGGAGACATTTTTCACAAACCGTTCAAATTTTGAAAAACTGGTTTCTTAAGGAAATCTCTGGAGCTGTTTT
Source organism: Calliopum simillimum (assembly GCA_951812925.1). Classification (NCBI taxonomy): domain Eukaryota; kingdom Metazoa; phylum Arthropoda; class Insecta; order Diptera; family Lauxaniidae; genus Calliopum; species Calliopum simillimum. The sequence continues at coordinate 58,698,223 of OX638370.1, read as the reverse complement.
CGCTCGATAAAAAGGAACGGGATCTATTTTATTAAAATTTACATGATCTACAAATAGTATTTGATACATATATGAGAAATAATTATCGTTAAATTTTTTTACTTAAAAAAATAAAATAAAAATGGCGAATTTTGAGTGAATTCTTTAAGTTTTGAATAAAAAATTTCTTTGAAAGGAGTATGAAGAGTTTTGGTCCAGTTTTTATGAATTTTTTATTAGTTTTGAAGACGTGAATGCTCGCAATTTTTACGTTTTTGGAATTTTTTTTTTTTTTTTTTTTCAAGTATAAAAATTTAACGATAATTATTTCGTATATATGTATCAAATACTATTTGTAGATCATGTAAATTTTAATAAAATAGATCGCGTTCCTTTTTATCGAGCGAAAACAGCTCCAGAGATTTCCTTAAGAAACCAGTTTTTCAAAATTTGAACGGTTTGTGAAAAATATCTCCTAAACCTTAGGTCATACGAAAAAAATGCTGAGAATGGTTTGTAGGAAATATAATTTTCTACAAATAAGCATATATTTATTTTTTTCGTGTGATAAGCTGTTCGAGAGTTATCTTAATTTAAAAAGTACAACATATAAATATCGCGAAGTTTTAAAGCTTTTTAAATTGACATACCTCCTAAGCCATGCGTAATAGAAAAAAAATTTGTGCGGCTTTTTCATAGTACATTATTGAAGCTAAACAACTGTTGACTCAATAAATATCTGTCGACCACTATTTTTTCGTAATTGCAGCTGTAAGCGAAATAATTGATAAAAATGTATTTTCGCAACTTTTGACCTTAAATAACTTTTTTTGGGCATACGATTTTGCAATGTACTTTTCACACGTTAGTTTTTATGCATTAGTGAATACAGTTCTGGAAAAAAAAAATTCATTTGGAACTATTTTTCAGAATTATCCTTATTTGCTTCGGCTAAAGCAACATGGAAATCGTTCGTTAGCCGATCATTTCCGAAGTGCTCTAAGGATTTTGAAATTTTTTATTGCAAATATGTTGAAATACGATGTTTAACAGAATTCCGTAAAAAATGGGGTACTCGAAAATTTTATTCAAATCACCCACAGGACAGGCGTGATATATGAAGCAAAACACGCCAAGTGTACCAGGTTTAAATTTTTGTCTCCGATTTCGCTCAAATTTGGCAATATGGTAGATCCGGTGTACAAGAACAACAATCCGGGAGGATTTGGTCCTAGTACCATTTGTTGTTAAAATACAGGGTGTTGAAGTTGGCATTTTTAGTCATTTTCATGACAAGGGTGTTTTTTCAAAAATTTTTAGCTTACACTAAAGTTTGTAAATTTATAAATCTAAGTTACTGGTCCCATTCATTTTTGAAGTGTTCTTTTTATAAAAAAATATTTCTTGGTGAAAAAATTTTTTTTTCACCAACATTTTTTACACTTAAAAATATTTTTGAATTTTTTTAAAAAAAAACCCCCCTTCGATTTTTTTTAAAAGTACTTTAAGTTAAAACATGATTTATAAGCTTTAAAATGACACTGTGGAACAAAATTTGGTCAACAAAAGTTTACTCGGATCTGACGCTGCGGGGTGAAAATATAGGCCAAAAAAAAGACCATTTGGCTCAGTTTGTTCAAATTGGCTCTAGTTTTCGAGAAAAGGCCGTTTGAATTTTGCGCCTTGAACTATGTGGTTTTTACGATATATCTCGTAAGTTAACTGAGTTTTATTGCATTTAGTGGTGGGGTTTTGTTCATCTAATCCATATCTAATCTTTTGTTACCAAATATGTATTTTTGGATGCACTTTTGGCAAGTTAGAGCACAAAATTCCCAAAAAAGAGACATTTTTCTCCTTTTATGACATTCGGCTCAATAGTAATCACCCGAGTGGTAGATTTATGCCTTTTAACCTATAGCTGAGATCCATACAAACACCTTGATATAATATACATATGTGGCATATGGGCAAAAATTTTTCAAGTGAGGCACCTAAGAAGTTAAACGTAAAAAAGGCTTTAACAAAATGATGTTTTATAACAACTAGTAAAGACTTTAGAAAAATGTTTTTTTTTTAAGATATAGGTCGGGGAATAAAATGGTGTTTTTGATTTGTAAAAAAATGTTTCATTTATTATTGAAAATCCCTATTTCAAATATGTAGGTATATAAAAGTAAAGCAACTTCTTCGTCTCTGAGAAAACTATAAAAAATAGGTAAGCACTCTCCACTTGTCAAGAAATTATATCATAGAAAAAAAATTGGGAAAATCGATATTGGTTCAAAAGTTATTAACAATATAGTGATGTCGTGCAAATCTTTTTTCAGCATTAGAGGAAAACAAGGCATCCTACGAAAAAAGTGTATATGGCATAAAATACTTAGAATTACCTAAGAAATACGTGTGAGTTATTTTGGCACATATCAAATTTTTTTTTTCGGACCTTTTGAAAAATTATAAAATGTCTCAAAAAATTCTGAAAAAATTCACACATATTCCTTAGATAATTCTAAGCATTTTATACCATATACACTTTTTTCGTAAGATGCGTTGTTTTTCTCTAATGCTGAAAAAAGACTTGCACGACATCACTATATTGTTAATAACTTTTGAACCAATATCGATTACCCCAATTTTTTTTCTATGATATAATTTCTTGACAAGTGGAGAGTGCCCACATATTTTTTCTAGTTTTCTCAAAGGCGGAGAAGTTGCTTTAGTTTTATGTACCTATTTGAAATAATGATTTTCAATAATAAATTAAAAATTTTGGTCCAAAAAAAAAAAACCATTTTATTTCCCAACCTATGCTAAATATCTCTAAAAAAAACATTTATCCAAAATCTTTACTAGTTGTTATAAAACATCATTTTGTTAAAGCCTTTTTATACCCTACACCCAGGGTATATTCACTTTGTCCTTCCGTTTGTAACGCAGAGAAGGAGGCGTGGCAGATACAGAAAAGTATATATATTCTTGATCAGCGTCACCTCCTGAGTCGATATAGCCATGTCCGTCTGTCTGGCTGGCTGGCTGGCTGGGTGGCTGGGTGGCTGGCTGGCTGTGTGTTGAAATACACTTTTTGGGAAAACTGAGCAAGATAATTCAATGAAATTTGGTACACTGCCTCCGTCGTCAAAGTTAGCTCGGGGGATTGAAAATGAGCAAAATCGGTCAACAGACACGCCTACCGCCCATACAAAAATTATATTCAAAATGCAATTTTAGGAGTATTTTTCACGACAATGCAACCACAATACACATAAGTACTACAAATTGTAAGCGCAAGCTCTGATAAAAAACTGAGCGAATTCGGACAAGAGGGCGTGGCACCTCCCATACAAGCAAAAGCTTCAAAACGCAATACTGAAAGCGTTTTTTGAGATATTCGAACCAAATTTGACTCAGACACTAAAAATTATAAATGAAAGCTCTCAGCAAAAATTGGTTGAAATCGTACAAGGGGGCGTGGCACCTCCCATATAAGCAAAAGTTTTAAAATGCTATACTGAAAAAGTTTTTTGAGATAATCCAACTAAATTTCACTCTGACACTAAAAACTATAAATGCAAGCTCTGAACAAAAACTGGGTGTACTCGGACAAGAGGGCGTGGCACCTCTCATATAAGCAAAATTTTCAAAATACTGCAGTGTAGGGTATTTATTTTTTGGCCAGGCCAAAATTTACACCCTTACTAGTTTACGTTTAATTTCATAGGTGCCTCACTTGAGAAATTTTTGTCCATATGAAACATTTATTATATCAAAGTGTTCGTATGGATCTCGGCTATAGGTTAAAAAGCATAAATTTACAACCCGAGTTATTTCTATTAAGCCGAATGTCATAAATGGCGAAAAATGTCACTTTTTTGGGAATTTTGTGCTCTAACTTACCAAAAAAAGCATCCAAAAGCACTAATTTGGTAGTGAAAGTGTAGATATGGACAAGACAAACAAAACCCCATCAAATGCTATAAAACTCAGTTAACTTACGAGATATATCGAAAAAACCACATAGTTCAAGGTGCAAAATTCAAACGGCCTTTTCTCGAAAACTAGAGCCAATTTGAACAAACTGAGCCAAATGGTCTTTTTTTTGGCCTATATTTCCACCCCGCAGCGTCAGATCCGAGTAAACTTTTGCTGACCAAATTTTGTTCCACAGTGTGATGTATGACTCAAGATGGGATTCGGACACTACATGGGTGTTTTTGGCTTTTGAACGCCCGCTGAAGGCAAAAATCTTATTTTACTCGAGAGGAAAGCATCTTACGTAAAAAGTGTGCTAGGCAAAAAATGCTTAGAATCGTCTAGGAAATACGTGTGATTTTTTTTGGAATTTTTTAAATATTTTTTTTTTGAATATTGAAAGGAAAAAAAATTTTTTTTTTAACTTTTCATAAAATTCCAAAAAAAACCACACGTATTGCTTGGTCGATTCCAAGCATTTTTTGCCTAGTTCATTTTTTACGTAAGATGCTTTCCTCTCGAGTAAAAAAAGATTTTTGCCTTCAGCGGGCGTTCAAAAGCCAAAAACACCCATGTAGCGTCCGAACCCCATCTTGAGATATACATCATTTTAAAGCTAATAAATCATGCTTTAACTTAAAGTACTTTAAAAAAAAAAATCGAAGGAGGGTTTTTTAAAAAAAATTCAAAAATATTTTTAAGTGTAAAAAATTTTGGAGAAAAAAAAAAATTTTTCACCAAGAAACATTTTTTTTTTTAAAAAAAGTACACTTCAAAATAAATGGGACCAGTAACTTAGATTTATAAATTTACAAACTTTAGTGTAAGCTAAAAATTTTTGAAAAAACACCCTTTTCATGAAAATGACTAAAAATGCCAACTTCAACACCCTGTATTTTAACAACAAATGGTACTAGGACCAAATCTTCCCGGATTGTTGTTCTTGCACACCGGATCTACCATATTGCCAAATTTGAGCGAAATCGGAGACAAAAAATTTAAACCTGGTACACTTGGCGTGTTTTGCTTCATATATTTCATCCAATATTTCAGTATTTGATTTAATAAAAATATTTTGAATTATAAGAACAATTCAATAAGAATTCCTTAATTGATAACATCGCTGTTTACATATTTGTTTACAAACAATAAACAAAAGTTCTGATTGTCTTTTAAATAAAACAACCTGTTGACATATTTGTTTACTAGAGAGGATCAATTTGTTCCAAGCCAAATTTTTCCACTTACTTTCATTCAGTTTCGGATTCTCCGTTAAAATCTAAGTTAAAAACTCCTTGGGACCATATATCTGCGGTGAATTTCGACTCAGCCAAAAATCGTTTGAAGTTTTGGGTTTCTTTCGCTGTTGCGAGATTGTCTTTGATAATTTATAACTTCCGAACAACTTGTTGTATTGCTATGATTTTAGCACCGTTAGAAAGGTGTTGTTGCGTAGTAAGAACGCTTTGTCTAATTTATTGAAAAAAATTATCTGGTTCAAAAGTTATGACCTTTTGAATGAAAATATATAAAAACTCTATACAAAATGTACCAAAAATTTCATCTTTTTTTAAAAAAAAAATATACTTTTAAATTTTTTTTATAGTGTATAAAAAGAACTATCTAGAGAGGGTCTATTCATCCAGATACAGCTAGGCATTTCAAAGTTATGACCTTTTGAATAAAAACAAATACAGACTTCATACAAAGTATATTAGAAATTTAATCTTCCAAAAACAAAAAAACCGTTATTTTTGAATTTTTTTCTATAGTTCATCAAAACGCCTTTCCAACGCAGTCCTGTTCTTTAAGATACGGCTAGCAATTCCAAAGTTATGGCATTTTGAATCAAAGCATACATTTTCTCTATAATACTTGATTTTTTCGAACTTTGAGCCATTATAGCACCGCTTAGTGACCCAACTTCAAAAAATCCTTTGGTGGTTTTTTTCTACTAATTAATGGTAATCGAAAGTGCTACACAAGAACTTATAAAAAAAAAAAAAAAATTTTTTTTGTTCAACTTTGTTTTAAATATTTTTTCACTCAACAGTTCTCATCTGCTCTCATTCAAAATGTCATAACTTTGGAATTGCTAGCCGTATCTTAAAGAACAGGACTGCGTTGGAAAGGCGTTTTGATGAGCTATAGAAAAAAATTCAAAAATAACGGTTTTTTTGTTTTTGGAAGATTAAATTTCTAATATACTTTGTATGAAGTCTGTATTTGTTTTTATTCAAAAGGTCATAACTTTGAAATGCCTAGCTGTATCTGGATGAATAGACCCTCTCTAGATAGTTCTTTTTATACACTATAAAAAAAATTTAAAAGTATATTTTTTTTTAAAAAAAGATGAAATTTTTGGTACATTTTGTATAGAGTTTTTATATATTTTCATTCAAAAGGTCATAACTTTTGAACCAGATAATTTTTTTCAATAAATTAGACAAAGCGTTCTTACTACGCAACAACACCTTTCTAACGGTGCTAAAATCATAGCAATACAACAAGTTGTTCGGAAGTTATAAATTATCAAAGACAATCTCGCAACAGCGAAAGAAACCCAAAACTTCAAACGATTTTTGGCTGAGTCGAAATTCACCGCAGATATATGGTCCCAAGGAGTTTTTAACTTAGATTTTAACGGAGAATCCGAAACTGAATGAAAGTAAGTGGAAAAAAAATTTGATCCTCTCTATTGTTTACAAACAATTAATGAAACATTCTGATTGGCTTTAAAGCCAAACAACTTGTTGACATATTTGTTTATAAACAATAAACAAAAGTTCTGATTGGCTGATCATAATAATAAATAGTATTGTGAAATGATTTTAATATAAATACTCACAAGTCTTGAAATATTCCATTAATACAAACTTGTACAGTAGAGGTGTTTTAAGAATGTATGGAGATCCTTAGTAACAATATTTTGATACATGACACCCCTCAATATTGTGAGGTTGGGAAAAAAAATTAGTTTGCAAAAAAAATTTTGGGGGTGGCGTGAGGGTAAAGGTTGGCGCATCGAGGTCAAAGATGACAGAAAAAGAGAAAAAATGTACATACAGCCTTACAAATGTTTAGGGGTCACCTCTAGAGGGGTCAAATGTATGACCGACCCACATTATTTTTTCTCTCCCAACATTTTTACCGAGAATACTTACCCCCTATCTCTAACCCCTAAGGGGGCTCCCATACAAAATTTACATTTTTAGGAAATCGACCCCAACCACTCCCTGAGTGCCCCTAGAAGGGTCAAATATATGACTGGTCCCTAATATTTTTTCCTACCCAAAATTTTTTCCCAACATACTTACCCTGTATCTCTGACTCTTTAGGGGACTCCCATACAAAATAGATGCCATAGACTTGAAAAATATGGAAAGGAAATTGTCAAATAGGTCCATAACTGCCCAGAAGTCACTCCTAGAGGAATCAAATATATAACCGACCCCCATTAGCCCCTCCAAAGTTTTTTCTCAGCATAATTACCCCCTATTTCCAATCCTTAAGGGGGCTCCCATACAAAGTTACTGTTTTTATATAAAATTCCCCCACTGCCCTAACTGGCACACAGGTACTCCTAGAAGGGTCAAATGTATGACTGACCCCCATTTTTTTTTCGCGACCTATATTTTTTTCCCTCATACTTACCCCCTATTTACAACCCTGAAAGGGGCTGCCATACAATTTTTTTTCTTATAAATTTTCCTAGAAATAATGGGGGTCGGTCATACAATTGACCCTTCTAGAGGTACCCATGGTCCAGTTAGGGCGGTTTTTAAAAAAAACGTAACTTTGTGTGGGAGCCCCCTTAAGGATTGGAAATAGGGGGTAGGTAAGCTGTCAAACTTTGAAGGGAAGGTAATGGGGTCGGTCATATATTTGATTCCTCTAGGAGTGACTTCTGGGCAGTTATGGACCTATTTGACGATTTCCTTTCCATATTTTTCATGTCTATGGCATCTATTTTGTATGGGAGTCCCCTAAAGAGTCAGAGATACAGGGTAAGTATGTTGGAAAAAAATGTTGGGGAGGTAAAAATATTAGGGGCCGGTCATACATTTGACCCTTCTAAGGGCACCCTGGGAGCGGTGGGGGTCGATTTCCTAAAATGTCAATTTTGTATGGAAGCCCCCTAAGGGGTTAGAGATAGGGGGTAAGTATGCTTGGTAAAAATGTTGGGAGAGAAAAAATAATGTGGGTCGGTCATACATTTGACCCCTCTTGCAGGGCTGTAAGTAAATTGTTTCGCCTTTTCTCTCATCTTTGACCTCGATGCGCCAACCCTTACCCTCACCCCACCCCCAACATTTTTTTTGCAAACTCATTTTTTTTTCCAACCTCACAAAATTGAGGGGTGTCAAGTATCAAAATCCAAAATTCGTGCACTAAAACACCCCTATTGTACAGTCAAATTTGCAATGAACAACAACCGACTCTACAAATATTAACTTGGAAATTGGTGACATATGTTTCGGCTATTACCACATACAAATATAACGTTAGCTTAATATGGAAAAGGCGTATCTCAAATTTTTTCGAAATTGACTTTTTTGCATATTTTTGTTGGTAACTCTCTAATACACCTCTCTACAAAAATTAGTCATGATAATATCAAAAATAGCCAAGTTATAGTCAAATTTAAAAAAGCCCTAACACATAACAAACACTTTTTGAAAAAAAAGCCCTAACTCACAATATGTAGCGTTTAAATAGTGTTAAAATCACTCAGAAACTATTCTGATAATTAAGCTGAAAACTTGGCAGTGAGTGTATCTCAAATATGGAAAGTTTTTTATGCTATACAGGTTCCCGAAGGTCATTCGAAGGTTTTCTGGTCAAAACGAAGAATATCTGGGTATACTAGATTAAATACATCTATGGTAGACTATCAATGAACCTTAGTTGATAGTTTTCTAAGACACCCGAAGGTTTGAAAGTCAAAACGAAGGATATTTCTATATACTAGAGGGAAAATATCATTAGCGGACTATCAAAAAGGTCTAACTGGTAGTTTTTTTGGGACACCCGAAGTTTTCAAAAATCACTCGAAGGATTCAAAATCAAAACAAAGAATTCCTAAGTAGACTAGAAGGAAAGCATCTATGGTGGACTATCAATAAGCTTTAATCCATAGTTTTCTAAGGCATCTAAAGGTTCTCGAAAGTCACCCGAAGGCTTCATAGTCAATACGAAGAATATCAAGGTATACCGATGGGAAAACATTAAAAGCATCTTTGAGTTTAGTTGCTGTGCGTATTTTATTATCATAAACTTTACTTGATGTACACTTTAATGTTTTAAATTGTTGTTACCTTCTGATTGTCACCACTTTTATGATAATCTTCCATACAAAACATAAACATTTTCGTTCAAATTTTTGTCCAATCCAATTAACTTTCTTTGTAAAGGTTTTCCTATTCATTTTATATTAAATTACTTTAATTTTATTCATAATTTTTGATTTATTGTAAAAAGCCCTAACTCACTTTTTTTTTTTAAATATTTTAAAATGAAAAGACCTACCTCACAAAACTAGCCAAAAAACAAAGAAAAAAAAAAAATCCTAGAATGAAAATTGTAGATAGTTTTTGTTGTAAATTGCATTTAAAGTTTTTTTAAAAGTTTGACTTATCAAATTTTATTCAGTATTTTCCTTCTCCTGTAAAGTATTGAAAATGTGAGTTACGCCTTTTCCATATTAAGCTAACGATATATATTTGCATATACATATATATATTAGGGTGGGCCGATTTGGAAACTGACCTCGGCTAACCCCCTATGTGAAAGCTCATTCAATTTTATGAATATTTGCCCAAGGGACCTTACCTCTACGTTCAACTTTAGTTTGGCGCATTTTTGATCGAAAATTTTGCCTTGCATTTAATATTTTTTTTATTTTCATACTTTGAAAATGCTTATGGAGACAAAAAACCATTTCTTAATATGATTTAGCTGGTATTGTGTGAGTAACCAATTAAATTTGGTTCTGTTTACGTCAAAAGTTTACTTGATAGTGTGGAATTGATGATATGTATATGAAAAAGTGATAGCTGGAATTGATGATATTTCTTTAAAAAATTATATCGGTCAAATAATCGATTTCAAAATAAACGATTCATATTTTTAGATGAATTTTTTCAAACAAAAGCTCAATGAATTCTATGAATATTTGCACAAGGAACCATACCTCTACGTTCAACTTAAGTTCGGCGCATTTTCGATTAGAAATTTTACCTTGCGTTTAATATTTATTTTTATACTAAATTTTTAAAATTCTGATAGAGACAAAAGTAATATCATAATATTAATTGGCTGGTATTCTGTCAGTAATCCATAAAATTGGGTTCTGTTTTTATGGAAAGTTTACTTGATAGTATTGAATTGATAATATTTATTTCACATAATTATATCGGAGCGATTCATATTTCTACATGGATTTTTGGTATGTTGTTCTGTAAAATTAAAAAAAAGCCACTAGATGTCGCCTTTGAAAAAATGAGTGTCAGATTTGGCATCCTAGCATCCAAAAACACTTGGGTTGGTGTTTTGATTAAAAAAATCCATGTAAAAATATGACTCGTTTATTTTGAAATCGATTATTTGACCGATATAATTTTTTAAATAAATATCATCAATTCCAAGCTATCAAGTAAACTTTCCGTAAAAACAGAACCCAATTCGCAGAATACCAGCCAAAACATATTATGTCATTACTTTTGTCTCTACAAGAATTTTGAAAATTTAGCATAAAAATACATATTAAACAAGGTAAAATTTTCAATCGAAAATGCGCCCGATTAAAATTGAACGTAGAGATATGGTTCTTTTTGCGCAAATATTAATAGAATTGAATGAACTTTTATCCTAGGTTGGTGTTTTGTTTGAAAAAATTCATCTAAAAATATGAATCGTTTATTTTGAAAGTCGGTCATAAAATTCGGCTATTTGATCGACATCACTTTTTCAAATACATACCATCAATTTCACACCATCAAGTAAACTTTTCGTGTAAACATAACCTAATTTTATTGATTATTGGCAGAATATCAGCCAAATCATATTATGACATTACTTTTGTCTGTATAAGAATTTTGAAAATTTAGTATGAAAATAAAAAAAAATATTAAATTAAATGCAAGGTAAAATTTTCGGCCGAAAATGCGCCAAACTAAAGTGGAACGTAGAGGTATGATTCCTTGGGCAAATATTCATAAAATTGAATAAGCTTTCACATAAGTGGGTAGCCGAGGTCGATAAAATATCGTCCATACAATTTGGCCCACCCTAATATGTATGTATACAGCCTAGGGATTTCAGTCCCGGGATCCCGGGATTCGAGCCTTTTTGCAGTCCCGAAAATCCCGGGATTAGTGCTACCAATCCCGGGATTTCTTTTGTAAGTTTTTTAGGTTAGAAAAATTGTTAGAATGTTCCAAAAATCACCAACAAAAGTCTTACAACATTATGATTAAATTGAACATAATAAAGAACTGAAGTTAATCTCAGATTGCAAAACGAGATGGAGTAGTCTTTAAGATATGCTGCAGCGCTTTATTATGCTTGAGAGTAGCATAAAAACAGCTTGTATTGACTTAAAGGTTAGCTCGTACTCTTCAACCAATAAAAATCATTATTGATATTATAAAGAAAGAAAATCTGCTTTGAGTAATATCATGTTTGCTAAAAGGCACTTCAGACTAGTTCTCTTATGTTTTTCTGTATGATTTTTTCTCTGACTGTCAATTTTTTTTTGTATTTAATTTATATTGTTGAAATTGTTTTAATTTTTTATTTTTCAAACAACATTTAAAAATTTGAAAACTTCTATGACTTCTATTTTCAAATAGACTCAAATCTAATGCCAAAATAACTCATATGAGTTTTCTTTTGATAAATCATTTGTGTAATAAATGTACATTCCCACTATCAAAGTTGCCATATTTGACAACTCATACGAGTTTCTGTATGACTTCTCAGATAGTCTGAAGCGGCTTTAAGCTCGTGAAAGGATTTTTTCTGACATTTTTTCATTTTTGATAAGTCCCAATAATGACTTCTGTAAAGCTCCATCTTTAAATCGCGTTAAAGTAGAGATAAAACGTATTCTCTCTAGATTTGAAACTGAAACTTCTTGAGAAATTGAGGACAATAGCCATAGAGTTAAAGTAAACTCATCAATAAACTTGAAATAGAAATTAAATCTAGTTTTGAATACCACTTCAAAAAATTTGTTTTCTAGAAAGTCTTATAATTTATCCAACGTTTTAGTGAAAGAAATTGATATATTTTGTAATGTGCTGATAGGGGTTATTTCCTCCAGAAAACTTTCGATTATCTTTCTTCAATTCAACTAACAAGTGTTGAATCAGAAAGATGCTTTTCGTGTGAAGGTTATATACGTAATAAATTTAGATCCAAATTGGATGATAAAATAATAAATGCTTTAATTTTCCTAAAATCATATTTTAATAATAATTAAACTGATTAAAACAGAAGTTAATTCTTCCAAGTCCAACACTTGTTAAAACTTTGATCTCACTATTTTATATAATTAATTAAATATGTATGATATTTTATATATCAATAACTTAGATCGCTATAGTCCTATCTCCACTTTTTGCAGTTATGGTATCCTTGTGGGCTTCTTTACCAAGTGGAAATCTGTGGGATGTCAAAATACCACTAAAACACCGAAATATTTGAGAATTAAGAAAAATCCTATCTCCAAACTGTAATTTTTTGAAGAGCGCTACTGTGCTATCTCCTCTGAATATTCAAATAAGTCACATTTTTAAGAAAATTTTTTAATTTTTTTCGCCTTTTCTACACGTTTCATGACATTTTACATGTTTTTAGTGGAAACATTTTTTTTTCACCCAAAGGTCAGAACCAGAAATTTTTGAAAATTTCTTGTTTTTTCCATGATTCGAAAAAAAATAATTTTTCATGTCTCTGAAATCATTAAGAGTCACGGGCCAAAAAATGTCTAAGGGAAAAATGGGCGGTCCCACGTTCTTAAGAAAGTATCATACCTCTGAAACTATCTAATGCACATAGATGAGTTTTGGTGCGCATATAAATTGCATCGGAATAATTTACGTTCATTGGTTTAATTGGAAATGCTCTGCCCTCCGTACAAAAGAAGGTATCGCAACGCACACCGGGAAATGCTAGTCGCTCATAAAATTTACTAAATGTGTCGTTTATTTGAATAGTAGTGCAATTCCATATAATTTGTTAAATTGATTTTGTTAAAAATTAATAAAATTAGTTTTTAACACAAAATTATGTTAAAATATACTAAGGTAAAATTATTGCATGTATAGTTTTTTCAAAATCGCAGCCAATTCTTAATAACCACTGTTTGAACTATTCTTTTTGCATTTCCCAATAATTGAAAAAATGGATATAGAACTATAGCGCTCTAAGGTATCGATATGTATTTAACTAAGCATATAATGCAGTAATGTACCTTTATGCTTGTTTTTGAAGTAAATAAATATTTATGAATTTTTGTTTCTTAAAAACGGCGTGAATTGCTTAATAAAATGTACCTGCTTTAAGAAATTGTTCTTTTTTAAATAAAATATCTTTGTAGAGGTGTAGTAGGGGTATAAAAGACAAAATATTAGGAATTTTTAATACTAAATTCTGTTCTATTTACGAAGAAAACAAAATTCATACAAATCCCGAAAAATCCCGGGATCCCGGGATTCAAAAATTTCTGATCCCGAAATCCCGGGATCGCAAAAAGTCAAAAATTTGGAATCCCTAATACAGCCTCATCAGACCTATTTTAGTTAATCTTTGCTTCTTACTAGAATCGAACCGCAGCCTTCTGCATTCATTGCAAAGTTGACTGTACAAAAAAGCAGGCCGAAAAATGAAAATTTTCGAAATTAATAAGAGCCTAGTGCGGAAAAGTTGTCATTCGGGTTTATTTATTAGTATGCAAAATTATTTTGAAATTGAATAATTTCTTGTGCTGCCTCTCGGGCCTTAAAGTTTGAGAACTTGGGACAAAAAAAGCATATTTTCCAAAAAATATAACTTTTCCATTTTTTTCAAAATCGCTATCCCTTGGACTGTTTAAACAACCTAGTAACATATTTTTCACATTGAGTAATATCTTCAGGCTGACGCCGACTTTTGAATTTTACTAATTTCGGCCAAACTGAAGTTTTTTCACAAAATTAGACAAAAGTAATGTCATTATATGATTTGGCTGGTATTCTGTCAGTAATCAATTAAATTGGGTTCTGTTTACATAAAAAGTTTACCTGATGGTGTGGAATTGATGTTATATATGTTAAAAAGTGATTTGGGTCAAATAGCCGATTATTATGACCGACTTTCAAAATAAACGATTCATATCTTTGGATGAATTTTTTCAAACAAAACACCAACAATTCTATGAATATTTGCCCAAGAAACCATACCTCTACGTTCAACTTTAGTTCGGTGCATTTTCGATTGAAAACTTTACCTTGCGTTTAATATAGAGACAAAAGTAATATCATAATTGGGGGATTCTTTTAAACTCGTAAAAGCCTCGAAAACCTCGTAAACTCGTAAAAGTTGTCAAAATCAATACAATATTTTACAGTTTTACGAGTTTACGAGGTTTTCGAGGCTTTTACACGTTTTCAGGAATCGCCTTAATAAGGCTAGTGTTCTGTCAGTTATCAATAAAATTGGGTTCTGTTTTTACGAAAAGTTTACTTGATAGCGTCGAATTGATTATATTTATTCCAAAAAATTATATCGGTCAAATTATATATATTTATTATTAACGATTCGTATTTTTACATGGATTTTTGGTATATTGTTCTGTAAAATTAAAAAAAGCGGCTAATTTATTTCCTAAAACTGTCACAAATTATATGACATTACTTTTGTCCTTATAAAAATTTTTAAAATTTAGTATAAAAATAAAAAAAATATTAATGAAAGGTAAAATTTTGATCAAAAATGCGCCGAACTAAGGTTGAACGCAGAGGTATAGTTCCTTGAGCAAATATTCATAGAATTGAATGAACTTTCACAAAGGGGTAATAGCCGAAACATATGTCACCAATTTCCTAATTAATATTTGTAGCGTCGGTTGTTGTTCATTGCAAATTTGACTGTACAAGTTCGCACGGTGTGCCTTAACCCGTTCTAAATCGGACGTCGTAGCACATCAAATTTTTTTCCAGATTCTGTTTACTTATCGTTAAAATGATGTATAAAAAAATTTTCACTCGTGACTTTTCGACTAAATTTTTAGATAATCGCTTTTCCAATTGGGGCATTTTCCCATACAAAAAGAAAAAAAAAAATTTTTTAACTACATTAAACAAAAATTAAAATAATCACAATCGATGTGTTTTGCGATGCTTAACGCGAATCCAACCTCAGAATTGCTCTATCGTGTATAGTTTATGAGATATTGTAATCTAAAGACCAAAAAAAGTCGTTTTTTGCCATTTTTTGAAGCTATATAACTATGTAACATATCATTTATTCGTCAAATGTGGCTTAAACACTTGAAAGCCCCAATTTTTTGCTTTAAAACCTAATTTAAATTATATTTATATCTTCATGCTTCTAAGAGATATCGTAGACCGAAATATAGTCAAGACGGGTTTTTTGCACTTTTGTGTCTTTTTAGGTTAGGATATCTTTGAGGAAAAAAAAGCCATCAACATAATTTAAATTAGGTTTTAAAGGCAAAGATTAGGACTTTAAAGTTGCTTACCAGATTTAACGAAATTAAAATTTCTTGCACATTTTAAACATGTTCAACGAACCGACCATTTCAAAATTCAGCCGTATGCCATACACGTAACAACAACACTCGGGTGTCAAACGGCTGAATTTAGAAGTAGTCGGTTCGTTGAACGTGTTTAAAATGTGAAAGAAATTTTAATTTCGTTAAATCTGGTAAACAACTTTAAAGTCCTAATCTTTGCCTTTAAAACCTAATTTAAATTATGTTGATGTCTTTTTTTTCCTCAAAGATATCCTAACCTAAAAAGACACAAAAGTGCAAAAAACCCGTCTTGACTATATTTCGGTCTACGATATCTCTTAGAAGCATGAAGATATAAATATAATTTAAATTAGGTTTTAAAGCAAAAGATTGGGGCTTTCAAGTGTTTAAGCCACATTTGACGAATAAATGATATGTTACATAGTTATATAGCTTCAAAAAATGGCAAAAAACGACTTTTTTTGGTCTTTAGATTACAATATCTCATAAACTATACACGATAGAGCAATTCTGAGGTTGGATTCGCGTTAAGTATCGCAAAACACATCGATTGTGATTATTTTGATTTTTGTTTAATGTAGTTAAAAAATTTTTTTTTTTTTTTTTGTATGGGAAAATGCCCCAATTGGAAAAGCGATTATCTCAAAATTTAGTCGAAAAGTCACGAGTGAAAATTTTTTTATACATCATTTTAACGATAAGTAAACAGAATCTGGAAAAAAATTTGATGTGCTACGATGTCCGATTTAGAACGGGTTAAGGCACACCGTGTTCGTATTAATGGAAAATTCAAAAATAGCAGTCTTAAAAAGCAAAATTAAAATCATTTAATTTTGTGAAAAATCATTTAATTCTTGAAATGCTTCGATAAACTTTTTAAAAATCCAACGCATATTTTTAGGGTTGTCATCTGGTTATTTTCTTAAATTTTGTTAAAAACATAAAAAATTTCAAAAAATAACCAGGTGGAAACGCTAAAATATTATACAATTTTAAAAAAGTTTATCTAAGCGTTTCTGAAACCGAAAATTTGAATTTAGTCACAAAAAGTATGAAATTAAGTTTCAGAAAATAACCAGGTGGCAACCCTAAAAAAATATGCTGGATTTTTGAAAAGTTCATATACGCGTTTTAAGAAAAAAATTATTTTTTTTTTTAAATATGGTTTAACCAAAGTTTACAAAAACTCCAGGTTTCAACTTTAAAATGCTAGGGTGCTCACAATTCTGTAATAATATTTTTTTAAAGTTACCACCTATTAACTTCAATAGGAATATGTGAATACCCTAATTGATTAACAGTTTGGATTTTTTAATATGCATGTATATTTATCGATGAGGTTGACCGGATTCAATAATTGCTATTATAACACAGTGCAACACACACAATGTCCTTGGGGTCTCATAGTGTTTTTCTGAAAGGTAACACGGGTGTTCAAAACATTTTTTAACCCTCAAGTTGCATCACTCGGAAAGTGTTTATATTTTCTTGTTCAGGGTACTTTCCTTATCATATTAAAAAAAAAATTAAGAAAATCCGTCGGGCGCTTTTTTTTAAATCGAATTTTCCGTTTTTGGCAAAGTTGAGTCAAGTCAAAAATAACATGCGAAAACTAAAATCAATAAAAAGGAACACGAATAGACATTTTTAACTAACTTTCGGATGCTGAATTCAGATCCGTTAACAAAATCGTTCTATCGCTATAGAATTTTGAGATATCCTAACCCAAAAATTACCAAAATATAAGATTTTTTGTGATTTTTTCCTACTTTTGAGGTTATGTAACACGACAGTGTAATACTTTGTCATAAAACCTGTTATGTTAGTCAAGAGCACATATCTTTGCGTACAAAACTCTTTTTGAATTATATCAATATAAGGAAAGTACCCTGAACAAGAAAATACAAAAACTTTCCAAGTGCTGCAGGGTTAAAAAGTGTTTTGAACACCCGTGGTAATGAAAAATAAAAATACACGTATTTTACCGAATATGTGTATAGGTGATTTTTTTCATTTTGTGGCACTTCTTAGTTTAAAGTTTGTGTTTAAAATGAGATTTTGAGATATTGTGAAAATTCAATTGTTTATGAAACGTTGCTTATGTTCTTGCCTTTAATCTAAGCTATAGCACTTGAGAATCCGCTCAGTAGTTTTTGTTTTATAAGCAAAACTGTACAAATTTTGCTATTTCAAAACTAAAAGACTTTGTGATTATTTTCTTATTATTATTTTACGAAATTTTAAGAATTTTTAAGTGTGTTACTTAATGACATTTATATATAGACAATTGATTTTTTAATTGAACTTTTAGTCATACATATATTTGCAAAGATCAACTTACATATAAATCTATCAATGCATTTTCTAACATATAATTATGACAAATCAAGGAACGGATTAAGAACACGGCTATAGTGACATATGTTTCGTCTTTCGCCACAAAGACTCATCAGACTATTTTTGTTGTAATTATAATTATATTTATTTTACTAAATTAATTATAATTGAAAAATTGCAAGTTTGAAAACTTTTTGTGTTTTTGGCCTGGGCGTGAGTTGAACCAAGGAACTCGCGGTTGGTAGCAGAAGTCGTTACCACTGTACCACTGTTTGTGTGTTAATACGTATTGATATATCATAATTGTTGTTTTGTGTTATTTATTGATATGAAATATATGAAAAAAAAAAAAAACAACAAAATACATTGAAAATGGTTTTGCTTATAAAACAAAAACTACCCAATAAAACTTTTGAATAAATTTGTAGCCTCTTATACGATAATTGATTACCTAACGCATTACTTGAATGTTAAAACATTTTAAATATTACATGTAATGCAATAAATAATGAAATACTTTTTCAATTACATGTAATGCAATGGGTAATGTGAGAACATAAATCATTTCGAAAGTTTTTTACTTAAGATTTTTTGATTTTTATGTCATTTTGATTTTAATATTCGTTCATAAGAAATAAATAGTAAAACGATAATATTTCAGATAATGTTTCCCCTGATGAACTTTGGGGCCAAAACAGAACCCTATATATCTATAACGTCCTACTACATTGATTCAGTACTTATATAACGAAAAAGTAACCCAGAAAGTAATCGACACAAATAATTTTTTCGATTACTCGTTAGATTACATGTAATCGAATGTTTTGTTGGGGTAATCGATTCCGCCCAATAAAATGCGTGTGCTAAAATAATGCCTTTGTAATCCAGAAAGTAATCGATACAAATAACTTTTTCGATTACTCGATCGATTACACGTAAGCGAGTGTTTTGTAAACGTAATCGATTACGCCCAATGACATGCATGTGTAAAAATAATGCCTTATGTAACCCAGAAAGTAATCGATGCAAACAATTTTTTAGATTACTCGACCGATTACATGTAAACAAAGATTTTACTGGGCTACTGACCGGATTCTCAAGTCCAATGGCTTAAATAAATGGTAAGAACATAAGCAACATTTCATAATCAGATGGTTTTTCACAAAATCTCTAAATTTCATATTAAACGCGAACTTTAAACTAAGAGGTGCCATAAATAGAAAAAAACCACTGATATACATATAAAAACGTGTATTTTTATACCCTACACCCAGGGTATATTCACTTAGTCCTTCCGTTTGTAACGCAGAGAAGGAGGCGTGGCAGATATAGAAAAGTATATATATTCTTGATCAGCGTCACACAGTGGTCCGAAAGGTCAATCTAGATGGAATAAAGTCAATTTTCCAGTTTTTCAAAAACATGAAATTTTTTTATTAGTTGATTGGGAATTGACCACAGTTCATAACGGTATATTGTTTGTTTACATTTACGCATTATTTTTTTTGCTATATTGATCGAAACATGAGCAATTGCATTGATGCAGTTATTATAAGACCACAGTCTATTTTAAGCAGTATCTTTGATGAGTTATTGTGAGTGAACTAGAAATTTTTTTTAAATTATTGTTTTTTTCCTGAATTATGCCAAGTATGAATTAATTTTACAGTAAATATCTGTTCAATTAAAATATTTTTTCTGGGGAAAAAATTAATGTAAAAAGTGTAATGTTTTTGTACTACTTTTTCGTGTAGCCCAAAGTTTAGTTAAACTTTTAACTACCCATATTGATCGATATTGCAAAACTGTTTATATTTCTTTTATCTATGAATTGTCATGTAAATAATGAAGAAAAAAGTAGCCGCCCCTAGGTGCCCCTTTAATTTTTATTTCATTTTTAGGTTACACACCTTTTACACGGAAAAAGCTTTATAATGGGTAATTTAAGAAGAAGCTAGGAAAGAATACTTTTGAAAGTTATTCAGATAGATTGTAATTGTTTCCGTTAACCATCTGATGCATTGTTATAATGATGATTAAGTAAATAAAAATAATTTTTGAATTTTTGAATTTTTTTTTTGCACTAAACTTCAAATCAGTGAAAAAAAAAAAAACGCATGTGCCACGCCCACTTGACGTACACCGTTCGTTTTGGTGTAAAGTACTGTTTTCATAATAAAGTAAGACCCTAAAAACTCGGGTCTCTACCTACTACCATATAGAATTTGCGCCACGCCCACTTGACGCATACCGCCCATTTTTATAATGAAGTACCCCTTCTATAATATATTTCATCGCTGAAAATTTCAGGTTTCTAGCTGCTTCCAAACAGGAGTTATGACTTTATTCCATCTAGATTAGCCTTTCGGACCACTGTGCGTCACCTCCTGAGTCGATATAGCCATTTCCGTCTGTCTGGCTGGGTGGCTGGCTGTGTGTGGAAATACATTTTTTGGGAAAACTAAGCAAGATACTTCAATGAAATTTGGTGCAAAATCTCTGTCGTCAAAGTTAGCTCGGGGGATTGAAAATGAGCAAAATCGGTCAACGGACACGCCTACCGCCCATACAAAAAATATATTCAAAATGCACGTTTGGAGTATTTTTCACGATAATGCAACCAAAATACACATAAATACTTTGAATTGTAAACGCAAGCTCTGAGAAAAAACTTAATGAATTCGAACAAGAGGGAGTGGCACCTCGCATATAAGCAAAAGCTTCAAAACGCTATAATGAAAGCGTTTTTTGAGTTAATCGAAATAAATGTTACTCAGACACTAAAAATTATAAATGCAAGCTTTAAATTTAAACTGGATAAAATCGGACAAGAGGCCGTGGCACCTCCCATATAAGCAAAAGCTTCAAAACACTGTACTGAAAACATTTTTTGAGATGATCCAACCAAATTTCACTCAAATACTAAGAACTATAAATTTAAACTCTGAGAAAAAACGGGGTGAATTTGGACAAGAACGCGTGGCACTTCCCATATAAGCAAAATTTTCAAAATACTGCTGTGTAGGGTATTTAATGTTTGGCCAGGCCAAAGGTAACACCCTTACTAGTTTTTTATTTTTTTTTGAGGTTCCATAAAATGGAAAAAATTACTGATACACATATTTGGTAAGATACGTGTCTTTTTATTTTTAATTACCTTTCAGAAAAACACTATGAGACCCCAGGGGCCAACATTTTTTTTGATTATGTTACTCACTCGGTATTATTTAATAACATAGAGTCTGGTGACAAACTTCGCTGTGTGGTTTCCGGAGAGTGTGACCAATCATCTTTATTTGCGCAGCTTGACCTCGTTTGCTATAGTCCTCTGATTGCATTTTTGATGTAGCTCGGCATTTAATATAGTGTGAGGCCATCAGACCTTTAGTATACGCCCTAAGCATTTGTTGACGAATACTTGCTGCTTGTTCGTGAGTCGTTCAGTAGTAAGCCATGTTTCGCACCCATATAACAAAACCGATTTCACATTCGAATCACACTCGTTTTGGTGGATATAACGGAAGAAGACTATATTTTGTTCAGTTGAGCAAACGCGCCTTTTGCTTTTGATATTCTTGAGTTGATATTCTCTTTTGCTCCACCACCCATGGAGACAATGCTGAATACGTGAAGCTATCAACGTTTTCGATGTCATCACTGCCAGCTCTAAACGTGATGTCATTCCTGTTTGCGTTCAACTTCATGCTTTTAGTCTTGGATACGTTGATTTTGAGGCCGGCCTTTTGTGATTCCAAGACAAGGTCTTCAATTTTGCTTTGCATATCTGAGTGTTTGGACGATAAGAGGCAAATGACTTCAGCGTAGTCGAGATCTTCTAGATGTTGGGTAAAATTCCATTGGATACCCCTTTTGGTCTTATTAAGAGCTTTATCTAGGATATCGTCAAGAACGATAAGGAAGAGAGATGGTGATAGTAAACACCATTGTCGTACGCCTGAATTAGTGGTGAATGTCGGTGACAACAACCCGTTGTGTAACACACTGCATTTAAAGCCTTCATATTGTGCACGTACTAAGTTTATGGCCTTTGCGGCAATACCTCTTCACTGCAGTGGGTCTCGCGAGACCCTGTCGAAGGCAGTGCTATAGTCTATGAAGACAAGTTGAAGTGCAGCACACCACTCGCATGATTGTTCGACAATTATTCTGAGGGTGTTGATTTGATCCACTCATGATCGGTTTCGGTGGAATCCAGCTTGCTGCTTTCGAACGGCCGAATCAAGTTTTTCGCTTGCCCTGTTCAGAAGCACTTTCGTCAATACTTTTGATGGTACTGAAAGCAAGGTAATGCATCTTTAGTTTTGGCACTCGCTTAGGTCACCTTTTTTCGGCAATTTGACTAACATGCCATGTAGCCAATCTTCTGACAAACGCTGCAGATTTTGGTGAAAAGAGGATGGAGAATTTTAGCTGATGTTACGGGGCATGCATTTAGCAGTTCAGATGTTATTTGATCTATTCCGGCAGCCTTGTTGTTTTTCATGCTTTGGATAGCTTTCACTATTTCATCGATTGTCGGCAGCGGTGTTTGTATTCGACTACTACTGAGAGTCACTTCGGCAGTTGTAGTTGGTGATTCTGGTTGCGGGGATGTGGTGGACATGGGATTAAGAATATCAGAAAAATACTCTTTACATCTCTTTAGTTGGTCGTCCGTGGACGTTAAGAGATTTCCATTATTGTCTTTGATAGGGCGCCAGTGCTGGTGTTTTCTGCTAGATGCGGGTGATATCGTAAAGCTGCCTGAGATTTTGAGCATTTGCAGCGCTTCGGCTTCGCTCGCGAGGTCGTTATACATTCTTCTTTTGTCTTATCTACACGATCGCCTGACTTCTTAATTGAGAGAGTTAAAGACCTTTTCGGCGTCGTTCTTTAGCGCTCTAGTTTTAGCGTCGTCTCTCAGTTTTTTCGCGCTTCTTCTTTATTCAACAAGACACCACGTTTCTTCGATCATCCAGTGCTTCTTGGTAGAGGGTCGAAATCCAAGTATTTTTTCACTGGAGTTTAAGAACGCCGCCTTAGCGGCCCTCCATGATGTTTCAATACTTCCACCACAATCGAACGCAACTGTATTAAGTTCTTCTACGAAAAATCTGCGTATCTCGTCGTTCTTAAGCTTAAGCACGTCGACTTTTTTTGCTACAGACTGTTAGCTGGGACATTTAATAGCGGCAAGTTTTGGTCGAATGACCGCGACGAGATGATGGTGGTCGGAGCCTATGTCAGCGGCCCTCTTTATTCGTACGTCCAGAAGACTCCCTCTTCATTTTCTGCTAATGCAGAAGTGGTCGATTTGGTTTTCAGTGATGTTGTCTGGAGACACCTAAGTAGCTTTATAGCATTTTTTATGTGGGAATAGCGTACCTCCAACGACAAGACCGGCTGCATTGCAGGCGTCAATTAGAAGCTCCCTATTGTCGTTTCTCGCACCCAAACCATGTCTTCCAATCACGTCCTCAAGGTTAAGGTTTTCTGAGCCTACTTTGGCATTCAAATCGCCCATAACCATTATGATTTGGTAATGTTTCTAGCGAGGTTCGAAATCTGCACCAAATGAGCCTTTCGTTTACTTAACAAAAATCCAACTCCATCCCTGTGGATGTCATTTTGTGCTCTACCGGAGTATAGAAATTTTTCGCCATCAGGAAGTACATTTTTGCCGGCACCGTTCCATCTACACGCGCTTAATCCCAATAGCTCAAGGTTGAATTTGTGGGGTTCCCTTACGGCTTGGTGTATTTTGCCTGGTTCATTAAGAGTTCGGACATTCCAAGAGCCAATGCGTGTTTGAGTTTTCATCGAAAGGATTTTAAAATTTTGACGAACCATATTGGTTCCAGTTATAGGAGAATCATTCCTAAGTATGCATGTTTCTTGCACCTCCAAATCCGATGTGCATGCTGCCGAGGCAGGTGGATTAACCACATTCTGGTGGGTACCACTTGGAGAGTTATTTTCCATCGTTTTTCGATCCATGCTTCATTAGTATAATCTTCTCAGCAACGCCTCACGCAGTAAGTTATAAGCTTAAAGCTGGATCCGTCAAGCGCTGCAACTGCTATAGTGGCCAAATTCACTTTCAAGTACAGCCACCCCATCTGGAACAGACGCTGACCTAAGAGCCGCCTGTTCTGGGTCAGTCGCTTCAGGATTTCGACAAGATGCTTACTTTAAGGCGGCATCGACTCGCCTTGTCAGTGCCAGCTACGAGCATTGTGGGTTTTTCTTTCGAGGCGCACCGCTGTTCAACGCTACGCCCTTCCACACCCTGGCTGGTCATCCGCTTTTAGTCACCTTTTACGACAGGCATGCTAATCTCGGGCATATTCTGACCCCTTACCCGCAGGGGTAATTTAATATCCAACAATTTTTCAAAAATTCAATCCAATTTTGTTATGAAATTTGATAGATACTTCCTAGATAGCAGGCCTAAAAAATCGTTGTTATAAAGACAGAATAGAGCTTTCTCACTGCTATCGGAATACCAAAACATCTTAGTTAAGACTTTTGTCAGTCTTAGGACTGTAGTGAGTTTTTTCAGAGCTTTAAGAATGTTTGTTGTCCTGTTAAATTTTTTTTTAATATGAATATTTATTTTCAATATTTCTATTTTCAAGGGATTGCTGAATATCGGATGCCTCTTCTTAAGAAAGAGTTACAAGACAAAAGCATTAATAAAGGAAGTCCAATTTCTTTAGCAGTTGTTTTCACAGCTGACCCCGCTCCTGAAGTAGAATGGTTTAAAGACGGTGTACCAATCAAAGCAAACGATAATATCAAAATAAAAATTGAGCAAAAAGAATTGGAACATGGTCTCAAGGAATTTACATGCACTTTGAGTTTCATTGAAGGTTAGTATCAATTAAAAACAGACCTCAAAACTTTTTATTATTAAAAAAGTCAGACAAAAAAAAATTGTTTAAATATTTTTATGCAAAAGTTAAAAAATCTTTGTCATAAAAATTTTTCACAAACGTTTTATTAAAAAAAAAGTTTTTAAGTTTTTTTTATGAATTAAAAACGCTATAAAAATATTTAGGTTTAAATAAATTGAATTATTACAATAACGTTTTGGGTAGCAATCGGTTGGAAATTGTCCTATAACTTTAAATTTCAAAAAGTGGGTGTTATATGCAATGGTACACGGTGCTCTTGAACAGCCGATAGGTGTTATGAGAATGTGGAGAAAATCTGTGAATGAGGTTTGATTTGTACTAATTACTTAAGTGGTCTACGAAATGCAAACCCCGAAATCGTAGCTGATCATATCCGTGATATCGCAAAAATACATATCCCGTATAAAATAACAAAAAAAAAAATTAAAAAAAGAAACACAACAAATAAATATAAAGTACCGTAAGCAGAGGTGACTTTGACATCTGGGGGCGACTTTAACCGGCAAGAAAAAAAAGATTAAAATCGTTATATTTTCATCTTGAGAACTAGTCATCGATTTGTATTTGGTCAATGTGTAACCTTGAAGTATTGGCTTTTAGCGCCTGTTTTCAATATTTGATTTGAGCACGATCTTTCAGATATATTGGTGCATTTTCGAAAAGTTGTCTTATGAAGCATTTTCGAAAAGTTGTCTTATGAAGCATTTTTTAACGCTCAGAAAATTACTACTTATTGACTAGAAGGAAAATTGCTGGCGGTGGGTGAATGATATAACCAAAATTATTGTTTAGTTTTCTTCCCTAATCAATCAACTTTCATGGATATATTTGCCTCTAAGTATTCTTAATGCATTTTTATATAGGAGTATGTTAGAAAACAACGTTTTTGGGGTGACTTTGGACCGGTTGAAAGTCACCCCCAAAAAACTTTGAATTGTTAAGCTGGCTCAAAAGAAACCCAAACTCGGGCCATATTGACGCCCAAAACACTAGGTATGGTGAACTATAGTGAAAACGAAGTCTAGTCTTTCGCCAAAGTGATATTATTTTTTCATTTTGATCTTTGTAAAACAATTTAATGTTTTAATGAGAACCCAAAAAGGATATTTGTTATTATTTATTTAGGTAATTTTGCAAAAAATTAAGCCACCGAAGCCCTTTAACAAAAGAGGAATTTTTGAAGTTAACTACTAAGAATTTCTTTTGTTTTTTAAATTTTTTGAATCAAGTATTTTTTATTTTCTAATTTTCAATGGATTTTTAACTTGTTTTTGTGGATTTTTTAAGTTTTTCTAAGCCCTAAATATCAGTAATGTTATCTGATGTAACATATGTACAAATAATTAAAACATACCAAAGACTGAAACCGAATTTATCAAAAATTTAAGTTTTTTTTTTTTAATCGCGACCTTGAAAACATTCCATTACCTAGACCGATTGCCTATACAAATATACTAAAGTATTGAGAAAACTCAAGTTAACAAAACCTGATACTCTCATTTTGCATCTTTTAAGGTATAGCATGTAAAATCAATGAATGAAATTTTTCGGTTAAAGTCACCCCACCCTTGAGGTGACTTTAACCCACTTACAAAAATATTATTTTAAAATAACTGTAATTACTTCGTAAAACTTTTATTACATGAGATCAAAGCTGAAGCCCCCACGAAAAATTTAGAGCAATGAAACCATTAACTTGATTAAAATTGTTGAAATTATAAGCTCTTATACTTGTAAAATCTGTTTTTTTGTATCAAAGTCACCCCTGCTTACGGTATTTATTTCAAATGCATTTTGCAATTTTGAATCCAAATCCGGCGTTAGAATTGCTGTATCTCATATGTTTTTTAAGATATCTTATCCTAAGCAAGCAAAAAATACCGCTTTTGCTAAATGCAAATGAATCCCCATTCACAGATTTTCTCCACATTTTCATCATACCCATCGACTATTCAAGAGCACCGTGGGTAATACCTAGTGCCAGCTTATCAAAAATATTGAATGGTTTAACCCACAATCAAAACAAATAATTTGTAAATAGTTTGTTAAATAAGTATTATGTATATATTAGAGTGGTCCAAAATCCGAAAGTGTTAAAAAGTCAAGGTGCGCGCGACTTTTCTGAATCCTTGAATCCTGCTGATTACAAAAAGTGCTTTGGAATCAAAAAAAAAATTGCGTTTAGATATTCCGCAACGAGCTTGAAGGTACTTTTTTAGGAATTTTTGAGTTTTTGAGTACTTTTTTTAATTTAAACGCTGTATCTTTTTATCCAGATAAGGTATTTGCAAAAATTAAATTGCATTTTTGTAAGAATATTTTGAGTCAACTTCTGCATTAATAATAATAAATCTAGTCATTCCCAATTTTTTTTAGCAGCACTTTAAACTTCAAAATTTGTTAATTTTTTGAGGTGTTTGCACATTCAAGAACCGATTTTTTTCTTATTTTTCTCTAGCAAATTTTTTTTAAAATTTTTATATTTGTATGCATTAACTTATCTTTAAAATAATTTCAACAACTAAGCTTTTAGTAACAGTTTTACTCACTAAAAACAATTAAGTATAATTAAATTCAATTAAAAAAAAAAAAATTAATTTTAATGTTTTCAAGGCATTGAAATAAGATATCTTAATGGCATGACGTAAGGTACCACTTTTTTCTTATAAATTCATTAGTTCCTAATTTTCTGAGTAAAACAACATTTTTTGCAATATCGAAACCTTAGCATTTCATGTTATTTTTGGCAAAATAGGTTAACAGATAGTTTTCATAGATTTTCTAAGGGAACTAAAAAAATAAATAAATCAAAAAGAAACTAAAATAGCCATTTTGGATGTATTTGTTGATGCTGATTCCGAATTTGGTCAAAATTGCTGTATCTTGTACAGTTAAGGAGATATTTTTACATAAAAGTATAAGAAACACCGTTTTTGCTCTTTTTAAAGAGATATTACAAGTCAAGGTTACTTTCAGCCACAAAAAATGGTATAGTTGTTAAAAGTGCCAGTCTGATTCTTTAAAATTCAATTTAAATTATACCGATATCTTTTTTATCCTCTGAGTTATCCTAACATAAAAAGTTGAAAAAGTGCAAAAAACACGTTTTTTTGTTACTTCTGCTTACGATATTTCGGAGGAACAAAGAAATATCGATACAATTTAAATTGGGTTTTGAAGGAGAAGGCTGTCACTTTTAACTTCCATACCAGGCTGAATGTTACCATGTTGCGATATAACAGCTTCAAAAATAGCAAAAACGGTGTTTTTTGCATTTTTAGGTTAGGATATCTCTAAAACCGTATGAGATAGAGCAATTCTGAGACCGGATTTAGAATTTTCATGAACACATACATCGCAAGTGACTATTGTTGTTTCTGTTTCACCATGAAAATTTTAAACTCAAAGTTTTTTTTTTGGCCAAATTTGATTATATTTTACAGTTTTTAGTCAGTAAACTGAAGCTTATAGCTTAGTTGTTGGAATCAGTTGATAGATAAGTTATTGCATAAAAAAGAATGATTTAAAAAAAATTTGCTAGAGCAAAATTAGAAAAAAATCGGTTCTTGAATGTGCAAACACCTCAAAAAATTAACAAATTTTGAAGTTTAAAGTGCTGGTAAAAAAAATTGAGAATGACTAGATTTATTATTATTGATGCAGAATTTGACTCAAAATATTTTTACAAAAATGCAATTTAATTTTTGCAAATACCTTATCTGGTTAAAAAGATATAGCGTTTAAATTAAAAGAAGTACTCAAAAACACAAAAATTCCCAAAAAAGTACCTTCAAGCTCGTTGCGGAATATCTAAACGAAATTTTTTTTGGTTCCAAAGCACTTTTTGTAATCAGCAGGATCCAAGGATTCAGAAAAGTCGCGCGCACCTTGACTTTTTAACACTTTTGGTTTTTCCATACAAAATTTGGACCACTCTAGTATATATATTAGGGAGGGCCGATTTGAAAACTGATCTCGGCTACACCCCTATGTGAAAGTTCATTCAATTCTATGAATACTTGCCCAAGGAACTATACCTCTGCATTCAACTTTAGTTCGGCGCATTTTTGATCGAAAATTTTACCTTTTTATTAATATTTTTTTTATTTCCATACTAAATTTTAAAAATTTTTATAAAGACAAAAGTAATGTCATTATATGATTTGGCTGGTATTCTGTTAGTAATCAATTTAATTAGGTTCTATTTACATAAAAAGTCTACTTGATAGTGTGGAATTAATGCTTTATATTTTAAAAAGCGATATGGGTCAAATAGCCGATTATTGTGACCGACTTTCAAAATAAACGATTCATTTTTTGGATGAATTTTTTCAAAAAAAAAGTTCATTCAATTCTATGAATATTTGCCCAAGGAATCATACCTCTACGTTCAACTATAGTTCGGTGCATTTTCGATTGAAAATTTTACCTTGCGTTTAGTATTTATTTTTATACTTCATTTTCAAAATTCTCATAGAGTTTTGGCTGGTATTCTGTCAGTAATCAATAAAATTGTGTTTTGTTTTTACGAAAAGTTTACCTGATAGCGTGGAATTGATTATATTTATTCCAAAAAATTTTATCGGTCAAATTACCGATTTCAAAATAAACGAGTCATATTTTTACATGGATTTTTTCAATCGAAACACCAACCCAAGTATTTTTGGATGCTAGGATGCCGAATCTGACATTTTTTTCCAGGGCAACATCTAGTGGCAGTTTTAGGAATAAATAAGCCGCTTTTTTTAATTTTACAGAACAATATACCAAAAATCCATGTAAAAATATAAATCGTTTTTAATAAATCGGTTATTTGACCGATATAATTTTTTGGAATAAATATAATCAATTCCATGCTATCAAGTAAACTTTTCGTAGAAACAAAACCCAATTTTATTGATTACTGACAGAATAAAACATATTATGATATTACTTTTGTCTCTATAAGAATTTTGAAAACTAAGCTTAAAAAAATAAATATTAAACGCAAGGTAAAATTTTCAATCGAAAATGCGCCGAACTAAAATATTATAGATTTGGTTGGTGTTTTGTTTGAAAAAATTCATCCAAAAATATGAATCGTTTATTTTGAAAGTCGGTCACAATAATCGGCTTTTTGAACCATATCACTTTTTAAAATATATAGCATTAATTACACACTATCAAGTGAACCTTTTATGTAAACAGAACCTAATTAAATTGATTACTGACAGAATACCAGCCAAATCATATAATGACATTACTTTTGTCTTTATAAAAATTTTTAAAATTTAGTATGAAAATAAAAAAAAAGTATTAATAAAAGGTAAAATTTTCGATCAAAAATGCGCCGAACTAAAGTTGAATGCAGAGGTATGGTTCCTTTAATAAATATTCATAGAATTGAATGAACTTTCACATAGGGGGGTAGCCGAGGTCGATAAAATTTCGTCCATACAATTTGGCCCACCCTAATATATATATCTATATATGATCAATCTCAAAATCTGCCATGTGACTTTCGTACGCTGTTTTTTGGTCATATCTATGTTAAATAAGTGAAATGTTCATGATTTAAGAATTTTATATTATTAAGCTTCTTGAGATACACATTTCCTTCGAACAAAGAATTATTATAAATTGTGTGGTTTTCGTGTTATTAGCAGTCAAACTTCTCTGCCAAGCGACACAAATTTGGAAGTCATTTTTGAGGTACACATACATTCATCGAAAAATCTGCGCTTCTACCCAACCGATCGATCACAAATTATGTGTTAGAAATGAAAGATGAATAAAGAGAACTGCATTCATGATGCTATATTAAGCTTATGTGGAAATAATTTAAGAGCAAAAAAATTGACACGTGACATACAAAATCTGCCACGCTGCACCGTCTGAAAAATTGTATAAAAAAATGTATTCATACCCTTGTGAATGTTCGTAACAACAAACAGAATGAAAAACAGCATTAAATCATGTATGCCCTCCCTTAAGCTTCAGTTTACCCAAGTTTCTCATTAGGTTAGGCGCCAGACGGACTTTAGAATAAAAAATATGAGAACCGCAATCTGAGCCTAGATTCTTATTGGTAGGACTCCAAGTTACTAAAAATAGGATGATGCCAGAATCTGCGACGGTCCACTTTTTTTAAATCCGCTACACCTGATCCAGGCCTACCATGGTCTTCCGTCCTAGTTTTTTTATAGCCGTTTATGATGAACTTAGATCTGCTTATTACGAATCTGAGTTTGGTTTTTTTTTATCACGTCTGGATCCTGAGTTATCCTTGCTTAAAAATTAAAAAATCACTGTTTTGAGTTCTATTTAAAGCTACATTTCAAAAGCAGAAAAGAGTACATATTATTGATTTTTTTTAATAGATTTGGATAGCACAGTGTATTCACAAGAAGCCATACTGACGCTATTTTTAGATTGTTTTACTTTTTTACGAGATAAAAAAGGGTTTTTTCAACGCCATACAAAGGATTAATGATTTCATGGTTTTAGATTTTAATACATATCTCACAAACTATGCAAGCTATTTTGATGAAAATTAATGGAAGGATGGCGAACATAAATACCATACGGTGGGTGGAAAAAAGGTGAAATTAAATAAGTGCCACGCCCACTTTTTCACTTATTACGTTATACAATCGCATGGCAGCGGCACTTTTCTTCTTGTATTGCTCAAATGCTACAACTTTTTTGAGCTTTTCGGTGTAATCTTTGTTTATTTCAGCCTGGGTGTTGATCCTGTGCGACAAATTGGCGATTGAAATCAAAAAAGAAATATAAAATTTACTGTGACAAATCTCTGTCACGTTACACATATATTATGGTCTTTTAGAGAAAGAAGGCTTCTAAAAATTGCTAAAACTTAAGTGTAGTCAGGAATGCAATTGCCGTTAAATTAGATCGCGGTTAAAGCGCCATTAAAAACTTTTTCCTTTTTTGTATCTGCCACAAAACCATTAAATTGCGGCTGTTTTCATTCGCTTAAAATCGGCTTACCAAAACATTTTTTTTTGCCAAGTGTACCAGGTTTAAATATTTTTTTTCTCCGATTTCGCTCAAATTTGGCAATAGCCAAAACCTCCCATTTAGCGTCCGAATCCCATCTTGAGTCATACATAATTTTAAAGCTTATAAATTATGCTTTAATTTAAAGAACTTTAAAAAAATAATCGAAGGGGGCTTTTTTTAAAAAATTCAAAAGTATTTTTAAGTGTAAAAAATTTTGGTGAAAAAAATTTTTTTTCACCAAGAAATATTTTTTTGTGAAAAGAACACTTCAAAATGAATAGGACCAGTAACTTAGATTAATCAATTTACAAACTTTAGTGTAAGCTATAAATTTTTGAAAAAACACCCTTTTCATTTTATGCAATTTTAGAAAATATTAAAAAATTCAAACGGCTTTAACCGACTTCGCTATTTAAATAAAAACAAATCAAAAAGTTTTATTTTTATAATTTATTGTAGATGCATTTCGACTCTTAGGTCATCATCAGTCAAACGAATTTAAAGACTAACAAAATTGAGTACGCCTTTTAACATTTTTGGCGTATATAGCATAAAACAAATTTTAATAAAACAGAAGTGGGAAGAGAAAATTAATAAAACTAGGAACAGTTTGTTATTGTTCTTATAAAAGTAAGTAAAAAGAAAAGCTAAGCAAACTAGCAAAATGTAAACACGCAAAGCATATAAAGATTTAAAAACAATATCCAAAGAAACAATATCAAAAAACACGAAAATCGCGGCAGTCATAAGAAATTTTTTGTACATAAGCACATAAATGCAAAAAACAAAACGCAAAGTATAATGTAAACAAAAATCAAAATAAAAATAAAAACACGGCATAGCAATAAATATGCAGCAAAGCGCAGCAACCATCAATTTGAAAATTTTACTTTTTCAGAATACTGAAAAGGGATGACCTGATCGGCGCTTCCATTGTGTTCATACTTCTGTTCTTGTTTTTATGCATGTAAATGCTTTCGTACGCGTCCAAGCTTTTCTCGTCTCTGATGTGTGTGATTAACTTTAGATTTTCTATGCTAAAGCTGTGCAAGTTTTCTATTGCATGTAAGGCAACAGCTGATCGATTCGGTCTATCATATTTAATATGTCCTATGTGTTCGTTGAACCTCGTTTCTATATTTCGTTTCGTTTGTCCATAATATTTTTCTTTGCAATCATTGCAGCTAATTTCGTAAATACCCGCTTTTTTTGTAATTTCTGTTTTGTCTTTCGTTGAGCCTAATATATTTTTGAGTTTATTATTCGAGGTGAAAACCAAATCCATTTTTTGTTTTCGAAATACTTTTTTCAATTTGTCGGTTATGACAGGTGCATAGTGTATTTTAACGCATTTTTTATCTGTTGCAGTATTTGCTGGTTCTAATGTAGTCAAGTTCATTTTTTTAATAGTTTTCGTTCGTTTTTCGACCATCTTCGTGATAATTCCACTGTCGTATCCGTTTAGTTCCGCGGTATATTTTATGTATTCCAATTCCGTCATATAATTTGTAACATTTAAAGGTAAACTGCACAACCTAAACACCATAGAATTGAATGCCGCTTTTTTATATTGTATAGGGCAATAAGAATCATTAGGAATGAACCTAGGGACATTAGTTGGTTTTCTATATACCGACATAGACAATTTATTGTTCAAATCTCTATTTATAAGAACGTCTAAAAATGGTAATTTTCTATCGTTCTCTATTTCATGTGTAAATTTCACTTTTGGCCACTTCGAGTTTAGCATATCCAAGGTTTCATTCACCTTATCTACCTTGATGCATGTAAATAAGTCGTCGACATACCTAAACCAAATCTTTGGCAAAATTCCATCCAATTCTAGGTCATGCTCAAATCTTGACATGAACATTTCAGCTAAAAATGGGGACAACGCGTTTCCCATCGTTGTGCCTTCGTTGACTTGATAGAATTTATTTAAAAATTGGCAACAATTATACTCCATACATAATTTGGCCGCATTAAAATATACGTCTTTTTTCGCTTCATTACTTTATTTTTCATCAAGCCATTCTTTCAAGAAAATTAGTGTTTCTTGTATTGGGATCTATGGAAAATTCTAAAAAACTTTGCCTAAGAAACCGTGGGTCTAAAATCAATATCGAGGCGCCGCAAATTGCGTTGAAGTTTGGATGCAGTACTTTAAAATACAATACAAAATAAAAAATCAATATATTTCAGTAATTTTATATGAAACAAACAGAAGTTTTTTTTTTCAAGTTTTTAATTTATAGCGTCGGAATTATAGTGTGGATGGGTTTATATCGAACGGCCGCACAGTGGGAGGGTTTGTATGGAACGGCACACAGTGGGGTATTATGTAGATACCAAAACACGCTATTAATTCATCCAGACTATTGAGGGTTATAATAACTTATTTTTTTAGTTAATTATGCATAGAAAAGTAGAAAACTTAAGCAGTTGCACATTATGTAGTGAAATTTTTTTAATAGCAATTAAAAACGGAAATTGAAAATTGTCATCAAATTTTTTACGCATTATTCTGAAGTTTTAAGAATTTCTGTCTTTGGTGAATCCTAGTGAAATTTTTTGGACAATAAAAACGGGATATAATGGGTTAAGACGCGATAGAAAATTGTTTCTTGTATGATTTTATGATAAACTTATGAAAAACAGTTTTTCCAAGATGTAAATTAAGAGCTTTACGGCAGGCCGAAATATCGAAAATATGTTTTCTTTCGTTTTTTTTATCTAAAACAACAATATATGAATGATTTTAAATTCGAGATATAATGTTTTTATATACCTTGACTCAAGACAAAAAATTTGATATATCGGATTACTCATTCCGAGCGTTTCTTAAATCGTAATAAAATATAAACTGTACTAAGCCGAGATTTTGCATTTAATGGCGCTGAGCGACCTCTTAATGACCTTCAAAAATTTTTAAAAACTCAGCGTACTTTATTGTAGATTTTTGGGGTAATTGTCTGTCTATATGTCTGTATTTAACTTTTTATTTATTTTTTGCTCCACTCTCATACATATTGGACATGCCAGTTTGCCTTAAAAAAATTTAAATTTCTCGCAACCGCGCAATAATCCGCAACCCTTTTTTTCATAAAAACTAACTTTAATGTCTACTCTTTATTAAAATCAAAACATTTTTGTTTGAGCTCACTTTTGGAACAACTGTATGTCTATGCATATAGCCAAAATGCACTTAATTTTAAACTAACGAACGAAAAAAAAAAATAAATATAACAAAACACTTTTTCACAAAACAAAAACCACTCTTGTATTACAAAAATACCTGAACTAAAAGGGTCCATCAAAATTTAAGAAGACAAACAAAATAAAAGGAATAAAAATCATTGCATTGTTGGTGGCTGCACTTGCTTCTTATCATTATAGCGACTGGAGTTCTCTTACACAAAGTTTAATAATTCCGAAGGAGCAAAACATGGCACAACCAAATTTTTAGCACTTATTACGGACAGTCTATAGTTAAAGAAAATCATAACAAGATGAAATCCTTGCACAACCTAAAATACTTTAACTCCACTTGAATAATAAAAAACCTTAATTTTTTAACACATATTTAATATATCGCGACCTTAGAACAACAGGGTTCTAACTGACATTTTTTGTGAAATTGAGTTATATATTGCTTCGTACTAAATAGACCACGCTCTTTCGATTACCGCCACTCAAATATTTCTATCTCGTATGGTTTCTTAGATAATTAATGAAATTGAGATGCATAAGGTTCTATCTACACATATTCAAATTAAAATTAATTTCACAAAGTTCTAACTGCCAGATAGAACTTTGTGTTTCTGTAAGAGAGCAGGCAAATTAGAAAAAATCATGTAATTTTGTTAAACAAGCCCCGATTTTGAGCCGACATGGCTCATTTTGTTAGTAATTGAACTTAACAAAAACCAACACTTAAGATTTATGCAGTTTTTGAAAAAAGGTCGAAAAACGGTTTTGGAAAATTGAAGAAATCGAATCAAAGATAGTCATTTTCGATAAAGTTGCCAACGCTGCATCCGAATCTGGCATTAGAGTTGCTATATTTTATATGGTTTCGGAGATATCTTATCATAAATGTTAAAAAAATGATCAAAAACACGATTTTTGAGGTTTTTTAGAAGACGCACAAAATTGTTTTTCTCTTTTCTATTAAATGAAACTGTAAGTACTATTCTTTTTCTTCAAAATGAGATACAAACTGGCCTCGTGTGATTTTTATATAAAAAGATACACTCGATTTAAATGATACATGAAAGTATGTCAATTTTTCGAAAACTGTTTTTCGGCCATTTTTCAAAAACTGCCTAAATCTTAAGTGTTGGTTTTTGTTAAGTTCAATTTCTAACAAAATGAGCCATGTCGGCTCAAAATCGGGGCTTGTTTTACAAAATTACATGATTTTATCTAATTTGCCTGCTCTCTTACAGAAACACAAAGTTCTATCTGAATAAAAAAAAAAAAATCTTACAGAAACACAAAGTTCTATCTGGCAGTTAGAACCTTTTTTTTCAATTTGAAGTACCTTATCGTTTAGCAACAAAGTTCTATCGATTTTTTTAAACTTAAATTCCTTATTAACTAGGTAACGTATTTTAATTATTTTAGTATCAATTAAATCCTCGCGACAATCAAATTGTTGTAATATAAATAACATTGTGATTAAAATCAATTCATAAAAGTTATACGACACGAAATATTCAAACATAGATATCTCGAAAGTGATGTGAGTGTAGGTAGAACTCTGTTGTTCTAAGGTCGCTATATATAAAACAAAATTTTTTAAACATTAACTCAAAAAAACTTTTATATAGTAAGAACCACAATTACCTGAAGTTGAAGCAAAAACTTTTTTTTTAATAAAAATGTACTTTAAAAAAGCCAAAAAATTCAAATTTTTCACAGCGCGCGAACGAAAGCAAAAAAAGTTGATCTTCAACCGCATATAACTTTTTTACTAGTAAGTTTAGGTCAACAATTTTTATTGTTTGTGACGCAGAATTTAATTATCTTTAAAACGGTATCAAAAAAAGCGGCACTTCAAACATTTTGTTTTTCAATTAAATGCATAAAAGCGTATACAATACCCCTTTGTGCGGCGGTCATATATAGTAATAATAGAGCTAGGCTTTTGAAATTTGGTACAGATGTTTTTTACATTAAAATACTAAAATTCCATAAATACGAAAAAAATCCGCCAACGGACACGCCTACTTCCCATACAAAGTTAGGGCGTGGTCGGAATTTTTTTTCAAAATGGGTAACAATTTCCAATAACTTCTATGTATGTATGTATGTATTCTCCTTTAACTCCTAGGAGGAGCATAGGGCCAATATGAAATCTCTCCATTTGTCACGATCCAATAATTTGACTTGTTAAAAATTCTGAGCTATCTTTTATAGTTTTCAAGTTATGCGAAATTAACGAAATCTACTTTATAAAAACTAGATTTTGTTTGTTTGTGTATTTGTTCCTTATTGACTAGGAAACTATCTAACCGTTTTTAAAGAAGTTATTACATTGTGTTTGTACAAAAAAAGGCTAAGTTATATGCTAAAAAAATGGGCGTTGCCACGCCCTCCAAAAAATCAACTAATCATATCTCACAATCCCTTTGACGCAGATAAACGAGATTTGGTAAATATGATAAAATCATCAGGACAAATAATGTTCACTGGAAAAAAGACGGTGCCACGCCCTCAAAAAAATAAATTCCTTATTTCTCTGACAATATTTGCCGCACTTAGATATGATTGGGTACATAAGCTAAGACAATAAGAAAAAATAGTTCTCACTGAAAAAGTGGGCGGTGTAATGCCCCTCTGAATGCTGATTCATCATATCTCGGAAACTGCTTGACGTAGATAGACAAAATCTGGAAAATATGCAAGAGCATTTGGAAAAACAATTTTCAATGAAAAAATGGGCAGTGCCACGCCCTTCGAAAATAAAATTTGTCATATTACTAACGCTACTTGGCGCAAATTATAAGATTTGGTAAAATGCTTCGCTATGGTATGTCCAAGTAAAGAGAGGGCAATTTCCAAGGGGCTGAAAAGGGGTGAATATACCCCTTACCTACTACCCTTTCGTTAAAAAAAGTATTTTCCGAATTCAAGCAGAATGTAAGCTTAAAATCGATAATCTATTGTAAAACGTTGAAGAATATAAAGAAATAAAAATAATTTGTTTTCTCAAAAAATGCAACAGGAAAAATTTCATAGAAAAAAAAGTTCTCAAAAAAAGGCAGTAGGGACTTTGCATTTCGATTAAGCATACTTGGCCAGATATTATATTGGAAAATAATGAAAATCAGAAAACGTATTTTTTTTTTTTTAATGTCAAAGTTTTCAAAATTTATCGATTTTGGCTTTCTAAGCTTAAATTTTCGAAAAATCACCTATCATATATAAAAATTCAAACAAATGTTTTTTTTAAAAGCTAAATGCTTGTAGTTTTTGCCAAAATCCTTTTTTGGTATATCTCGATGCAAACGAATTAAAAATAGCGTTCCAAAAAAGTCAATTTATTTTGTTCCGTCAAAAACCACAATATGAAAAAGTTCATAAAAAAAAGTTCTCAAAAAAGGCAGAAGGGACTTCGCATTTCGATTAAGCATACTTGGCCACATAAGGACTGCGTTCGATAAAACTGTCCGATACAAAATTCAAAAAATCTCTAGAGCTCGTAGTCTGATTTTAAAAGTTACACTTATTTTTGAACTGCCATTTTATTACAATTTTTATTACGTATCTAGAATTTTAATAATATTTTTTTTTTTAATTTTTTTGTAACTTTTCTGACACTCCTTCCATTAAGGATTTTATGGAATTATTTGATAACTTTCTAGCTGCGGAACACAACTTTTCTCGAAAATTTTTAGCATCCCTGGCAACTTTTTTTATTGCCTTTATCTCCTTTTGACCTAAGCCCAGTATCTTTCAATTGGCCAGAGTTCTGGACAGTTTTGAGGATTTGCTTCACGAAGCACCAAAATCACATTATTCTTGAGTACCCCTCCAAGGCCAATTTACTATAATGACAAGATGTTAGGTCTGGCCAAAAGAAAGTGGAAACTTCATGCTTTCGTAGGAAAGGCTTAAGTTTTTTTTCCAAGCATTCCTTAATAAAGAATTCGGAGTTTACTGTTCCAGTGGTTACAAAAGAATTGCTCCTTTTGCCACAACTGCAGTGTGATTGCTAAACCAAGAACTTACGAGGAAATTTTGACTGCTTTTTTGACTTAAGCTTTTCGTCCACATTCCCCCACGAGTCTACAGTGTAAAATTTTTTTCCTGGAAACTGCGTAAAATCGGCTAAAACATATGTTTCGTCGTCCATGATGCAGCATTCGAATTTTTGGAAAAAAATTTATTTTTAATTTTATGGCGTGCGGTTTTCCTTTCGTGTTCTTCATAGCATTTCTGTCAGAAACTTTTTGCACCTTAAACGTCTTCAAACCAACCTTCTTTTTAGCCTTGCGAACTAATATCTCGGAACACTTTAGCCTCTGTGCCAGTTTTCTGCATGAAATGTTGGGGTTCTTCCTTAAAATTGTGACGAAGTTCTTCTTTTTGTTTTGGTCGCGGAAGCCTTTTTCTTTTGCGAAACCTGGCTTTCGAAAGACATCCAAGTCTTCCTTAAATTTTTTCAGAACTTTTTTAATTTTGCTATTCCGAGCAATTCTATTTGTAGTCCACCGCGGGTGGTCTTCAAAAATGTTTATTATTGACTTTTGAACTTCTAGCTCGTTTGCCATTTTTAAGTAAACATGACTGACTAGGGACAAAATTTGAAAACCATAGTTTTGGTACATTCATTTCAAAGCCTACTGCGAATTTTAAATTGAGTAATTTGAAAACAAGTTATTAGATAAAATGTATCGGACAATTTTATCGTACGCAGCCTTTATTATATTGAAAAATAATGAAACCAGAAAATGTATTTTTTTTAATGTCAAAGTTTGCAATTTTTCCATTTTTACCATATTTTTTTTTAATATTTGAAAAATCACTATACGCATAATTCACATAAAATCGGCAAAAAAAAAAAAAAAATATTTTTAACAAAGTAGAAACAATATTCTTTCTAACGATATGCTACATTAGTGGATCGGGCTTAAAATAAATTAACTAGAGCGTTTATCCAGCAGTTTCTATTTTTAAAAGTTCTATAGAGCATTTTTGCTGTTTAAAGTCCAATTTTGGGCCCACTGTGTTGCTACACCAAAACAAAATTTTAATCGTTTTTAGTTTTTCTTTCCGTCCCTAAGTATTATCTGACGATTGGCGTACAAATTTTTAAATCCATAGCACTTTCAAATTTTACCTATTTATGGCCACAATCTCCCATTGTGGGCCGGCTTAGCCTTAAAATTTGAAAGAGATGCTATAAGAGTTACCTATATGGGACATTCTTTTACAAATCGAACATCAAATTAAACTTCACATTTTAGAATCGTCTGAAAATTTTTTTACTGCTGTAGTTTAGTAAATTAGTCAACACGTGTATCGGCATTTTGGCTAAAAATTTTTTTTTTTGCAATTAGAGTTATTCAAAGTTTTGGAAAAATCGGATAAAATACAAAAACACCTTGTATTCAAAATGCATTATCTCCGGTTCTACTGAACGGATTAACATAATTTTTTTAAATTATTTTCCTTTTTACAAGAGCTTTTTATATAGTTATTTACATCCTTTCTATTTTGTTAATTAACTTGTGGTAATAACAATTTAATTGTTTGAACAATATTTTCATGTTTGCGCCCAACACGAAGAAAATTTTAAAAAATACTACCTTGTGCGCTGTCCTTTTATCTAAAAAACGCATATCTTAGAAAACTGGACACTTTAATAGATCCAAAGTTATTAAATATCTCACGGTGTTCAAACGACAGATTTAAATAAAATTTCAAATTACCAATTTTTTTTTGATTTCACTACATTACAAATAATTAATATGTGTGTGTAATATTTTGCGGACCATATTTTCTAAACTAATTTGAGGTCGCTGAGTCCAAAAATCGTATTTATTTTTTTTTCTTAGGTGCCGTTCTCGAGATAAGCGACCTTTTCGATTTTTAAGGTTATAGCTCCATTTTTTCGAACATATTTTGAGAAACCCAATTTCGATAGAATATGTTTTGGCATTATTATAGAGAGAAATTTTTAAGCTTCCAATAAATGTACCAATATCTAAGATCCAATTCAAATTGGCTGAGTTATAGCAACGAAAAGTTCATTTTTAAAGTAGTTTTTTACACTTTTTCGTGTTTAAGCCAAATTAAACACGGTTTTATTGCCAGTAGCGTATACAAATATATACATCTTATATTTTGGTTCAATAGTGTATTTAATTGCAAATATTTGAAGTTCAATTTTAGCAAAATTGGATCATTTTTTAAAAAGTTATTAATGTTTTAGTTAAATAAGACCATTTCGCTTTTCATAGAAAAAATTAATTTTTTCAACAAAAATTTAAAAAATAATTTGTGTTTTCTATGAAAATCGAAATGGTCTTATTTCACTAAAACCTTAATAACTTTTTAAAAAATGATCCGATTTTGCTAAAATTGAACTTCAAATAATTGCAATTAAATACACTATTAAACTAAAATATAAAAAATATATATTTGTATACGCTACTGGCAATAAAACCGTCTTTAATTTGGCTTAAACACGAAAAAGTGTAAAAAACTACTATAAAAATGAACTTTTCGTTGCTATAACTCAGCCAATTTGAATCAAATCTTAGATATTGGTACATTTGTTGGAAGCTTAAAAATTTCTCTCTATAATAGTGCAAAAACATATTCTATCGAAATTGGGTTTCTCAAAATATGTTCGAAAAAATGGAGCTATAACCTTAAAAATCGAAAAGGTCGCTTATCTCGAGAACGGCCCCTAAGAAATAAAAATAAATACGATTTTTGGACTCAGCGACCTCAAATTAGTTTAGAAAATATGGTCCGCAAAATATTACACACACATATTAATTATTTGTAATGTAGTGAAATCAAAAAAAAATTGGTAATTTGAAATTTTATTTAAATCTGTCGTTTGAACACCGTGAGATATTTAATAACTTTGGATCTATTAAAGTGTCCAGTTTTCTAAGATATGCGTTTTTTAGATAAAAGGACAGCGCACAAGGTAGTATTTTTTAAAATTTTCTTCGTGTTGGGCGCAAACATGAAAATATTGTTTAAACAATTAAATTGTTATTACCACAAGTTAATTAACAAAATAGAAAGGATGTAAATAACTATATAAAAAGCTCTTGTAAAAAGGAAAAATAATTTAAAAAAATTATGTTAATCCGTTCAGTAGAACCGGAGATAATGCATTTTGAATACAAGATGTTTTTGTATTTTATCCGATTTTTCCAAAACTTTGAATAATTCTAATTGCAAAAAAAAAATTTTTTAGCCAAAATGCCGATACACGTGTTGACTAAATTGATGAGAAAATACTATATAAAAAAATTTACCAGATTTAAAAATTCGAAAAAAAAATTTTCCCGAAATCCGTTCGATTTGTAAAAGAATGTCCCATATGTAGGAATAAAAATTTAAAATAAAAGCAAAATTTACCGACGGACACAAGCACCTCCCATACGAAGTTAGAGTGTGGTGTCAATTTTTTTTTTTTTTTGTGCAAAATGGGTATCAATTTCGCTAATGTGGCTGCGCTGATTTCAAAAATTTACAAATTGCAGGGTATCTCTTATAATTTTTAAGTTTATTAAAGTGTTTGGATTTTAAAAAGGAATTCAAAACACTTTAACGATCTGAAAAATGTCGCTATGAGAAGGTAGCTGCGCGATTTTGCTCCGCATTAAATTTGTGTTTTAAATAATAAAGTTGGCTGCGTAATTTAAAATTTTAAGCCTAGTAATAAATTAAATAACTACGCATCGAAATTTGGTGTTTTTACTGTGGCTGGTGAACTATATTGCAGATTAATTATTAAAAATTATATTGCTGAAATTCAATATAAAAAATAAAGAGAGAATAAACGAAGCAATAAGAAAAAACAAAGAAAAATTAACATATTACGAACATATTTGTTGCATGTTAGTGCTGGTTGTGTTGCGGCTAAACATTTATTATGGCTCACTAAATTCGGATCAACCGCGTAAACTGCGTTCGGCAAGTTCTAATTCTCACTCTCCTTATGTGCAATCATTCAACGAGTTATGGTTAAAGTTCGAAGATCGTATGAATACACTGGAAGAAAAACTATCTGCATCGATTTCTTTAAAGATTGAAAATGAAATTAAAACTTTAAATGAAAGTTCTCAAATCG
Source organism: Calliopum simillimum (assembly GCA_951812925.1). NCBI lineage: Eukaryota > Metazoa > Arthropoda > Insecta > Diptera > Lauxaniidae > Calliopum > Calliopum simillimum. Next base: position 58,654,929 of record OX638370.1, on the reverse strand, counting down.
TATTGCAGATATGGAACTGGATTTTGAAAAAAAAGTTGAGGCTTTAAAAATTGAATATGACTATAAACTTCAGAATCAGTTGTGTGTAGCAAATATGGAAATCGCTGAGAAAATAAATGAAGTTGAGAGGAAAAAGTTTGAGAGCGATTTAATTTTACATGGAATCCCTTTTCTAAGAAATGAGAATGTGAAGGAACTTTTTAAACGATTTTGTGGTGCATTGAATTTCAGCCTACCATCAACAAATCATATCAAAAAAAATAAAAGCCATCGAAAATTTGTTACACTCAGAGAGCTCGGGTTTGATAGCACCAAGTTTGTTCGCGCATACGAAAGCCTAACAAAGTATGATCATATAATATTTAATATTTGACAATTGTTTGGATTCTGTCTTCACACGAAATGGTAAAGTCTTCGTGAAATTGTTGCCCTCAGCTGATCCGATCTTTGTAAAAAATATCAATGCTCTTGTTGATCTAACTTCTGCACATGTTGTTGGCAGTGGTGACTCATCTACGTCGAACGGTAACAATGCTGTTGAGAATTCACCTTCTGCACTTGCTGTTGTTGATGATGACTCATCTTCTTCGAACAATTTTTCGGCTGTCTCTTAGTGATGCTGCCCTGTGTTAAACATATACGAATATATGGATGCTTGTACGTGCATTCATACTTGCATTATTATTTTTTCTCTTTTGCTTTGTTTAATTTTTGGTTTTTTGTTTTTTTTTTATCATTTTTGCAATTGTTCAACGATAGATATTTTTTGCGTTGCTTAATATACAGTACCTGGAGACCGATCCCTGCTCGGTCAACAATCTAATATTATTATTTTAGTCGATGTTTTTATTCATAGCTATTTTTTGTTATGAAACTTGTATCTTTTCACTTCTAACGGTCATGCTTTCATAATGATAAATAAACCAATGAGAATAATAATAAGAAAAACTCGGAAAGCATCGAATGGTATAGAAAAATATCAAAAACTAAAATTTTTTTTTTGGTGAAATAGAATGCCTTAAAATAAATAAATGGGATATGCCACGCACCCAAAACATTTCGTCTTTTGTATGGCGGCTGAAATATCTTATCTTCAAAGGATCATAACTCGGAAAATAAGAATCCCGTTGGAAAATCCGAAAGGATATTTGGACAAGGAAGAGTGTAAATATTCGATGCTATTACTGAACACAGCGTTTTCTTCAACTTCAAGCAAGGATATTTCAAAATCCTGCAGGTATAATGACAGTTCTGCTTATGAAGACAGTTCATTCCATTTTTTTTTTTTTGTGCCTGAGTTATTAACCAAAATTTTTATTTTGATAAAAAAAATGGGAGTGGCAATTATTAAACAAAGTCTTCTTTTTGTTATGCTTTAGATACTCCTGATCCAGTTCCGCATACCAAATTTCATCAAAATATGTTGTATCATTTGCGAGAAATAGCAATTAATGTGTTTTACTTGTATGGGAGGTTCCACGCGCACTTTCGATATTTTGCCTACTTTCAGGTTGTAGGTGTCTAATAGCAAGTAGACTCCCTATAGTTAAATTCAGAAAGATTGCTTTAGTAGTTTTCTTTTTATGGTGCATTATATTTTTGTGGGCGGTGGCACGCCCTTCACCGAGTTTTCCCAATATTACGGCATATAACATATTAATACTTGTTTGCAGTGGTAACATCTCCTAAATGTTCATTAAAATTGTTGGAGTCGTTTTCGAGTAATATTGAATCAAAATTTTCAAGGAATAAAAAGTGGGCGTGGCACTTCTTCGATCCCGCCCACTTTTTGTCTGTTTCAAGGCATTATTAAACCGTACCCTTTCATCAAATTTTATTCAAATATCTTGTATGGTTTGCGAGGTATGACCATATCAAATATAAAATTTAATGCGATGCCACGCCCTCTGGTGAGCATCTACAAAGCTCAAACCTAGCTCATTCTTCATTGCATGCTAATATCTAACACTATTCTAAGTTTCATTGAAATCGCTGTAGCCGTTTTCGAGAAAAAAATATTGAGTCGATATAGCCATGTCCGTCTGGCTGGGTGGCTGGCTGTGAAATTTGGTACACAGCCTCCGTCGTCAAAGTTAGCTCGGGGGACTGAAAATGAGTGAAATCGGTCAACGGACCCTACCGCCCATACAAAAAATATCTTCAAAATGCAAATTTTGGAGTATTTTTCGCAACAATGCAACCAAAATACACATAAATGGTACGAATTGTCAGCGCAAGCTCTGAGCAAAAACTGGTCGAGTTCGGACAAGAGGGCGTGGCACCTCTCATATAAGCATGAGCTTCAAAACGCTGTACTGAAAGCGTTTTTTGAGATAATGAAACTAAACTTTACTTAGACACTAAAAACTATAAGTGCAAGCTTTAAGCAAAAACTGGATAAAATCGGACAAGAGGGCGTGGCTCCTCCCATATAACCAAAAGTTTCAAAACGCTATTCTGAAAACATTTTTTCAGATAATCTAACCAAATTTCACTTAAATACTAAGAATTATAAATGCAAACTCTGAGAAAAAACTGGGTGAATTCGGAGGGCGTGGCACCTCCCATATTAGCAAAATACTGCGATGTAAGGTATTTAATGTTTGGCCAGGCTAAAGGTAACACCCTTACTAGTTTATTTTGTGTTCTGGTTGTCGAATCTTGATGGATGTTTCTCATTGTTCTCTCGCTGAAGTTGTGTTGTTGAACCAAAGTTATTTGAAAAATATGTGCGAATCCTGACAATGTAAGAAGCGTTCTAAATGCTCTATGTCGTCATTTTATAGGGTTTAATGTTTATCATTTAAATGCCTGTACACACAAAAAATAGAACATCAACAAATTCATCGAATTTGAGCCGAGAACAGAATTCATTGACTATATGAATCATTTTATTGAAATTTTAGAACTTTTCATAAAATATAAGAACGAAATTCGTAAACTTTTTTTTATTTTTCAAAATTTTTTTTTTATTTTTCAAAATAAAAAAATTTACGAATTTCGTTCTTATATTTTATGAAAAGTTCTAAAATTTCAATAAAATGATTCGTACAGTCAATGAATGTTGTTTTCGGCTCAAATTCGAAGAATTTTTCATTAATATTATGTTGTTTTTTTTTTTGTGTGTACCATAAAAGCTAAATATACGACTCTTTACCAAATTTTTAGTGCGTCTAATATTGATGTAATAATGGTATCTGAGTCGTGGCTAAATGATAATATATTTTCCCAATTTGTTAGCATTCCTGGGTATACGATTTTAAGAAAAAACCGTGTTGATAGAGTTGGAGGTGGGGTTTGTTTGTTCATTAATCAGTTTATTAGTACTAAGGTTATTTATCCCTCGAAAGACAATGATATAGAATTTTTATGTGTTGAGTCGAGTCACAATAATTTTATTTGCCTTTTGGTTGTTGTTTACTGTCCTCCGAACAAATTTCGGAGTGAAAGTATGGTTGAGCTTGAGGAAATTTTAATGAAATTAAATGAAAAATACGAAACTATTTTGGTTGGCGGTGATTTTAACGTAAATTTGTTGAACAATACAAATACCAATAATTTACTAGACTATTTTTGTAATAAAGGCTGCTTAGCTAAGGTCAATACACGGTTTCCAACATGCTTTCGGTCAAGTAGTAACCCGTCTTTGATAGATATTTTTCTTATGAAGTTAGTTTATTGACTGTTTTTTATTGCTTGTATAGTACTAATGAAAATACCAACGCGCTTTTTTCTAAATTGAAGTATGATAATTTTATATTGAACTAATTAAACAGTCATTTTTGCAATTTTTCAACAACAGACGAAAGCAAGTGTGGAAATTGATTACATATGTTTCGGCTACTTCCACATACATATTTATATATTTTTCATATATAAACATGTATATAGCCTCATCAGATCAGTTTTAGTTAAATCTTGCCAGAAACCGTACTCGAACTCGTGACTCCGGTTTTCTAATGAAAGAGAACGCGGTGCTTAAGCGATTGTGCTATAGGCCACGAGTAAACTCTCTGAGCAGGATCGCCATTATGCATAACTCATAAGGCTCACTAGCGCCGTCTGTTGTGAAAAATTGCCAAATTGTTAGTTGGTAACACACTCTGGTTTTGAGACATGCTACGCTAGCTACATAAAAATGCACAAGGATTTGATCAAATAACTCCTCCGTCTGAATTTGATCATGATTTTATTTTCAGTTCTCTTCCTTTTGAAAGATGCTGTGAAAGAATAATTTCATTCAGATCTTTTCGCAATATAAGTGAAAATGAACTTTTTACTAGTGTGTCAAATTTACACTGGGATGAATTATACTACATTGCAGATTTAAATGCAAAAGTGGAGTTTTTTAATAATCGAGTGATTGAAAGTTATGAGCGCTATGTACCGATAGTTACTTAACATATAAAATCTAAAAATTGTCCATGGCTTAATAATAAAATTAAAGCATTAATTTTTGAAAGAGAACACTTTTACAAAGCATATAAAAGGAACTCTACGGAATATAATAAAAAACAATATGCGGTGTCGAGAAACAGAGTTAATGCAGTGATTCGTGTGGCCAAACGAACTTATTTATGCAACAGAATTAACCCTGGCTTAAGCTCAAAAGTTCTTTGGAACTCAGCCCCAATCAAATGTTCTTAAGTATAGCTCCTCCTAGTCGTTATGTCCGAGTCACAGATACTGTATCTTTTGAATCAAATTTGGTTACCGGTTTTGCTTTTCAGTGTGTTTCTATGTATGTTTGAAGTATTGGAGGCTATTAAGGCTGTTAAATCTGAGACACTTGGCCCAGATAAAATTTGTCCGAAATTTTTGAAGCTAATTTTCCCTACAATTTTACCATATGTAATGCACATATTCAATACTAGTATTTTTAGTAGCAAGTTTGCTAAAGTGTGGAAATCCGCTTGGGTTAAGCCAATTCCTAAAAAAGTTAATCCGTCTGATTTCAGGCCAATAAGTATACTGTCTTATTTGTCCAAAATTTTTGACAAAACAATTGCAACCCAAATTATAAACTACATAAGTCGAACAAATAAACTGAACGAGTGGCAGTCGGGATTTAGAAGACTGTATAGTTGTGAGTCAGCAGTCATCAAGGTTACTTCTGATATACGTACAGACTTAGATAATCGCAATATTTGTTTATTGACATTGTTGGACTTCACAAGAGCGTTCGATTATGTAAACCATATAATTCTGTTGAACAAGCTAAAACATCAGTTTAATTTTTCTGACACGGCCTTATAGATTATTGGAGACTACTTAAGTGAAAGAAAGCTAACAGTTGTTACTGAGCAAGGTTCGTCTTACCCCATGGTTGCTAATTGTGGTGTTCCACAGGGCTCAGTTTTGGGACCTCTACTGCTTTCGCTTTTCATTAATGACTTGCCCGATATTGTCATGAATTGCAAAATTCACATGTATGCAGACGATGTGCTAATTTATCTATCTAGACTTCTGGGGCTATCTGAAGATTGATTTCTAGAGTAAATGATGATTTGAGTAGTATTCATGCATGGTCTCTTAATAACTACCTGAAATTGAATCCGTCAAAATGTTCCGGCATGTTATGCTCTAATCATCTAATCAGTTCTGATGATTTTTCTCCTTTGTTCCTAAATAATATTGCAATTCCATTTACAAACTGTGTTGTGTATCTTGGATACAGAATTAATAGTTCTCTTAGCTGCTGTGATGCCATTTCACCTACAATAAGCAAATTTATGGCAGTCTTAGGAGTCTAAGGGTGTCTGAGTACTCTCAATCTAGAGAAATGAAAATGCGATTAATTAAAAGTTTAGTTTTACCATTTTTCTCTTTTAATTGTTCAGTTTATCCTTGCCTGGATATTGTTAGTAAACGCAGACTGAACGTTACATTTAATGACTACTTCAGCTTTGTTTTTAGTGTGCAACGACATGACAGTGTGGCACATCTCAAAGATAGTATGTTAGGATTGGACTTAGAACAGTTTTATGTATTTCGTAATATTATCAAAATGCATAATATTATTTACAATAAATGCACGGATTACCTGCTAGATCTAATTCAATTTGCTCAATCTCGAAAAGGGTTAAAATTAATTGTACCACGACATAGAAGCACGGTTTTGGAACGCTCTTATTTTGTCGCAGCAACTCGTTTGTGGAATAATCTTCCACTACAATTGCAAACGGTTAGGTCTGCAACGCAATTTCAGTCGTGACTCTTAGAGCACCTCCATCATTCGACAACATGACACAAATAATTTAAGGAAGGATAGGAAATTTTTACTTATTTTAGATTGTTTTTTTTAGGGTAAAATTCTTTTAATAAATTCAAATTATTTATAATTGAATTAGGTTTTGAAAAATTTTGTTATTTTAGCTTTATTATTTATTATTATTAATTTTTGTTACATTGTAATACCTCAAATTGTTTGTTTTTAATTTTTGCTTACACCTAAAATACATAATCTTCTAGCATTTTGTTATATTATTTTTTGAAATAAATGAAATGAAATGAATCCAAATCCTTGTACCATAAAATCACTTAATGTGTCACTTGTGCGCAGTAATTCCGATTATTGTTTGGTTATTTGGAATCCTTGTTACTGTAAAAACTCTAACCGGATTGAAAGAATTCAGAGAAATTATACAAGATACGGTCTAAAAAAACTCCGTTGGCCTGAGAGTCTTCCCACATACGATGCCCGACGTAAATTGCTTGGATTGCAGTCATTGAAAGATAGAAGACCATATTAAAATCTTATGTTCGTTTATAATGTTTTTAATAATAAAATTGATTGTGAGGAATTGTCGGCCTGTTTTGATTTATATCAAGCACCAAGAAATTTGCGTCATAATCAAATGTTGGAAGAGTCTTTCATAGAACAAATAATGAAATAAATGAACCAATTAATAGATGCATTAACTAATGTAATAATTTTTGTTCAATTTTGGATTTTAATTTTAAAAATACTTGTTAATAAGTAAGTTATTAGAGTGTACGTTCCAATGTATTTTGATGTTAAGTATTTCAACTCTGTTGTGAACGGTTCTGTTCTTTTACATAAATTTATACTTTCGACCAAATATTTAGATCCAAATTTACACTAAATAGTTAATCAAACTATTATGGACAGTGGGTATTACGCCCACTCCGAAAATATATTACCTTCAATCCTCTTTGATAAGAGACTGGAAGTTCGTCAAATGACTTTAAGAAATATAGACCATATTAGAGAGAAAGTTTGGAATCCTGGAGAAGTAAGATCATATAAGAAACCAACAATTAACTTTAATTGTACAGATTATTTTGAAATGATTGATCTGAATTTCAATTTCAATTTATCATAGTACCAGCTGGCCTGGTTGCGACTTCGTTCGCCCATTCCCGATGCCTTTACGTACGAAGTCCCATCCATCTCCATCGTACCTCTCTTCCAATCACCAAAATTTTTTAAGATTCATGTATCAACTTTTGTAATCAGGTACAGAGATATATTATTTTATATATTTTTTGTATGAAGGGTGCAACTCTCTCTTCTCACCCCCCTGCCCAATTTTTTCAAATAAATTGTAGATAGAATATTCATGTATGTACCAAGTTTTATAACGATATCTGCGATATGTGAAGAAATATAGCATTTTGTGTATTTTTGAAAAGTGGATGCAATTCTCCTACACCCAATATCCCCCAAGCTTTGCATGGTGAATGGTAGATATGTACAATATGCATAAGTTCATCAACTTTCATAATCATAGTTGTATAACTGTAGAGATATAGCATTTTTTGTATTTTTTTCGTATGGGGGGTGCAACCCCCGTTCCCCTCAGTGGCATCCCACCCCCTTAAGAACCTTCTACAGACCATAACAAACAATTTAAAAAAAAATTATGTAAATCGGCCTTCTAGTTTCCGCGTTCATAAGCTACATACGGACACCATTTCATTTTTATATGTATAGATAGACTAGCTGGCCTTGTTGCGACTTCGTTCGCCCATTCCCGATGCATTTACGTACGAAGTCCCATCCATCTCCATCGTCCCTCTCTTCCAATCACCAAGGTTTTTAAAGATCCATGTATCAACTTTTGTAATCATAGCTCCCATAGGTACAAAGATATAGCATTTTATATATTTTTGTATGAAGGGTGCGACTCCCCCTTCTCACCCCCCCGCCCAAGTTTTTCAAAGTAAATGGTAGATAGAATATTCATGTATGTACCAAGTTTTATAACGATATCTGCGATATGTGAAGAAATATAGCATTTTGTGTATTTTTTGTAAAGTGGACGCAATTCTCCTGCACCCAATATCCCCCAAATTTTGCATGGTGAATGGCAGATACATAATGCATAAGTTCACCAACTTTTATAATCATATCTTGTATAACTGTAGAGATATAGCATTTTAGTACTTTTTTCGTGTAGGGGGTGCAACCCCCGTTCCCCTCAGTGGCATCCCACCCCCTTAAGAACCTTCTACAGACCATAACAAACAATTTTAAAAAAAATTATGTAAATCGGCCTTGTAGCTTTCGCGTTCATAAGCTACATACGGACACCATTTCATTTTTATATATATGTATAGATTAGCACATAAGATTGAATATATCTTTTGAGTGCAACAAGGTTAAAGTTTACATTAAATGGAGAATCACATTAATAACTAGTTTTACAAAAATTTTAAAAATTAAGAGAAAAACAGATCAAAAGAAGAAAAAAAGCAAAAAAAAAAGAAAAGGTTCTGTAAGAAAAGTGAAGAAAAAGTTGTTGCTTAAAATTTTTGCAGTTAGAAACACATTTTAAATAATGAGGCATAGAATTCCACAAACGTATAGTACTAATGAAAAACAGTCTCGAAGAATTTAGGTATTTAAAATTTGGAATAATCAAATTACGACTTCTGACAGATTAGCTAAATTGTAATTTTTCATATAAGTAATCCCGACTTTTTGTATATATAATTTTATGTAAGAATATCAAGTTCCTTATGTTAATATAGTCAGTGATTGTGCAGTTTAAAATACTTTTCCGAAATAATGAAATATGATCAAATCATTTTAGACCATACACATAGCGAGTTATATTATTGAACGCTACCTGAAGTTTTTGGAGAGACCTTGAGTCCAATAAACTATAAATAACTTCAGAGTAGGTGATGAATGGTATAACCAATTGTATAGCAAGGCGATTTCTGGTTTCGACTGGAACAAACTCTGCAGTCATTCTAAGATTTCGTAAAGTGAAATACACCTTACTAATAATACTATTAACGTAATCTTTACACGATAAGAAACTGTTTAAAATAAACCCAAGATTAGTTACTTTATTTACAAAATTCAACTTAGTTCCATTGAGGAAAACATCTGGTAGTTCCTCAAAAGAACAAGAAGCTTTTGAGATAGGCAAAACAAACGACTTCGACGGATTTAAATTTGTCTTACATTGTTTAAATCTTCATTTACCCTGCAGAAAAGATCCTCAGTTAAACGAACTGGGCGCGAAAAATAAAGTTGTAAGTCGTACGCATACGCATGCATGACATAATTTTTACATTCATTAAAAACATCATTTAAGAACAACGTAAATAACAAAGGACCATTCACAGAACCTTGAGGTGCACCGGATTTGATGTCCTTGTATTCAAAGTAAGAGTCACCTACCCTGATTCTTTGCTTTCTACCATGTAGATAGCTTTTAAAGAAAATTGACTGCAGCATCAGAAAAACCAAAATATTTTTTGAGTTTTAAACGAAGTAAAAAGTGATTTACGCTGTCAAATGCCTTCGAAAAATCTAATAGGCAAAGCAAGTCAGATAATCCTTATCATAAGACATTCTTAAGTCATCCAAAATCTTTAAAACAGCAGTCGAGCAGCTGTTTCCTGGGCGAAATCCAGATTGGTACGGTGACAAAAGAGCAAATGTGCTGACATAAGTAGAGATCTGCTGTGCCAAAAGTGATTCGCACGCTTTTGATAGAGCAGATAGTAGACTTATGGGTCGGAAATCACAAGGGCTACAAGCATTTGACCTTTTGTCAACTGGTATGACGGTTGCCACCTTCCACATTTTTGGAAAATTAGAGGTAGTAATGCAGTGATTAATGATATGCGTAACAGTACTCAAAATGTAAGGTAGTATAAGTTTGATAAACCTAATAGGAATGCCATCATCCCCCACTGCATTCGACTTGACTTTAAGCAAGTGTCTAGCGACATCAAATTCACCTACAGCATTAAATTCAAAATTATGTAAGCAGGATGCATGCGGCAACTCTTCAAAATCAATAGGGTTAGCTTGGACAGAGCTGTTAATAAAAAAATCATTTAATATTTCTGGGTTAACATCACAAGAAGAAACTCTTTTAGTTGCAATACCGATGCTTTTCAATCTCTGCCACAGTTGTTTAGTTCAAGGGTGTCAGCGTAGAACAAAAGTGAGCCAATTTTGGCTCGACCACAACAACATCAATATTTCTCTGTACAACAATCAAGAAATAGTTTTTGTTGTTTTTTTTCACGCTCGTCAAAATTTCGCGTTTTTGTTGCTTTTTTGCGTACACACAAAATCGAACTCCAACCAACATAAAACAACAACAACGACTACGTCGCATCAAAAACAAAAACAACAAACAATATGGGTATTAATGCGTTGATGCGCAGTTGCGAAAATGCAAGTCTTTTACGCACTAACGCCTGAACGTTCAATGTGAATATTTCCATCTTGAGAAATTGCAGAAGTAGTGCGAAATTTTTGGCAATGTGTTTGTTGTTTTACAAATGTCAAACTTTCGCAAACCGCACTTCCGCAACGACGCAAGAGCATTGCGCATCAACGCGTGAATACCCCTACTTTTTGTGTGTCCTATTCCTTAGAAATTTTGAAATATTATTGTTCTTGTAAATGTGATATGAAAAAACAACAAAAAATTTTGTGCTGACTGCGCTGCATGCGCTTGGCTCAGTGATTTGAAAACGCTGACACCCTTGGTTTAGTTGGTAGATTTGTACCTAATTTTGACATGAAATACCTTTTTTTCGACAGTCTAACAGCAAACGTTGCCTGATTTCGAGCTATTTTAAACTCTTCCCAATTACTTACTGATGGATTTCTTTTCCAATTTGGGTATTTTTTACATCGGTTCTTTATTGCCTGTTTTACATGAGTGGCGAACCACGGACACGAAGGGTTATTTAACCTTACCGTGCGCACAGGTACATGTGAATCGAAAACATGTTTTAACTCCGTATAGAAGAAATCCATTTTATCTTCGACGGAGCTAAAATACCAACACTCTTGCCATTGTATTTGCATTAAGTCATTAAATAAGTTTTCACTATTAATGGACTTATAATCACGAAAAGTAACATACTTAGGTGTATAAGTTCCATTTAAATTAATGTTTAGTGAGCAGAAAATAAAGTCATGATCTGACAAAAAAAAAATTTGATCAAACATATTAACTAAAGTAGTATCAGAAACAGCAAAAAAGTCAAGTAAATTAGGTGAAGCATTATTAGCAAAACGGGTAGGCATTTCAGTGATGACAAAATTTTATTCGAACCTCCATTCACAGCAAATATTCCATACGACCAATTGGTACCCGGAAAAAACTAAACCGTAAAAGTTCATGGAAAGTCCCAGTATTTTTTACTGATTTTTTCAGTAACTGTGCGCCCGTAAAGAAAAACCGTATTTTTTACTGATTACATACAGTAAACTTTTCAAAAAATATAAAAAAAAATTATATTGATGGTGTCGATCTTAAGACCTTTGTATTTCTAGGCAACGCTCTTACCACAGAGCTACTGTAGCATTTTCAGCTTAAAACTTTTTAAAATCTCAATCAGTAATAATTGAAATGTATTCTAAGCAAATACTGCAGAACTCACTGGTATTTTTTCATGCGACAAGTTTTTACTTTTCTATTCAATAGTTTTCACTGTTTATCTCCTTTTTGAAGTTTAAACCGTATATTTTACTTTCGTGTCATTACTTTTTCATGAAAATTCAGTACTGAAACAAATCGTAATTTTTCTTAAGATTATTATCACTTTGTGCTATTTGAAAATCAATTTTTCCGGATCATTTTTTTGCGAGTACAATATATTGACTTTGAAGATCCACCATTTCTTGCATCCGAAATTGCGTGTTATACATATATAAGCGATAGAACGATATGTTCAGCTTTTAAGTAGCACTTCACGACGTGTTATAGAGAAAAATCGCCTAGGGGTTATTGCAACGATTTTAGAAAGTCGATGTAAAGTGCCCAAAACAGAATGCAAGATTTCTAGAACTTTTTAATTAGACAATATATGACTTAAAAATGAATTGGCTGACATCGCGCTATTAGTTTTAAGTATAAATTTCATTACATTAATAGTAATTACTATAATTAATTTTTACTTTGTAGCATGCTTCACATGATTTTATCGAAACCATACTTTTTGCAGCCCTAAAAATATCAATTTGTGTTATGGTTTCAAGTTTGTATGTATCAGTTGATATTTAAGTAATTTTTTTCTCAATAAATAATTTTTACTTTTCAATAAATAAATGGCCTAAAGCAGTTTTAAAATTTATTTAATTTATTCCAATATTTCGAATTCCTCATTATCAAGGACTAGAAATAAAATACATTAATAAAACAATTTTTTAACAATCACTATCGATAAGAAAAAACTCACAAAATATTTAAAAATTAAAAAACTAAAGAACAAAACTTCGACATCAAAGACTGCAACTAACAAAAACACAAGAAAACATTGAACACCAAATAAGCTAAAAAAAATTATTGCACTTTAAAAAAATTGCACTGTTTTGGTAGCCCTCCAGTTGTCCAATATTTTGTTTCATTTGTGTTGTTTTTGGTCTATGCTGTGTTTTTAGCTTTGCTTTTTAGTCTTTTCCCAGCAAACATTTTCAATCGCGGAAGAATCGTATTCGATTCGCCTATGCGATTAAATCAATCGTCCACGACAGTTGCATTCGACTCTTCCGCGATGTTTCGGGCGTGAGTAATTGTCCGGCCGATTACGAATGTTTTAGAAGAATCCTCTAACAACTCCTTAAAATGAATCCGCAAATGATCCCCAGGAAGTCATGCGGCGACTCCCCAAGATGAATCTGCAAATGATCCCCAGGAAGGGTCAACAGACGACTCTGCAAGATGTTTTTTAAAGCGAAAAAAAAGCTTGAAAAAAAATCTAAAAAAAAATAAAATATAAAATGGCGACATAAAAATAATTTCATAAGAAATTGCTAATTTTTGTACAATAAACTGTCAAAATTTATGTGCCGTTAAAAATATAACGTGTAAACTACATTTTGACATTTTGCTCAAAATTCCGGGCCTCAGAAATATTGCCCTTTAGAAAAAAAAAATTATTAATTTTTTCGAAATTTCTCAGGAGCTGACATCATGTCGTAGTCGGCCATCTTGTATCGTGTAAAACTCGTCTGGAAGAGTTCTTGTTTATTCGTAAAGAAGTTCGATTTCAAACCATCGTCCAGTAGAGACTTAGTCGAATCTTTTTTTATTCGTTTTAGGCTTTTTTTTGTGAATTTTTTTTTTTGCACCAATCGATGGGGTAAGGTCGAAAATAGATTTTTACATGACCAGGGGTGTCGCTGACCCCGCTAAGTGACCGAATTGGGCCCATTTTGGTGAAAAATTTTTGCTGCACCAATCGATGGGGAAAGGTCGAAAATAGATTTTGGTCATAACCAGAGTTGGCTCCGGGCCCTCTAAGTGACCGATTTGGGCCCATTTTTGTGAAAAATTTTTATTGCACCAATCGATAGGGAAAGGTCGTAAATAGATTTTGGTCATAACCAGAGTTGGCTCCGGGCCCTCTAAGTGACCGATTTGGGCCCATTTTTGTAAAAAAATGTTATTGCACCAATCGATGGGGTAAGGTCGAAAATATATTTTGGACATGTCCAGGGGTGTCTCCGACCCCTTTAAGTGACCGATTTGGGTCCATTTTTTTGAAAAATTTTTATTGCCCCAATCGATGGGGAAAGATCGAAAATAGATTTTTTACGTGTCCAGTGGTGTCTCCGACCCCTCTAAGTGAACGATTTGGGCCCATTTTTGTGAAAAATTTTTATTGCACCAATCGATGGGGAAAGGTCGAAAATAGATTTTTTACATGTCCAGGGGTGTCTCCGACTCCTCTAAGTGACCGATTTGGGCCCATTTTTGTAAAAAAAATGTTATTGCACCAATCGATGGGGTAAGGTCGAAAATATATTTTGGACATGTCCAGGGGTGTCTCCGACCCCTCTAAGTGAACGATTTGGGCCCATTTTTGTGAAAAATTTTTATTGCACCAATCGATAGGGAAAGGTTGAAATAGATTTTGGTCATAACCAGAGTTGGCTCCGGGCCCTCTAATTGACCGATTTGGGCCCATTTTTGTAAAAAAAAATGTTATTGCACCAATCGATGGGGTAAGGTCGAAAATATATTTTGGACATGTCCAGGGGTGTCTCCGACCCCTCTAAGTGAACGATTTGGGCCCATTTTTGTAAAAAAATGTTATTGCACCAATCGATGGGGTAAGGTCGAAAATATATTTTGGACATGTCCAGGGGTGTCTCCGACCCCTTTAAGTGACCGATTTGGGCCCATTTTTTTTAAAAATTTTTATTGCCCCAATCGATGGGGAAAGATCGAAAATAGATTTTTTACATGTCCAGGGGTGTCTCCGACCCCTCTAAGTGAACGATTTGGGCCCATTTTTGCGAAAAATTTGTATTGCACCAATCGATGGGGAAAGGTCGAAAATAGATTTTTTACATGTCCAGGGGTGTCTCCGACTCCTCTAAGTGACCGATTTGGGCCCATTTTTGTAAAAAAAATGTTATTGCACCAATCGATGGGGTAAGGTCGAAAATATATTTTGGACATGTCCAGGGGTGTCTCCGACCCCTCTAAGTGAACGATTTGGGCCCATTTTTGTGAAAAATTTTTATTGCACCAATCGATAGGGAAAGGTTGAAATAGATTTTGGTCATAACCAGAGTTGGCTCCGACCCCTCTAAGTGAACGATTTGGGCCCATTTTTGTGAAAAATTTGTATTGCACCAATCGATGGGGAAAGGTCGAAAATAGATTTTTACATGTCCAGGGGTGTCGCTGACCCCGCTAAGTGACCGAATTGGGCCCATTTTGGTGAAAAATTTTTACTGCACCAATCGATTGGGAAAGGTCGAAAATAGATTTTTGCATGTCCAGGGGTGTCGCTGACCCCGCTAAGTGACCGAATTGGACCCATTTTGGTGAAAAATTTTTACTGCACCAATCGATGGGGAAAGGTCGAAAATAGATTTTTTACATGTCCAGGCACGGTGCTCTTGAAAAGTCGATAGGTTTTTTGAATACGTGGAGAAAATCTGTGAATGGGATTTCATTTGTATTAGTTTAGTGGTCTGAAAAATGCAAACCCCGAAATCGTAGCTGATCATCCCCGCGAAATATCGCAAAAACACATATCCCATATGAAATAACAAATAAATTCAGAAAAAAAACGTAACAATCACATATAAAAATAGTTATATGTAATGTATTTTGCAATGCTGAATCTGAATCCGGCCTTAAAATTGCTATATCTCATACGTTTTTTGAGATATCTTAGCATAAACAAGTAAAAAAGACCGTTTTTGCTATATTTTGAAGCTATATAACTATAGTATAGAACATTTATACGCAGAATTCGATACATTATCTGAAAGATCCAATCTTTTTCTTTAAAACCGCATTTAAATTACGTCAATAGTTTAATTTTTCTCCAAAATATCGTAGACTGAAATAATGACAAAACACGTTTTTTGCACTTTTTAACTTTTTAGGTTAGGATATCTCCGAGAAACATAAAGATATCGACATCATTTGAATTAGGTTTAGAAGATTAATTTCTGCATCAGAATTTACGGATATGGGGAAATCTCAGCAAGTGTGGCTTTTTCGAAAAAAAGAGTTATTTTTCAAACATGTGGCACCCTTTTTTGGACCGTGAATTATTAATTTAAGATGCACTAGAAGTATTTTACAGCCAGCGGTACTGACTTTTTTCGATCGCCTCCCCCAATATCGTCAAAAATCTCGCGTCACGGTGTTTGTGTTTGAACTCCTCTGAAACGGCTCGCCCGATTTTTATGAAATTTTTTATGTGTATTTGGTAGATATGGAAATCGGTTATAAAGTATATTTCATTCCGCAAGAGTGTATATTTAGGGTGGCCCTCATACAAAAATATTTTTTAAATCGGATTTTCTCACACACCGGTTAATCGATTCACATTAATTCTACACCACGTGGTTTTTATATTAAGTTGCACTGCTTTAACTATAAAACTTTTATTTAGGGTGGCCCTCACACATTTTTTTAAATCGTATTTTTTCAATTCACATGGAATTTGCCTTTTATATCAAAGGCACAGCTTAGGTTAAAAAACTTTTATTAAGGGTGCATATTTAGAGTGGCCCTCATACAAAAAAATTTTTTTAAGGTTATGCTGCACCGATTTTCATGAAAGTAAGCATGGAAATTGAAGGGAATATTTCTGAAGAAAAAAATTTAGCATTTATGAATATTTAGGGTGGCCTCTAATATAAAAATTTTTTTAAGGTCATATTGCTGCGCCGATTTAGCATCGCCAAATACATTAAAAATTACTATTTTAATTTTTGCTTGTTGTTTTTTTTATTTCCAACTTATTTTTATCTTTTCATAAGTTTTTAATATATTAAACAATCATATAATTCCGATACAGCTTCAAAAGGTTTCTGAATTTAAATAAAAAAAAAAAACAAAATTAAAAAAAAAAATCATCAAAATCGGACCTTTCCTTGAGGACTTCCTCATTTTGCCAGTTTTAAGTCTTTATTGACTCCACTTACTTACTTACTTACCCATTTTTATAAAATAAAGCAGAAGTTTTCACTTGTATTCAGAAAACAATATCTATAAACAATAAAAGCACTGCCAACCATTTGAGATTTTTTTCAAATTTTTACCCAGTCAAATTATAGTTTACAGGTGATCTCGGTTGACACTTGTCTCAATACTGGTCGAAATTTACCCAGTAACCATAAAAAATAGATTCTTAAGATCTTCAAAAGCGCGTAAAACCAAATAACTTCAAGTAACTATTACGGTTGGTACCCGACCTCCAACGAGCAATTGAGTGTCGGCATGTCGGGTGACCTTCGGAAATCTTCGGGTGTCACAGAAAACTATTAGCTAAGGTTTTTTGATAGTTCGCCATGCATTTTTTCCTTCTCGTATTCTTCGTTTTGAGTACGAAGCCTTCGGGAACCTTCGGGTATTTTAAAAAAAACTACCTGTTAAAGTTCTTTGACAGTTCGCCATCGATTTTTTCTTTCTCGCATACCTAGGTATTCTTCGTTTTGACTATGAAGCCTTCGGGTGATCTTCGGAAACCTTCGTGTATAGCATCAACACATTTCCATACCTGAGATACACTCATTCCCAAAATTTTAGCTGAATTGGCTTAGTAGTTCCTGAGACAATTTTGTGCCCTCAGATTTTTGTGCCCCTCAAAATACCATTTTTTTAGACGTAATTTCGCTTCTTCTCAAGTGTGTTACCACCGAACCAGTGATGGAACACCCTTTTATCTCGACATAACTTTTAGTCATAACATTAAGAAATCTTATTTCATTAGGAATATTGCGAAGAAATAATCGCCCCCAGAGCAGCATGTTAGAAACCGAAAATTACCAGATTTTAGGTAAAAACCATTCACACAACTTTGGAGACCCATATCTAGCGTTCTACCTGAGGCACATCAACGGGATGCAGTTTTTCTTACGTCTTAATATTCATGTTAAAGATACTTAAAGCCCAAAACAATTTGCTGACCCACCTCAAAAGTTATGGCTCAATAACGGAAGCGGCTTATTCAATTCACACTCAAAATTTGTGGATTTTGCTCGAATTTCGGCAAAAAAAATAAAAAATAAAGCTTCCAGGCGGTAGCACACGCATGTTTTTGTATTTAACATCATCCAATAAGTGTCCCAGACATGTTGGAATGGATGGGAAATGCAACGGGTGCTGACTCGGCGAACCGAGACCTATTCACACCGAAGTCCACACTTGCTGAAATTTCCCCATATATCGGGTATCTGAACTTTTCTGACCAAATTTTTTTTACAGATAAAAAGATCATATTTAGTATTATCTAAAATATCATTATCTCAATTTTGCCCCATTGTCATTTTGAACGGCTCATATATTATATATATGTACAAATATACATTAGGGTGGGCCAAATTGTATGGACGAAATTTTATCGACCTCGGCTACCCCCCTATGTGAAAGTTCATTCAATTCTATGAATATTTGCCCAAGAAACTATACATCTGCGTTCAACTTTAGTTCGGCGCATTTTTGATCGAAAATTTTACCTTTTATTAATACTTTTTTTTTATTTTCATACTAAATTTTAAAAATTTTTATAAAGACAAAAATAACGTCGTTATTTGATTTGGCTAGTATTCTGTCAGTAATCAATTAAATTGGGTTCTGTTTACATAAAAAGTTCACTTGATGGTGTGGAATTGATGCTATATATTTAAAAAAGTGATATGGGTCAAATAGCCGATTATTATGACCGACTTTCAAAATAAACGTTTCACATTTTTGGATGAATTTTTTCAAACAAAACACCAACCTAGGCTGAAAGTTCATTCAATTCTATGAATATTTGCACAAGGAACCATACCTCTACGTTCAACTTTAGTTCGGCGCATTTTCGATTGAAAATTTTACCTTGCGTTTAATATTTATTTTTATGCTTAGTTTTCAAAATTCTTATAGAGACAAAAGTAATATCATAATATGTTTTGGCTGGGGTTCTGTTTTTATGAAAAGTTTACTTGATAGCGTGGAATTGATTATATTTATTCCAAAAAATTATATCGGTCAAATAACCGATTTCAAAATAGACGAGTCATATTTTTACATGGATTTTGGGTATATTGTTCTGCAAAATTAAAAAAAGCGGCTAATTTATTTCCTTAAACTGCCACTAGATGTTGCCCTCGAAAAAAATGAGTATCAGATTCGGCATCATAGCATACAAAAATACTTGGGTTGGTGTTTCGATTGAAAAAATCCATGTAAAAATATGACTCGTTTATTTTGAAATTGGTTATTTTACCGATATATGTAAATTTTTTGGAATAAATATCATCAATGCAACACCTTCAAGTAAACTTACCGTAAAAACAGAACCCAATTTTATGGATTACTGACAGAACACCAGCCAATTAATATTATGATATTACTTTTGTCTCTATAAGAATTTTGAAAATGAAGTATAAAAATAAATATTAAACGCAAGGTAAAATTTTTAATCGAAAATGCGCCGAACTAAAGTTGAACGTAGAGGTATGATTCCTTGGGCAAATATTTATAGAATTGAATGAACTTTCAGCCTAGGATGGTGTTTTGTTTGAAAAAATTCATTCAAAAATATGAATCGTTTATTTTGAAAGTCGGTCATAATAATCGGCTATTTGATCCATATCAATTTTTTAATATATAACATCAATTCAAAACCATCAAGTGAACTTTTTATGTAAACAGAACCCAATTTAATTGATTACTGACAGAATACCAGCTAATTCATATAATGACATTACTTTTGTCTTTATAAAAATTTTTAAAATTTAGTATGAAAATCAAAAAAAATATTAATGAAAGGTAAAATTTTCGATCAAAAATGCGCCGAACTAAAGTTGAACGCAGAGGTATAGTTCCCTGGGCAAATATTCATAGAATTGAATGAACTTTCACATAGGGGGGTAGTCGAGATCAGTTTTCAGATCGGCCCACCCTAATATACATATATTTATTAGAGCGCCCACAAGATATATGAAATGTGCAACGTTGTGAATTTGTTTCTCCCCGTTCATTTCCTGAAAGTATAGGTCAAAAAAATAAGATCTCAAAAAAAAATTAGGAATCGGTAGTGGAAAAAAACCAGCCGGTTTTCGATTAAAGGTCAAAAAATTTACTAAAAAAAGGCAAAGGTCTCTTTGACTGCCCTTTACTTCGAAATTATTAATTTTTTTGTGTTGTTTTCAAGACAACTTTTGTAGGGAATGACTAGATCAACATTATCTTCTTAAAAAGTTTTGGTCCAAAAATTAAATTAGTTGCTGTTACGGTGCAAAAATTTAAATTTTTTAAGAAAATTTTCATGACTTTTTTTCTAGAAATTTGTTTTTTGTAATTTTTAAAGGGCGGAATATTTGTTCTGGAATTTTTATATTGTAGAGGATAAAGTGTTTATTAATTTAATTTTTTTAAAATATTAAGTTTTAAGGTATGGAGCCGATCTCAAAGTTGGAAAAAATTTAAGTATTTTAATTTTTTTCTTTTAATTGCTACTTTATTGAATGCAAGAAAATGTATTTCTAGTTGTTATTAAATGCATCATTTAGAACTGCTTTTTGCCTTCAATATGAACTATGAAATGGGTTTGTGCGATTTTTCTTTAAAAAGTTATGACCATTTTAAAATGACATCATAAAAGTTAAAAAAAAATTATGTATGGATTTTCTATAGCATTTGCCATATTACTATATCTTTTATAATGTTATTTTAAAATGATCATAACTTTCTAAAAAAAAATGATACAAGACCATTCTATAGCTCATTTTGAAGGAGAAGAACAGTACTAAATGACGCATTCAATAGAAAAGATCAAAATGATTTCGTGCGTGTTTTTTGAACATTAGGGGTAGATATCTCACAAACCATAAGTGATAAAGTAATTTTGCGTCCAGTTACGGATTAAGCATTAATAAATACGTTCAAAATGACTATTTTGGTTTTGGTTTGTAGTGTTTTTTTTAAAATACCTTTTTTCGACCTCATTTCAAAAACCATTCGATGAACCGATTTTGAAAACTTATTTTCTTATTCAGTTAGTGCTCACTGAAACGAAAATAAAAGCTATTTTCATGTTCAGCGACTCCAAATTAGTTTCGAAAATATGACTACCAAAATGATTTCTTATCAAATTGGAAAAATACATTTTTTTCTTAACTTTGAAACGGGCTCCATTTCTTAAAAACTAATATTCTTAAATAATTTTTTTTAATTAATTAACATTTGATTCCCTACAACATAAAATTTCCAGAACAAATATTCCGCCTTTTGAAAATTACAAAAAAACCAATTTATAGAAAAAAAGTCATGAAAATTTTCTTAAAAAATTCAAAATTTTGTACCGAAACAGCAACAAATTTAATTTTTGAACCAAAACTTTCTAAAAAGATAATGTTGGCCTAGTCATTCTCTACAAAAGTTGTATTGAAAACATCACAAAAAATTAATAGTTTCGACTTGCCTTTTTTTAGTCAATTTTTCGACCTTTGATCGAAAACCGGCTGGGTTTTTTCCACTACCGATTCCTAATTTTTTTTTGAGATCTTATTTTTTTGACATCTTATTTCAGGAAATGGACGGGGAGCAAACAAAATCAGAATTTCGCATATATGGGCGCTCTAATATTTATGCATATAAACAATATATACATTAGAGAGGATCAATTCATTTTTTAACTTGGTAAAAACTCCTAGGGACCACATGAGGCGCCTTAAAATCGTTTGAAATTTCCTTCGAAAAAAAAAAAATTTAAACTTTTAAATTTTTTATAGCGCATAAAAATACCTTTCCAACGCATGTCTGCTTTTCAAGATACGGCTAGCCATTCTAAAGTTATGACCTTTTGAATGAAAGCAGATTCTGAATTTAGTACCTACGTATATATGAACAAACGAAATATTTGTTCAGCTAATTTAGAAGCAAGTAATTTAGTAGGTTTATTCACTAAATCCGAAATAGAGTGGTCATTTCTCATCCGATCTTGGACCGCGAAGGCTCAAATTTTTTGTAATAAAATACGTTATTAATGAAAATAATGAAATTTTAACTTTCTAAATTTTTCAGTCCGGAAATGGGTTCCGTATAATATTGAGAGATATTCTTTCATTAAAGGCTTATTACTTGGATAGAAGGGACTAAATTTAAAAATGATTGGAATACGGATTTTTGGTGGTAGTTTTAGCTATCCGTATCAAATGACAAAAAATAAATTTACTATATGCTGTTTTAGTTATTAAGCTTTAAGTAGGTCTCAAAAAAGTGTTTTCTTCACTTTTGGGAGGGAAAAACTCAAGATTTTATTACAAAAATTTTGAGCCTTCGCGGTCCAAGATCGGATGAAAAATGACCACTCTATTTCGGATTTAGTGAATAAACCTACTTAATTACTTGCTTCTAAATTAGCTGAACAAATATTTCGTTTGTTCATATATACGTAGGTACTAAATTCAGAATCTGCTTTCATTCAAAAGGTCATAACTTTAGAATGGTTAGCCGTATCTTGAAAAGCAGACCTGCGTTGGAAATGTATTTTTATGCGTTAAAAAAAAAATTTAAAGTTTAAATTTTTTTTTTTTTTCGAAGAAGATGTGATTTTTAATACACTTTGTATGAAGTTTTCAACTGACTTCATTCAAGTGTCATAGCTTTAGAATGGCTAGTCGTATCTTGATGAATAGATCCTCATAAGAAAGGTATTTTTATGCACTATAAAAAATTTAAAAGTTAAAATTTTTTTTTTTTCGAAGGAGATGTGATCTCTAATACATTTAGTAAAAATTTTTCATATATCTTCATTCAGAAGGTCATAACTTTAGAACCCGATGAATTTTTTCCATAGGTTGATAAAACGCAGCAACACCTTTCCAAAGAAGCCAAGATCATTGTACTGCAATAAATCGTTTAGAAGATCTAAATTTTCAAAGACAATCTCGCAGTAGAAAAAAACACTCAAAACTTCAAACGATTTTAAGGCGCCTCGCAATTCACCGCAAATATATGGTCCTCAGGAGCTTTTTACATGAAATTTGACGTAGAATCCGAAACTGGATGTTACCAGGTCAAAAAATTTAGTTTCGAAAAATTTGATCCGCTCTTATATACATACATAATACTTATTTAAGAAACTAATTACAAATTATATGTTTTGATTGGGGGTTAAACCATAAAATATTCTTGATAGTGATGATGCATATAAATTTTTATAAATTTTCGAATTCTTTTACGAAATCAAGCTTCAGTATGACAAAACGAATATCCCACTTTAAGAATTTTTATATTTCGATGAAAATTGCGATTTCTGGGTGGTTTTGAACTTGAAGTCCCCAGTGTGCGCTGGAGTGATTCGTGAGCACCTTTCTTCTTTGTGCTATATTTCCTGGACAAAGAGTTTGGAAGATCAATTGTAGGAAACTCTTATGAGTATTTTCTTCAATTGTTTATTCAAAAATGCTTTCTTCAGGTGGTCAAAATCACAAAAAAGTAAACCAGTAAACCAGGAAAATTTTTTTTTTCAAGTTTTTTAAAATTTTTTTTGCATGTGTCGAAAGATCATGTTTTGTACTATCTAGCGTTAGGAGGTATTTCTATATATGTGGAATAAAGTGGCACTTCCACTGATTTTTCCAAGTGAACAAAATGTAAAAAAATATATCAAAAATTCAGAGCTCTGGATAAAAGGTAAGAACCGCTAAATTCAATTCACGTGGTGTTTTATTGTGGCTAGTTATGTGAAATTATATCATTTATAAATATATAAATAATAAAATGCAAAAAAAAATGGTTTGGTAGGCCGATTTTATGGCAATGAAAACAGCCGCAATTTAAAGGTATCGTGGCAGATTCAAAAAAAGAAAAAGTTTTTAATGGCACTTTAACCGCGATCTAATTTAACGGCAATTGCATTTCTGACGAACAGACTATGGATACATCCTGACTACACTTAAGTTTGAGCAATTTTTAGAAGCCTTCTTTCTCTAAAAGACCATAATATATGTGTAACGTGGCAGAGGTTTGTCACAGTAAATTTTATATTTCGTTTTTTGATTTCAATCGCCAATTTGTCGCACAGGATCGCCTCACCCAGGCTGAAATGAACAAAGATTACACCGAAAAGCTCAAAAAAATTGTAACATTTGAGCAATATAAGAAGAAAAGTGCCGCTGCCATGCGATTGTATAACGTAATAAGTGAAAAAGTGGGCGTGGCACTTATTTAATTTCACCTTTTTTCCACCCACCGTATGGTATTTATGTTCGCCATCCTTCCATTAATTTTCATCAAAATAGCTTGCATAGTTTGTGAGATATGTATTAAAATCTAAAACCATGAAATCATTAATCCTTTGTATGGCGTTGAAAAAACCCTTTTTTGTAATGGCCTATATTTCGTAAAAAAGTAATACAATCTAAAAATAGCGTCAGTATGGCTTCTTGTGAATACATTTGGCTATCCAAATCCATTGAAAAAAATCAATGATACCCTTTTCTGCTTTTGTAATGTAGTTTTAAGTAGAACCCAAAACAGTGATTTTTTCATTTTTAAGCAAGGATAACTCAGGATCCAGACATGATAAAAAAAAACCAAACTCAGATTCGTAACTAGTAAGGGTGTAAATTTTGGCCTGGCCAAAAAATAAATACCCTACACTGCAGTATTTTGAAAAGTTTGCTTATATGGGAGGTGCCACGCCCTCTTGTCCGAGTACACCCAGTTTTTGTTCAGAGCTTGCATTTATAGTTTTTAGTGTCAGAGTGAAATTTAATTGGATTATCTCAAAAAACTCTTTCAGTATAGCATTTTGAATCTTTTGCTTATATGGGAGGTGCCACGCCCCCTTGTCTGATTTCACCCAGTTTTTGCTGAGAGCTTTCATTTATAATTCTTAGTGTCTGAGTCAAATTTGGTTCGAATATCTCAAAAAACGCTTTCAGTATAGCGTTTTGAAGCTTCTGCTTATATGGGAGGTACCACGCGTCTTGTCCGAATTCGCTCAAATTTTTATCAGAGCTTGCGCTTACAATTCGTAGTACTTATATGTATTGTGGTTGCATTGTCGTGAAAAATACTCCTAAAATTGCATTTTGAATATAATTTTTGTATGGGCGGTAGGCGTGTCCGTTGACCGATTTTCCTCATTTTCAATCCCCCGAGCTATCTTTGATGACGAAGGCAGTGTACCAAATTTCATTGAATTATCTTGCTCAGTTTTCCCAAAAAGTGTATTTCAACACACAGCCAGCCAGCCAGCCAGCCACCCAGCCAGACAGACGGACATGGCTATATCGACTCAGGAGGTGACGCTGATCAAGAATATATATACTTTTCTATACCTGCCACGCCTCCTTCTCTGCGTTACAAACGGAAGGACAAAGTGAATATACCCTGGGTGTAGGGTATAAAAAGCAGATTTAAGTCCATCATAAACGGCTATAAAAAACTAGGACGGAAAACCATGGTAGGCCTGGATCGGGTGTAGGGGATTTAAAAAAAGTGGACCGTCGCAGATTCTAGCATCATCCTATTTTTAGTAACTTGGAGTCCTACCAATAAGAATCTAGGCTCAGATTGCGGTTCTCATATTTTTTATACTCAAGTCCGTCTGGCGCCTAACCTAATGAGAAACTTGGGTAAAATTAAGCTTAAGGGAGGTTTAACGAAGTAGGCATACATGATTTAATGCTCTTTTCATTCTGTTTGTCGTTACGAACATTCACAAGGGTATGAATACATTTTTTTATACAATTTTTCAGACGGTGTAACGTGGCAGATTTTGTATGTCACGTGGCAGAGACAATGTTTTTGCTCTTAAATTATTTCCAGATAAGCTTAATAGACCATCATGAATGCAGTTCTCTTTATTCATCTTTCATTTCTAACACATAAAAATTTGTGATCGATCGGTTGGGTAGAAGCGCAGAATTTTTGATGAATGTATGTGTACCTCAAAAATGACTTCCAAATTTGTGTCACGTGGCAGAGAAGTTTGACTGCTAATAACACGAAAACCACACAATTTATAATAATTCTTTGTTCGAAGGAAATGTGTATCTCAAGAAGCTTAATAACATAAAATTCTTATATCATGAACATTTCACTTATTTAACATAGATATGACCAAAAAACAGCGTGCGAATGTCACGTGGCAGATTTTGAGATTGACCAGGTAATATTTGAACTGCTTCTTTTTTTTTTGTAACCACTAGAGTAGAACGGGGTAATGTCGTGCAGGAGGTAATGTCATGCACTGGCTGTTTTAGCCCAAAGAATTGAATGATTTACCAACTGTTCGTAAGGTAGGGACTTGCTGACCTTCTGAGCTTATGCATATAATACTAGCAATTTTCACCAGTTCAAAACGCACGCTTTCGGGACGATAAAAGTGTTTTTTCTTCGGGTCAGAAAAATAATTTTCCTTGCGGGAAAATATACCAGGTAAGTGTTTTCTGAAACGAAATATTCTGCCAAAGAAAAGAAGTATTTGGTTTTCGAAAAAAAATTTGGGCTTCACCGAGATAGAAGTTGACCTTTAAAACGACCATTGGGGTAATGTCGTGCACATTCACATACACAAACACAATTTCTCGCTACAAAAATGTTTTTACACATGAATGTAACCAATGAAATTATCTTTCGATCGGATGCTTATTCGTTGCATTCGCTTGAGATGTACGGCTTTACGAGCATGTCAAAGTTGAGTGCACGACATTGCCCCGTTCTACTCTACACAACATATTATGTATTTCACACTTGTATAATAATGAATAAATACATGACAATGCTAAATCTCCTCTAATAGAACCGCTACCTATAATTTCTCACACATTTTGGTACCTTTACTATACTCGGAAAACAATGCACGACATTTCCCCACAAATTTTGAGGGGGGTAATGTCGTGCACATTTTTTTTTTCTTCACTTACGCAAATTTTGTTACACATGGATGTAACCAACGAAATTATCTTTCGATCGGATGCTTACTCGTCGAATTCGCTTGAGATGTACGGCTTTACGAGCATGTCAAAGTTGAGTGCACGACATTGCCCCGTTCTACTCTACTACAGATTTGAAAGATGGATTCTACATGAGACTAATATTCTCTAATATTTACGACCCAAAATTAAGTTTACGTGTCCCGTTATTTTGGTATGTCAATTTCACGTACTCTTGATGTAATAAAAACAACATTACACAATTGAACTAAAAATATTTATTCAACAATCCTTACCTTTTTTTTAATTTTATTTTAAGCTCAACATAATGATACTGGACGGTATGAAATCAAATGTAAAAATAAACATGGTGCATTCGCTTCGTCTGGTTGGCTAGATGTTTTGTCTAAGCCAGAGATAATTGGTCTCAAGAGTCTCAATTGTTTACCTTATGAAACTGCATGTTTTGATGTGGTTGTTGAAGCCAACCCTAAACCTAAAATTTCATGGACAAGAGGTAGTGAAAATCTTTCGAACAACGATAACTGCGAAGTAATTGCCGATGTTGATGCTGAAAAGTATAGATTAGTTTTTCAGTCTGTCTCTCCTAATGATGGAGGGAACTACAAGTTGACAGCTACAAATAGCCAAGGCACAACCGAACAGGAGTTTAAACTAAACGTTCATGGTAAATATGTCTAATGACATGGTGTTAATACGAAATTGTTCTAATTGTTTAATATTCAATAGTTGAGAAACCAACATTCATGACAGCACCTGAGGATCAAGTTATTCACGACTTCAGTTCAGCAAGTACTAGGGTTCGTGTACATGGTGTTCCTCAGCCTTCAATTGAATGGAAAAAAGATGGCAAAACTGTGGACTTTTCGGCATTAAATGATAAAACTAATGAAAGTTTATATAAAGTCGAATTTAATGCTGTTTCTGATGACCAGATGACAAGCGAGTTTGAGATAGTTCAATTTAAACAAAGCGACGCTGGGGTGGTAAGTAAGGGCTTCTTCCTAAACGTCAGTTGCTTTGTATTGCAACAGCATTTTCATATTAAAAATATCGCATAGTTTTAGGAACTTTCGAATTTCAAAATCCATATGAATCAGCAAATCAGAAACACTGTTGATGCTTTTGATACACTTTGCTCTTAATAAATAGTATAGTAAATAGAAACCTAAAAAATAATGCAATATTTTGTACATAAAAAAGCTGTCGTAATACATTCCAACTGACGTTTAGGAGGACGGCCTAATTAACACAAAAGTATAAAATGGTATAAACTATTGAAGGTTGTATCTAGGATTAGCCTACTACGGGGGTGCTAAAGTCGGTTAATAAAAACATGTGCGATTATACTTAAAAAAAACCAAAATTTTGCGTCCATCTAATTTTTACCTAAATTTATTTCAAATTTAAATAGTATATATAGCTTAATACTTCTAACGTTTTCTAAAAAAGTCATATCGTCAGCTTTATGCGAAAATGTGCTACGTCCGTTTTTGCGTAAAAAAAAAAATTTACATCAAAATTTCATGTTTAAACGGTGAAAAGTATAAGAATAGAAAAAGTGCAAAGTCCTAAATTTTCAAAGAAAAGTCTATTTTTAGTTATAACATTTTTTTACTTTGTTCATGGAATTAAGTCGATAGCACTAAGTCTTGTGACGAAATTTTTTTTTCCATCAAAATGGTTAATAAATACTATCTATCAGTCAGGCTAGTTGCATTACGATTTTAGAAAATTAGAATAAATTTTAAGTCAACTTACCATAATAAGGTAGTAACCACTTTCTCATTCCATCAGGCGAATCTTTTACCAAAATTTTACTGTCCTAGCTTAAACGAAAATACTGAAAACGGTGGTAGCAAATTATCCTATCTGCAAAATGTTTGAAAATTTTCATTGTAAACTATCCTAAGTTGAGACGTGATAGTTTAAAATTAATTTTTATACCCTACATCCAGGGTGTATTCACTTTGTCCTTCCTTTTGTAACGCAGAGAATGAGGCGTGGCAGGTATGGAAAAGTATATATATTCTGGCTGGCTGTCTGGGCGTGGAAATACATTTTTTGAGAAAAATGAGCAAGATAATTCAATGAAATTTGGTACTCTACCTCCGTCGTAAAAGTTAGCTCGAAGGATTGAAAATGAGCGAAATCGGTCAACGACCATGCCTACCGCCCATGCAAAATGTAACTTTAGGAGTATTTTTAATGACAATGCAACCGAAATACATATAAGTACTAGAAATAATTAGCACTAGCTCTAAGCAACAACTAGGCAATTGCGAACGAGAGGGCGTGGCACCTCCCATACTAGTAAAAGTTTCAAAATGCTATACTGAAAGAGTTTTTTGAGATAATCCAACTTAATTTCATTTAACTCAGACAGGGCGTGGCACCTTCCATATAAGCACAATTTTCGAAACACTGCAGTGTAGGGTATTTAATGTTTGGCCAGGCCAAACTGCGAGCAAAACTAACGATACAAAAGCTGAGGTCAAAAGTGGATACGGAGAGAAAGGGTAAAAAAAAAATTGGAAACTATCAAGGAGGCGTTTTGGACCTTTTCTCATTGGTTGGGTCAATACAATGTTTTATGAAATATAAGTTCAAAACTCATTAGAGAGGTCTGCGACACACTTGGTATGCCACAAAATCTTTTTTCGACGTTTTACTATCGATTTGTGCAGTAAATTTGCTTAAAAAAATGGTTCCAAAACTCCTGAGAAGGGTCGGGCACATTTCTGATAATTTCCAAAATTTTTCTTCAACAATTCTCAATTCTGCAGGTAATTTTTTTATAAAACTTGACCTTACTCTTATGTTAGGGGTCAGGCACAATCCTAATAGTTTCCAAAACTTATTTCCGACTTATTCCAATCATTGTCACTTTTGCTCTAAGCGCTTTGTAAGGTAAATTCTTGTTTTCAGCTGCCTGCCGAATCTTTTGAAACGAAAATTCATTGTAAGCCATCATAATATGATATTGTCCAAATTTGAGATAGGGTAGTTGCATTTAAATTTTTTGAAATACAGTTTGTCAAGAAAGTCTTTTTACATTGAAAATAAATTCATATTTTCAACTTATTAAGCAAAAAAAAACATACTTCTTACACTTTTGCCAAACTTTTTTTTATGAACAATAGTTGCTTACTATATTTAAAAAGGATTCGTGAAAAAAATTTGCAAATTCAATGCAAAATAAAAAAGAAAATCAACAAAAACAAATAATACTCGATTTTTGAAGTGTCAAGAAAGTCTTTTTACAAATAAAAAGAAATGTTTTTATGTTAAATTTTTAGTATCTTCCTTGTTTACAGCCATCTTTGAATGA
The DNA here is from genome assembly GCA_951812925.1 of Calliopum simillimum. Taxonomy (NCBI): domain Eukaryota; kingdom Metazoa; phylum Arthropoda; class Insecta; order Diptera; family Lauxaniidae; genus Calliopum; species Calliopum simillimum. Next base: position 58,624,717 of record OX638370.1, on the reverse strand, counting down.
CCACCATAGTCGCTAATGCTTTCGATCATTACGCTGACAGAATTTGAAATGGGGTTTTTAGTCCCTAATAAACCCGAATTGTCAAGTTTTTTAATGCAAAATGGTAACACATTCTTTCCACTTCATGGTTGTGTCTATAAAAGATAAGTTTCTACTCCTCTGCCACCTCCAAGTCATAATAATAAATTTTTAAATTTTAACGGTAGGAATAATGTTGTGATGTTAAAATTGAAAAATTTAGTATTATGACTTGGAGGTGGCAGAGGAGTAGAAACTTATCCTTTAAAGACACAACCATGAACTCGAAAGAATATCTAACCATTTCACATTAAAAAACTTGACAATTTGGGTTTATCAGGGACCGAAAACCCCATTTCAAAATCTATCAGCGCAATGATCGAAAGCATAAACGACTATGGTGCGAATGTGGCTTCAGTTTAACTGTGACAAAGTGATGGATGCATTAGTCCAAAGTCCCGACTATAATCCTATCGAAAATTTGTGGGTCTATTTTAAGAAAAAGGTCGCTGAAAGGCAACCAAATACCGAACTTCATTTGAAAATACAATATTGGAAAAGACCGAGTAATTACAACCTGAAAAAGTTGGTTCCTTCTATGCTTATGGTGGTCATTCAAAGATGACTGTAAACAAGGAAGATACTAAAAATTTAATATAAAAACAATTCTTTTTATTTGTAAAAAGACTTTCTTGACACTTCAAAAATCGAGTATTTTTTGTTTTTGTTGATTTTTTCTTTATTTTGCATTGAATTTCCAAATTTTTTTTTCATGAATCCTTTTTGAATATAGTAAGCAACTATTATTCATAAAAAAAAGTTTGCCAAAAGTGTAAGAAGTATGTTTTTTTTTTTGCTTAATAAGTTGAATATATGAATTTATTTTCAATGTAAAAAGACATTCTTGACAAACTGTAACTAAAAATTTTGATATAAAACAAAAAGACCTATCTTTGAAAAGTTTGTTTCTCTTTTAAGTTAATGGTATGTACTTGGTTAAAAAAAGCAATGCCATCTAAAAAGCCTTAATTAGAAAATTATTCAGAAAAAAAATTTTTAAATCATTTAAAAAATCAAGGTAGAGAGCAAACAACTCTCCTGAAAAGTAATAATGTGATAGGATACTGAACAATTGACACGACGATATAAAGTGCATTAATTGAAGTGGACTACAAAATTACTACAAACTGTTAGTATTAAAAATAAAGACCTTTTTTTTTGTTTTGCTCTTTTTAATATTTTTAATTTTATTTTGGAACTATTTTTCACTATATCCGGTTTTTTAAAATCAAAAAGTTGGCAAGCCTGGTCACGAACGACAAATCGGTCATTTACTAAGATTTTAAGAACACAATATGGCCCTTTATATTTTGGGACAAACTTTTTATTAGTTCCAACTGCAGTATCAATTTTTTTTAATGTACGAGTTTCCACCTGTCCTTTGAACTCATTACCAAGCGGACAATCTAGTCTTTAAAGTTCTTGATAATAGGCTATCATTCTCACAGCAGCTTTCCTCTACTGTTAATTTTATTGGAAGTATACGTGTAACTGAAATTATGTATATTCTTAATCAAAGGAGTCTCATTTTCGGACAATCTGTATTAATATTTGAATCTATAATAGCCTTTTGGATGGCAGTTTTTAATTTATAGGTGATGCCTTGAAGTCGTCTACATCAATTAAATCATAATCATCCGACTCACCGTCTAAATTGTTGTTTCACTATCCTTTTATTTTTTGTAAAACGGAGTTAAATTTTTAATTTCAAATATTACCGAAATACCGGTATTTGGTATAATTTAATACCGGTATTTGGTATAATTTAATACCGGTATTTGGTATAATTTAATACCGGTATTTCGGTATCGAATTTTGGTCCGGGATACCGATATACCGGTATTGTATTCCCTTAACAGTACTCACTATTAATGGTGTAGTTGAGCCATTTGTATTTATGTATTTGTATATATTCTCCTTTAACTTCTAGGAGGAGCATAGGGCCGATATGAAACATCTCCATTTAATGCGATACCTTTCGATGACTTTGATCTCTCTTTCCCGATTCTTGGATTTCGCTTTCCAGCGACCTTTTCCAGTTGGTTTTGGGTCTGCCACGTCCTGTACTGCCTTGTGGATTCCACTCAAGAACTTGGCGACAAATTTCGCTATGTGGTTTCCGGAGAGTGTGATCAATCCATCTCCATTTGCGCAGCTTTACGTCGTTTGCTATAGCCCACTGCGAGGCCACCAAACCTTTAGTATACGCCTTAAGCATTTGTGGACGAATACTTGCAACTTGTTCGTTAGTTGTTCAGTAACAAGCCATGTTTCGCACCCATATAACAAAACCGATTTCACATTCAAATCAAAAATGCGCACTCTCGTTATATTTTTTTCAGTTGAGCAAACGCGCCTTTTGTTTTGCTATTCTAGAGTTGATATCCTCTTTTGCTCCACCATCCATGGAGATAATGCTGCCTAAATACGTGAAGTTATCGACGTTTTCGATGTCATCACTGCCAGCTCTAAAGGTGATGTCATTTCTGTTTGCGTTTAGCTTCATGCTTTTAGTTTTGGATACGTTGATTTTTAGGCCGGCCTTTTGTGATTCCAAGACAACGTCTTCAGTTTTGCTTTGCATATCTGAATGTTTGGACGGTAAGAGGCAGATGTCGTGAGCGTAGTCGAGATCTTCTAGATGTTCAGTAAAGTTCCATTGGATACCCCTTTTGGCCTTATTAAGAGCTTTATCTAGAATATCGCCAAGAACGATAAGGAAGAGAGATGTGGATAATAAACACAGTGCTATAGTCTATCGAATCGATCGAGTTTTTAGTTAAAATGTGGCAGCAAGTATTATCAAATTGCGATAACTTATGAACCGTGAGTTGCACGAGAAAAAGTGTCCAGATTTTTTTTATGGAGAGTCATATGCTCTACAAGTAATTTTCATTATATGTATGTAAAAAAAAATTTACCGTTTACAAGTAATTTATTAAAAACCGATTTTTTTTACGTTTATTGTTTATTGCGTAAAGAAAATTGGTTTCCCCGTGAGACTCACGGTTCATGAGTTATCGCAATTTGATAATGCTTGTGGCTACATTTTGAGAGGCAACCCATCAAAAATATATTCTTCCATTCCTAAATATATGTAAAAATTAGGTTTTAACTAAAAACTCGATCGATACGTTTTTTTACTGCCGGATCTTAGACTATATTATTTAATACTACTCACAGAATTATTACATTGAATACACGACTGACTTGTTGTATAAATAAATAAAATAAAATAATTAAAAACTGTTCACTAACAAAAATTTTTTAAAACACGAAAACTAGAAACACTTATTATTGCTGCTGCCCGATTGCTAATGCATATACTTTGCATGTTTTGTCTATGTCTTCTTTTGTGTTCATCGCTGTTGTCATTTTTTGCTGTGTTCTTTAGCTTTCTAGAGTATATCTCGTTCCATATTTTTTCTTTTTTTTTTTCTTTCTTCTTGTCTAGAATGTTGACTTCGTCGAAGGTATGCTCATTCTCAATCATATATTCAGCTAGTGCTGTTGTCATTTTTTCATTTCTTACATCTGCTTTATAGTCCGCTACTCGTATGTCTAAGTGTGCGATCAGAGTAGCCGCTATTAGCAAAGTTGCGCTCAAGGCAACGCTTGACCTTGAAAACAGTGTAGAACGATTTGTATGAAAAAATGGCAGCGTGATCATAGTGAAAGCGTGGCGATGCTACAACTGTAGCGCATAGCCGCTTTGGAAGTGTTTTGTTGCGCTGCAAATGTTTTGTTTTGCATTTCTTTGCATATTTCCAGTTGAATCTGAGCAGGAAAATGAAAGAATAGATAAAACAGAGGTCAATAGCAGAAAACAAACATAAAAATTCAAAGAAAATCGTGAAGCGACTTTGTGTTTTGATTTTTTTTTAATTGCTTGTATTCCTTGCATCTCTCTCACTGATTTTTCGCACTTGCTTCTCTTTTGCACTCATTGCAAAGGATCGCAGAACCAATCATTTGTTTTTTTTTTTTATTTTATTTGTTTTGCACTTGAAAATGAAATGAAAGCAAAACTACAAAATAATAAAAAGAAGCAACAATTGCAACAACAGCAAAAATGGAAAATAAAAGAGACAAAGCAGCGATCAATATTTGCATCAGCATTCTTCTGCTGTGATCCTTTACAAAGAATTTTGCATTGCAATACAAAAAAAAAAAAACGAGGAAATGTTTACCGTTATAGCTTATAGCAGCGTTAAGCGGCGCTTGGAGAAAAAATATGATTGCGAGTTGCTGGTTTCTGCAACGCAAAATTCTTTGAATGAATGAATTCAACAGTAAATGATCGTCACTTTGCTTTCAATTTTCTTCATCTTTGGTTTACTTTTCTTTGTTTTCTTTATACTTTCTGAGCAAATTACATTTTTACATAGAAATTTGAACCAAATTATTACAATTTATTTTAAACCTACAGTATGCATTTAATTGCAAAAAGTCACAAATGCAATTTTTTTTTATTTATGTAGGTTAGGGCTGTTCAAGGAAAAATTTTTTTTTGAATTTCTTAGATATACTTTGGCATCACGTTCTACATCATGACAGAATATCCCATGCATTTTTTCAGATTTTCAAATGCATTTTAAAAGGTGGCTCAAAGCAAAAATATATTTTTATTATTTTTTCTTACAAAAAAAGTTCACATGGCAAAAATGCTTCGAATCATCCAAGGAACAAGTGTGAATTGTTTTTTTTTTTTTAATTCATTTTTAGAAAAAAATTTTTTCTAACGTCATTTTTAATAAACTTTTTAAAAAAAAAAAAAAACAATTCACACTTGTTCCTTGGATGATTCTAAGCATTTTATGCCATGTGCACTTTTTTGTAAGATGCCTCCCTCTTGAGTAAAAATGCGTTTTGCCTTTCACGGGGCTGCATTACTATGTTTCAAACGTTATATCATCGAGCCCGCTGGCCCAAAAGAGTCTTAACATGTCTTGTCTTGAAGGTTTTTAAGAGCTCTATCGAATGAGATCTTGTAAATTAAAAAATGTTCATTTCGTTTAAAGCACGATGACTTTTTTCTTTGAAAAATCGTTAAATTTCGCCCTTTTAAAGCAGTTTTTCGTTTTTTAAGAGGTAAAATTTTTTTTTGAACAGCCCTAATATAGGTGTATTATACTGTAATTTAGTTCATATTTGTATGTAAAAATGTAATTTTCTCAGAAAAAATAAAGAAAACAAAGAAATGTAATCAAAAGATGAAGAAAATTGAAAGCAAAATGTCGATCATTTACTGTTGTTGTATTGATTCATTGAAAGAATTTACGTTGCAGATACCAGCAACTCGCAATCATATTTTTCCTCCAAGCGCGGCTGCACGCTACTATAAGCTATAACGGTAAACATTTCCTTGTTTCTTTTTGGTATTGCAATGCAAAATTCTTTGTAAAGGATCACAGCTGAAGAAAGCTGAAGCAAATATTGATCGCTGCTTTGCCTCTTTTACTTATTTTCCTTATTTGCTGTTGTTGCATTCATTGCTTCTTGTTTTTTTTTTTTTTTTGTTTTGCTTTCATTTTATTTTCAAATGCAAAACAAATTGAGTAAGTTAAAAAAAAAAACAAATGATTGGTTCTGTGATCCTTTGCAATGAGTGCAAAAGAGAAACGGAAACAAGTGTGAAAAAACATTGACAGAGATGCAATGGAATCCAAGTAATTCTATTCATTCCCTCATTTTCTTGTTTTAGTTCAACTGGAAACACAGAAAAAATGCAAAAAAAAAAAGAAAAACAAGCATCAACGAATGCAACAGCAGAAACTGATCGCCGTCTTCCCTTTGCTTTAATTTTTTTTTTTCAAGTACAAAAATGAAAAAAAGAAACAAAAAACAAATTAATTTTTCTGTGCAATGAGTGCAAAAGAGAAAGATATATTCCAAGCGTTGCTTTACGCTTTTCTTCAAGCGCCCACTGTGATCGCTATACGCAACTTGATCTTCGCTACACTTTGCCTTGAGCATAACTTTGCTAATAGCGTTCTCTCTGATCGCACCCTAAAGCTCATTTAGTGGTCTCAATATATGAAAGCTTTGCAGTTCTCTTTGTCGTTTTCATTGCACTTGATCTCATAGACAACATTGTTTTGTTTCTCCTTTTCTACTTTGTCCTTAGTATTAGTAAAAATAGATTTTAGTGTGAAGTTCCGCTTTAGCGCAAAAATTGTGTGTTCATCGTTTGTTATCGTTTTCATGTTTTTGTTGTTTGTTAGTGGAGAATTATCCACGAAACGTCGAACATAAAAATTAAAATAACTTTTTGAATTTTAATTTTAAACATGACCAAACCGGTCAACTTCAAATAATCTATTATATAAAAATGAAATGGTGTCCGTATGTAGCTTATGAACGCGGAAACTACAAGGCCGATTTACATAATTTTTTTTTTAAATTGTTTGTTATGGTCTGTAGAAGGTTCTTAAGGGGGTGGTATGCTACTGAGGGGAACGGGGGTTGCACCCCCCATACGAAAAAATACAAAAAATGCTATATCTCTACAGTTATACGAGTTATGATTATGAAAGTTGATGAACTTATGCATAATGTACATATCTACCATTCACCATGCAAAACTTGGGGGATATTGGGTGTAGAATTGCATCCAATTTTCAAAAATACACAAAATGCTATATTTCTTCACATATCGTAGATATTGTTATAAAACTTGGTACATACATGAATATTCTATCTACCATTTATTTGAAAATCTTGGGCGGGGGCGGTGAGAAGGGGGAGTTGCACCCTTCATACAAAAAATATAGAAAATGCTATGTCTCTGTACCTATGGGAGCTATGATTACAAAAGTTGATACATGGATCTTTAAAAACCTTGGTGATTGGAAGAGAGGGACGATGGAGATGGATGGGACTTCGTACGTATAGGCATTGGGAATGGGCGAACGAAGTCGCAACCAGGCCAGCTAGTTAAAACATAAATCTCAGTGTGCCAGACGGTTCATATCTTCGCTTTTTTACCCGTGACGGATCCGTTACTGATCCGTTTGCGGGAGAGATTCCCAAAAAAAAAGCGAATTGGGATTGGTCAAACTTATTATTCAAATAGCGGATATTTATTCAATAAATACGATAAAAAACAACAAAACATGAGAAAACAGCGACTACAAAAAAGTACCCTAGAATTCATTTAATTTTTTGAAAATGAACTTCTTACACAAATAATTATTACGTCCGTTTTTCGATTGACTTTTATATTCAACAGGTGCACCGATTGACTGCTGGTACCCACAACTGGCAAATAAACATTTTTACATAAATCAATAATAAATAATTCGATAACAAGGGGGGAATAAAAATTTGGGAAAAATATATTATAGCAGAAAGTTTATTACGCAAAATGTTAGCCCCGCCTTAGAGGGCTAGTTTTGCCAAAAAAAAAATTTCACGGACGGACTCAGGGGGTGATTGATGATGATCAAAAATATATGACTTTGTCATAGCTTTAAGCAATTAAAAAAAAAACTAAACTTCGAAATTTGTTGAAGAAATTGGTTAAGGGGACATTGAGAGTAAATTGAGTAAAAATTTAGCTTTTTTGGTTTAATGCTTATCTTTTTATTTACGTACGTTCCTACAAATGATTTATTTTTATAGTGCTTTAGCTGCATTTTCTGTGACTTTCCGCAGTAAATTTAATTTCATGAAACTCCCTTAACTTTGGTCGAAAACTGAGCCTCAAAAATAAGAATTTCGGTACAACTGCTAAGTACATCTACATTCTCAGTACTCTTCCACAGCGTAGTTTAATTTGATGCAACTCCATTAATTCGGTCAGAATAGAGTCTTCATCAGTTATGTTGAATTCAAATGCTGAAATAAAAACTGATTTTGATGATTGATTACCCATAACATATTATCACACATGCATTGGTTATAAGGTAAGTGTATCGAATTACGGGCTAGTACCTAATTCCATCAGTTTATTCTGTTTGTTGAAAAATAAGAAAACTAAACGCTGTTTTAAATATTTTTCAACCAAAACATACTCTATACTTTTAGTTGATGCCAAGAATTTAAAATGAAATTTTTTATATTAGTTAATAACTTTTTAATAATGTTTCAAACAACCAACTTTCAATAACTATGATTTCGAACGTATGTTGTACATAAGTGTTACGTAGCACCTAATTACGTGACTATTTTAATTTAGTTGACTCCTTAACTTGCAATGTGTACTTACTAACGTTCCTTAAAGAAAAGAAAAACATCATGTTTGCAGAAGTAAAGAATTTTAAAATATATTGTTACGAAATTTCCTGTATCTTATGACGATAATTTCAGTCTCTTACAGTTTTTTGAGTTCGATCACTGGATTGTGTAGCAATCAAAAACACACACTCTATTTAGTAATAAAATGATTTATTTAAATTACAAACGTTTATTTTTACACAGTACAATTGTTTACTTTACTGTTTATTTACATTCGAAATCTAATATTACAATAAGCACTTTATTTACTTTTACTGGCACTGTGTGTACAACCTTTTCGCTTTATTGCTTAAAATCAACTGTGTTGCAACTCTCATGAACAGCTTCTTTTATACGGTATGAACGTTCTAGAATTGCATTAGCGAAACATCTGGCAACATCTCGTTGATTCTCTCAGCTAATAATTTCTTGACGTCACTTGGCATCACTGTTTTTATTGACATCTCGAACTGTCAAGTACTTTCATGAAGTTTCCATTTATTTGCTAGTAGATTTTTCGTCACACTGCCCTCCTCTTAAATTTGTTCATCCCGAACAAGACATTCACTGTCTCTTCCATATGGCGTTAGTCTTTCAATTTACCTTTGTTACCGGGGTATTTTTGGATTCGATATACAACACCGTTTATCCTTGTGATGATCCGGTAAGGTCCCTCCCAATGAGTCTGTAATTTAGGAGACAAGCCTCGTTTTCGTTGTGAGTTATGTAGCAGCAGTAGAGTGGTCCAAAATCCGAAAGTGCTAAAAAGTCAAGGTGCGCGCGGTTTTTCTGAATCCTTGGATTCTGCTGATTACAAAAAGTGCTTTGGAACCAAAAAAAAAATTGCGTTTAGATATTCCGCAACGAGCTTGAAGGTACTTTTTTAGGAATTTTTGAGTTTTTGAGTACTTTTTTTAATTTAAACGCTATATCTTTTCAACCAGATAAGGTATTTGCAAAAATTGCATTGCATTTTGATAAAAATATTTTGAGCCAAATTCTGCATTAATAATAATTAATCTACTCTTTCCCAATTTTTTTAGCGGTACTTTAAACTTCAAAATTTGTTAATTTTTTTAGGTGTTTGCACATTCAAGAAAATAAATTCATTTAAAATAATTTCAACAACTAAGCTATTAATATCACTTTTACTCACTAAAAACAATAAAGTATAATTAAATTGGATTTAAATTAAATTGGAATTAAAATTCATTTTTATGTTTTCAAGGCATTGAAATAAGATATCTTAATGGGATGACGTAAAGTACGACTTTTTTCTTATAAAATCATTAGTTCCTAACCTTCTGAGTAAAGCAACAATTTTCGCAATATGGAAACCTTGGCACTTCATGTTATTTTTGGCTTAATAGGTTAACAGATAGTTTTCATAGATCTTCTAAGGAAACTGGAAAAAAAAAAATAAATGAAAAAGAAACTAACAAAGCCATTTTCGATGTATTTGTTGTTGCTGATTCTGTATTTGGTCTCAAAACTGCTGTATCTTGTACGGTTAAGGAGTTAATTTAACATAAAAGTATAAAAAACACCGTTTTTGCTCTATTTAAAGTGATGTTACAAGTCAAAGTTACTTTCAGCCACAAAAAGTGGTATAGTGGTTAAAAGTGCCAGTTTGTTTCTTTAAAATTCAATTTAAATTATACCGATATCTTTTTTATTCTCGGAGTTATCCTAACTTAAAAAGTTGAAAAGTGCAAAAAACACCTTTTTTTGTTATTTCTGCTTACGATATTTCGGAGAAACAAAGAGATATCGATACAATTTAAACTGGGTTTTGAAGAAAAAGGCTGTCAATTTTAACTTCAATACCAGGCTGAAAGTTACCATGTCGTGATTTTTAGGTTAGGATATCTCTAAACCGTATGAGGTAGAGCAATTCCAAGATCGGATTTAGAATCTTGATGAACACATACAGTGGCTCCATCGCAAAATCGGACAAGACTTTGTTGGATATAAAAGTGCTCTAAACTTAAGAAAAAATATGCTGAAGATACGGTTTTTTCGCTTTTATTTAAACCTTATACCCTCATCTCTCTGAACAATAAAAAAATAACTATTTGTCCATTGATAACCGTAAATTTACACTAAAACACAAAAATAGTTAAATTTCCTGCGCTCAATGAAAAATCGGACAAAACAAAATGGCAATGCTAAAAATGCCGTTCTTGTGCGAAAAAGCATTTCAGCACTGCGTTTTTTGGTAGTATTAGGTCGTTGATTGCATGAAGTGGAAAACAATGTCAACACTAAATTAAAATATATGTAAAATGGCTTCAAATGGCTCCAAATGGCAAGCAATCTGCTTTTGAAATAACGCAATAAATGATTAACTGGTATTATGAGGAAAAACCGAGAGAAAAATCACGAAAAAGTAAATCTATTGACCACGACATATTGATGAGGTTCCGTGATGAGCTATATTGACCAAAAAATGCAGAGAAAGTCAGTACAAGATATCAAATGAGCGAAAAGAGCGTTCGATATTGAAAGAAATCAACAATGATCCTTTTTAAAAAGGCCAAAAAACCCTTAAATATCCTTAAAAAATCGAACTGAAAACGTTGTTTTCCTAAATACTGATTTCAATACATTACATAAGAAAGATTTTTATGAGAGAATTGCTGGAAAAAATTCATTTATAACCCCTAAACAAAAAAAGATAAAATCAAAATATGCCAAGATCAATTTATTAAAAACAGATGATTTTAGAAATAAGGTAATTTGAGGGTATATCAAGTTAAAATACCTTAAAAGATTAGAAACTGTCAACAGAATAGTCTTAAAATAATGAAAACTATCAATAAAAAAATATTTTAATATGATATACCATCAAATCACCATATTTCAAAAATCTTCTATTTTTAGTGAATTCTTCTTGGCTTATTTTCATTTTATCTTTTTTTGTTTACGGCTTATAAATGTATTTTTTCTAGCAATTCTCTCATAAAAATCTTTCTTATGTAATGTATTGAAATCAGTATTTAGCAAAACAACGTTTTCAGTTCGATTTTTTAAGGATATTTAAGGGTTTTTTGGCCTTTTTAAAAAGGATCTTTGTTGATTTCTTTCAATATCGAACGCTCTTTTCGCTCATTTGATATCTTGTACTGACTTTCTCTGCATTTTTTGGTCAATAGAGCTCATCACGGAACCTCATCAATATGTCGTGGTCAATAGATTTACTTTTTCGTGATTTTTCTCTCGGTTTTTCCTCATAATACCAGTTAATCATTTATTGCATTATTTCAAAAGCAGATTGCTTGCCATTTGGAGCCATTTGAAGCCATTTTACATATATTTTAATTTAGTGTTGACATTGTTTTCCACTTCATGCAATCAACGACCTAATACTACCAAAAAAACGCAGTGCTAAAATGCTTTTTCGCACAAGAACGGCATTTTTAGCATTGCCATTTTGTTTTGTCCGATTTTTCATTGAGCGCAGGAAATTTAACTATTTTTGTGTTTAAGTGTAAATTTACGGTTATCAATAGAAAAATAGTTCTTTTTTTTATTGTTCAGAGAGATTAGGGTATAAGGTTTAAATAAAAGCGAAAAAACCGTATCTTCAGCATATTTTTTCTTAAGTTTAGAGCACTTTTATATCCAACAAAGTCTTGTCCGATTTTGCGATGGAGCCACTGTACATCGTAAATGACTATTGTTGTTTCTGTTTCACCATGAAAATTTTAAGCTCAAAGTTTTTTTTTTGCCCAAATTTGATTAAACTTTACGGTTTTTAGTAAGTAAAGTGATGCTTTTGGCTTAGCTGTTGGAGTCGGTTAATAGACAAATTAATGCCTTGAAAAATTAAAACATAAAAAAAAAATTTGCTAGAGCAAAATAAGAAAAAAATCGGTTCTTGAATGTGCAAACACCTAAAAAAATTAACAAATTTTTAAGTTTAAAGTGCCGCTAAAAAAAATCGGGAAAAAGTAGATTAATTATAATTGATGCAGAATTTGGCTTAAAATATTCTTATAAAAATGCAATTTAATTTTTGCAGATACCTTATCTGGTTAAAAAGATAAAGCGTTTAAATTAAAAAAGTACTCAAAAATTCCTAAAAAAGTACCTTCAAACTCGTAGCGGAATATCTAAACGCAATTTTTTTTTGGTTCCAAAGCACTTTTTGTAATCAGCAGGATCCAAGGATTCAGAAAAGTAGTACGCACCTTGACTTTTTATCAGTTTTGGTTTTTTCATACAAAATTTGGACCACTCATTATTCATTATTTGCTCGCAGATCATACCAAGCTTTCATCTTGTCGCTAGCCAATTGAGTACGTCTCCTGATAAGCTCGTATATATCAGCCAGTTCTTCTCTTTTTCGCTACATGTAATCGTCAGCATGGGTCGTTTCTGTTTTGCTGGCGTGACTGTTGTGGTATCGTGTATTGACGAACGATAAGCCATCAGAAATATTGGCAGACGCTCATCCCAGTCTTTTTGTCCTTTGTCGACAACCTTTTTCAGATGCTCCACTAGAGTACGGTTGAACCTTATGACCATGCCATCGGACTGAGGATGCAATGCTGTGGTATGTGTCTTCTGTATTCCAAGCATGTCACAAACCTCCTTAAAAAGTGCCGACTCAAAATTTCGTCCTTGGTCGGAATGCAACTCAAGTGGAGCTCCATATCGACAAATCCAATTTTTGATCAAAATGTCTGCCACTGTTTTTGCTTCTTGATTGGGAATGGGATATACTTCTGGCCACTTACTGAAGTAATCAATTACCACAAGAATGTATTTATTTCCTGCATTGCTGATTGGGAAAGGTCCAGCTATATCCATGGATATCCTCTCAAAGGGAGCCCCAACGTTATACTGATGCATTTTCCCCCGAGTTCGTTGCCTTGGTCCTTTAGCAATTGCACATTGATCACAACGGCGGATCCAGTCAGCAACTGTTTCTTGGCATCCTACCCAATAAAACCGTTCCATTGTGATAATCCTTGATTATATCCTTAAATTTTGCCTTTGGAATAACCAACAGTTTTAAGCGAATTTTACCATCCTCGCTTTCCCAGATTCGGTATAGGCAACCATCATGCAACTCCAAACTTTGCCATTGCGCTCAGTATGCTTTACAGATTTGGCTTTCACTTCAGATTTCTTGCCACGCCGGTTTCCCACCCAGCTTCTTAAACTAAATAATAGTTGCCAAATCTGTATCACTGCGCTGGTCCCGTTGTATCTCCTCATTTGTTCACTTTTCTTCAGTCGAAACATTCAAAAGGCGCACATCAATTGTTCCAGCTTTATTTTCCGTTCTTGAACAATGGCCGCATAAAATTTTACATGGGCGACGGGAAAGTGCATCTGCATTTCCATGCTGGCTTCCTTTGCGATGTTCTATGTTGAAATCATAGCTCTGCAAGCGTTCTATCCACCGTGCGATTTGGCCTTCAGGATCCTTGAATTGAAGTATACACCTTAATGCCGCATGGTCTGTCTTCAGGAGAAAATGATGTCCGTATAAGTACTTATGGAAGTGTTTTACGCATTCCATTACTGCCAGTAACTCTCTCCAAGTTACGCAATAATTCCTCTCAGGTTTCGAAACAATTTTGCTGAAATATGCGACGACTTTTTCTTGTCCATTGATGATTTGGGACAAAACTCCTCCAACTCGCATCGGTGTCCAATACAAATTTTTCACCGGGCATTGAATACGCGAGTACTGGCGCTGTAGACAATAATTCTTTCAGCTTTGGAATGCAGTTTCCTGCGTGCTACTCCATTAAAATTTCCAATTTTTCTGTGTCAGCTCATGTAGACTGCCTGCGACGTTTGCGAAACCAGGAACAAACCGTCTGTAGTAAGTGCATAGGCCCAGAAAACTTCGCAACTCAGGAAGATTAGATGGTCGTTGCCAATTTTTGACATCTTTTATTTTATCCTCATCTGTGTGTATTTCTTCTGACGTTACCTTGTGTCCCAGATATTTGACTTCACGCAGGAAAAGTGAGCACTTTTTCGCACTTAATTTTAGTCCAGCTGCCTCGAAGCGCTCAAACACTTCCTCCAGATTTTTCAAGTGGTCATCAAAATCTTTTCCCATGATGTTTATGTCATCGAGATACACTAAACAAGTCCTCCAATGTAGTCCTTTGAGAACTCGTTCCATTAACCGCTCGAACGTAGCTGGAGCGTTACAAAGGCCAAATGGCATGACGTTAAACTGCCATAGACCATTCCCAATACTAAAGGCAGTTTTCTTCTTGTCTTTGTCATCTATTTCCACCTGCCAATATCCACTTTGTAAGTCCAGGGTGGAAAACCATGTTGCTCCAGATAACGTATCCAGTGTATCATCGATCCTTGGTAAAGGGTAGCTGTTTTTTTTTGGTGACGTCATTCAATTTCCTGTAATCCACACAGAATCGCATACTTCGTCCTTTTTATTGACAAGTACGACCGGTGAACTCCACGGGCTTTCCGATGGTGTAATGACATTATCTTGTGCCATTTCTTCGTTAAGGCCCGTCACTTCTTCTCTTTTAGCGAGTGCTAGCATCAGCCAATTTGGCTGAAAATTACCTGTATCAATGCGATGTTTAACCACTGATGTTCGGCCGTTATTTTCTCCTTTGGACGCAAATATCCGCCAATGCTTTTGCAGAAACTTTTTTGCTTTATTTTTGTTCAGGGTAGACAACTCCTTTGTCCATTCTTACGCCAATACTTCCAAGGCCGATAATTTTGTTAAAGTTGCACCTTTTGTGTCCTGCTGATCATTCTTACATTGCGCTATTAGTTCACCTTTTTGCATCGATTTTGTCTCATTTGTTGGATTGAAAATTCGTACCGGTATTTTGCTGTCCACTCTTGTTTTTGCTAGCGTCTTTCCAATAATCAGGTCTTTCTTAAATTTTTTATCTGCTTCCACTACCCACAGATGGCTTGTCCCACAGTCTTCACTTGTTGTAGCCCAAATAATTTCTTCGGTGTTGGGTTCAATCCGACAGCGCTCACTTATGTAGACTCTTGCAATTTTTAAATTTTGCCCACAGCCAATGTCCAAAGGCAACTCTACATTGGCATACCTTAACGTCTTTTTCTTAACGTCCAAAGTGAACCCGTGTCGAATCGTGAAGTCCACGCCAATGATAACCTTATCGGTGATGTTTGCAACAATAAAATCATGTTTCACATTTTTTCTGCCGATTAGAATACTCGCTGTAACTTTTCCTACTATTTGCGCAATGTCTCCTGTCGCTGTTCTCAATTGGATCCCATTTAATAACGTAAATCGTCGTCTATCAAATAAATTACTCCTCACAATTGAATGCGATGCTCCCGTATCCGCCCGTATGTTCTTTCGTTGATTTTTCCACCGTTGGTAAGGCTGTTGAAGTTCCGACAGAGCTTCGAAACTAAGACTATGGGGCAATCATAAGTGGGAGTCAGCTCACACCCCGCTGTACTGACTCTCTTTAGTTTAACGACTGCTGTTCGGTACGATTTTCGCCAACGTTCACCCTATTTTCAATTTTTCTTTTTTTCAGCCTCCACCTCCATCCGACGAGTTTTCAATGTTGGGCGGCATGTCAATGCAATCGTCTCCTGAGTTAGGGCAACCGTTACTGTTTCATTAAATGTTGTCTTCGGGCTCCTCATTGTCTCGCTTTTGTCTCTGAGTCACGTATGCCGTCAATAAACGCCTCTATTTTGAATTTTCAGCTACGACACTTAACTCGTCAGGATAGGAAAGGTATGGCAATCGTTCAATATCCGCAGCATACTCCTGCAAGGACTAACCAGATTTCTGGATACGACTTTTCAACTCCAGTCTGTGAATCTGTTTCATGTGGTCACTGCCATATTTTCGCTGTAAGGCATCCATCACCACCTTGTAATTTTTCTGCTCCGCCACTGGAACCGTTTGCAAAACTTCTGCAGCTGCACCTTTTGAAGCAACGATAAGCGCTGCTGCTGCGCTATCGTTATCCCACAGGTTATGAGCAGATGTTGTTTCGAATTGGAGCTTAAAAACACTGAATGGCGTTGTTCCATCGTATGTGGGTGCCTTAAGCCTCACTGGGCTGATTTCTCTAACAACTTGAGTTGATGATTAGCTTATTTGCAACTGTTGAATCCTTTTATTAACGTTTTCAAGATTATTATCAACTTTTTCCTTGAAGGATTCAACATCATCTTGTAACTCAGTCACTTTTGCATCAAGGCCATTTACTATTTTTGCAACATCCGTACGAACAGCCTCCATATTTTTATTCATTGTTTGCATCTGCGTCGCGTTCTGACTTAAGCTCTGATCAATTTCGTTCCGAACCGCTTGGATATTTTTATTCATCTGCAGTGCTTTCTTACTAAAGCTCTGATCAATTTCTTCCCGCGCGTTCTGGCTTAACTTCTGATCAATCTGCAGAGCATTTTGACTTATTGTCTGCGTCATCACCATTAAAATTTGCTCGAACTTTGATATATCCACAACTTCGTCACTTGCTGTTGGTTCAGAAGCTTCTTCCACTTTCGATGTCTCTTCTGTTGAATTAGGTGCAAAGTCATATTCATCAACATTCGCACCATCTTCTTCAAAAGCATTTCGCAATCGCTGCTGCAATTCCAATTTTCTGCCAGCCGTTTGTAAATTACGCATTTCCAACTCTTTTTTAAGTTGTTCAATGATAAACTTAACCATTTTATTATTTTTTTATTGATTGCAAATTCTTTTTACACAACTCCACTTCTGACACCAATTGTTTCGAAATTTCCTGTTTCTTATGACGATAATTTCAGTCTCTTACAGTTATCTGAGTTCGATCACTGCATTGTGTAGCAATCAAAAACACACACTCTATTTAGTTATAAAATGATTTATTTAAATTACAAATGTTTATTTTTACACGGTTTAATTGTTTACTTTACTGTTTATTTACATTCAAAATCTAATATTACAATTAGCACTTTGTTTACTTTCACTGGCATTGTGTGTACAACCTTTTTGCTTTATTGATTAAAACCAACTGTGTTGCAACTCTCATGAACAGCTCCTTTTATACCTGTATGAACGTTCTAGAATTGCATTAGCGAAACATCTGGCAACATCTCGTTGATTCCCTCAGCTAATAATTTCTTGGCATCACTGTTTTTATTGACATCGCGAACTGTCAAGTACTTTCGTGAAGTTTCCATTTATTTGCTAGTAGATTTTTCGTCACAATATAAAATATATAAAATGAAGAAACTTGATATTTTAAATGGTTTTTTAAGGAAAATAATTGAAATTGTAACGGAGTTAGGTGCACGCGCTTACGGAGTAAGGTTCAACGCAAAATTTTAGTCTGGAATTAGGGACAAGTGCAGTATTTCTAAAAGTATAAAGAACTATGATAATATAAGAGTTATGATGATCAAATTTTGCACCAATCGAATTCGGATAAATCCTTATGAAAAATCATGTATCCGATCTCAAAATTGAGTTTTTGACTTGGAATCGTTCTAAAGGGTGATCCAATAAGAGCTTTTTACTTTGTTTTTTAAATCTATATTTGGAATGATAGTTCGGTTCCTACAACTCAATGTTTAAAATTTATTTCGTTCAAATGTTGCCCACGACTAGCTTATGAATGGTTCATTCTGTGGGTCCAATTTTCGACAACTCTTTCGAGCATATCGGCCGGTATTGCTTGAATAACACGAGTTATGTTGGTTTCCAAAGTGTCAATAGTTTCGGGTTTGTCGACATAAACAAGTGATTAAACATATCCCCAAAGAAAGTAATCCAATGGCGTCAAATCACATGATCTTGGTGGCCAATTAACAGGAGCATTTCTTTTTGTGATGATGTTTTCATCGAATGTTTTCTTCAATAAAGCTATTGTTTACGTCCATTAAATTAGCAGAGCGAAAATGGCAGAGCTGAACAAAAAAACATGCCATAAATATAGGCTTATTTAGGGCCCAAACGCCGAGAAAACACATACGGGACGTATTGTATATTGAACTAATTATAGGCTATTTAAATGCCCCATCACCAAAAGAAAAGCTTTTCATTTAAAAGAAAATATGTACCAAATCAATTTTCTTGAAATAAGGAACTTTTAATAACAACAATTCCAGACAAAAAAAAACAACAACACCAACAGCAAAAACAACAACAACAACTTTAGTACTCCTTCAAAAACAACAAAGAGAACCAGCTTTACAACAACAACAACTTTACTACAACAAAGAGAACCAGCTTTACAACAACAACAACTTTACTAAAACATGTTCCCTACTACTACAACAACAGTAATTTTACATAAAAGTAGTGGTAAGTGGGCGGTCTGCGGACGCAGCTCAGGATTTGAAACTCCCAAAAATCCAACACCGGCTTCGCGCCGTGGATCAGTCTATAATATATCCAACAAATAGTTTGCTAGTCAAATTGCACGGGCAATTTTTAATAAAAATTTTTTTAAATAATAAGTAGCTACTGCGCTTGCACAAGACTGTCACGCGGCCGAAGGCCTCCGCGAAGCCGGTGTTGGATTTTTTGAAGTTTTAAATCCTGAGCTGCGGCCGCAGGCCGCCCATTTGCCCCTACTTTTATGTAAAATTACTGTTGTTGTAGTAGTATTAAATTTGTTGTTGTTGTAGTTGTTTTAGTTGTTGTAGTTGTTGTTGTTGTTGTTTTTTTTATCTTGAATTGTTGTAATTAAAAGTTCCTTATTTCAAGAAAATTGATTTGGTCCATTTTTTTTTTTTAAATGAAAAGCTTTTCTTTTGGCGATGGGGCATTTAAATAGCATTTAATTACACTAGTTTACAGCAAAAATGTGATCTGGTTGCCACTATAAAATTCTTATGTAAAATGACTCCCTGATTCCGAAAATAACTATATTTTTTTTTTCTACGGAGGCGTTTTCTAGAAATCCCCCTTTTCCTGTTTTTGAAGGGGGGGAAAAATATGATCTCATATAATCACATATATCTCGTAAACCAATAAAGCCAGCTTATTATGTAAGACAACAAACGAAAGATAATAAAATTTTACATAAACGCCTTATACTTTACTTTTCGATCAGTTTATTAGTTTCTGTGTTATTAATAAACATTTCGAAAAATTTTGATTTTTCTTTTGAAAAATCGAAAAAAAAAGTTTTTCAATTGGGATATTTTCTTGAAAAAAAATTCGGTAAAAATAAAAAAACTTCATTGTGCAAGAGTCTAAAGAACCCCAGTAAAAACAAGATACTAATCAAGAAAATCAATGGATAAATAACGGAGTTCTAATCAATTAAGTGAAAATACCAAAAGTCAAATTTTACTCTATTTTTGTAATTTTCCTTGCATAAGGATTCAATTTTGAAAATTTTTTTTCCGATTCGACCGATTCATATTTTTTTTTGATTTGGTGGACCATCATAAGTAAAAAAAAATTGTTTTTATTTTTTTCGCTCGTGTAGTGTTGCCGTATTAGAAAAAAAAAACAATTATTTGAGGTGTCACTTAACTTAAACTGATCTGTAAAGAGAACTTCATATTTTACTCCTTATCTGAGGATATCATTAAAAAGGCAAATAAATTGCCTTTTTAACATTGGGTCATTTGTTGATATCAGATGAAAATTAGCCAATCTATAGTAAACCAAATTTCAAATTTAAAGCAAATTTCGATGATTTTCAGAATCTTTCTTTAACGCCGTTAACATTTTCTTGTTCGAAAAAATAGAAAAAGTCAAGTTTTATTACTTTTGTCATTTATATATTTTATTACAAAAATTTTGAGTTAATACGGACCAAGATCGGATGAAAAATGACAGCTCTATTCTAGATTTAGTGAATAAACATATGAAATTTTTGTTTTGCTAATTAAATAGACAGTAATTTAGTAGGTTCACTCACTAAATCTAGAATAGAGCTGTCATTTTTCATCCGATCTTGGTCCGTATTAACTCAAAATTTTTGTAATAAAATATATAAATGACAAAAGTAATAAAACTTGACTTTTTCTATTTTTTCGAACAAGAAAATGTTAACGGCGTTAAAGAAAGATTCTGAAAATCATCGAAATTTGCTTTAAATTTGAAATTTGGTTTACTATAGATTGGCTAATTTTCATCTGATATCAACAAATGACCCAATGTTAAAAAGGCAATTTATTTGCCTTTTTAATGATATCCTCAGATAAGGAGTAAAATATGAAGTTCTCTTTACAGATCAGTTTAAGTTAAGTGACACCTCAAATAATTGTTTTTTTTTCTAATACGGCAACACTACACGAGCGAAAAAAATAAAAACAATTTTTTTTTACTTATGATGGTCCACCAAATCAAAAAAAAATATGAATCGGTCGAATCGGAAAAAAAATTTTCAAAATTGAATCCTTATGCAAGGAAAATTACAAAAATAGAGTAAAATTTGACTTTTGGTATTTTCACTTAATTGATTATAACTCCGTTATTTATCCATTGATTTTCTTGATTAGTATCTTGTTTTTACTGGGGTTCTTTAGACTTTTGCACAATGAAGTTCTTTTATTTTTACCGAATTTTTTTTCAAGAAAATATCCCAATTGAAAAACTTTTTTTTCGATTTTTCAAAAGAAAAATCAAAATTTTTCGAAATGTTTATTAATAACACAGAAACTAAAAAACTGATCGAAAAGTAAAGTATGAGGCGTTTATGTAAAATTTTATTATCTTTCGTTTGTTGTCTTACATAATAAGCTGGCTTTATTGGTTTACGAGATATATGTGATTATATGAGATCATATTTTTCCCCCCCTTCAAAAACACGAAAAGGGGGATTTCTCGAAAACGCCTCCGTAGAAAAAAAAAATATAGTTATTTTCGGAATAAGGGAGTCATTTTACATTAGAATTTGATAATGGCACTCAGATCACAGAAAAAAATAATTAATTTGTAAACTAGTGTTATTGACTGCTTACTTTAGTTCAATATACGTCCCATATGTGTTTTATCGAAATAGCAAACTTTTTTTTTTTAAAGTGAAGAGCTTAAAATTCGGCGTTTGGGCCCAAAATTAGCCTATAATTATGGCATTTTTGTTTTCAGCCCTGCTATTTTCGCTCTGCTAACTTAATGGACGTCGATTGTTCCTCCAGCTGTTGGCATATTGTGCCATTCTGTTGAAACTGGAGGTCAGCTACACTAATATCCTGAATTTTTGGCAACAAAAATTCATTGATCATTGCTCTGTAGCGAGCACCATTGACCGTAACACGGGCTCCATCCGCATTTTTGAAGTAATACGGTCCGCTGATGTCTACTGCCAATAAACCACACCAAACAGTACATTTATCGGGATATATTGGAAGCTCTTGGATTGCTTCTGGTTGTTCATCGGCCCAAATATGGCAATTTTGCTTGTTAACGTAGCCGAGCAACCAGAAATGAGCTTCGTCGCTAAACACAATTTTTCGATAAAATAATGGGTCAATTTGAAGTTGTTGTAAGGCCCATTAACCGAAATTAAAACGTACACCAAGATCAGCTGGCTTCAATTCTTGTACGAGCTGTAATTTACAGGCCTTCAGACCAAGATCACGCCTCAAGATACGCCACAATGATCCATTAGAGATGCCCAAAGGCGAATGGATTGTTCACGGTTTTCACAAACACTCTCAGCTACTGCAGCAATATTCTCTAAATTACAGGCTTTATGCACTCTGGTTGAAGATGAATGTCCAAAAGTGTAAAATTGCTTCGAAATCTGGTGATGGTGTTACGAATAGTACGCTCAGTTTGACGCTCATAACGACCAAAATGATGTTGATGATCTCTATAACATTATCTGACTGAGGACTGATTTTGGTAGCAAGTTTCCACAATTAATAAACGTTGTTCAGGAATAAGCCTTTTCATGATTGAGTCGTATTGAACACTGAACACAAACGTCATATGGACAATCCATTTGACACATAACAGCTATCAAAGCAACCCAGTTGGAAAAGGGACCTCGTATAACATCACCCATTAGATGTAGGGAGTACCTTAACATGCCGTGATTCGGTACACTTACCTTATGAGTTTTTTTTTAAATGGCAAAACTGCACGGGTGAAAATTCAGCACACTCAAAGCAATCGAAATAAATTTGAATCGATCGATTCGCAATTTTTGCTTTAAAAAGTGATTATTCGTAAGGTGGTGTTAAAATACTTATGCCACCGTACATTTTTACATTTGGCTCATTATTTTTTTTATTAAAGAGTTAATATTGAAAAATAAATTTTATATACAAATTAAACCTTTACGAAACTTAATATAATATAATAATAATAATATATAATATGCTGCTTTTTTTGATATGTAAACATGTATCGCATAAGAATCTAAAACTTGCAGAATTATTTTTTTGTCAAAACAGATTTGCCTGTGACTATATAAAAGGTGTCATGCCTTCTTGTCCGAACTGACTTTGTTTTTGCTCAGAGCTTGCTCTATTTCTAGTTTTTTCACGAAGTTTTTTGTAATACCTCAAATAAGGCTAAGGTGACATTGGATGCCACTTTGTACAGAAATTAAGTCGTACGGCCATGTTATGTTATTTTTCGATATTCATTTCTAGTACTAGCCGTCTGACTTCATCTGATGCAAACAAAATATTTTGACCAATACTCAATATCAAAGCCAAGACCAAGGCTTAGTCCAAGATCAAGATCGAGATCACAAATGCTGTGATCTTGGTGTGCTCATCAATAAATAGCCTCGATCTCTTTCATTAGGAAATTAGTACACTTCCTTTAATAACACTTCGAGCATGGTATAAGTTTTATGTTCGCACTTTGGGTACCCTTGTGCCGCGTCTAGATTCTAATGGACTAATATGGATAAAAAAAGTGTCCATTTGATTCTATTTGGATCCATACTATCCAGACCACGAAACCTCTGGATTGAATACCAAATTGGTATTACCAATCCATTTAAGTCTATTTCAATCTAATGGATTGAAATGGATTTGAAAAATAAAAAGTTAGCTTACTGTTCGAGCAATGCTTTCTATTTAAAAATGGCATTTACTTAATGTTTATAAAGTGCAGAAAGAAAAAAGGTTTACATCAACATAAATAATTGCAGTTGGATTAAAATGGATAAGACTGGATTGACATTGAAAAGGACTCAAATGGAGTGGAGTTAGACTTTAATTCTTGTGAGAAATATTACAATCCCAGGCACCTACGATATTGTTCATGCCCAAATATTACCTACTTGATGATCACGAATCAGCGAAGTCCAGTTATTGCAGGAAGTATCTTGTTGGGTCAAAAATAGACTTAACTGGATTGACGTCGATCGGGCTTTTTTCCAAGTGTATTCTTGAATTTGTAACGATTTGAGTAGATAAATAAACATTTTGGTTCCGTGACGTCGAATCGGGCTCTGCACGCCTAGCTCTGCTTCAGCTTAGCTCAGGGAAAATGGGGGTGGGTGTTGCCTCTATTCACGAAATAAATGAAACATAATCAAAATAAGGTGCAGATAGGCAAAGTGTTGGGAAATCCAAAAATCCAATTCTAATTATGATGAAAAACTGAACTAGAAACTGAAACTAAAACTAGACATTCGTATCTACACCACTAACTTATACACGTGAACTCGGTATGAAAAGAGAAGAAGAACATTGGTGCTGTTGTCTTCTTCGTCTCAACCCGCCCATCCTGTAATCGAATAAAAATGGTTAATTTCAATAACCCTTGTGAGATCTTAAAATCCTAGCCCAAATTAACCTACATAGCCTCTAGATGGTAAAATAATGAACAATTTAGCAATTCATATTCAAAAATTTAATCATACAAAGTAGCCAACATATTTTATAGTTAATAGCTCGGATGAATTTCAAAAGGAAAGTTACCACAGTAAGTGTTTTATAATAATACATAAATCTTAATAAATAGAGTAAGTTCGGGTAATGTGGTTACCTTTTTTCATTTTCGCCAATTTCTACCAAAGTAATGGTAGCAGGTTAGTTTGGTCAATTAATTAGTATTAGTTGTTCTATTGTTTTTACTATTATATAAATTTTAAGCAAAATGCTGAGCTGCAGCCGTATCAATAAAAACAAAAAGTTATATGTTCTTATATTTTTTATTTTGCGATATTTCGACTTAAATTTTAGTTATAGTCGATAGTTATACGGACATCGGTTAGCATCTGTCGATCGACAAATCTCAACCATTGCCTGATGATGACTTAAAATTTATGTCGAAATATCGCAAAATAAAAAACATAAAAACATATAACTTTTTGTTTTTATTGATACGGCTGCAGCTCAGCATTTTGCTTAAAGTTTAAAACAAAAAAGCCGATTACAACAATTTATTATATAAATTATAAACTGAAATATTAACATTTTCGAGCGTGAGGCCAGATAAATTGACAGTACCTAAAAATAGCTGAAAAAGAAAAGTGTTGGGTAATGTGGATCACACTGTCCATTTCCTAAAGTAGTACCGTTATTCGCAACTTTTGTTGACTAAAAGCGGAGTTGTATTATTTTAGATTATAATTGCTATAAAACAGCTGTAAAAAAGGCTTATTAAAGAATATTTTTTAGTAAGATAAACCAAAATCATACTAAAAAATGAATAAGTAATAAGGAGTACCGAATCATACGTAAAATAGTGCACCATATTACTTAAACTCGGGTATCCCACACATGTATTTAGCTTTTTAAGGTGTAATAGTAATCAGCGTTAAATAATATGGGGTAGTCCACATTACCCGAATGATCACTTTTTTGAAATAATCATTTAATATACAAAAGCAATGAAAAATCAGACGTGCTTATGAATTTTTTCGTTGAATGATAGCTCCACAAATGCATAAGAGTCATTTCAATTTTAGAAAACAGAGTTCTGTGGAAATTATATAGCTATTCAGTACGTACTAAAGAAAGTCAATTTGACCTCACAGCTTATATTAAGAAATTGCACACGTGTAAGGAGCATATTAGAAAAGCCAAAGAGCGTAAAAAATATATTTTTCGAGCTTTAATATACACAAATAACCAGAATTGTTAAATATGGGAAAAAAAGGGTGCACCACATTACCCACATAGTCCACATTACCCTAACTTACTATACTGCACTACTTCAATCTTAAAATAGGCGTTTCATAGATTTATCATATACATATTAGCAACTCATTATATTTGAAGATTGAAATAATACGCTTACATGTTCCTTAATTCTATAAATATAATGAATTCAAAAATTTGCTAGTTATTTATAAGAAAAAGTATTTAACTTTTATTTACTAATCGCGTTAACCAGCGTTTACGGTACTTGGTACTAAAACCAACAAAAAAAAAAAATTTTTTAGGGGCTGTCCATAAACTCCGTGACGCTTCTAGCGGGGAGGGGGTTCGAGCAAGCGTCACTTTTTGTCACAGGGGGGGGGGGGGGAGGTTTCGCGCAAGCGTCACGGGACGGCGTTTAAAATAACCTATTTTTCAGGAGAAAAAAACTAAAAATTTAACTTAAGCTATTCAAAGGTATAAGAACATCTAATTTTCTTAATTTTTTACGAATTGGTTGTCAGAGAAGTATCGTTATTTGATTTAATAGGCCATTTTGACTCTACGAACTTCGAATTAACAATCGCAATCTTTTAAATTCAATAATAGTACTTCCTTATTTCTTACGATTATCGAATCTACACTGTATTCAGTGTTAGGCTTGAATAAATGTACAAATACGAATGTTAGTGTATACATATAAAGAGAAATTTGAACTTTTGTTTAATGTAACTCCATCATTTCAATTCTCTAAATTTTTATAAAACCACTGAGTTTGTCACAGTTTTGAGAAATTTAAAAAGAAGTAAACTTTAAATTTTGTTGAAGAAATTGGTTTAAGGGGTCATTGAGAATAAATTTGTAAGTTTTGCAAAATTTAGCTTCATTGGTTCAGGTTTTAACTTTATTCTTTGCCCGAACATTTAAATTTTATTAAAAACTAGCTGGCCAGGTTGCGACTTCGTTCGCCCATTCCCAATGCCTTTACGTACAAAGTCCCATCTCCATCGTCCCTCTCTTCCAATCACCAAAGTTTTTAAAGATCCATGTATTAACTTTTGTAATCATAGATCCCATAGGTACAGAGATATAGCATTTTATATATTTTTTGTATGAAGGGTGCAACTCCCCCTTCTCACGATATAACGATATCTGCGATATGTGAAGAAATATAGCATTTTGTGTATTTTTGAAAAATGGATGCAATTCTCCTACACCCAATATCCCCCAAGTTTTGCATGGTGAAAGTTAGATATGTACATTATGCGTAAGTTCATCAACTTTCATAATCATAGCTTGAATAACTGTAGAGATATAGCATTTTTTGTATTTTTTTCGTATGGGGGGTGCAACCCCCGTTCCCCTCAGTGGCATCCCACCCCCTTAAGAACCTTCTACAGACCATAACAAACAATTTTAAAAAAAATTATGTAAATCGGTGTTGTAGTTTATGCGTTCATAAGCTACATACGGACACCATTTCATTTTTATATATATACAGTGCTGTGCATAACATTTGCAACCAGAAACACTTAAAACTGAATCACCAATTTTCGGCCACTAAAACAGATGCAAATAAAATACTTGGTATGAGGTTTTATGTCATTTATATTGTTGTTTAAAAAACAAAAATAAAAAGTCCATACATCACTTAAACAAAACTAAAACTTAAGTGTAATATAAAAATGTGTCGGTATTGGCTGTGCAAAACATTTGCAACTATTAATCTAAATTAAAAATTAATAACTAAAAATCAATATTTAATGGAATAACCCGTGATTTTTATAACAGCAGTGCATCTTTTTGGCATGGATGCGATAAAACTATTTTCAAATGAGTGCGGAATGTCCTGGTACCGTTTTTTATCTTCATTAAACAACTCATCCTGTTTTCTAAATTTTTGATTGCATAATAAGCAATGCATTTTCGTGACTTGACGATTTGATTGGGTTTAGATCTGGCGACTCCGCGGGGCATTGATAAACATCAATATTTTTCCGTTTTATCCAATCTTTTACTACTTTCCACGTGTGCTCCTTTAGGCTCTCAAAATTTTTCAAGTGTCTCGCAATGCGAAAATGAGACTGAGGATTGGAATTTATCTTTAGCTATAGTATCTGACGAAAAAGTTAGACTAGCTGTTAGTTCTTTTGCACCCTATAAATCTCCAGGGCCCGACCGAATAATTCCAGCAATGATTCAAAAAGCCCCAGAGTGCCTTCTAAATTGGTTGAAGGTTATCTATAGGAGGTGCCTCTTTTTACGCTCCCTCCCCTCAGAATGGAATAAGGTGAAGGTTTCTTTTATTTCTAAGGCTGGAAAATCAAGCCATGTAACAGCAAAAGACTTTAGACCTATCAGTCTATCATCATTTCTGTTAAAAACTTTTGAGAGATTATTGGATTACCATCTGCGTGAAAAAACAGTATCTTATGGTTTATGCAATGATCAGCATGCGTACTTAAAAGGGAAATCGACGGAAACGGCCTTACAAGACGCCGTATCTATCATTGAAAAATCTCTCTTTTACAAAGAATTTACTCTTGCTACTTTTATTGATATAGAAGGAGCTTTCAACAATATTTTTCCTAGTGCTATTATTACGGCACTAAGACGCATTGGCACAGAAACATGTGTTTTACTTATGGTTAAAAACATGCTCCTGAACAGATCAGTATCAATGGGTACACCACAGGGTGGTGTTATATCCCCACTCACGCCTGTCCTGTGGGTGATTTGAATAAAATTTTCGAGTACTCCATTTTTTTTACGGAATTCTGTTAAACATCGTATTTCGACATGTTTTCAATAAAAAATTTCAAAATCCTTAGAGCACTTCGGAAATGATCGGCTAATGAACGATTTCCATGTTGCTTTAGCCGAAGCAAAAAAGGATAATTCTGGAAAATAGTTCCAAATGAATTTTTTTTTCCGGAATTGTAATCACTAATGCATAAAAAATAACGTGTAAAAAGTACATTGCAAAATCGTATGCCCAAAAAAAGTTATTCAAGGTCAAAAGTTGCGAAAATAAATTTTTTTCAATTATTTCGTTTACGGCTGCAATTACGAAAAAATAGTGGTTGACAGTTATTTGCCGAGTACACAGTTTTTTAACTTCAATGATTTACTACGAAAAAGCTGCAAACATTTTTTTCCTATTACTCATAGTTTAGGAAGTATGTCAATTTAAAAAGTTTTAAAACTTCGCGATATTTATACGTTGTACGTTTTAAATTGAGATAACTCTCGAACAACTAATCGCACAAAAAAAGTAAATATATACTTGTTTGTAGAAAATTATGTTTCCTACAAACCATTCTCAGCTCTTTTTTTCGTAGGACCTATGGTTTAGGAGATATTTTTCACAAACTGTTCAAATTTTGAAAAACTAGTTTTTAAGGAAATCTCTGGAGCTGTTTTCGCTTGATAAAAACTAACGGGATCTATTTTATTAACATTTACATGATCTTCAAATAATAATTGATACGAAATAATTATCGAGAAATTTTTTTGCTTAAAAAAAAAAAAAAAAAAATTGGCAAAAACGAAAAAATTTTGAACATTCACGTCTTCAAATCTAATAAAAAATTCATAAAAACTAGACCAAAATTCATCATACTTCTTTCAAAGAAATTTTTTATTCAAAACTTAAAGATTTTACACAAAATTCGCCATTTTTTTTTTTTTTTTTTAAGTAAAAAGATTTCTCGATAATTATTTCGCATCAAATATTATTTGAAGATCATGTAAATGTTAATAAAATAGATCCCGTTAGTTTTTATCAAGCGAAAACAGCTCCAGAGATTTCCTTAAAAACTAGTTTTTCAAAATTTGAACAGTTTGTGAAAAATATCTCCTAAACCATAGGTCCTACGAAAAAAAGAGCTGAGAATGGTTTGTAGGAAATATAATTTTCTACAAACAAGTATATATTTACTTTTTGTGTGCGATTAGTTGTTCGAGAGTTATCTCAATTAAAAACGTACAACGTATAAATATCGCGAAGTTTTAAAACTTTTTAAATTGACATAATTCCTAAACTATGAGTAATAGGAAAAAAATGTTTGCAGCTTTTTCGTAGTAAATCATTGAAGTTAAAAAACTGTGTACTCGGCAAATAACTGTCAACCACTATTTTTTCGTAATTGCAGCCGTAAACGAAATAATTGAAAAAAATTTATTTTCGCAACTTTTGACCTTGAATAACTTTTTTTGGGCATACGATTTTGCAATGTACTTTTTACACGTTGTTTTTTATGCATTAGTGATTACAATTCCGGAAAAAAAAATTCATTTGGAACTATTTTCCAGAATTATCCTTTTTTGCTTCGGCTAAAGCAACATGGAAATCGTTCATTAGCCGATCATTTCCGAAGTGCTCTACGGATTTTGAAATTTTTTATTGAAAACATGTCGAAATACGATGTTTAACAGAATTCCGTAAAAAAAATGGAGTACTCGAAAATTTTATTCAAATCGCCCACAGGACAGGCGTGCACTACTTTGGGTTCTTGTTGTAGATGATTTGCTACGAATCATAAGACGACAGGGGGTCAAGGTGGTAGCTTATGCTGATGATATTCTTTTACTTGTGTCTGTTCGTGACTTAAATATTTTAAGTGGCATAATGTCTCAAGCCCTTAAAAACATTACATTGTGGACCACAGAGTGTGGGTTGAGCATTAATGCTCAAAAAACGGATCTTGTGGTGTTCACGAATAAACATAAAATACCAAATTTTCGGCCTCCAACACTTAATAACGTTCGTTTGCTTCCTAAAGAAAGTGCCAAATATCTAGGCGTAATCCTCGATAGAAAATTGTCTTGGAAAATGAATATAGAAGAAAGGGCACGAAAGGCATGCATTGCATTTTACACGTGCAAAAGAATGTTTAACAAATCTATGGGCCTTAAGCCAAAAGTAGTTTTGTGGATGTATAAGGCCATCATTAGGCCAATTCTGACCTATGGAATTCTTGTCTGGTGGAAAGCCTTAAGCAAGCAAACCTTTTTGGCAATTTTATCAAAAGTTCAAAGAATGGCTGGTATAGGAGTTAGCGGAGCTGTTAACACTGTGCCTTCAGATGCTCTCAACGCTTTGCTTCATTTGGAGCCCCTTGATATTTACGCTAAAGGAGTTGCAGCAAAAGGTGCCATCAGGTTGAAGGAATCGGGCTTCTGGAAGTCGAAACCTTATGGCCATGGCAGTATTTTTGCACAATTCCCTGGTTGTGATATTGACAATGGGACTGATTACATCAATCCCACTTTAACGTTCTCAACCAACTTTCAAGTGAAAATACCTGAAAGAAACGGTTGGACTCCGATTCTGAATTCCAAAGAAATATACACTGAGGGCTCGAAAATGGAGTCTGGTGTAGGTGCTGGGGTCTTTTCCAAAGACTTGAATAGCAGCGAGTCTTTTGCTTTACCCCGTTACTGCAGTGTATTTCAAGCGGAAATTCTGGCTGTGTGGAAGGCATGCCAAATTATTAAACCCAAAATTAATGAATGTTGTGACACATTTGTTATTTACGTTGATAGTCAGGCAGCCATTAGGGCCCTTGGGTCCAATATTACTAAGTCTCGTTTAGTCCTTAGCTGCAGGAAATCCCTATGTGAAGTAGAGCAGCTATGTCATCTTACAATATTGGGTTCCTGGACACAGTAATTTCGTTGGTAATGAAAATGCTGATGAACTTGCTAGGAAAGGGTCTTTAACTGACATAATTTCTGAAACCTATATTATG
This sequence comes from Calliopum simillimum, assembly GCA_951812925.1. NCBI lineage: Eukaryota > Metazoa > Arthropoda > Insecta > Diptera > Lauxaniidae > Calliopum > Calliopum simillimum. The sequence goes on along the minus strand of OX638370.1, from coordinate 58,593,659 downwards.
AAACCACTTGCATTGATAAGAGCCAACATTGACTCTAGATGGTCAAACTTAACTACATGTGTTACGTCGAGGGCGATATGGCCACTGTATGACGCTAACAGAACACGTAGAATTATTTCATTAGATAGACAAAGTCTCAGAACTTTAATTGGTGTCATTACAGGGCACTATTTTATAGGCAGACACGCTTCTAGACTGGGCCTTACTGACGTAGGAGATCTTTGTAGAAGTTGTAAAGATTCTGACGTCGAAGAGTCCATTTTTCATTTCCTTTGTAAATGCCCAGCGTTGGCTAACCGACGTTACAAGGTGTTCGAAAGTCACTTCTTCGACTCTCTTGAAGATATAGCTCATAAGAGTCCCAAATCCATTTTGGAGTTTATAAAAATTTCTAAATGGTTCACATAGGTTAACAACGAAGTTATATATCGGGTTTACAATTGGCCTAATCGCGGCCTAAGTTATGATGGCAACTGCCATCTCCCGCGCTAACCTAACCTAACCTAAGGCTATACACCCAAAAAAATCTTCTGTAAAAGTGTAGCAAAATGCTGTATATTTTACAGCATTTACTTTCATTTTTCATCCCATATCTTTTGCAGTTAATATTACAATTTTGTTGTACATTTGAAAAATTAGCTGTGAAAAATAAAATATTTGCTGTAGATTTCACAACAAAAAAAAAAAAAATTATATCGATAATTTTAACAAATTTCTGGTAGAAATTATTGCATTTGCTGTTAAATTAACAATTAATTGTAAATTCGATTATATTAACTTTTAAATTAGCAAATCCACAGAGAATTGTAAAATCCACAACAAAACGTTGTTAAAACTACCGCAGCAATTTTTTTGGGTGTACATTAGACCGGTGCGTTTTGGACGAAAGTTTAAAATTTGTAGCGCAACCGGCAGAATTGTAAAGTTTAACTATCGACATGAAGATTGCCGCCACCCTAGCTCTGAGAGATGACGGGAAAGGGTGTCGATATATTTTTGAAGGTTGAAAAACGTGGTTTAAAAATGCATGCTTATAGGTCCGAAGTGAATCAATTCTCAGCTTCGTAGTAGGTCGAAAACTGAAATCCAAGACATGGATTTTTAGGTATTTTTTCCCGTAGAATCGAATGGCATCATTAGTTTTCTGATAAGACGTCTATTTTTGGCGTTAAGTGAACTCTTCAGCTCAAAAAAGTCGAAATTTTTCCAAATCCCCTGTTTGAGCACTCGAAAATTGAACAGAAAAAATCTTAGAAAAATTTGAAATATATATTTTGTTAGGATTTTTTCTGACAAATCCAGTGGTACCATTTTTTTTGCGCTGCGGCATTATTTTCATTCATGAAAAACGAATTTTTGATTTTTATTATCAAAAAATATCACGAAATCGGGCGTTAATATTTAGTCAACGAAGGTTCGCAACGTCCGGACGTTTTTTTTTTTCGGTGCACCCTAGTAAAATTTCTTTAGAATATTTTTGGAAATTTTTTTAACCCATTATAAACAAATTTTTGGAAAAGGGGTCAAAAAGACCCTTAAAAACGGGATATAATGGCTTAAGATGTTCACATTACTTAATTAGAATCAAGCATGGAACAATATTTCACAACATCTTAACCCATTATAAACAAGTTTTTGGAAAAAGGAGTCGAAAAGACCCTTAAAAACGCGATATAATGGGTTAAGATGTTCTAAAATATTGTTCCATGCTTTATTCTACATTAAGTTATGTGAACATGTAAACCCATTATATCGCGTTTTTAAGGGTCTTTTCGACCCCTTTTTCCGAAAACTTGTTTATAATGGGTTAAGATGTTCTAAGATATTGTTCGATGCGTGATTCTACATTAAGTTATGTGAACATATTAACCCATTATATTCCGTTTTTAAGGGTCTTTTTGACACCTTTTTAAAAAACTTGTTTATAATGGGTTAAAAAAATTTCCAAAAATATTCTAAAAAAATTTTACTAGGGGGCACCGAAAAAAAAAAACCGTCCGGACATTGGAAATCGTCCTTGACTGAATATTAACGCCCGATTTCGTGATATTTTTTGATAATAAAAATCAAAAATTCGTTTTTTATGAATGAAAATAATGCCATAGCGCAAAAAAAATTGTACCATTGGATTTGTCAGAAAAAATCCTAACAAAACATACATTTCAAATTTTTCTAAGATTTTTTCTGTTCAATTGAGGAGTGCTCAAACAAGGGATTTGGAAAAATTTCGACTTTTTTGAGCTGAAAAGTTCACTTAACGCCAAAAATGGACGTCTAATCAGAAAACTAATGATGCCATTCGATTCTACGGGAAAAAATACTTAAGAATCCATGTCTTAGATTTCAGTTTTCGACCTACTACGAAGCTGAGGATTGATTCACTTCGGACCTATGAGCATGCATTTTTAAACCACGTTTTTCAACCTTCAAAAATATATCGACACCCTTTCCCGTCATCTCTCAGAGCTAGGGTGGCGGCAATCTTCATGTCGATAGTTAAACTTTACAATTCTGCCGGTTGCGCTACAAATTTTAAACTTTCGTCCAAAACGCACCGGTCTAGTGTACATGTGCAACTTGCCAAATGACCAAATGACCGTACGGTACTCGGTTTGATCTGAATTTATAATCGGTCACATCGACTACTAAGTACTATGCCCATACCCTTTTAGGCAAAATTTTATTTTTGCACAGCTTATAATATATTTCCGAAAAATTTTCAGTGTTCACTCATGCGGTTTTCTTTTACAGAATATTTCAACTAAGTTATGACAGAAGTATGAAATCAATATCTGAAGTTATTAAACTAGCAAATGCAAAGTTTATGCGACGAAAGTGTGTAATATGCATGAAATTTAATTTTGCTTAAGAAATTTAAAATGGATTAGCTCAAGTTCCCAAATTTTTTCTGTCTTAAATCAGACCCCAGAATGACAATATCCTCACGAGATAAACAATAATATGCATATACTTTTATCAACCATCAGTAAAAGTTTTTTACATCAGTGGCACCATTCATATTTTCACTGAATATTATTTACCCCAATGAGTTTTACATACATATTTACTAAATCTCATCTATTTATAGCAAAGTGTTTAGGAGATATGATCAGTTAATTTTTTGGACGCGTAACACCGCGTAACAACACAAGTGAAAAATTTTTTGATATCGGCCAGTTAGTATCCGAGTCAATAAGGAACTCAAACAAACAAAATCTCATTTTCACAAAATTTATTTTCTTTTTTTTCTCATAGCTTAAAAACTATAAAAGATTTGTATTATTTTTTCAATAAGCACAGTCAAATTAATGGAAATTGATACCTATTTTGAAAAAATGTTTCGACCATGCCTAAAACTATGAATGGGACTTAGTTTTTTCACAGATTTTTATTTTTTAGTCTAGAAAACATTTGTACCAAATTTCAAGACCCTAGCTCTATTATTACTATTTATGACCGTCGTTCCATATGGACCCGTCCAGTGTGCGTCACTCCATTTAATGGTTGAAATTACGATTACGGTCAAACGGATAAAGCTAGATGCATGAAATTTGGTACTGATAATACCTGCGGTCGTAGTCTCTTTATACAAGTATTTTAAAACATTGCACCATGGGAATACAAAATTTGTTCGGTATTTAAGAAAATTATGAAAGGTTTGAATGACTTTTAATTGAGCCGAACAAAATGGTAATTGTTTTTAATTGCTTTGTGCTTACATTTTCATAGTTATTAAAACGAGTCGTCTGTATATTGTTAAATAAAAGTGTTTTTTTTTTCCAAAACTAAAAATTTCAGTATACTGTCGTGGCTAAAAATGAAGTTGGAGTAACTGAAAAGACCTTTAAATTATCTTTACAACAACTGCCGCCGTCATTTATTAAGAAATTAGAGAAAGCCATAGAGGTGTCACAAGGAGAGCCACTTGTTTTGCAATGCATTGTGGATGGAAGTCCACTACCTACAGCTCAATGGTATAAGGATGGTGAGGAAGTTAAGCCAAATAAAAAGTGAGCATGGTTATATATAAAAATGTAAAATAAAATTCCAACAATGTATTCTTCCAGCATCAACTTAGTCAACACCAATGATGGAAAAATAAAGCTTGAAATTCAACATGCACTACCTCAAGATTCTGGCGCTTATAAGCTGGTATTGTCAAATCCTAATGGAAATAATGTCTGTCTATGTGCCGTAGCTGTTACACGTACGTATTTCAACTATTTTGGAACGGATTTTGACAAGGGGGTGAAAAACACACAGGGCCTTATCGTAGATAAATATTCTCGAGAATTTATTCATTAACTCCCTGGTTTGCAATCGCAAAAAAAATTTCGTGGAAAGGAGAAAATTCACTGGAAAAATAATGCTACCGGCAATAAGTTGGAAGCGAGTTTTTTCACTTTTATACTTATGTATAAATGATTAATTATAAACAACGTTTGACAAATTAAAAAATTAAGTAAAACAATTTTAAAGCTTATTGAAATAGCTTTCATTTGACACTTAAGTTTTTAATATCCATTCAAGCGTTTCCAACTTATACTGGTTCTGCTAAAACTACTTTTCACTTAACTTATTTTTTTGGGAAACTTTTTGGTGCAATCTTTTGATTTTTAAAATCCATTAAAATGATCAAAAAGACATTTTTAATTAAAATAGCAAAGCATTAACTTAAATTTCACAAATTTTATTCTGCTGCAATTGCAGTTTCTTGTTTATCTTTTTTTTTTTAAGTCAGCTGTCAAAATCCAGTGGAAAATGGAAAAAATTTCAGCGATTTATGGAAAATAGCGTTTCCACATGTTTTTTTTTTTTGTTGTTTGCGCAAAATATCAAAGATATGGGAAAGACTCAGCGTTGCCAGATGTTGTTTTTGTGCAAAATGTCGACAGTCTTGGAAAAACACAGCGTTGCAAACTGGTTATTTCTGAAAATGTCAACGATATTAAAATAAAAAAAGTATCCCTGCAGGAAGGGGAGTTTCCATTCATAAAAAATTCACTACTTCAAGTGCTTCCTCCCCGGGAAGGAGTATATTCTCGAGAATGGAAACTCCCTTCAGATTTGCGATAACGCCCATAAACTCATGTTTTGACGTTTCTATAAGAATATGTCTGAGAGTATGTATTATTAGGCATGCGCTTATTTTACGATTTTCTGATTTTCGTTGATGCCGCCCCCTGAAATCCTTCTAATGGTCATAAAAACAAATACTATGAAGTTTCATGGCGATCGGATAACGATAACCCGGCCCTCAAGAGAGGTCAAGGTCAAGTTGAGGTTTCAGGCAAAAAATAATGAAAATTTTTTTAAACTTAATTAAATTAGTCAAAGCAAAATTTTATCTTATAGCAAACTGAAATACCTTTCCAACAAGCTATAATTGTTTAAAATCGAGTAATAAATACGAATTCTATGAATTTTTCATTATTTTTTGCCTGAAACCTCAACTTGACCTTGACCTCACTTGAGGGCCAGGTTATCGTTATCCAATCGCCGTGAAACTTCATAGTATTTGTTTTTATGACCATTAGAAGGATTTCAGGGGCGGCATCAACGAAAATCAGAAAATCATAAAATATGTGCATGCCTAATGTATTATGTTAACAGCAACTTATATAAAATATAAAGAAGCACGTTTTTTTAACATTATGATGATATCAACCGACTCTTTTCAACAAAAGGAGCAATAATATGTGCGAAGTTGTAATATTTGTTCTGGAAATCCTATATTGTAGCGAATTAAATGAAGATTAAAAATAAGTACAATAAGTTTTCAGCGTTTTACAATTAGTGCCGACACCTGCAGATTTCGGGCAAAAATGTCAGATCTAATGTATTATATTGAAAGCTTAGACATTTGTCAACAACATGCATCATTATATTTATGCATTTCTATCGGCGTCGTATATTTTTTCGAACGAAATCATGGAAAGTTTTGAGCCAAATAAACGACATTTGCGGGAGCGTTATTAAAATAAGTTGTTTTTTAATCATATTGTCACTGGTGACAAAACGGAGAATTTATTATGATAATCCTGAAAGCAAAAAAGTCCAAACCCGGCGAGCCGGCCAAAACGAAATATTCACGTTAGCTTAGGTCATGCTCTGCATATGGTGACATCAGAAGGGTGTGGTATTAGGCATGCGCTTATTTTACGATTTTCGTTTATGCCGCCCCCTGAAATCCTTCTAATGGTCATAAAAACAAATACTATGAAGATTCACGGCGATCGGATAACGATAACCCGGCCCTCAAGAGAGGTCTAGGTCAAGTTGAGGTTTCAGGCAAAAAATAATGAAAATTTTCTTTTAACTTAATTAAATTAGTTAAAGCATAATTTGATCTTATAGCAAATTGAAATAACTTTCCAACAAGCTATAATTGTTTAAAATCGGGTAAAAAATATGAATTCTATGAATTTTTCTTTTATCGACATTAGCAAAATTGCCGCAAAATACCATATGTGGTAGTATGGCGAATTCATAGAATTCGTATTAATTACCCGATATTAAACAATAATACCTTGTTAGAAAGGTATTTCAATTTGCTATAAGGTTAAATTATGCTTTGACTAATTTAATTAAGTTAAAAAAAAATGTTCATTATTTTTTACCTGAAACCTAACTTGACCTTGACCTTTCTTGAGGGCCGGGTTATCGTTATCCGATCGCCGTGAAACTTCATAGTATTTATTTTTATGACCATTAGAAGAATTTCAGGGGGCGGCATCAACGAAAATCAGAAAATCGTAAAATAAGCGTATGCCTAGTGTGGTATACTACGAATTGCTTTCGAGTGGTCAAAGCATCAAAGGACCCTTGTATCGAACTAAACTAATTCGAAGCGGGCATTAAAGGAAAAGCGGTCAGAATATGAGACTTGTCACTAGTCCGTAGTTTTTCATCACGACAACGTTCAGCCACATGGTGGGGCTTCGGTCAAAAACTAGTTGGATAATAGTTGATGGGAAATTCTGTCTCGCTAGTCTTATAGTTCAAACCTGGGGCCATCCTGCTCTCACTTGTTTCGATTCATGCAAAATGCTCTTACCGGAATACGCTTCACTTCAGTCGAGGAAATCAAAAATTGTCCCGATTCGTTCTTGGGCTCAAAAGACGAGAATGTTTTTGGTCTGAAATTCTTAAGGAGAACATACCACTGAGGCCAATTTGTTGCTCCATAAACTCCCCGTCGTATGGACTATTCAAGTACGTTGTACAAATCTTAAAAAACTCGACTACAGACTCCAAATACAATATAAAAGGTGCCTTATAATTTAAAGAAAAAATAAATGATACTTATACACCATGCGAAATAATTATATGTGCATACCCTTATTTCCGATTTTTAAAGCAAGTTCTTAAAATTAATTTAAAAATATATTTTTTCTGTATTAGTTTTGCGTGACACATACAATATACGTATCTGGCAATAATAAGATTTTAGTATTAACTTAACTATAGTATTCTTTATTGGAAATTCAAAGGAAATATTTATATGTGCAAAATTAAGTATTCAACTTTAAAAGCACAAAAACATTAGAAAATAACAATATTAGTAATTAGTATACCCTCCATTTTTGTAAACGACTTGACTTAATCTAAATAGCAAACGTCACAATTTCTAAATTGGTACCAAAAGCCTACAGCGCACAGTGTTTTACGTAGAACAAGCTAGGTGGACAAAATTCATTAACAGATATCTAAATATTAGTAATGAGGTAATGTCAACAATACCCCCCGTACATAATATACCTACTTTTTTTGTGTAAATATTTGATGGTGACAAACAACTGAGTGTAGAAGTAAACTTAAGAGTGTAAGTTCAATTTCAAATATTTATTATTTTCATTAAGCAATAAAGCAATTTGATTTTATTGTGGCAAAATCAATATTTTGTGAAAATTTTAGTGATGGATTTTATAACAAAAAGAACGTATTTTATGTTTTATTTAAGGTTTTTTCATTTCCTCCTTTGGGTTTTTCGTTTTCCAACTTTAATGGAGACGAAATTGCATGTACCCGCTTGTACTGTACCCAGTCTAAATTTTGGATATATGTTAGCAGCATCTATTCCCTTGATGAATATATTAGTTTCAACCTGCGCACTGCTGTTCATCTATTTGATTTTAATTTTTTTCAGAATACCTTTAAATATATATATATTTTTTTTTAAATTTATGTATATTCGAATTTTTTGCTTTGTCTTAAAAAGGTATTAATTTTATGACAGTTTTAGTGATGGATTTTATAAATGAAGGTTAGCGTTTTGTCTTTGAATAAGATTTTTGTCATTCCTCGTAGTTTTATTATTTTTCAACTTTAAAGGAGCTGGAATTGCATGTACCCAGTCTAGATTTTGGATATAAGTTAGCTACATCTATTCCCTTGATGAATATATTAGTTTTAACTTGCATATTAGAGTTCATCTATTTTATTTTAATTTTTTCCAGAATCTCTAATCATTTTTTTATTTTAATTTATATTCGAATTTTTTGCTTTGTTTTTAACGTCTGTTATATGTGTATTTAAAAAGTTCGAAATTTTATGACAATTCCATGATGGATTTTTAAACAGAATAAGAAGTTAGTATTTTGTGTTTAAATAAGACATTTGTCATAACTTCCCTCAGGGAAAGTTTCGAAAACACTTAAAAAATAACGTTTATCTCTGTGTATCCCGACAAATTTTTGGATATAAGTTAGTTGTACCTGACCGTTGGATTACAACTATTTAATTTTTTTCAGAACATTTTCACTCAATCTCAAGAAGTAAGTTTTTTCAAGAGTGGCTTAAGCATGACAAGGTCAAAAAAAATGACTGTCTTTACGATTTAATAGTATCAAAATTCAAAGTGTTTGATGTAACTGAAGACTGTGTGAGGGTAATTAAGGAGAAAATTGACAACTGTTCTTCAAAAATCGATCCAAAGTGGGTTTCTGCAGGGAAGTCCAAAGACCGCTTTATGATAAAGTTTAAAAGCTGGTTGGATGGTGAGGGTTTTAAATTTGGTATATTTTCTTCACAACCACTACCACAAATAATTATTCATTATCTATGCTACTCTAAACTTCTGATCCTTTTATAATTTCCTTAAGAGAAATACCAAAAAAAAAAGCAAGATAAATTGTGTGCAGAGGTCTTAAAACTAATTATCCTACCTGCAATAGTTCCACAATCACGACCAAATATCTTGCCAGAACCTAAGAAAGATTATACTGAATCAGATTCATCGGATGAAATTAACGATGAAACTGAGTAGTAATTGAACATTTCCCAAAAAAAGAAACAATAAATGTTGGTTTTTATACCTTTTCCAACATAAAAAAATTCTGTTGTTTTATTTCTATTTTGGTTTTTGTATAATTTTTTTTAGAGAGCTATTCAACGATACCAATTTTTGCGGGTTCAAACCCTCTCTATTAAGATATTTTTCCTATATATTTGAATTGAAAATATTGAAATAAAATGAAATTAATCTGAGAGAAAACCCCCCAATGAGCAATTCCTGGTTATGATGGTGATCTATGCCGAATAAGAAAACATGTTTCAGACAAAAGTGTCGTATTTTTGCACGTAAAATCAGAATCCACAATAAAAATTGGAAGTTTTCATATAAAATTTTGAAGTTTCTTCCGTCAACCGCGGGAGGAGAGGTGTAGAGGGTCAAAATTGGTATTGTTGCACTGCCCTCTTAAAAATATTGGACACGTGTTTTTTTATTTATTTAACGTGCCGCATTAAAAACACTTGACCGTTCCGGAAATTTTGGAACACCCTGTATATCAAAATATTAGTAATATGTCGTAATAAGGCTAACACAACCTAAAAACATCAAAAAATAATTTTGTCCAGCTAGCTTGTTCTACGTGAAACACTGTGCAGCGTCGGGACGCTTAATTATTTTTTTAACCAAAACATCCAAAAAGGATAATAATAAACACCGCGAACAATTTCACAAAAAAAGTTTTAAACATATAGGACAAAGTTTTCCACAATGACAACATTCAAAAAATATAAATCATACTACGGAAAAACGACTTTCCAAAAAAGACTGTAGAGGAACTAATCGAAAAACATAAAATTTCAACAAGTAATGACAATGATAAGCAGATAAAAATTTACAAATTGATGCTATATGTACCTGGATTCTCCGAGAGATTTACAAAATCAGACATCGCAGACAAAAGTAAATATCAAATAGCGCTAAAGACAAACAATAAATTAAAACAATTATATAGTTCAACTAAAAGTAAAACGGATAATTGGAAAGTAAAAAATGTGAACCTGGGCATTTTTTGTAGTTTAGTATTAACTTAGTAGTAAATTGAGTACTTTTTATCAAATACGAAATTTGATGATTGACAATTATTTGAGGAGAGTTTGTTACAATTTACCGATTTTTCCACTCTATGCACAAGCCACAAAAAAATCGCAAAATTTGCCATTTCTAAAAGATTAGTCATGAAACGAAACCATGTACCAAATTTCAGCGAAATCGGAAGGGGTGTGGCAAATCTTGTTACGCTAGGCATGGAATGGCACATATACATTAGACCGGTGCGTTTTGGACGAAAGTTTAAAATTCGTCGCGCAACCGGCAGAATTGTAAAGTTTAACTATCGACATGAAGATTGCCGCCACCCTAGCTCTGAGAGATGACGGGAAGGGGTGTCGATATATTTTTGAAGGTTGAAAAAACGTGGTTTCAAAATGCATGCTCATAGGTCCAAAGTGAATCGATTCTCAGCTTCGAAGTAGGTCGAAAACTGAAATCCAAGACATGGATTCTTATGTATTTTTTCCCGTAGAATCGAATGGCATCATTAGTTTTCTGATTAGAAAATGGTACCACTGGATTCGTCAGAAAAAATCCTAACAAAATATACATTTCAAATTTTTTTCTGTTCAATTGTGGAGTGCTCAAATAGGGGATTTGGAAAAATTTCGACTTTTTTGAGAAAACTTATGATGCTATTCGATTTTATGGGAAAAAATACATAAGAACCCATGTCTTGGATATCAGTTTTCGACCTACTACGGCTGAGAATTGATTCACTTCGGATCTATGAGCATGCATTTTTAAACCACGTTTTTCAACCTTCAAAAATATATCGACACCCCTTCCCGTCATCTCTCAGAGCTAGGGTCGTGGCAATCTTCGTCGATAGTTAAACTTTACAATTCTGCCGGCTGCGCGACGAATTTTAAACTTTCGTCCAAAACGCATGTTTGTTTTTTTTTTACATTTTTAAATGTTTGTTCGGTAGCGTTAGTCTGTGCATTAGTATCATATCTCGAGAGGATACCATGAACTTTCAGATTTGCAGATTAATCTGCACGACGACGCAAATATGTTTTATATCCATGTATGTTTTAAGTTTTTACTCAATCATAAATAGCGGAAAATTTTTTTTTAATCAAAATTTTTATGACAGCATTTTGTAGAGGATTAAATTTATACAAAAAAAGATTCTGAGTGTACAACTGATTAAGCATTTTCAAAGACTTTTTTGTCTTAAATAATATCTCTAAAAATGCAAAATTTTTGAGTAAAAACGTAATTATTTCCCATACAAATTGTATTTAAATAAAATTTTCTGCTTGGGTCCTTCACAGGACTGATCAACCTGAAATTTCAAGAGAATACCCTCAAGATATGATACTAAAAAATAAGTTAATGGTGCCAAAATAAAAAAAAAAAAATAAAATAAAATAAAAATACTCTTACTACCCTTACATTACAATTTTTATCGTGCGGCTAATGGCTTCGGAGATATTCCTCAAAATTGATTTTCCAAAACTTAAAAGAATTTAGTGTACACACTCATACTTCTTTAATGTCACATGTTCAGTAAAGCTTTAACTTAAACTTACTGAGACTTCGACATGAAATTTCATATTCTCTTTAAGTTAAATTTTAACTGAACATTGAGAAAGCAACTACACTTATTTAATTTAAAATAACACTTTTAAAAATTGCAATAATTGCTAAATAAAAGTTATAAAATATAAATTTTGAAATAGTTACACTGTACAACAATTTTGACACTTTTGAAAACCCCAATAGTGTTTTTAGTGTATTTTGGTCTCCTATTTTTTTGGGTCACGTAAGGTTTTTGAAAAAACTGGCTTAGAAGTTATTAGGAAGCCGGTTATATCCCTTACAGTATAAAATCAGCTAAAATTAGTAAAAGCTCTCCAAAATTTATGATCTTAGGATTGTTAGAAAGGTATTACAAAGTAAATTTTTCTAAAGGTTTGAAAAAAATTCAAATTCCATCAGATGGCGCTTTCAAATTTATTTAAGGGCTAAAATTGGTGTAAAATTATGATTACTAAATTTGAAAATGATAGCTGCTTTAGGGTCTGAGACATAGAATTTTGTATGGGGTGGAACACTTCCTTATTTAATCCCCCAAGTTTGACAATGTCAATGATAGACACAATTTACATACTACAATGACCCAAAATTTATGAGGGAAGATGCCAAAGGTGGTAGTAAATTTATGAGCTTTTTGCATGGGGGACTACGACACCCCTCCATCTAACCCCCTCTATTGTTTTGCAAAATGTTTGGCAAACACAATACAAGTCTATGTACGAGTTTGTTATATGGAAAGAGATATTCAATTTTCTGTTGTTTTTTTTTTCTGTTTGAGGGTGCTTCTACCTTCCTCCGCCCCTTCTCACCATATAAGCCTTCGGCATGTCACAATTAATGGTGACATGTTCATAACGCATATATTTTCATCATAAGTGTTATACGTCACGGCACTGTTCTGAGAATTTAAAAACGATAACAAGACCCCTCTGGGGTTATTTTATATTATGAAAGCCTGTCATATTCTGCATATTTTGGTGAATTTTAAAAAAAATCGATGGACCAGTTTTCGAAAAAATGTCAGAAAACCAATGAAAAAAAATATTTTTAGTCGACGTATAGAAATTAATTTTACTTATTATTGTAACGAATAATAAAAAGTATAAATATTAGAGTGGTCCAAAATCCGAAATTGTTAAAAAGTCAAGGTGCGCGTGACTTTTCTGAATCCTTGGATCCTGCTGATTACAAAAAGTGCTTTGGAACCAAAAAAAAATTTCGTTTAGATATTCCGCAACGAGCTTGAAGGTACTTTTTTAGGAATTTTTGAGTTTTTGAGTACTTTTTTCAATTTAAACGCTTTATCTTTTTAACCAGATAAGGTATTTGCAAAAATTAAGTTGCATTTTTGTAAGAATATTTTGAGTCAAATTCTGCATCAATAATAATAAATCTAGTCTTTCCCAATTTTTTTTAGCAGCACTTTAAACTTAAAAATTTGTTAATTTTTTGAGGTGTTTGCACATTCAATGTTTACGCCAAAACATAGCCAAACACCCTGTACTTTGTTGTCGGTACAGTGGTGTTTGGTTATCTTCGAATTTTGTTTTGTTCACTATTTTCGGGCTGCCCCTCTGGCTCCCAATTATGTAAAATAACAACTGAACTCTGTACTTGTACAACCATCGAGTAATAAACGTCGCTCTCTCCGCGCTTATTTTAACCCGAAATTCCGTGTACTTTTTTCGTAGGAAATTAGCCGTGATTTCAGTTTTCAAATCCGTTTAAAAAGTGATTTTTAAGATCTAGGAAAAAACATTTGGTCCTTCGAGCCAACGTTGAACGTCGACTTGACATCACCACGCCGACTCGTTCTCTTGACGACAGGGTAAAAGAGCCGTATCTCAACTTACGACTTGCTGACCCGAATTTCCATCGATCAGCACCCATTCAACTACGCCTGGGTATCGAGGTGTATCAAAGGGTCATTCGGGCAGGCGTGTTCCCGACAGGTATTGGGCAACCGATCGCTCAAAACTCGATACTGGGATGGATCGTGTCCGGTTCTGGTGCCTGGTGATTTCAGCACAACCTTAAATTTTTTTTTTCCCTCCTTATTATAATTTTTTTACCTACTATAGTTTTTTATTATAATCTTATTTTCTTGAATTCAATTTTTTTCCTCTATGAACTTTTTTTTTTTTTTTTTTACTTGAATTTTGTAAACGTTGCATTCCTGCAAGGTGGGCGGCAATGTTTACGCCAAAACATAGCCAAACACCCTGTACTATGTTGTCGGTACAGTGGTGTTTGGTTATTTTCGAATTTTGTTATGTTAACTATTTTCGGGCTTGCCCCTATGGCTCCCACGTATGTACAAACAATAATTAAACTCTGTACTTGTACAACCAGTAAACAATAAACGTCGCTCTCTCCGCGCTTATTTTTAACCCGAAATTCCGTGTTCTTTTTTTGTAGTAAATTAGCCGTTTTTCTTAAATTTTATTTGCAAGTTTTTAAAGTTTTCAAAAGTAGTTTTTTAAACTTTCGTAATAAAACATTCAAGAACCGATTTTTTTCTTATTTTGCTCTAGCAAATTTTTTTTTAAATATTTATATTTTTTTATGCATTAATTTATCTTTAAAATATTTCCAACAACTAAGCTTTTAATAACAGTTTTACTGACTAAAAACAATTAGTATAATTATATTCAATTAAAAAAAAAATTCATTTTAATGTTTTCAAGGCATTGAAATAAGATATCTTAATGGGATGACGTAAGGTACCACTTTTTTGCTATAAATTCATTAGTTCCTTATCTTCTGAGTAAAACAGCATTCTTCGCAATATCGAAACCTTGGCACTTCAGGTTATTTTTAGCAAAATAGGTTAACAGATAGTTTTCATAGATTTTCTAAGGAAACTAAAAAAATAAATAAATCAAACAGAAACTAAAATAGCCATTTTAAATGTATTTGTTGATGCTGATTCCGAATTCAGTCACAAAATTGCTGTATCTTGTACGGTTAAGGAGATATTTTTACATAAAAGTATAGGAAACACCATTTTTAAAGTGATATTACAAGTCAAGGTTACTTTCAGCCACAAAAAATGGTATAGTGGTTAAAAGTGCCAGTTTGATTTTTTAAAATTCAATTTAAATTATACCGATATCTTTTTTATCCTCTGAGTTATCCTATCCTTAAAAGTTTAAAAAGTGCAAAAAACACGTTTTTTTGTTATTTCTGCTTACGATATTTCGGAGGAACAAAGAAATATCGATACAGTTTAAATTGAGTTTTGAAGAAAAAGGCTGTCACTTTTATCTTCCATACCAGGCTGAAAGTTACCATGTTTTGATATAGCAGTTTCAATAATAGCAAAAACGGTGTTTTTTGCATTTTTAGGTTAGGATATCTCTAAAACCAAATGAGGTAGAGCAATTCTGAGACCGGATTTAGAATTTTCATGAACACATACATCGCAAATGACTATTGTTTCTGTTTCACCATGAAAATTTTGAATCCATTTTATTCTTCTAACTTCCTTCTTTCTCAACCGATCAGAAAAATTAGAAAGCCATTAGATAGAGTTTAAAATAAATATGAAATATTTAAGAGTCAAATTTTTTCAACTGAGCCACCTAAAACGGACTTTTCGAAATGAAAAATTTTTTTCCCCTTATCGGGTACGTTTAACGATCAGAAATTTTTTGGCGTTTAAATTTTTTCAAAATCTTAATTTTCATATGTGTTGCGTACAGTAGAACATTCGTGAGTATTTTTCTTGCATTTGCTATTGCTCAGTAAATACTTAATGGAATTGAAAAATTTTTTCTACAGTATATCCGTATATGACACACGCACAAAATTTAGTGGCATCAAAATTTTTTTAAATTTTTTACTAATGAAAAATGCATTTTGAAACATGCAATTGCATGCTAACTGAACTTCTCATATGCTTAGAAAACAAAAACAACAAGGGTATGATAGGACAAACATTCATTTATTTATCTAGAAAAAAAAGAATTTTGTGCAAATCATAAATGGCAATGTAATCGATGTTTGTTTACTGGCGCGCAGAAGTTTTTTGTATGGAATATGATATCTCAGTGCAACAAATTGAGAGTAAACAATTTTGAATAAGCTTTCTCTATAATTTTTTTGGTTCACTTATGGTCGCTGAATCCGAATTTGGCACCCGATTTTCTCCATCAGGTATATGATCCGCGCTGTCTTTGCTTAAAAATTCAAAAAGCGCTATTTTTAAACATATGGTGCATATCTAGGAAGTAGCTTAATTGACTTTTGTCAACGCCAACGGATAGCCATTATCTTCCTTATTATATCTTACCTTTTAATTTTTTCAATCGGATTATAACTTTTCGATAAAAAATTTTTTTATATAGAGGCACTTTGACTGTATACAAATTGTTTTTATTTATTGTGTGTAAAAGATTAAATACAGTCAAGATAACTGAACTTCAATGAATGATATCTTGGAAAGTAATGATCCAATTGAAAAAGTTAAAAGGTAAGATATAATAAGGAAGATGATGGCTATCCGTTGGCGTTGACAAAATTCAATTAAACTATTTCCTGGCTATGCACCATGTGTTTAAAAATAGCGCTTTTTGAATTTAAAAGCAAAGACACCACGGATCATATACCTGATGGAGAAAATCGGGTGCCAAATTAGGATTCAGCGACCATAAATAAACCAAAAAAATTATAGAGATCTCATTCAAAATTGTTTTCTCTCAGTTTGTTGCACTGAGATATCATATTCCATACAAAAAATTTCTGCGCGCCAGTAAACAAAAATCGATTACATTGCCATTTATGATTTGCACAAAAATTTTTTTTTGTAGATAAATAAATGAATGTTTGTCCTATCATACCTTTGTTGTTTTTGTTTTCAAATCATATGAGAAGTTCAGTTAGCTTGCAATTGCATGTTTTAAAATGCATTTTTCGTTAGTACAAAACATTAAAAAAATTTTGAAGCCACTAAATTTTGTGCGCGTATCATTTACGGATACACTGAGGAAAAAATTGTTCAATTCCATTAACTGCTGAAACAGAATGTGTAGCTGAAGCTTGAAGTACGAAGCAAGCGACGAACTGTCAAAAGTAAACTACACATATTTTAATACGCGTCAACACAATGTGAAGTTAACGCTGTAGCTCAAGCTTGCGGCGTAGTACAAAGTTCGAACTTTTCAACTTTGTCGCTTGCTGCATACTTTTTGGCAGAAGATCAATGTTACCGAATTGATGAAAATAAATTTGTGAAAATTATTATTCAATGATTTAAAGGTTAATTTTGCGCAAAATTCATGAAAATTTCAAAGGTTTAGGTTATTTAAAATTTATGCAATTTTTATAACGAAATAAGATTGGCAACTCTATTCCATAAGCAGCAAACTTCTCCATTCTGTTCATAGAAATTCTCGAAGCGCTTCATCGTCTGCTACACTACATTTTGTACTACAGCGGCATCATCATTCTGTTCAACGCTTAAGTGTTTACTGAGTAACAGCAAATGCAAAAAAACAACTCCCGAAGTTCTACTATACGCAACACATAGAAAAATTAAAATTTTGAAAAAATTTAAACGCCAAAAAATTTTTGACCCTTATAAGTACCCGATAAGGAGAAAAAAAATTTTGATTTCGAAAAGGCCGTTTTAGACATATATCTAATACTTCTATATTGCTACTAACCTACCTGCGCAATGTATTTGAAGTCAGACATGATTATTGACATACCTTGATTTGATAATTTGTTTTGCGCATGCGCTAGTTTTGTATGTGTTGGTTTTTTAGAAATATTTTGAAATATTTTTAAACAAAATAATTTAAATATCAAAAGGGTCCAGTGGCGGAATAGCCTAATGTTTAACCTTATAAGTTAAAATTATTTTGTTTTGAAATAATTTATGATTTTATTTCACAAGAAATATACATGGTTCTACAAAAAAAATCTCTACATTATTGATTATGAAATAAAATTGGCTTGTAAAATTTGTTTCTAACATACCCTTTTTCATGACCAATTTTGTGATTTCATAAAATAATCGCGAATCATATAGATATTAATGATTGCTTTGCAAAGATGGATCCTGTGGTTTTTAAGCAAATCAGACCTTTCAAATAAGTTTTCCAATTGAATATGATTGTCCATAAATTTGATGAAAAATAAGAACCCAATTTTTTCAAGGGCTTTGCTCACCAGAATAGCTTTTATATTTTTTTGTATAATCTGAGGCAAGGCAAATATTGTCTAATTACTTTTCGCATATGAGGCAAATATCACACACACCCTTGGCAGGTCCAAGAATGGCCCCAACAATTTTGGCAATTAAATAAAAATGCAATATCTTGCAAACGATAATTGATAGAGTTTTCCAGTTTCCGATTTTTTAATCTACGGACAAGCAGAAAACTTTCTGCATACTCTTTTTTGTATCCGTTTTAGTCAAACTTTTTGGTTTTAATACAGAGCCCCGCGCTAAAAAATTGGTTTTTTGGCCCTGGTTTGAAAAAGTGCCGGTCACTTTGATAAAAGAGCTATATAAATTTCATCCTAGAGTCATTCTACACATTTTCCTGAAAAAACATTTTGGGTGCAAGCACTTTTATTTAGAACACGTGGGAAGAGGTGTGATATTGTGACATTTTTTTTTTATTTTTTTTTTTTTTTTTTCAATTTTATTCGAATATGCTCAATGTAATTCAAATTCAAATTAAATCAAAATTGAAACATAAAAAAATCATTAAAAAAATCAACCGCTACTGTTTTCATCAACATCAATTTTCAAATTTCAGTCATGCGCAGTAGAATTTATATGCCCTAAATTTTTAAATGTTGGCTGACAGAAATAGGCTACAGTTAGGGTTGCCAACCGTACTTTAATATATAGTATTGTACTATGTTCCGGGTCTGCGTACTATATACTGTTGAATAATTATATAGTACGCAAAAATGCTATATTTATGATGACCGTACTATTAGTTTAGGTGCCAGGCGACACATTGTACTACTCATACATAACAGCTTATAACTTTTAGGATAGCTTAATTATACCTAGACCCCCAAATATCTCTTGGGAAACTTTCTGAATCGGGGGCTTTTCCTCTCCAGCTTTTCCAAAAGTGGTCAACTTGAAGTGCTGTACCAAATTTATTAATAACATATTGCTGTTTAATGAATTCAAAAGTCGACTTCGTGAAATATCCGAAAAAAAACTTGTCCGACAAAAATTTTGGTTCCATAAGGGTGTCTGCCAAACTAAACATGCCAAAAAAATGACTTAAAAAAATTTAGTAATAACAAGCTGATTTTTTCAATATCGTTTAAAAATAACGTGCAAAATAATATTTTAACATTGTCCGACAAAATATACTTGCCGATTTTTCCGTCCGGCAGTGAAAATCGGCTTTCCACACGAGTTAGTGGAAATTTATTAATAACTGTCGGACAAAAAAAAATTAGATTTGTGAAAGGTTTACATGCTTAATTGAATGTGTGTCCGACAAATATAATGCACCCAAATTGCAGTCCGACAAAAAATGACAATTTTTTTCATTTATTAAATCTATCTAAAGTTCAGATTATACGCAAAGCTTAAATTTTATTAATAACCGTCGGACTTTATACAAAGATAATTTTTTAGATAATAATTCAATGTTTAATACTATTGGCGGACAAATCAAGTGGTGCGGAAGCGCCCCATGGCAAGTATAAGTCGATAAATATTTCAATATTTAGCGTTTTTCAAGCATAACAGAATTTTAGGTTTTTATAAATTAAGTTTAGAGTACAGGTAATCCTCGTTATAAGCGGAGGTTCGGTTCCTAGTACATGAATCATTATTCTTATGGAAATAAGAGTATACGTTTCCCCGTTCATAACTATTTCATGAATTTCATTAAGCAAAAATCATTTATTGCATCAATTTTTATTGAACAATTGTAATATTGTTATTTTATTTTGTATATATCGCCGGTGCTTACGAAGACTATCTCTTCTTAAAATGCGGACAAGAAAATCCTTTTTTTCAAACTGCGGCGAAAAAGATCTTTTTTGCGGAGAAGAAAATAACTTATTACAAAATGCGGCGAAGAAAATCTCGCTTCATTCGCTGCGATTTTAAGTGAAATGTTTATTTTCGTAACTCGTGAATACTTTCACTAAATAAAGAGATTTTCTTCGCCGCATTTTGTAAAAAGTGATTTTCTTCGCCGCATTTTATAAAAAATGATTTTCTTGTCCGCATATTACAAAAAAGATTTTTTTCGCCGCAATTTCAAAAAAAAGATTTTCTTCGCCGCAACTTTCGGTTGGAAGATTCTCTTCGTAAGCACCGGCGATATATAGATTTATATATACGTATGTATATATATATGTACATATATATATTATGTTGCCTCAAAATAATATTTTACATACATATTAGGGTGACACAAAAAAATTTGTATATGTATATATTAGGGTGGGCCGATTTGAAAACTGATCTCGGCTACCCGCCTATGTGAAAATTCATTCAATTCTATGAATATTTGCCCATATGATTTGGCTGGCATTCTGTCAGTAATTAATTAAATTGGATTCTGTTTACATAAAAAGTTTACTTGATAGTGTGGAATTGATGCTATATATTTAAAAAAAGTGATATGGGTCAAATAGCCGATTATTATGACCGACTTTCAAAATAAATGATTCATATTTTTGGATGAATCTTTTCAAACAAAACACCAACTTAGGCTGAAAGTTCATTCAATTCTATAAATATTTGCCCAAGAAACCATACCTCTACGTTCAACTTTAGTTCGGCGCATTTTCGATTGAAAATTTTACCTTGCGTTTAATATTTATTTTTATGCTTGGTTTTCAAAATTCCTATAGAGACACAAGTAATATCATATTATGTTTTGGCTGGTATTCTGTCAGTAATCAATAAAATTGGCTTTTGTTCTTACGAAAAGCTTACTTGATAGCGTGAAATTGATTATATTTATTCCAAAAAATTATATCGGTCAAATAACCGATCTAAAAATAAACGATTCATATTTTTACATGGATTTTTTTCAATCAAAACACCAACCCAAGTATTTTTGGATGCTAGGATGCCGAATCTGACACTCATTTTTTTCCAGAGCAACATCTAGTTGCAGTTCTAGGAAATAAATTAGCCGCTTTTTTTAATTTTACAGAACAATATACCAAAAATCCATGTAAAAATATGACTCGTTTATTTTGAAATCGGTTATTTGACCCATATAATTTTTTGGAATAAATATAATCAATTCCACGCTATCAAGTTAACTTTTCGTCAAAACAAAACCCAATTTTATTGATTACTGACAGAATATCAGCCAAACCATATTATAATATTACTTTTGTCTCTATGAACATTTTGAAAATTCAGCATAAAAATAAATATTAAACGCAAGGTAAAATTTTCAATCGAAAATGCGCCGAACTAAAGTTGAACGTAGATGTATGGTTTCTTGGGCAAATATTCATAGAATTGAATGAACTTTCACATAGGGGGGTAGCCGAGGTCGATAAAATTTCGTCCATACAATTTGGCCCACCCTAGTATATATATATATATATATATATATATATAATAGGGTGCAACGAAAATTTTTTCAAAAGTATAAAGGATATTAATAAATAAAAACGCTAGTTTTACAATTAAAAAAAAAAATTCTCAATACCAGTTTACCAAGGGTACGAAACGTGTCCGACTGAAAAATCGGAAAACGATTTTTGTCCGTCAATTCTACAATTGTATACTACGATTTTTAATAAAACAACTTAGAAAAATCAGCTTGTTATTTATTAATAGGACGTATGCAACTTTAATGCTCATACATTCTATAAAAAAGTAATATCGACTGTACTTTTTTGTCATTTTTACATAAAAGACCCTATTTTTTTGTCGGACAACTCATTCATTAAGTTGTGCTCTTCATTTAAAAACTAAAAATCATAAAAAAACATTGTTATTAATAAATTTCCACTAACTCGTGGAAAAGCCGATTTTCACTGTCGGACGGAAAATTCGGCAAGTATATTTTGTCGGACAATGTAAAAATATTATTTTGCACGTTATTTTTAAACGATATTGAAAAAATCAGCTTGTTATTACTAAATTTTTTTAAGTCATTTTTTTGGCATGTTCAGTTTGGCAGACACCCCTATGGAACCAAAATTTTTGTCGGACAAGTTTTTTTTCGGATATTTCACGAAGTCGACTTTTGAATTCATTAAACAGCAATATGTTATTAATAAATTTGGTACAGCACTTCAAGTTGACCACTTTTGGAAAAGCTGGAGAGGAAAAGCCCCCGATTCAGAAAGTTTCCCAAGAGATATTTGGGGGTCTAGGTATAATTAAGCTATCCTAAAAGTTATAAGCTGTTGTGTATGAGTAGTACAATGTGTCGCCTGGCACCTAGACTATATATTTTTCTGTGTTAAATAAAGCACGGTAGTTATTGCTTTTCCATAAGTTAATCAGAATTTATTTCTACAAGCACAGATAAAGTGTCCACAAAAACACATCTTTAGTTTTGAAATACCGAAAGTTATATTAAACAAATTTCTCACTTTTTAAAATTCACGAACGCGCCTTTTGATTTATGCTATGTGCGTGTTACCAAACGCGCCCCTGTCTTACTGCTTTTCAAAATTGACATCAAGCAAATGTTTTGCTTCGTTTTTATTTTGAAATTTAGTTAGTTATTTTCACTAAGTGGTTGCTCTTCCTGACAAAAAGTTGAAGTCTAATTAAATTATGGAAAGGACATAGTAATGAAAACGAAAGTGCCTCAAATCTAAATGCACCACTAACACCTACTAAGAAGCGGAAAATACAAAAAGGCTCCAAAAATACAAACCTGAATGGGGAAAAGAGTATGACTGGATTACAAAAGATCCGCAAAACTTCTATAATGTAAAATGTGCGCCATGTAGCGCTACATTTTCTATAGGAAAAAGTGGCATTGGCCACATTTTTTATAGGAAAAAGTGGCATTGGCCAGGTGAGCTTTTTGGCGATATGTACTTCAATTTCCGTAGCTACTTGATTTGAAAATGTTTTCATATGAAATGATGAAAATCTTTCGTCATCTCGTGTTGTTTTCGTGATATTGAGACTTAAAGCTTTTAGAATTTTATTGAAATTTATGTAATATTCTCGTATTTTTTAAGCCTTGGTATTTTATAACCAAAGCGAGATATCGAACAATTTTATTTAGTTTTTGACTTATCTTGGGTCGATTTATAAAAAAATCATCTTTAAATCGAAGGGCCACGGAAATCGCAGAATAAGTATAATTTTTACAAAAATAAATAAGTACCAAATATATCTTTGTCTTGTTTTTCCTCTTTCCATGAAATACTATATTTTTTTGTGGCGTACTATATTTTTTTAAGGCTTTTCTGAAAAATACTATATTTTACTGCAAAAATGTTGGTAACCCTAGCTACAGTAGCAATATAGAAGTATTACATATATGGTTTAAGATGGCTCAGTTGAAAAAATTTTATTCTTAAATATTTGGTACTCGCTCGTTTTAGAAAACGAAAAAAAGGACTCATATTTAAAAATAACTTATCCCTAAAGTATAGGATTTCCAAAATAAATATTTCGCCCTTTGAAAATTACGTATATGTAATACTTCTATATTGCTACTGTAGCCAATATCTGTCAGCCAACTAAAACGGATACAAAAAAGAGTATGCAGAAAGTTTTCTGTTTGTCCGTAGATTAAAAAATCGTAAAATGAAAAACTCTATCAATTATCGTTTACAAGATATTGCATTTTTATTTAATTGCCAAAATTGTTGGGGCCATTCTTGGACCTGCCAAGGGTGTGTGTGATATTTGCCTCATATGCGAAAAGTAATTAGACAATATTTGCCTTGCCTCAGATTATACAAAAAAATATAAAAGCTTTTCTGGTGAGCAAAGCCCTTGAAAAAATTGGGTTCTTATTTTTTAACAAATTTATGGACAATCATATTCAATTGGAAAACTTATTTGAAAGGTCTGATTTGCTTAAAAACCACAGGATCCATCTTTGCAAAGCAATCATTAATATCTATATGATTCGCGATTATTTTATGAAATCACAAAATTGGTCATGAAAAAGGGTATGTTAGAAACAAATTTAACAAGCCAATTTTATTTCATAATCAATAATGTAGAGATTTTTTTTATAGAACCATGTATATTTCTTGTGAAATAAAATCATAAATTATTCCAAAACAAATTAATTTTAACTTATAAGGTTAAACATTAGGCTATTCCGCCACTGGACCCTTTTGACATTTAAATTATTTTGTTTAAAAATATTTCAAAATATTTCTAAAAAACCAACACATACAAAATTAGCGCATGCGCAAAACAAATTATCAAATCAAGGTATGTCAATAATCATGTCTGACTTCAAATACATTGCGCAGGGAGGTTAGTAGCAATATAGAAGTATTACGTTGAACAGAATGATGAAGCTGTAGTACGCCTCTGTAGTACAAAATGTAGTGTAGCAGACGATGAAGCGCTTCGAGAATTTCTATGAAAAGAATGGAAAAGTTTGCTGCTTATAGAATAGTTTTACCAATCTTATTTCGTTATAAAAATTGCGTAAATTTTAGAATTACCTAAACTTTTAAAACTTAAAATTATTTTTAAAATTTTATTTGCTGCTCTTTTTTATGAAATTATAATGAATTTAGCGCTAAATTAACCTTTAAATCATTAAATAATTTTTACAAATTTATTTTCATCTATTCGGTAACATTGTTCTTCTGTCAAAAAGCATGCAGCAAGCGACAAAGTTGAAAAGTTCGAACTTTGTACTACGCCGCAAGCTTCAGCTACAGCGATAACTTCACATTGTGTTGACGAGTATTAAAATATGTGTAGTCAACTTTTGACAGTTCGTCGCTTACTTCGTACTTCAAGCTTCAGCTACACATTCTGTTTCAGCAGTTAGATATATGGAAAATTACACAAAACCACTTTCTAGAAAAAAATTCTTAAATTTTTTTTAAAAAATCACTTTTTTTGTATTAAAACAGCAATAAGTTAGTGCACCGAAAACTACAAAGAAGATAATGTTTGTCCACTCATTCTAAAGGACATCTGCGAGGAAATTAAAAGTTAAGAAGTTACGGACAGTCAAAGTGATTTGCTTTGGCAAAGACCATTTTTCATGCTTCAATCGAAAACCGGCTGGATCTTTACACTACATATACTTAATTTTTTTATTTTTTTTTTCGATTGAGTTTTTTGACCTCTATTTCTCGAAAATGGTCGGGGAGCAAGGAAAATTACAACCTTGCACATATGAGCAATCTAATGATCATAATTGGCCGAAGTTCATTAAAATTGCTTTTGCCAGAGATATCATTACAATACAATTTTAGCTCGTTCCATACGAGAAGATAATTTAAAATCCATGAACCGGAGCGGTTCTCTATTAAGTGTAATAAACTCTTGCACAACATGAATTCTTAACGTACTACAATTTTTTTATTGCAGCCGACAATATTGCCCCAACATTTTTAAAGACGTTTGGTGACCAATCAGTTACCGTTGGACAGCCGTTGAAATTAGAAGCCGAAGTAGTAGGGTTCCCGGCACCTGAGGTAAAATGGTTTAAAAATGGCATGCCCTTACGTCCCACTCAAAACATAAACTTTATAAATCAACCAAATGGTCTAATTGGCTTAAGGTAAGTTAACAATTTTTGTTTTTCATGATTTTAATTAATGTTACCCGACAGTATTGACTGTGTTCAACCACAAGACGCTGGTGCTTATAAATGTCTAATTGTAAATAAAGAAGGAGAATCGGAATTATGCTCTAAAGTCGAAATATTGCCAAGCGAAAGAAAACCAGCGTTTGTAGCTGATTTACAAGACATACAAAGTGTAGAGGGCTTTCCAGTTAAAATGCAAATTAAGGTAGTAGCCCACCCAGATCCAACTATACAGTGGTTCCATAATGGGCAAGAAATCATTCCAGAAAACAAACATTGCACTTTAGTTCAAAATCCTGATAATAGCTTCAGTTTAATCATTGAGAAGGCTTTACCAACCGACTCTGGTTTATATGAAGTTTTAGCCACAAATCCTTTGGGATCATCAACATCTAAAGCTAAACTATTCGTGGCTCCCAGAATTGATGAAACAATAGCTGAAGAAGCACCCCAGTTCGTTTCTGCCCTGAGAAATGTAAATGCTGATGAAGGCCAAGAACTAGTTTTTTCTGCGCCGTTTATTGGAAATCCGATGCCAGAGACAATTTGGTCCAGAGATGGAGAAACAATAGCACCCAGTGAACGTAATCTTATAACTTGCGATGGAAAACATGCAACCTTAACAATTAACCCTGCTGATACTAGCGACTCTGGCATATACTCATGTTTGTTAGCAAATCCATTAGGCGAAGATACATCCAAATGTGAGGCTAATGTTAGAAAAGTGTATAAGAAACCTATATTTACTCAAAAAATATACGATCAACAACAACTTTATGGAAATGATGCTAAAATACAAGTCACAGTAACCGGTGTTCCATATCCTGAGGTAAGCTGGTATTTCCAAGGCAAACCCTTGGAGGAAAGTGATGCTCATGTAATTAAACGAGACGGAGATCATCACATTTTAGTCATTAAAAACTGCCAACAAAATAATCAAGGAGTATATAAGTGCATTGCACGTAACAGGGAAGGGGAAGATATTACGGAAGGCAATTTGGATCTTGTGAATGAATTGTAAGTATTGATAAAGTTATTAGATAGTTTGTTAAGTTTATTGAAAGGATTTTCTTATTTAGCTAATTTTGAAAAAAAGGAAAGTTTTTTGGATCTTTCTATTAATGTGGCTCGATTATATGAAATAGTTCTTCCCTTTCAATAAAAAAGGATGTAACTCAGCTTTTTAGGTTAGCCGAAATCTGAGATCAGATTCTTATAAGTAGGACCCCAAGTAAGAAGTTAATGGATGTTGACGGGATCTGCGGTGGTCCATTTTTTTATCCCCTAACCCCGTCAAGTCCAAGCATGGTTTTTCGTTCTCAGTGTTTATATGGGATCTCTTAATTATGATTCTGAACTTGGTTTTTTGCTATCACGTCTTGCTTTAAAGTGCAAAAACCATTGTATAGAGGTCTACTTAAAACTATATAACAAAAACATAGTCAAAACTAACCTCAACAAATCGTATTTACACCATTTTTCGATTGGGTACCTTTTTTCCAAATAATAAGCCTTTAAAAAGATGTTTCCCCTCTATAACATACAAACGCTATTTCCGGATCAAAAAATCAAAATAGATTATGGGCCTTAGCAGCGATCGCAAGTCGACAAGATTCGTCAGAAAAACGAAACGAATCGGCAAGATTGGTAGCACAGCTGAAATCACGCGAATGTAAAAAAAAATTGCATATTTCATATGTTTAATCTACTAAATTGCCTACACAAATAAAAAATAGAAGTGAAACCTACTGATAAATTAATTTAAATTATAAGACATTATAACCATTTTAATTTTCTTAAGTTTGCCGACTCGGCTGATTTGCAGAGTCGGCTGCATTTCCAAACGCCAAGGCTACCAATTCGGAGTTTGAAGCTAAAATGCCAATCTTGAAGTTTGAAATATCTAGAATCAAGGCTACCAAGTCACAAATTCAGAAATTACCAACAGGAAACTGGGGAAATCCTACATATAAAAAATTGATGTTTGTTTAAATTGAATCCATGTTTACTAGCTCAAAAATGATTTAATGAAAAATACAGAAGTTATAATCTACTTATTTTTATATTTTACTAGCCTTCTTTGCCCGCTTCGCTAGGCATGTTTGTTTTGTTTTTTGATTCCCAATAGCTTAGAAGGTATACAGGGATAAAATTTTGATTTACGCCACTGCCACGTCACCAATAAAAATTTAGGTATTTCGAGAAAGTTAATTTCATTTCAAACCATCTTAAAAATTGGCAATGGCATAGCTGGAGTTTCCCAGGAAACCATCAATTAAGGGTTGTTGATAGTTTGTCTTAGATGGTTTTCCTGTAGTACATCTAGATATTCTTCGTTTTGACTATGAAGCCTTCGGGTGACCTTCGGGAGGCATCGGGTATTCCAAAAAACTATCAGTTTAAGTTTGTTGATAGTTCACCATAAATTTTTTCCCTCTCGTATACCTAGATATTCTTCGTTTTGATTATGAAGCCTTCGGGTGACCTTAGAACACCTTCGGGTGTCACAAAAAACTATCTATTAAAGCTTGTTGTTAGTCCGCCATAGATTTTTTCCCTCTCGTATACCTAGATATTCTTCGTTTTGACTATGAAGCCCTCGGGTGACATTCGGCAAACTTGGGGTATTCCAAAAAACTATCAATTAAAACTTGTTGAAAGCTTGTCACAGATATTTTTCCTCTAGTGTACCTAGATATTCTTCGTTTTGACTATTAAGCCTTCGGGTGGTCTTCGGAAACCTTCGTGTATAGCATAAAAACATTCCCAAACCTAATATATACTCATTTCCAAATATTCAGCTCAATTGGACGAATGGTTTCTGAGTGATAATGCTTCAGACACACAGACACACAGTCATATTTATATATATAGATTTCTTTAATTTCTATTTCATGTAGTTTAAGCTCTAAGTTTTCTTTGTGCCTTTGCATTTTGTGTGGGGCTTCTTGGATTTTGCGGTTTTCTTTGAGGGTTTAAGTTCGTAGCCTTTTCATTTGTATCTTGCGATGTCATAAAGATGTACCTCTATCTTCTTTGCAATTGCAAGGGTGTTTTCTTGAGCTGCTGTTGTTTATTTAAAAGCTCCAATCTTTTTTTTTCTAACATTTACAGTCATCGCAGATGGTCGAACTCTTCTTCAAGGTGTTGCACCTGCTCCATTGAAACCTGCTTCAGGTTCACTAATAGATTTATTTTGGTTTATCGCTGCAGTTTCAATTGGTGCTTCACTTTGAATAACCTCTTCAGTTTCATTTTCAATTGCTGCTGATGATGATGCATGAGGTCTGTTCAAGCCAAAACAGATCCCATTTGGTAAACTGAACGATGAACGATGCTCTAGTGGCGAAAGTGATAAATGAGTGTATGGCCTACCCCCAGTAGTAGCTGTCTCTTTTCTATTTGAAGCAATCTTTTTCTTAAGTCTCAATTTGTAATCTAGAAAAATCTTATTCCAAGCGCTTCCATCACGCATCGGAGGTCTTAAGGAATTTAGCTCAGCCGCAAATTTGTTCCACATTTCTTTATTGTTAGCCTTACTTGACAAAAAGTTGCCAAATGGATTCTTCTCCATCAGATTCACCAATTTTTGAAACTGTTGTCCACTTGTTTTCTGCACGTTTGTTGTAATTTCCGCCATGATTTTTTATACAAAGCCTTTCGCACTTTTAAAGTTAACAACCAACTATTGTATATTGTATCAGGTTGAATGTAATCCTTTTTATACGAATTGGGAAAATGTGTGGTTTTGAAATAATGGCATTCTTAGCCAGGTAGTCTATTTCATTTAGTTATTTCGAAAATTGTCCAATAAAAAAATATCAAATTCTTTAAAATTTTTTGAATTTCTTTATAACTTTTTCAATAGCTGTGTTTCTTTAGACGCGTATATGGGCAAATCCCAAAAACTTTTAACATCCCGCGTCCGTATACTGAATAGCTATACTGAGCTGAATTTATACAATTTTAGATGACGGATATGAATCATTTTCATTGTACAGGTGTATGCTAACAAGTTTATGAGACAAAAAATCTGAAGTAAAGCTTGTACGAATAGATATAACCATTTGAATGATCAGTTTATTCAAATTTGCCGTGTCTGTTGTAATATTTTATGATTATATCTGTATGCTGTACTCACGCCGTGTACTTTAGAATGTTGGTTTTCAGTTAAAACTCTACTGAATCGATCGATACCCCTTTTGAATAGGATAATGCAAATATATGTGCGTAGTTTCTATAAAAAACTACGGGGTGCTAAAGAAGCGTCCGTCGATTTCAAAATTTTTCATATGCGAGTCTTTAAAACAACTTTACAGCCATGCCGTCTAGAACTTCAGGATTTTCATGGTGAGGTTAGATTGCTTTTTCGAAACAGAAAATATCAACGAAAACTAAATTAGCGTGCCATGCACCGTTTTTGTTATACAGGGCAAAATGTTCGAGGCAAAAAAACGTAAATGTGACTGAAAAATCGTTTAAACCGACGGCACACGAGAAACATCATCTTGACATTCAAAAAATGTTTGGTGAACATTTCTTCCTATTGTGGTACAAATATAAAACCATGTGGCGTTGGCTAATTCTACACGAATTTTTCGATTTTTGACAAACTATTTTTGGATTTTTTTATTTTTGTTTTTTTATTTTTGAAAATCCAAAAATCGCTCCAAAAATTCTGAAAAAATTCACACATGTTCTTCGATCAATTATAAGCACTTCTTTTAAATAACGTTTCTTCATCAAGTGCTTTAATATGTAAATAAAAAATATATTGTGTTTTTAATTTAATGAAGCACTTTACGAAAAAAAGTGCTTAGAATTGCTTAAAATTAATATATTTTTAACATATTAACATATTCTCGTCTGTGTACGGTCATAATAAAACGTTTATATGGGCAAATCCGAAAATAATCTCCTCTTATATGACCCAGTTTTTAAAAAAAAATTTTTTTCATGTACAATAACCAAATGTGGTGGAATTTATTCCTAGACGTATAAGCTGAAATTTCCAATAGGCGAACAAAAAAA
This sequence comes from Calliopum simillimum, assembly GCA_951812925.1. Classification (NCBI taxonomy): domain Eukaryota; kingdom Metazoa; phylum Arthropoda; class Insecta; order Diptera; family Lauxaniidae; genus Calliopum; species Calliopum simillimum. Next base: position 58,563,014 of record OX638370.1, on the reverse strand, counting down.
TTTTGACCTGAGGGGGTGTCAGGAGGTTGTTTTATCTGAAAATTTTGGGAAAATCGAGATTTTCGATACTATACGGGAGAGCACATATTTCAGAAGTAGTAGATATGTTACGGGGCACCTTTCCAAATATTCTGAAGTAAAATTCAAAAAAATCGTATGTGGGTCGTGGCGACAGAACGGGCGATATGCGATCGAGCACACCATAGCGACACATAGGGTAAGATAGCGGAATATCTAACAAATATTCTGGAGCAAAATTCAGAAAAATCGTATGTGGGTCGTGGCGTCAGAATGGGTTAAAAAGTTTAAATCACTCATTACGGCCACGTTACAGGTCCTAAAATTCTGAAAAAAATCAAGCAAATTCCTTGATAGAAAATAAAACGAATTCGTTTATGATGTTTTTTTAATTTAAGCGCCCCCTGCCGAGTAAAAAATGAAAAACGCTAATTTTTGGGTAAAAATCGTTATTTTTGGCGAATGCGATCGAGCACACCATAGCGACACATAAGGCAAGATAGCGGGATATCTAACAAATATTCTGGAGTAAAATTCAGAAAAATCGTATGTGGGTCGTGGCGTCAGAATGGGTTAAAACGTTTAAATCGCTCATTACTGCCACGTAACAGGTCCTAAAATTCTGAAAAAAATAAATCAAATTCCTTGATAGAAAATAAAACGAATTTGTTTTTGATGTTTTTTTAATTTAAGCGCCCCCTGCCGAGTAAAAAATGAAAAACACTAATTTTTGGGTAAAAAACGTGATTTTTGGCGAATGCGATCGAGCACACCATAGCGACACATTCATGTGGGGGTCAAAATGACCCACATGTGAGGGTTTTAGAGGGTTAAAATTTTCTACAAAAATATTCCTCGCAGTATCCTGCATAAGTTTACTGAACACATAATACACCTCAGATGTAAGGATCATATAGTTAAATTTATCGATTTAACACAAGCATGCGTTATTTCTGTTTTTTCATGTACAGTGGATTAAAAAACTTCAAAAATCGATTAAAAAAAATCTGACGTGCTAGAGAAAAACGGCGAGGCACGGGTATTTCCTTTTAATGCCTTCTTTCAGAATTTTTTGGATTTTCTAATTTCTTTTACAAAAAGTTTCAAATTTTCGAACAGTTTATTACAAAAAAACGGAAAAATAGGGAAAAACGCATTTTGGTAACTTATCAATGAATTGTATACCACTTTTGCATTTTTCCATCGATTTTCTTAAATGATATCTTATTTTCTTCACAAATATATCGATACCTTAGAGCGCTATAGTCCTATCTCCACTTTTTGCGATTTTGAGATTTTTGCAGTTATGGCATCATTGTGATCTTCTTTACCGTGTGGAAAACTGTGTGATGTCAAAATACCACTAAAATACCAAAATATTCGATAATTAAGAAAAATCCTATCTCCAAACTGTAATTTTTTCAAGAGCGCTTCTGTCCTATCTCCACTGAATATTCAAATAAGTCACGTTTTTAAAAAAAATTCTTCGGTTTTTCGCGTTTCATGACTATTTACAACATTTTGGTGAACGTATTTGGTTATACCCAAGGCTCTACTGTTGTTTGTCGGAATCAAAAAAAATTCAAAAATTCAAAAAAAAAAAAAAAAAAAAAATCGTTTTTTTCGTGTTTTCTACGCGTTTCATGACTTTTTTCGACATTTTAGTGGAAAAAATTCAAAAAATGTACTAAATACGACGTTTTTTTCAATAGTCGTGAAATTCTATATATGGGCAAAAGTAATGACACATTATAAATTGGCTGGGATTTCGTTAGAAATTAATTAAATTGGTTAAAAACATTAAATTATGTTAACAGATACTATAGGTAAAAATATTGCATGCATCGTTATATCAAAATAGCAGCCAATCCTTAATAACCACTGTTTGAAATCTTCTTTTTGCATTTCCCAACAATTGGAAAAATGGAGATAGGACTATAGCGCTCTAAGGTATCGATATAGTCTATGATACAAAAAAAATATTATAAAAAAGTTATGTCTTCTTGTATAAATTTGAAGTTGAATTTGATTTTTTCTTAATTTTTTCGAAAAAAAAAACAAAAAAAAAATGCGATTTTCGGAATCAGCAGCCCATTTTCCATATAAAATGAGTAACGGCATTCGCTGGGAATTTTGGCTGTAAACTAGTGTAAACGGCAAAAAATTACTTATTTTTAAATAACTTCTACGAAATTATTTTTTTTTTACAAAAGATTAAAATTATTTGTAGAGCATGTGGTTCTCCCTAAAGAAGTCCCCCCTTCATAAGTTATCGCAATTTGAAAATTGCCACAATTGTATATACGCGTCAAAACAAAACACGGCTAATAAATACGTTTTATTTAGGCTTGTTCTTTGAGTTATTTATCCAAATTTGATTCATACATTCACATACATTTTTTATTCGCTGGATTTTGGCTCTTGCGGCGAACGAATTTAAGCCGACTCGGCAACCATGCTTCTTCGTTTCCACATTCGCTTGATTTTGACATTGGAAGTGTGGTTGTGTTTGCGTTTTTACTAGGCAAATTAACACATTCGTTAACCATGCTATGAAAAATTTCGTCGAGTCGGTTCGTTGACGAGTCGGCAAAATTTTGCCAATATTATATCTTATTTTAAAAATATCGAGCCCAAGATCTGATGAAAAATTGGAGCTCCTTTTTAGATTTAGTGAACAAATAAATAAAATTTTTGTTCTGTAGTTTCCGCGTCCATAAGCTACATAAGAACACCATTTCATTTTTATATATGGGACGTTTCACGTCAACTATGCCACCTCGCTCCCCAAAATCTGGTGCGTCTAAATAGTTCATATGAAAGCTCATTTTTTTGTTGAAGTGTCTGCTTTCGAATGCCGAGTGCTGTTTTTGAAAAAAAAAAACAATATGGCGACAAGAAAGATGGCTAGTTGGAAAAAATCATCAAGTTGATTCACTTATCAAGTTATATCTCACAAACGACACAAGATAATTTGGTGAAATTTTGCAACTTGAGGTCTAGTGAAACTATCTTGGAACAAGCGAAAAGTGGGCGGGATCAAGTAAGTGACACGCCCACTTTTAAAATTTTGTAAATTGAATTCAATATATCTCGAAAGCGGTTTCAACGATTTTGATAAAAAGCTAGGATCACCTATTCGTAAAGATCAGTATTAATATGTAGAACGTCTAAAAATTATATAGTCTCGCATATGGGCGTGGCACCGTCTACAAAACTTTAATACGTTATAATAACAGAATTAATGAAAAAATTTGTCTGAAATTTAGTGCAGGGAGCCTACTACATAAGAAGTATTCCCAAACAAAAAATGGGCGAAATATCACCAGTGGGCGCGATACCTCCCAATCAAGTGAAATACGTTATATGATATAACTCAAAAACTATATAAAATATCTTGATTCAATTTCGTTAGAAGGAGAGTTTTATGAGTATCTTGAAATGGATGAAAAGTAGGAAGCATTAAATGGGTGCCACGCCCACTTTTATCAATTGAAAATTTTGACTCAATAATGACACAGGTTTAAAAAAAAAATGTCATGCCGTTTTGACCAGACTTAGTGTTTCCTAGGGACTTCGACGTTCTGAACCCGAATCCCGGGTCCGTTTTTTTAAATAACGTCTGAGAAAAAAGATTTCAAAGTCATATGGAGGTAAAAATGGGGTTCATGTGTCGTTTAGTGATAAATTCGCTAATATTCTTAAACTTATTTTTGATCATTGAGTTCTAACGTCTTAAAAAGAATATTTGATTAAAAAGGGTATCTCGGACCTAGTTTCGGAGATATAGCCATCGGAAGATCCGGATATATCTTCTATAAAAACAGCTATAAGTTGGGAACCCCTGAATGGATTTGGAAATGTGTCATATGAAAGGTGTTCTGTTGTTGTTGTTGTTGTTGTTGTTGTTGATTTATTATTTTACAAATCCATCCAGGGGTTCCCAACTTATAGCGGTTTTCATAGAAGATATATCCGGATCTTCCGATTGCTATGTCTCCGAAACTAGGTCCGAGATACGCTTTTCGATCACATATTCTTTTTAAGGACTAAAAACTCAGTGATAAAAAATTGGTTTCAGAATTTTAGCGAATTTATCACTAACCGACACGTAACCTCCATATGACATTGAAATATTTTATCAGACCTTTTGGAAAAAAACGGACCCAGGACTCGGATTTAGGACGTCAAAGTCCCTAGGAAACACATAGTCTGGTTAAAACGCCATGACATCTTTTTTTTTTGGTAAACCTGTCACGGCGTGCCTTAACCCGTTTTAAATCTAACGTCGTAGCACATCAAATTTTTTTCCAGATTCTGTTTGCTCATCGTTCAAATGATGTATAAAAAAAATGTCACCCGTGACTCCTCGACTAAATTTTGAGATAATTCCTTTTCCAATTGGGCATTTTCCCATACAAAAAAAATTAAAAATTTTTTTTAACTACATTAAACAAAAATCAAAATAATCACATTCGATGTATTTTGCGATTCTTAACGCGAATCCAACCTCAGAATCGCTCTAACGTTTATAGTTTTTGAGATATTCTAACCTAAAAACCAAAAAAATAGTTTTTTGCCATTTTTTGAAGCTATATAACTATGTAACATATCACTTATTTGTTAAATGTGGTTAAAGTACAATACTTAAAAGCTCTGATCTTTTGCTTTAAAACCTAATTTAAATTATGTTTATATTTTCATTTTTCTAAGAGATATCGTAGACCTAAATATTGGCTAAACGGGTTTTTTGCACTTTTGTGTCTTTTTAGGTTAGGATATCTTTGAGGACTAGGACTTTTAAGTTGCTTACCAGATTCAACGAAATAAAAATTTCTTTCACATTTTAAACATGTTCAACGAACCGACCTTTTCAAAATTCAGCCGTATGCCATACATGTAACAAAAAACTTAACATTTTTTTTTTTTTTTTCTTCTTGAATCAAGAATTAATGTTTAGTTTACGTTGCGTTGCAATAAACATTTGTTTTTGTTACTTTAATATCTAATTTACACGAATTTTATCACTGAAAATCTGTGTATTTTTTTCAATTTTTACTCGGGGTGTCAAACGGCTGAATTTAGAAGTAGTCGGTTCGTTGAACATGTTTAAAATGTGAAAGAAATTTTAATTTCGTTAAATCTGTTAAGAAACTTAAAAGTTCTAATCTTTGCCTTTAGAACTTGATGTAAATTATGTTAAGATATTTTGTTTTCTCAAAGATATCCTAACCTAAAAAGACACAAAAGTGCAAAAAACCCGTTTAGCCAATATTTCGGTCTACGATATCTCTTTGAGGAGTAAAGATATAAACATAATTTAAATTAGGTTTTAAAGGAAAAGATTAGGGCTTTTAAGTACTTTAACCACATTTAACAAATAGGTGATATGTTACATAGTTATATAGCTTCAAAAAATGGCAAAAAACTACTTTTTTTGGTTTTTAGGTTGGAATATCTCAAAAACTATAAACGATGGAGCAATTCTGAGGTTGGATTCGCGTTAAGCATCGCAAAACACATCAAATGTGATCATTTTGATTTTTGTTAAATGTAGTTAAAAAATTTTTTGATTTATTTTTGTATGGGAAAATGCCCTAATTGAAAAAGGGATTATCTCAAAATTTAGTCGAGGAGTCACGGGTGAAAATTTTTTTATACATCATTTGAACGATAAGTAAACAGAATATATAGAGAGGCCGAAACTAGTAAACGTTATCCGATTTTAATGAAAATTTTAAAAAATGGGCGCGGTCCGCCCCTTTTTAAGCCTACTCCCAGTATAAAAGTGTTTGTATCGGGTGATTTTTTTGAAGGTTTTTTTACAATTAAAAATACTAAATATTATCCTTTAAATGCTTTTTGACTTTTTACGATCGAAAAAGAAGCGCAAAGGTAATAGCAGTTATAACTTAAAATTAAAGTGAAATATTTCAATTTAGGAAATTTACTCATTTAAGAAAGCAAAAAAGAAGACTCTTACTTTAAATATTTAATTTAAAAACTATGCAATTAAAAAGATGAAATATTAGGCTTTAAAATGCTTTTTAATCTATTCTGATCGGCTAAGAAAAAAAAAAGTTATGGGCGTTTGAGTTCAAAATTAATATAATATATTTACAATTTTGGTACTCGCTCTTTTTAGAAAACGAAAAAAAGGACTCTTAGTAATTACATATTTCGGTAAATTTTTATGCTGTTGTAGAAAGATGTTTAAATAACCAAAATGTGGAATTGCATCAACTTTAATTTTTGCCTGAAATTTTTTTTTTCTGACTAACAATTTTTAAGTTATTGGTTAAAAAAATTACTTTTTTCTTCTTTGAACCCCCAAAAGGGGAGTTTAACCTCTTATTGAGCAAGAAACTTTTTTTGTAAAGTTATTATTTTCCAATAAAGAACTGTGACAAGTTTCAAGTCCGCAGCAATTTTTTCCCTTTAGATATTTAATTTTACTGTCCTAAAAATATTAATTTTTTATTGAATTTTAATCGAGGTCACTTTAGAAAATTAAGAAAAAAAAAATTTGGGCACATTGAGGCACTTTTTTTTTGTCTGCTTATGCAGTGTACTATTCTCTTTTGTTTCTAATAAAGGCAAAAGGGTCTTTTGCGTCATTCTTTTTTTATGGTCTCCCAAACTTTTCTATAAAATTCACAAACACATGTCCAATAAAGTAACTGTAAACAAAACGTTAGTACAAAAATCTGCTCAAAAATTGCTCTACTATAGGGGAGGGGGGGCTAGTGTGGACAATTTTTATATAATTACAAAATTCTATATGTAAATATATCATTTTTGTAATAAAGTTATTTTTAGCGATAACTTATACCTCTTGTCTTCATAATTGCATCAATAGTTATAATTTTTTATTTTCATAAATGTTTTATTAATGCATTTTAAAAAGAGCTTACATTTGTCCACACTAGCCCCTTATACGGGGCTATAGTTTTGTTTTAATCTTACGGTAAAGTTCTTCAAAAATAATTTCAATGGTTTAAATAAAAACTATTTTAAGTTGTATTATCTATTAACACTGCAGCAGAAGAATAATTAGTTTAAAAGTATCACTGAAATTACGAAACAGTTAAAAAATTACTTTTTGCTGCGTAAAACACGTTCGGTCACGTTATCATGGAAAGCTGAACTGTCAACAAATGAATTTTTTTTTGGTGATGCAGAGTGCAAATACCAACTTGAAAAATATAAAACAGAAACAAAAAATTCAAAACGGCGCGAGAATTTGAATTTGTCCACACTAGCCCCCCCCTCCCCTATAGGAAAAATGTCATTTATTTCTAAAAAGTTGGTTTTAACTAAGGTATTTAGTACCATAGGCCTGCTTTCGATTTAAGAATCATGGAAGGGGTTTTTTATTTTTTTGTGGCATTTATTCTATCTTTACAAAACTCTAAGTTTACGGGGCTCGTATAGCTATGCTATTAAGATATATTAATTTTTTTTTTTAATTTCTATTAGTTTAAGTATACTTAACAATATGCCATCCTTGATAGGTTCATATTTAAGACTTTAACCTTGACCTTTTGGCCGCACCCGCGAACTGTGCGCCGTGCTGTGTGATCAACGCACTGTTCACCCGGTAGTTTTTTTCATAAAACGCTCTCAGCTTTACCCAGGAGCAACAGCGGGACGTGGCGGAATTTGATCCCATTGTGTGTTTTTTTTATATTTTTTTTGTAATTTTTTTTAATTATTTTTTTTTACCATTCTTATTGAAATTATTTGATTAAATATATTGAATGGTAGATATCTCTAATTCTTTTTCCGAGTATTGAAATACTTGCTTTTTTTTTCAAGAACTTGAAACTGAAGTCCAGACTTCGAAAGTATCAAAAATTCAGTCGTCCAGATGTCCAATCAGCTTCAAGTTCAATAAAAGTATTTTAATTCTCGGAAAGTGAACAAGCTACATTTACCCATATCTATCTATTCAATAAGGGGATACCTTTAATCTCGTAAACTCGAAAACCATGAAAAACTCGAAAGTTTACGAGCTTGTTTTCAGGAACACACATTTCTAAAAACTTGTAAGCAACGTATCAGCTGTCATATAGTTTGAAAAATATTCAATTCAAATTCAATTTTCAAAACAAAAAATATTTTTTCAATACATTTATTTGACAACAATCGCTCTCGTACTTTTTCGAGGCTATTTACGCATCGAATTTGCCTCGTAAGTTTTCGAGGCCTGGTAAACTTTTTTTTCATACAAATTTTTAAATTTTGTTTACGAGACTCGAAAGTTTTCGAGGTTTACGTGCTTTTCGAGGCTTTTACGAGTTTAGAGGAATCCCCTTAAAATATTTAATCAAATTTCAATAATTATGGTAAAAAAAAAAAATTATTTAAAAAAATTACAAAAAAAAAAATTTTTAAAAAAATACAAAAAAACACAATGGAATCAAATTCCGCCACGTCCCCGCCGTTGATCCTGGGTAAAGCTGATAGCGGATTATGAAAATAACTACCGGATGAACAGTGCATTGATCATTATTGAGTTTAAATTTTCAAATGTTAAAAAGTGGGCGTGGCACTCATTAAATGCTTTCTACTTTTTGTCCATTTCAAGGTACTTATAATTCACACCTTCCAACGAAATTGAATCAAAATATTTTATATAGTTTTTGAGTTATACCATATAACGTATTTCAATTGTATGGGAGGTACCACGTGATATTTTGCCCATTTTTTGTTCGAAAAAGTTCATATCTGTGGCCGCGCGGAAAAATCAGGTAACTCCATTTTTCAAAAACGGGAGAAAAACGCGTTTAACTTTTTCGTTTTCTGGCGTAAAATAACGTGGGGAAACTCAATTTTGAATGAAAATGAAGATTTTTAAGACATTTCACTTAATTTTAGGAACAAATACAGCTCAACACGGTCAGTTACCTGGTTTTTCCGCAAAAATGGAGTTACCTGGTTTTTCCAAAAAGATTTTTAATATATGAGAATGTTACAACCCAACAAAGCGCTTCGAGCCAATGACCTGCCAATGTTAATTTCTGCGCTGTTGGATACAACAGAGATGCGCTTCACTGCTGGATTAGAGCGCTTCGGAAGCACTATTGATGCGCTCTGCTCCCCATTGTTAATCATCGATCGAATGATGAAAGCTTAATTGTGAAGAAATCGGCAAGGTTGCGACAGAAGAAAATGTAGTTGTATTTCATCAAAGCAGCCATTTGAAATTAATCAAACATGAAATTTTTTATTTCCATGATATGAATGTGCAATTTCGAAAAGGTCGCATCTCCTAAACGAGGCAAAAGGAATGTCATAATATTGATTGGCTGACATTTTGTTAGGAATGAATAAAATTTATCTCTGCTTTCACAAAAAATTTACTTGATGATGTAGAATTAAGCTGAATAAATGGTATCGATCAAATAACCGATCATTATGGCACATAATTTATATGACATTACTTTTTTCTCGTTTTGGAGGTGTTATCTTTTCGAAATTGCACATTCATATCATGGAAATAAAAAACGAAATGCTTCAAGAGCAAGTTTGCAGAAACCTTATTGGGGCCAAATAACTGATGCTAAGGCACTTTTTGAATGGCCAAATAGTGAAAAGTCCGACATAATTTATCGTTATTGTGCAATATGAAGCAACTGCATCGCAACTCTCCAACGCTTTTCAATATGTAAAAGCCATACCAGGGACCCAAAAATTTCATAGTTTTGTTCCCTTAGGCAGTAACCGTATTGCAGCACGGCGTATTTTATTTTAAAAATCCTTCGAGGAATTTAAAATGATGTAAATTACAAAAAAACTTACATAACACGAAATATTGCATGTACTGAAATCACTTCTCCTGTACCATTAAAGATACCATCTTAATTTTAAATTCATGTGGAAGGTAGTTTTGTCTTCTATTCCAGAAAAATATTTTGGAAGGTCGAAAAAAAGGTACTATAGCGATTTTTGTCGCTTAGTACTAAAATAGTAAATAATTTAGTACTTTTTTCCCAATACAAAAATTACTTTGGGCGCATAGCGCAATTCAATACCTTTCTAAAAATGGTCCAAACATGAAAATGTTAAGAAATGTTTCAGTTATGGGCCATTTTGTGGTCGGACCATTTTTTTAAATTTTCATAAAATCATAGCTTCTAAGCCTCGAGACATACCAACTTTCTCTCTTTTTCATATGAAAGATTATTTTTTCGTCTTTCTAAAAAATATATTTTGAAATGTAAAAGAGGTGTACCAGTGCACGTTTTTTGTAGTTTAGTACTAAAATTGTAGTAAATTAAGTATTTTTTATCAACTACAAAAAATGTATTTTAAGCTTATAGCCTGATTCAATACCTTTCCAAAACAGGACTAAACATGAAATTCGGTAAAGAAATGGCCAAGTTATTGACAATTATTTGAGGAGAGTTCGTCACATTTTACGGATTTTTCCATTTTTTACACTCCACAAGCCATAAAAAAATCGCAAAAAATTTTTTCCCCATTTCTCAAAGACTAGGCATGAAACGAAACCATGTACCAAATTTCAGCGAAATCGAAAATTATATTTGGATTTCCGTTGAATTTTCTAGTTAAATTAAAAATTTGTGGAGTTGCCTGGTTTTTCCGCAAACGGTATGGAGTTACCTTGTTATTTCCCAAAATGTATCATTTACGCAATTTTTTGTTTCTTAATAATAATAATAGAATGATTGTAAATCAAAAAACATTCCATTTTTCATGGTTGTTTCATTTTCCAAAAAAATGGAGTTACCTGGTTTTTCCGCGCGACCACAGATATGTAGTAGGCTCGCTGTACTAAATTTCAGACAAATGACTTCATTAATTCTGTTATTATAACGTATTAAAGTTTTGTAGGCGGTGCCACGCCCATATGCGAGACTATATAATTTTTAGACATTCTACAAATTAATACTGATCTTTACGAATAGGTGATCCTAGCTTTTTATCAAAATCGTTGAAACCGCTTTCGAGATATATGGAATTCAATTTACAAAATTTTAAAAGTGGGCGTGTCACTTACTTGATCCCGCCCACTTTTCGCTTGTTCCAAGATAGTTTCACTAGACCTCGAGTTGCAAAATTTCACCAAATTATCTTGTGTCGTTTGTGAGATATAACTTGATAAGTGAATCAACTTGATGATTTTTTCCAACTACCCATCTTGTCGCCATATTGTTTTTTTTTCAAAAACAGCACTCGGCATTCGAAAGCAGACACTTCAACAAGAAAAATGAGCTATCATATGACGTATATAGATAGACGCACCAGATTTTTGGCAGCGAGGTGGCGTGAAATGTCCCATACATGAAGCAAAACACGCAAAGTATACCAGCTGAAAATTTTTTGTCTCCGATTTCGCTCAAATTTGGCAATATGGTAGATCCGGTGTGCAAGAACAATAATCCGGGAGGATTTGGTTCAAGTACCATTTTTTTCACCAACAGTTTTTAAACTTAAAAATACTTTTAAATTTTTTTTTAAAAAACCCCCATTAATTTTTTTTATAAGTACTTTTGAACGCCCGCGGCAGGCAAAAATCTTTGTTTACTCAGGAGGAAAGCATCAAAAATTCTCATCAAGCGACTGAATCCCATCTTGAGTCATGCATCATTTTAAAGCTTATAAATTATGCTTTAATTTAAAGTACTTGTAAAAAAAATTTAAGAGGGGTTTTTTTAAAAAAAATACAAAAGTTTAAGATTAAAAAATTTTTTTATAAAAAGTACACTTAAAAATTAATGAGATTGGTTTCTTACCTATATCAATTTACAAACTTTGGTGTAAGCTATAAATTTTTGAAAAAACACCCTTTTGTTACATACATATGTTACTGATAAAAATAATAAAATTTTATTTTTTTTTTAATTTTTGGTCTGGAAAAAACCTTTGTTTTGTTATTGAGACACGGATAACCTCTTTTTAACGTTGGAATGTAGGCATCAGATTGAAAAATGGTATAAATAGTATGGTACGGCTTGTTTAGGATAATTTTGGCTATCCGAATCTGTTAAGAAAAAATAATTTTATTATATGTTGTTTATGCTAGACAGCTAAGTTGACCTCAAAAAGGGGATTTTTGCACTTTTAAGCAGAATAGCTCAGTAGATAAAAAAGAACAATGTTCATATTCATAATTAGGAGTTTCCCTTTCATCACAAACGACTATAAATACCGATAACGGAAAACCATGTTTGGCCTGGAGGGGGTGTACGCGATAAAAAATGTACCACCGCAGATCCTGGCAACACACACTTGTTCAAAACGAGACGAAATTTTATACTCGGGAGTTTTGGGGTTGCTGATTACGATTATGATGTTAGATTTTTAAAAAAGGAAATGGCGGATGATTTGCATAAATATCAGCCAAATACGACAAAAAAGTTACTCGGGAGTTTTTGGGTTCGCAGATTACGTGTCTGATATTAGATTTTAAAAAACAAAATAGCGGTTTTGAAATATGTTTAATATATTATTTAAAAATGTATTTCAAACTTCAAGTTTGATAGAGTTGTGTGGAACGGTAAATTGATCTACATAAAATCGGGCCTTATAGGGCTATTTTGGCGACAATATTAGAGCTGTCAAACAGCTCACCACAGTCTTCACTGCTACGAAAGTAGTAACGAAGATGTTTTGGTATTCTGGTAGCATTTAGAAAGCTCTTTTCCGTCTTTATGAATACGACTTTTAATACCTGCTACGTAGGAGGTCTTAGAGCGATCATAAAACTATAAGGTGCTTGCTGTCAGTTTTTTATTATGTGAAAAGTGAAGAATTATGAAAAATTTTATTTTATTGCTTGTTTATAATTTTTTATCATAAAATAGCTGGGCTTAATGTTAGATTATCGACTGTTATTGGATGTACAACTTAAAAACCGAAATTTTTTAGCGAAATTTGATGCTTTATTGTGGAAAAATGTTACAATATATTTTATCCATTGGATGCTACAACATTTCCCCATCTTTCAGGCAATTTCTGTATTCCATCCCAAAAAAAATTGCGCCGGCTTGGCGGCCAAAAATGAATCTATTCAATTTCGGATGCCTTGCTCTGATGTGAAGCGTATTCCGGTGAGGGCGTTTTGCATCGAGCGAAATAAATGAAAGTCAGACGGAGCAAGGTCCGGACTATAAGGCGGGTGAGCCAAAACTTCCCGTCCACTATTTTCCAAATAGTTTTTCACGGGTCTTGCAACATGCGGCCGAGCGTTGTCATGATGAAAAGTTATTGCTTCGGGTCAGGTCGCATTTTCCGGGCGTTTTTCGATGATGGCACGCTTCATACGTATTAATTGTGTTTGATAGAGGCCACCTGTGATTGTCTGGCCCGATTTCAACAACTCATAATATAACGGCCCCTTCTGATCCCACCAAATACACAGCATAAAGTTGGCGCCATGGATATTTGGCTTCGAGGTTGATTTGGCTGGTTGGCCGGGTTTCACGTATGACTTTTTGCGCTTGGGATTGTCATAATGGATCCATTTTTCATCCCTAGTCATAATCCGATGCAAAAATGATTTGTTTTTATGGCGCTCAAGCAGCATTTCAGACATACAGAAGCGCCGTTCAACGTCTCTCGGCTTCAACTCATAGGGGACCCAATTACCTTGCTTCTGAATGTATCCGGCGGCTTTTAAACGTTTCGAAATGGCTTGCTGAGTCACTCCCAACGATTTGGCAAGCTCGTCTTGTGTTTGACACGAATCCTCATCGAGTAGCTTCTCTAATTCTTCGTCTTCAAACTTTTTTGGCTGTCCTGGGCGTTCTTTGCCTTTGATGTCAAAATCGGCACTTTTGAAGCGTTTAAACCATTCAAAACACTGTGTTTTCCCTAAAGCATCGTCGCCATAAACTTCTACAAGCAAATTATGACTTTCCGCAGCAGGTTTCTTTGCAAAAAAATGACCCAACAGAACCTCCCGCAAATGCTGTCTTTTTCTCGAATTTTCGAAGTAATTCATCGTGAAAAATAATAATGATGCAAGATAAAATTGTTTTGTTGACTGATTTTGACAGCTGTCAAATGTACCTTCAAAATGACTATATATAAAGTTCGAGCTTTCATGATATTTGTTAGTACGGACATCCATTTAATTTTAAGAAAAAATATATAATCAAAAATGTCTGGTCGGATCTACTTTCGGAGATATAGCCATCGAAAGATCGGGATATAGCTTTAATAAAAACCGGTATAAGTTCGGAACCCCTGGCTGGATTTTGATAATATTGATGTCATATGAAAGGTATTTTAACACACTATAAAATTGTTGTACAAAAATTTTAAATCCGAGTCAACATTTTCGAGATATGGCGTATTTTCAAAAATTTTGACCAGTTTTTTATTTTTAAATCACTATTTTTCCAAAAAATGTCTGATTAACCTATAGTTTTTGTAACAAATTATGGAATCCTAATCAATTTCATTCGATTTGATATGGAATTTATACCTCATTTCCTTCATTAGCACATTTTTTATAGGAAAACAAAAAAGTAAGCCAAAGAAATTTTTATGAACAACAACAATAACGGAAATTTGGAATTTTGCTAGCAAACTAGGTGATGGATATATTATAGACCGTGAAGCCGGTATTAGATTTTTGGGAGTTTTAAATCCTGAGCTGCGGCCGAAGCCGCCCACTTACCCCTACTCTTATGCCAAATTACTGTGGGAAAAAAAATCGGCCCAAATTTCAGAAAAGTCGTAATATCTCGAAAGCTACGAGCCAGATTTAGAAAATTTTGTGCTCAGTATTGTAACTTATTAAATTACCTTTCATATGCCGTTTTTATTAATAAGACATTTTTGGAAAAATAGTGCATTAAAAAAAAAAACCGGTAAAAATTTTCAAAAAATTCTCCATATCTCTAAAACCATGACTCGGATTTAAAACTTTTTCGAATTGTTTTTATAGCCAGTTAAAATACCTTTCATATGACACCAATATTATTAAAATCCATTAAGGAATTCTGAACTTTTACCGGTTTTCATAAAAGCTATATCCCGATCTTTCGATAGCTATATCTCCGAAAGTAGATTTGACCAGAACTTTCTGTTGTTGTTGTTGTAATTAATTTTGAGAGCCCTATTTGGGCAAAAAAAAAATATAAAAAAAACAAGAACAGTTTTTAAAGTAAAATTGTTGCCTAAGATTTGCCAGTTGTTAAATTTTTGTTTGTGTGAGTGATAATGATAAAGGGAAAAACAAAATTATAACTATTTTGGTTTAATATTTGTTCTAATAGTTACAAAAGAAAACAAAAGTTTGTGTAAAAACATGTAGCAACAATTTCTGCACAATATTATATGGCGGCGCGCAAGAATTTATTTTGCATGTCAAAATAAAAAAATGGAACCCGGCATCTTGCCTTGCTATCTGTCAAAAGTCTAGAATCAAAACAAAGAATTTTGAAGAAGCAGCATTTGTTATCGCTGCAACCAGAGCAATTCAACCATGTTATTTTGCACAATTTGACACGTTCACCACGAAAGCTTTTGTGTGGTGAATTTATGAGCTTTTTCTAAAAGATTTCTGCGCCAGAATACCGAATGTCTTCGGGAATCTTAGAAAGTAATTCTGACATGTATTCAGAAAGACTTTCTGCTGTCTTAGCCAGAATAGCCCTATTAGATTCCTTTACTCTGGAGTAGAAGCTTTATAATAACACAAAAATTTTATCATTCCGAGCAAGCAACATATATTGACAGTTGGTAAGCAATATGAGTTTAATTTTCCTTTGAGCGCCTCAGAAAAGTTCGCGTCAAACAAAAAGTGCTAAAATGGGCATTTAAATCTTTTTATGGGCAAATCCCAAAAACTTTTAACATTTTGGGAAAAAAAAGTCCGAAAAATTTTTTAAGGCACATGGTTTTCTAGTATTCTACCGTCAAGAGATGTGTTTTGGGAGTAAAAAATCGTTAACGTTAATCACTTAAGTTACGCGGCATAAAAAATAAACCATTTTGAATGAAATAAATTATTTTATTATTACTTTACAGTTTTATATCATATATAAACGTTTTATTATGACCGTACACAGACAAGAATATGTAAATATGTTAAAAATATATTAATTTTAAGCAATTCTAAGCACTTTTTTTCTATAACTTTTTTTCGTAAAGTGCTTCATTTTCGAGTTAAAAAATTAAACTATTATTAAATTAAAAACACAATATATTTTTTAATTACATATTAAAGCACTTGATGAAGAAACGTTATTTAAAAGAAGTGCTTATAATTGATCGAAGAACATGTGTGAATTTTTTCAGAATTTTTGGAGCGATTTTTGGATTTTCAAAAATAAAAAAACAAAAATAAAAAAATCCAAAAATAGTTTGTCAAAAATCGAAAAATTCGTGTAGAATTAGCCCACGCCGCATGGTTTTATATTTGTACCACAATAGGAAGAAATGTTCACCAAACATTTTTTGAATGTCAAGATGATGTTTCTCGTATGCCGTCGGTTTAAACGATTTTTCAGTCACATTTACGTTTTTTTGCCTCGAACATTTTGCCCTGTATAACAAAAACGGTGCATGGCACGCTAATTTAGTTTTCGTTGATATTTTCTGTTTCGAAAAAGCAATCTAACCTCACCATGAAAATCCTGAAGTTCTAGACGGCATGGCTGTAAAGTTGTTTTAAAGACTCGCATATGAAAAATTTTGAAATCGACGGACGCTTCTTTAGCACCCTGTAGTTTTTTATAGAAACTACGCACATATATTTGCATTATGCTATTCAAAAGGGGTATCGATTCAGTAGAGTTTTTACTAAAAACCAACATTCTAAAGTACACGGCGTGAGTACAGCATACAGATATAATCATAAAATATTACAACAGACACGGCAAATTTGAATAAACTGATCATTCAAATGGTTATATCTATTCGTACAAGCTTTACTTCAGATTTTTTGTCTCATAAACTTGTTAGCATACACCTGTACAATGAAAATGATTCATATCCGTCATCTAAAATTGTATAAATTCAGCTCAGTATCGCTATTCAGTATACGGACGCGGGATGTTAAAAGTTTTTGGGATTTGCCCTTATATGTGTTAGAAAAGGTTTCTATGTCCTTAAAAAAAAAAATCTGGGCGTAACCTAGCGGAACAAATTAGTTCTGAGTTTTTTCTTTTTCATAGCTGACTTTGTGAAATAATTTGAAAAAAAAAGTATAACTTTTTGCGAGTTTTGAGTTTAAGGATTCGATAATACTCACTTTTACAAAGAGATTCCATATTCAAGCATTCATAACAGTTTAGTTTTACAGTAACCATACAATTTTTACAGCGAACACTTAATTTTTAACCAAATATGCATGTAGATTAGGGTGAAGAGAATTTTGTATTTTTTTTTTTAAATTTCGTTAACCCTGTATCTGCAGTTCTAGAAATTACAGGAGAATTCACATACATATACTCAAGTTGAAAATATATAAATGGTAAAAAATCGATTATTATATTACTTTTGTATATCTCATACAAAAAAAAAATTATTATGAAATGTTTGCGTTTTAGATTTTACTGGTATGAAAACACTTTATATCGACGCCACAGACGAAAAGTAGGATGTTTCATTTTTTCCTTGAAAAGAAGAATGTTTTATATCCTTGGATTTTTTACGAAAAGTAGGACGTTTCATAATTTGTTATGTGGGCACCACCCACTTATAAACATAATGGCCATGTTATCGTTCCTAAGTTCTAACCCTATCTCCATACCAAATTTCATAAAAATCAATGCGATGGTTTAGCCGTGAGAGCGTTTTTTCTATTTAGGGGCGTGGCACCGCCCAATTTAAAAAAGAATGTATCCTACTGCACTGCTCGTCTTCACAGCCTTTCCGACAAAAAAAATCAAGCGAAAATGTTGGGATTTAGGCATAGAGAAGGACTGAACCGATTTCGTTTGGCTATATATAGGGCTGTCATCTCAAATTTTTCGAAATTTGTAGTTGGGTTCTCAGATTTTTATAAAAATCCGCAGAGCTGATCTAAGTGCTAAGTATGGAGACCTCTCATTATTGGATTTGCGAAAAAATTTTTTTTTTGAAATTATGGGTATGGAATTTCAGAGCGTGCAAGTAGTGTTTTTGCGAAAAATCAATGGACATTTTTTTTCTAAGTCCCGCCATTTTGCCAACAAGTAAATTTATTTTTAATTTTTGTTTTCGGATTCTTGTAGCATTTTAAACGTTATTTTAATTTCCATTTTTAAATTTGTAAATTTTGAAAATTTACAAAATGGCGGCCATTTTTTTAAAAATCTGAAAAGTTGAGTATCTCAAAATAATATTTTTTTATTTTTTTATTTTTTTTTTTTACAGAAAGTTGAATAAAATATAAACATTTTGTAGAAGATTTGTATTGCGCGAAACGGTTGTGAGAGCCACAGGAATTGTCACGTGACAATTTTTTTAACTTTGTTTTGTGCTTTGATTTACACCCACTGGTAGCCAAAAAAAAAAAAATTTCAAAGTAGAAGAATATAGCTTCCATTACTTAGAAAATAAAAGGTATACAAAAAAACCAAGATTTTTCATACAAAACATAAGAGTATTGACGAAGTGAGGGTCATGTTATGAAAAAACTTAAAAATTAATTTTCCAAAATATTTTTTTTTTTTTTTTTTTTTACATAAATCTTTTCAAAAACGAATGTTTTTCATCCACCTTATAAAAGATTTCCGTAAAAAAAAAATTTTAAGAAAAAAAAAATTTGTTTCGAAAATGTGTAGAATGACTCTGGGATGAAACATATATGGGTGATTCTCAGATAACTGTACTTTTTGTGTCCTCTGGAGATTTCACCTATACAGTAGGCTTTTTTTTCACAAAAAATTACGCTATAAGTTAGAAACTATGTTTTTCTAATAGAGCGGATCAATTTTACCACCAAATAATAATTGGTCTACTGTCAAAGTTTGCAAATATACCCCAAATGTCACAAACGTGGCATGTCCTACCCCTACTTTTTATACACAAAACGATGAAAAACGACCAAAAAACGGAAATAGAACAGAAAACAAGTTACTACACATATTAAGTAAATACTTAAGGCTACAATATTCTGAGCTCATCTGCAGTTTTAAACAATTTTTAGAGGGCACAATTTTGAATTGAAAACTGTCCCCTAGTTTTGGAAAAAAAAAATTTCTTAAAAGTATTATGCTACTACTGCATGGTACTACTGTTTCAGTCAATAGATAGTAATACACATGCATTAATTCTGATCACTATCCATCACCCAAACGTCATCATGTCCGAACGCGTCCAAAAAGAAATCTGTTTGCGTTTTATAGGGCATTTTATAAACAAAAACCGTTTTTTCTAAAAATTAAGGTCACAAACGTGGCACTCGGCACTCCCAGGTAGGACATTTTATTTTATGCATGAAACAAATTTTTTGTAGGATTTGCAGACATGACCCCAAATTCTTTCGGAAAAATCTTGGACTCAAAAGCGTGCTTTGCAATGAGCGATAAACTGCAAAAATGTCACAAACGTGGCGCATCAAAAATGTCACAAACGTGGCACTTTTTATCAGTCTGCAAAAAAACATATTTCATATAAAGTTTGAGTATACAGATGTTTAGTTGAAGGCTATTAATTATGTTTTTAATACAAAAATTTTTCTACACCATCAGAATCCTGAGTTATCCTTGCTCAAAAGTGAAAAAATCACTGTTTTGACATCTACTTAAAGCTATAGAACAAAAACAACAACAAGTAAAATAAATTTTTGTCAATGGATTCAGACAGCCAAATTTATTGTCAACAAGACATAATTTACCGTTTTTCAATTGGATTCTTAGCTTCCGAGTTATAAGCGTTTAAATTAAGGACATCTTTCGATAACATACAAAGGATTTTTCGAGACCGAAAAGTTACCAAAAACCAAGTTTTATTATTTTTATCAATAACATATTTAATTACAAAAATTTCGTGACTTTGCAGACCATAATCGCATGAAAAATGACAGCTCCATTCTAGATTTAGTGACTAAGCCTACTAAACTACTACTTTGCAAATTCACAGAATCAAAATTTCATCTGTTCATTCACTAAATCTACAACAGAACCTTATTTTTTCATCCTATTTTAGTCTGCAAGGGCTTAAAATTTTCGTGATAAAATATATTTCTGGTAAAAATAATAAAACTTACCATTTTTGTTAATTTTTCGGTCCTTTGTGTGTTATTGAGAGGTATCCTTTTTTTAAAGGCTTATAACTCGGAAACTGGGAATCCAATTGAAAAACGGTAAATTTTGTCTTGTTGATAATAAATTCGGCTGTCTGAATCCATTGACAAAAATTAATTTTACTTATTGCTGTTTTAGTTAAGTAGATGTCAAAACTGTGATTTTTTCACTTTTGAGCAAGGATAACTAAGGATACTGATGTAATAGAAAAAAATCAAGATCAGATTCGTAATTAAGAGATCCTAATCCATCATAAACGGCTATTAAAACAGAGGACAGGGAACCATAGTTGATCTTTAGGGCCGTAGGGTATAAAAAAAATGGACCACCGGAGACATGACACTGTTGCAAAATTAGTCTTGAAGTGTAAATTTGTCATTATATGTAATATATCTCTCATCAAAACGCTTCAAAACCATCATTTTTCCATACTGTGGCTAAAATGTCACAAACGTGGCAATTTGGTCACAAACGTGGCAGCAAAATTTCTTAATTTCGACCTCAAAGCCGTAAATTCACACTTGTTGTTGATCTACTTAAAAGGTGAGTTTTAAGAGTGTGTTTACATAAGATAGCATGAAGAAACTTGCAAAAATCCAAAAAAAATATCTGCCAATTTTACAACTCGAAAAAGCACAGTTATCTAAGAATCACCCATATAGCATTTTCAGGTTAGAATATCTCAAAATTCAGAAGTGATAGAGCGATTTCAAGACCAGATTTGGATTCAAGATCAAAAAATATATTAGAACTGACTATTTTTGTTTCTATATATTGATCATTATTCTTTTGTTCGCAAAAATTAAATGTTTTAATAGGAACACAAAAAATGAAGTGAAAAAGCAATGTCTCGTAAACGATATTTGATGATGATTTGGTTTTTCAGTTTACGGTTTTTTAATCTACGGACAAGCAGAAAACTTTCTGCATATTCTTTTTTGTAACCGTTTTGGGCAAACTTGTTTTTTGGTTTTAGTACAGAGCCCCGTGCTAAAAAATGGGTTTTTTCGGCTCTGGTTTGAAAAAGTGCCGTTCACTTTGAAAAAAGGGCTATATATGTTTCATTCTAGAGTCATTCTACATATTTTCCCAAAAAAACATTTTGGGTGCAAGCACTTCTTATTTAAAACACGTGGGTAGAAGTGTGTATATTCTTCTACTTTGAATTTTTTTTTTGGCCACCTAGTGGGTGTAAATCAAAGACAAGTCTTCTAAAAAATGTTTGTATTTTATTCACCTTTCTGTAAAACAAAAATAAAAAAAAAAATAAAAAATATTATATTGAGATAATCAACTTATAAGATTTTTAAAAAAATGGCCGCCATTTTGTAAATTTTCAAAATTTTTCAAATTTAAAAATTGAAATTAATTAAAATAACGTTAAAAATGCTACAAGAAATTGAAAACAAAAATTAAAAAAATTTATTTTTGACCAAATGGCATCGATTTTTCGCAAAAACACTACTTGAACACTCTGAAGTTCCATGCCCATAACTTGCAAAAAAAATTTTTCGCAAACTAATAATTCTCATCGTTCTTGGGCGGAATATTTGTTCTGGAATTTTTATGCAATAGGGAGTTAAATGTTAATTAGTTGGGAAAAAATTAATTATTTAAATTTTTTTTTCATTTAATTGCTACTTTAATGGATGCAAGAAAATGTATGGTTAGTTTTTATTAAATGCATCATTTAGAACTGCCTTTTGCCTTCAAAATGAGCTATAAAATGGATTTCTGCGATTTTTCTTTAAATTGTGACCATTTTAAAATCACTTCATGAAAGTTAAAAATCATGTATGGATTCTCTATAGCAGAGGAAATTTAGACGAAAAAAGAGCTGCTGTGCGAAATAATTCCAAGTGAATTTTTTTACCGGAATTATCTCAATTAATGCATGATAAATAAAGTGTGAAAAGTTCATTGCAAAGTCGTGTGCGTATAAAAAGTTATTAAGGCTCAAAGGTCGCTAAAATCAGTTTTTTGCAAATATCTCGCTAATGCTAACTTTTAAAGTAAAATGCTGGTCCCTAATTTTGTAGCACAGGAAATTTCCTACAAAAGTACGTCAAAAATGTTTACGTAAGACTTATAGTTTAGAAGATCACCCAATTTAAAAAGTTGTTAACAATTATGATACGAAATGCTACCCATTCATATTAAAATATATTTATTTTTAAATAGCGATAACTCCTCAATGAGCAGTTGTACAAACAAAATTTAAATACCGTTTAAAAGATAATTTGATTCTCTATACAGCGTATTTGTAGAATACTTCTGGTTTTTGTAGAATACTTCCGAAACGAAGATTCATATGATAAAAAGTAATGCACCAATTTTGTTAAAAATTTCAAGATCTACAAAAAGTAAGCAATATGTGTACACATAGAAGTAACCGTTTAGAAGATATTCCAAAAAAATCTTTAAAATGCCAAAAAACTGATTTTTATTGAATATCTTCTGTACGATTACTTCTATATGTACTTATCGCTTACTTTTTGTAGATTTAATGATTCTCTACAAAGTTGGTCCTCCTACTTTTTATCGTAGTGGTTAACGAGATATTCGGAGATATTCATCAAAAACCAGAATTTTTAAAGTCTTAACGGTTTTTCAAGAATATCTTCAAGGCCATGGGTCGTTCGAAAAAAAGATTTAGTACCCTATATAGGGAATCAAATTATCTTTTAACGATATTTTAATTTTGTTTCTACAACTCCTCATTGAAGAGTTAACACAATTTAACAAGTAAGATATTTTAATATGAATTCATACTGAGGAATCATAATTGCTAACAACTTTTTTAATTGGGTGATCTTCTAAACTATAAGTCGTACGAAAACATTTTTAACATACTTTTGTAGGAAATTTCCTGTGCTACAAAATTATGGACCAACATTTTTCTGTAAAAGTTAGCATTAGCGAGATATTTGCAAAAAACTGATTTGAGCAACCTTTGAGCCTTAATAACTTTTTATGCACACACGACGACTTTGCAATGGACTTTTCACACTTTATTTATCATGCATAAATGAATATAATTCCGGTGAAAAAAATTCACTTGGAAATATTTTGCAGAAAAATTCTAATTTTCCTGGGCTACTATAGCTATTTTAAAATGGTCATAACTTTTTAAGAAAAATCATACAAGATCTATAAAGTGAAAAAATGTGTGTTGTTTTTTAAATTTGCGACCTCAAGTTAAGGTGTTATCATTTTATTTTAATCTATAAAGTGATTTTAAAGAAGAAGAACAGTACTAAATGACGCATTTCATAGAAAAAACCAAAACGATTTCGTGCATGTTCTACACAACCTCGAAAATCGTGTTTTTTGAACATTACGAGTAAGATATCTCACAAACGATAAGTGATACAGCAATTTTGCTTCCAGTTCCAGATTCAACATTAAAATGACTATTTTAGTTTTGGTTTATAGTAGTTTTTTTTAACATACCATTTTTCGAGCTTTCGATTTTGAAAACTTTTTTTTCTTATTCAGTAAATGCTCACGTGTAATTTAACATCTTTGTGCAGTTCACGACAGCTTGTTTTAAATTTTTTCTTAGGCTGCGTGCACGAAATTCGAAATTTTCGATTATCTCTGCTGGAACAGCCCAAAAATGGACTAAAACGAAAATAAATGCTATTTTCGTACTCAGCGACCCCAAATTAGTTTAGAAAATATTTTTTAATATTTTTTTTTTTTTTAATTAGTCAACATTTAATTTCCTACAACATAATAATTCCAAAACAAATATTCCGCCCTTTGAAAATTACAAAAAACCAATTTATAGAAAAAAATTCATGAAAATTTTCTTAAAAAATTAAAATTTTTGTACCGAAGCAACAAATTTAATTTTTGGACCAAAACTTTCTAAAAAGATAGTGTTGACCTAGTCATTCTCTACAAAAATTAAGTGTTTCAAAGTTACGGGCAGTCAAAGTGACTTGCCTTTTTTTAGTCAATTTTTCGACCTTTGATCGAAAACCGGCTGCGTTTTTTCCGATTCCAAATTTTTTTTTTGAGATCTTATTTGTTTGACCTCTAATTTCAGGATATGGACAGGGAGCAAACAAAATCAGAATTTCGCACATATCGGCGCTCTACTGCAGTTATTGCAGATTTTGTTATAAAACTTGGTACGTGGATACATGTTTTTACTGCCAATTAACGTGCAAAAAGTAGAGTGGATTGAGCAAGGGGGTGTTGCACCTGTCAAACATAAAAAAAAAAATACTTTAAATGCTTTATTTCTGTAGGAATAGCAGCTTTTGATATAAAACTTGGTACATAAATATAAATAGTGTCAACCATTAGCCTTGCAAAAAATTGCAGGGATCGCTCATGAGGTTGTTGCGCACGCTATAGGAACAAATTAATTTAAATGATAAATCCCTGCACCTATAGCCGCTTCCGTTCAAATCGAACTCATCGCGCCACCTATTGAAAAGGGCATCGTTTGCCGGGACCGCTAGTATACATATAAAAATGACTGTGTGTCTGTGTGTGTGAAGCATTATCACTCAGAAACCATTCGTCCAATTGAGCTGAAAATTTGGAAATGAGTATATATTAGGTATGGGAATGTGTTTATGCTATACACGAAGGTTTTCGAAGACCTTCCGAAGGCTTAATAGTCAAAACAAAGAATATCTAGGTACACTAGAGGGAAAATATCTATGGCGAACTTTCAACAAGTTTTAATTGATAGTTTTTTGGAATACCCGAAGTTTGCCGAAGGTCACCCGAAGGCTTCATAGTCAAAACGAAAAATATTGGGTTTACAACTTAAAAACCGGAATTTTTTAGCGAAATTTGATGCTTTATTGTGGAAAAATGTTACAATATATTTTATTCAAAGTATGGTCCATTGGAAGCTACAACATTTCCCCATCTTTCAGGAAATTTATGAATTCCATCCCAAAAAAATTGCGCCGGCTTGGCGGCCAAAAATTAATCGAGCCAATTTTCGATATCTTGAACTTAAGTGAACCGTATTCCTGGCATTCTGCATCGATCGAAACAAATGGTAGTCAGATGGTGCAAGGTCTGGGCTATAAAGCGGGTGAGGCAAAATTTCCCATCCGTTGTTTTCCAGATAATTTTTGACTGGGGCAGCAATATGTGGCCGAGCGTTATCGTGGTGGAAAATGATTGACTCGTGTCTGGTCGCATACGTTGGCCGCTCTGCCTGGATTTTCTGCTTCAATACATAGGATCAATTGTTGACGATAGAGTTATTAATGGTTTTGCCACCAGGCAACAGCTCATAATGGATCACACCTAGCTGGTCCCACCAAATACAGAGCATTACCTTCGAAGCGTGAATATTTGGCTTCGGCTGTGGTGGGCCGGCCTCACCTTTCTTGACATACGCTGTTTTGCGCTTGGGATTATCGCAATGGATCCACTTCTCATCGCCAGTGACAAAACGATGCAAAAAACCCTTCCTTTTGTAGCGTTCAAACAGCATTGTGGACATCAAAAATCGGCGTTCGACGGCCCTTGGCTTCAACTCGTATGGCACCCAATTTCCCATCTTTTAAAAAAATTCCCAAGGCTTTCAAACGTCTGGAAATTGTTGCTCGATCAACTTCCAATGGTTCTGCAAGTTCTTCTTGCGTTTGAAATGAATCTTGATCGAGTAATGCCTCCAATTCTTCATCCTCAAACTTTTTCGGCTGACCAGGACGTTCTTTGCCTTCGACATCAAAATCACCACTTTTAAACCGTCGAAACCACTCACGACAGCTTGATTCAGCATAGTCCCCATAAACTTCTACAAGCGAACTATGACTTTCCGCAGCAGTTTTCTTTGCAAAAAAATGACCCAACAGAACCTTCCGCAAATGCTGTCTTTTTCTCCAATTTTCGAAGTTATTCATCATGAAAAATAATAATGATGCACACAAGATAAAATTGTTTTGTTGACTGATTTTGACAGCTGTCAAATGTACCTTCAAAATGACATATATATAAAGTTCGAGCTTAGTACGGACATCCACCGTCAAATTCCGGTTTTTAAGTTGTACACCCAATATCTAGGTATACGAGAGGGAAAAAATCTATGGCGGACTATCAATAAACTTTAAAAAGTGATAGTTTTCTGTGACACCCGAAGGCTTCATAGTCAAAACGAAAAATATATAGATATACTAGAGGAAAAACATCAATGGCGAGCTATTAACAAGCCTTAACTGATAGTTTTTTGGAACACCCGAAGGTTCCCGAAGGACACCCGAAGGCTTCAAAGTTAAAACGAAGAATATCTAGATGTACTACAGGAAAAACATCTAAGGCGAACTATCAACAAGTCTTAATTGATGGTTTCCTGGGACACTCCAGCTATGCTATAGCGAATTTTTAAGATGGTTTGAAATGAAATTAACTTTCTCATAATACCTAAATTTTTATTGGTGACGTGGCAGTGACTTAAATCAACATTTTTATCCATGTATATCTTCTAAGCTATTGGGAATCAAAAAACAAAACAAACATGCAAAGAAGGCTAGTCATATATAATGAAACAACCTAGTTTTCGTCCAAATATGTTTGAAACATCCTACTTTTCATCCAAGAATTTATGAAAACCTAGATATCGTAGGAGAAATGAATCATCCTTCTTTTCGTCTCAGGCATCGATATGCAAATAGAATGAAATAATGTTTATGATTATAATTAATGTGCAATAAAATTTTTTCGATACTATTGATTCTTAAAATACAGGCGAAAATGAGAGCACTCAGAAAAAATGGTTAGAAGTCGGAATGTTTTAAACCAGTGGTTCTCAGCTGGTGGGGAGCGCCCCCCCTGGGGAGACGTGAAGACAATTTAGGGGGGGGGCGCTACACATTTCAGAAAGCCTTGGAAAATAAAGAAACTATGTATACAAGAGAAAATTTTTTTATCTTATTTTATCCCAATCTTCTTATTTTGATGATTTTTAAGTTTTGAATTGTTCTTAAAACGTTAATTACTGCTTCGTTCTGGAATCCAATTTTTTTCGGAATCGAGATTAAATCAAACTTCGATAAGTAAGATGGAATTGGTTTTGTTATGAAAACAAATTAAATTGGATATCGGTTCCAATGTGATAACAAAGGATAACTCATATCACAGATCTGATAGAGAATAATAGTTGCTAGATTTGGATTCAGCAACCGCAAATCAACAAAAAAAGTTAATGAGAACGCATTCAAAATGTCGTGTTATTGGATTCTGAAGCACCTAAAATTTCAAAACATGGCTGGTAAACTGGATTTTAAAACAACCCAATGACCTTTTTTTTGTAATATTAATTTTTAATCACTTTTGAATAAGAAGTAAATTTTTATGTGAAGAATGGTAAAATATTTTTTTTTGTTTTTTTAATGGGGGGCGCGAGCTTGTGTCGAACTTGTAAAGGGGGGCGTGACCAAAAACGATTGAAAACCACTTTTTTAAACCGTGCAAAATAAATTTCCTATTAGTTAAAAAATCTTTATGGACACAAGACCACTAAAAACTAAAACAAATGCAAATACAGGGTTAACGATATTAAAAAAAAAATGCATGCTAAGCAATTTTAGTATTTTATAAATAAAAGAATAGTATGCGGGCCCAAGTTACATAAATTATTAATCCATTTTCTTTGAAAATCGTTTGAATGGCTTAAATGTTTTTGTTTTAATTTTAGAAAGAAATTTGTAAGATCAGAACCTCCAGTTTTCTTAAAAAAAATTGGAGATACCGAGGTATATCAAGGTATGGCAGCCAAGTTCACAGCTTGTGCTTCCGGTTATCCAGACCCAGAAGTTGAGTGGTTTAAGAACGGTCAAAAATTGTTCCCCAGCGAAAAGATTAATATGGATTCAGAAGCAAATGGTTTGTTACGATTAGTGATTAAAGATGTTGACGAAGGCGACGTGGGTCGGTATTCATGCCGTGTATTCAATCCACATGGAAGCGACACCTGTGATGCAGAACTTCTTTTCGATTGTAAGTACTTAATACAATATGTATCACTTTCAGATTTTGAAATAACTACACTAACTACTACTACACTAAACCACAAATAAACCGTACGAAATTACTCATAATTTTCAACTGGCATCTCTACACTATTCAGGGGCGTGGAGAGAAAATCCAGGCTCGGGGCGATTGCATTCGGGGCTCCTCCACTTTAAGATACTGGCAATTATTTTAATCAGTTTTAAAAAAATAATAAATAATGTTATCTTTGTTGTATAGGCGGTTTACTAACCAGTTCTTTCCTATTTCAAATTTTAAATCAAAACATTAAAGCTCAAATCATTTTCCGACGTTTCGTCAATTCTTTATTCTGAAAATAGACAGTAATAATTTTATAGACACAGTTTAAAATTTTCAAAAACATAACATTGAATTTACGAACACTTTATATTTATATAAACAGAAGACATTATGAAAACATTGTACGAGGGTTGCCTTTTATATTTCGGGATTGGGCAACACTAATATTAATAGCTAAAATCTGGCAACACCATTATGAAGTTTGATATTTTTTAGCATAAACGTACTCACAACGTTTTGATGTACAAGTGCTATTTGTTTTGTTTACAGTGAGTTAAGAAAATCAATTTTTACATCGATAATTTAAGTGATTGATAAATTATGGGGTTTCCAACGCGAACAAATTTTTTGGACGGTCAAATATTCATGCAATATTGAATGTATGCTGGTCCCACTAATGCCTAAGGTTGTCTCAATCTCACGATAGGTCACATGACGATCTTGCAATATCAGTTGGCGCACAGCATCAATGGTTTCCGGAACAACAACTGATTTTGGACGAACTTCACGAAATTCGTCTTGGAGTGAACAACGACCTCGGTTGAATTCACCATTCCATCGATAAACACTGGTCTTTGATGGAGCTTCATCGCCAAAAATTGAATTAAGTTCATCGATGCGCTGTTGTTGAGTTAATCCACATCGAAAGTTGTAAAAAATAATCGCACGAAAATTTTCACGATTTAATTCCATTTTTTGGGCGAGATAAATCTTTTATGTTACTGTCAACAACACAAATAGCGCTCGTATGTCAAAATGTTCTGAGTACGTATAACCTCAAAAATGTCAAACTTTACGATAGAGCTGGCAGTTGCCAGATTGCAACACTAGGGTTGCCCGATCCCGAAATATAAAAGGTAACCTACGTATAATTTAAAACTATTAACGTTAAAACATAAAACACAAATATTGCACTTTTTTATTCTAAAATTTAAAACCGTCCGTTTGGTTCTATAATCGCAGCATCCGTCCTTGTAGTTTTTAATAATAGCTAGCGTAGCATGTCTCAAGAGTGTATTACCAACTAAACACAATTTGGCAATTTTTTCACAGCAAACGGCGCTAGTGAGCCTTATGATCTATGCATATAGGGGATCCTGTACAGAGAAGTTTATCCGTGTCCAATAGTGTAATGGCTAAAGCACCGCATTTTCTTTCTTTTGAAAACCGGAGTCACGGATTCGAGTAAGGTTTCTGATTTAACTAAAACGGATCTGATGAGGCCTATATACATGTTTATTTATGAAAAATATATAAATATTAGGGTGGGCCAAATAGTATCGAGGAAATTTTATCGACCTCGGCTACCCCCCTATTTGAAAGTTCATTCAATTCTATGAACTATAGGAACTATACTTCTGCGTTCAACTTTAGTTCGGCGCATTTTTGATCGAAAATTGTACCTTTCATCAATATTTTTTTTATTTTCATACTAAATTTTCAAAATTTTATAAAGACAAAAGTAATGTCATTATATGATTTGGCTGGTATTCTGTCAGTAATTAATAAAATTGGGTTCGGTTTTTACAAACAATTATATCGGTCAATTATATATATTTATTATAAACGATTCATATTTTTACATAGATTTTTGGGATAATGTTTCTGTAAAATTAAAAAAGCGGCTAATTGATTTTCTAAAACTGCCAGTAGATGTTGCCCTGGAAAAAAAAGAATGTCAGATTCGGCATCCTAGCATCCAAAAACACTTGGGTTGGTGTTTCGATTGAAAAAATCCATGTAAAAATATGAATCGCTTATAATAAATCGGTTATGTGACCGATATAATTTTTGTGAATAAATATAATCAATTCCGCGCTATCAAGTAAACTTTTTGTAAAAAAAGAACCCAATTTTATTGGTTACTGACAGAATACCAGCCAAATCATATAATGACATTACTTTTGTCTTTATAAAAATTTTTTAAATTTAGTATGAAAATAAAAAAAAATATTGATGAAAGGTACAGAAGTATAGTTCCTTGGGCAAATATTCATAGAATTGAATGAACTTTCACATAGGGGGTAGCCGAGATCAGTTTTCAAATCGGCCCACCCTAATAAATATGTATGTGGAAATAGCCGAAACACATGTTATCAATTTCCATTTTGACGCTTGCTTGCGTCTGTCGTTGAAAAATTTCAAAAATGATTGTTTAATTAGTTCAATATAAATTTGTCATACTTCAGTTGTTGATATTATTTATGTGTTTTTGAAATTAAACTATGTCTATTAGAATTAT
Organism: Calliopum simillimum; assembly: GCA_951812925.1. NCBI lineage: Eukaryota > Metazoa > Arthropoda > Insecta > Diptera > Lauxaniidae > Calliopum > Calliopum simillimum. The sequence goes on along the minus strand of OX638370.1, from coordinate 58,532,231 downwards.
TACTGTCTATTTTTAGAATAAACAATTGCTCTGAAGATGTCAACATAAATTGTCGAAATATGAATTTTAATGTTTTGTTTGGAAAATAGAAATTGAAAAGAACAGGTTAGTAAGCCTCCTATACAACAAAGGTCGTAAAACGGTTTTTGAAAAATTGAACAATGCGGAACGAAAATAGTTATTTTCGTAATACTTTCAAACGCTGAATCCGAATCTGGCATCAGAGTCGCTATATGTATCTTATATGGTTTCCAAAATATACTACCCCAAGTGTTCAAAAATACGATTATTGAGGTTGTATAAAAGCCCCACAAAATTGTTTTTCTCTTGTCTATAGAACGCAACATTTTGTACTGTTCTTTATCTTTAAATAAAAGTTAAAAATCGTATGTGGTTTCTTTAATGTATCATTTAAAGTGAGTATAACTTTTTAAAGAAATATCACACAAGACCAGTTTGAAGCTCATTTTGAAGACGAAGAACAGTTTTAAATGATGCATTAAATAGAAAAGAGCAGAACAATTTCGTGCGTCTTCTAAACAACCTCAAAAATCGTGTTTTTGAACATTTGGGGTAGGATATCTTGGAAACCATATAAGGTATAATGACTTTGATGCCAGTTTCGGATTTGGCGTTGGAAAATATATCGGAAATAAATATTTTCGTTTCGAATCGTTAAATTTTTCAAAAACTACACAATTCTTGAGTATTGGATTTATCTTAGTCCAATTACCAACAAAATGAGCCATATCGGCTCAAAATCGGTGCTTATTTAAGAAAATTACATGATTTTATTCAATTTGCGTGCTCTTTTACAGAAACACAAAGTTTTATCTGAAAAAAAAAAAAAATCTTACAGAAACACAAAGTTCTATCTGGCAGTTAGAACTTTGTTTCCCAATTTCATGTACCTTATCGTTTAGCTACAAAGTTCTACAGATTTTTTTAAATTTGAATTCCTTATTAACTAGACAATATATTTTTATTATTTTAGTATCTATGAAATCCTCGCGACTATCAAATGCTTGCAACATAAATAACATTGTAATTTAAATCAATTCACAGAAGTTATACGACGCGAAATATTCAAACATAAATTTCTCGAAAGTGATTGGTGTTTAGATAGAACTCTGTCCAAGCCCCGAATTAAAACACGCTTTCACCAAAATAATTTTTTTCCTGGATGGGTCCTAGTTTCAAGTAATAAGCCTTTAACGAAAAGGTATCTTTTAATAAAATACAAAGGATTATCCCAAATTTTAAATATTATGAAACGATCCCTTGCGGATCATGATAGGATAACAAATTATAGTACTATATCAGATTTAGTGAATGAACCTAACAAATTACTGCCTACTAAATTAACAGAACAAACATTTCATTTTGGAAAAAATTCCTAACGCTAGAATACTGAGTCTACTTTCAGTCTCAAGTAATCCTTCAATTGTCTAAGCAGGAAAAATGTTATTCCTGCCGTTGAGGTAGCCACAGATGTTGTTGTCAGTAATTGCAAGAGTATAGCATCGTTCGGAAAAAATAAATAAGCCATGTTCATGATCCGGTGCAAAAGGTTTTGCATCATAGCATTTGTATACAAGTGTTTAAAAATTTTGCTTTACAACAACAAAATATGTAGGATTGAATTTATCGTGCTTTTTTACATTTTCTATACTAAAAACCTAAAGCATAAAAATATCATAGCACAAACATATCATTTTCCAAATAAATGTTTATGCTCTCGTTCTCTTCGCTCATACGATTTTCTGAGAGAAATAAATTTAATGTAGCTTGAAATGTCCATACTTTTAACACTGCTCACTATCAAGTGTAAATTATTGCTATGTTCCTACTTTGCAAGTCTAAATGCTCTGAATCGTGAAAACGGCTATAGTATTTTGTTGAATTCATATTGTTCATAGTAGTGCTATTGCTGATATAAGCTCAGAATAAGCAATTGGCTTATTACACTGGTCGGCAACGAAATCCTCTTATCAATAAAAAATAAGATCAGTATAAAGAGTTGAACATGCTGAAAATAGACCTGCTTTTTATTTTTTTCCAACACGTCACAGTTTTCAGATAAAATGACAAATACAAAATCACGAAAAATTTTTTGCCGCCAGAATTTAAAAAAAAAAAAATGTTAAACGATGCAGAAAATAGCAAAAATTTTGAAATTTTTTTTTTCGTTCTCTTTTGACAAAATTTCGTCAACATGAACAAGATTTAGTCAAACTTAGGCAATAAGTTACCTAATAATTTGAGCAGCAAATTATGGCATTTGGAAATGACATGTTTTAGCATTAAAAATTTACTGATTTATTTTTCTATTTTCAAGCAATTGAGCCAAGAAAACCTCGACATCTCACTGATCAATATGTTGATTATGACAAACATAAGAAATCAGGAGCTCCAGCGCCACTTAATGATAAGCCTATAATATCACGAATGACTGATAGGCGACTTTTATTAACTTGGAATCCATCTGTCCCACTAGTACCACGCGTTCCAGTAACATACCAGGTAAGACATATTCTTGACATTGATCTTAGAAATGAAAGCACTTTCAATTTATTTATTTTCGAAATCATAGGTCGAAATGATGGATCTTCCAGAAGGGGATTGGCGAACAATTCGTACTGGAATTCGTAACTGCGCATTAGAAATTAAAGGTTTAGAGCCTTTCCGTGATTATAGATTTCGAGTGCGTATTGAAAATAAATGGGGTGTAAGTGATCCTAGTCCTTACGCTCAAACAAACAGGTAAGCTCACAAGTAACTGCGGAGCAATGTAGAGTACTTAATTTTTTTTCAGTCCAAAAATAGTTTCAACAGCCATTATGTTTCAAAATATAACGGTTCAAATATCTTATGAGTACCCTACATCAAGGTTCAAAAATACAGAGCAAGAAAACAGATATGTATTTGTAATAAAACAGTATAACTAGTATAAACTAAGCGAGATTGCCAAAACTAGTGTGCAACCGAAGCCAATTTTAAACCTTCTTGTTTTCGTTTTGTTTATTATAGTCCTTAAACAAAAATAAATGGTTAATAATCAAAATTAAATAGCCTAATGTTGTAAAGTATTTTCGTCATGTAGATTGGACCTTCGGTCACCATATATTTGACCCACAGCACTGTATAATTGTTTACTTAGGACTTATAAAGAAAACTTGTAAAGAAAGCTCACAAAAATGTTTGGGTTACTGGTCTTAAATTGTCCTTAACTGCAAAGTTTCCTTCAAAGAACAAGTTAAATGTTCCTCAAAAGGCAAACAAACCACGGCGTGCCACTTTTCCAATTGGGCCATTATTTTCCCATATAAAAAAAAAAAATGTTTAACTACAATAAACCTAAATCAAAATAATTACATTCTATGTGTTTTACAATGCTTAACGCGAATCTGACCTCAGAATTGCTCTACCGTGTATAGCTTTTGAGATATTCTAACGTAAAAACCAAAAAAAAAAAAAAAAAAACGTTTTTTGCTGTATTTTGAAGCTATATAGTACAGACAAAATAGAAAACGTCTGGCGATTTTTGGAAAGGTGCTTGAATCGTCTTGGTTATTGTTAAGCGTGTTAAGCTGAAGCTAAAACTCGATTTGCGGGACACAGGGGGGTGTGCGATCGCCGCCATCTTGAAAAGAAGGGTGTAATGTTCTTTCTTCATTTACATGGAAACCGTTAATTTTTTCGGAAAAACACATTGACTCTTTTGTGTTGACAAAAAATAGATCTTCATTTTTTACAATGAACTTTTTACTCTAGCTTTATTATTTTTCAAGTTATTAACGAAAAACTGAAAAATTTAAAAGGTTGTTTTTGTTCAACCTTGAATTGCCATCAAAGTGTTTATTTTACGGAAAATATGCTTTTATGCTTTTTTGTAGAGCAGTTTCAGACAAACAAATTGACATATATTTTGGTAAGGGTAGAGCGTTCATATTCATTTTTGAGTAGAGTCTTTTTTTGCTTAACCGACCAAGGCTCGACTTGACATCTCCGATTTGTATGAAAATTGGTGGAATTTTAGTGTTTGAAACACATATGACAGTGGTAAAATGATTTTCCGAAATTCCAAAAATTTCCAAGATGGCGGCCACACGAAGTTCGATACAACCTTTAGATTCTCGCACATTTGAGAATTCATAGCTCCTCGGTTTTTTATTCGATTTTGATGAAATTTTCAGGGTTTCTGTAGAAAAGTATGTGCTTTTGAAAAAAAAAACTAATACAAAAAAAAAAATTAATTTTTGGTGGATAAAAACCTTTTTTCTTTTTCAAAGCCGTTTTGAGGGCTTGGTGGACCCTTTTAATTTTTTTAAAAATATTTTTATTCAAAAGTAAATTTTATAACAATTATTCGCCGGTCTTTAAATTTGTGGTATGTTTTACGGTTATCTAGTTATGAGTTTTTGAAGTTGTATAATGTTGTGTTTATCATGAGTCGTTAAAGCGCTATTATATAGGGTTGCTACCGTCCGGACGGAATTTTTTTTCAGTGAACTCCAGTGAGATTTTTTATAGAATTTTTTTGTGCAATATTTAAACCCATTAAAAATTCCGTCCGGACGGTGGCAACCCTATATAGTAGCGCTTCAACGACTCATGATAAACACAACATTATACAACTTCAAAAACTCATAATTAGATAACCGTAAAACATACCACAAATTTAAAGACCGGAGAATAATTGTTATAAAATTTACTTTTTAATAAAAATATTTAAAACAAATAAAAAGGGTCCACCAAGCCCTGAAAATGGCTTTGAAAAAGAAAAAAGGTTTTTATCCATAAAAAATTAATTTGTTTTTTAGTATAAGTTTTTTTTTCAAAAGCACATACTTTTCTACAGAAACTCTGAAAATTTCATCAAAATCGAATAAAAAACCGAGGAGCTATGAATTTTCAAATGTGTGAGTATCTAAAGGTTGTATCGAACTTCGTGTGGCCGCCATCTTGGAAATTTTCGGAATTTTGGAAAATCATTTTACCACAGTTATATGTGTGTCAAACACTAACATTCCACCAATTTTCATACAAATCGGAGATGTCAAGTCGAGCCTTGGTCGGTTAAGCAAAAAAGACTCCACTCAAAAATGGATATGAACGCTCTACCCTTACCAAAATGTATGTCAATTTGCTTGTCTGAAACTGCTCTACAAAAAAGCATAAAAGCATATTTTCCGTAAAATAAACACTTTGATGGCAATTCAAGGTTGAACAAAAACAACCTTTTAAATTTTTCAGTTTTACGTTAATAACTTGGAAAATAATAAAGCTAGAGTAAAAAGTTCATTGTAAAAAATGAAGATCTATTTTTTGTCAACACAAAAATGTCAATGTGTTTTTCCGAAAAAATTAACGGCTTCCATGTAAATGAAGTAAGAACATTACACCCTTCTTTTCAAGATGGCGCCGATCGCACATCCTCCTGTGTCCCGCAAATCGAGTTTTAGCTTCAGCTTAACACGCTTAACAATAACCATGACGATTCAAGCACCTTTCCAAAAATCGCCAGATGGTCATTTTTTTGTGCAATTTTGCTTGTACTAATATAACTATGTAACATATCATTTATTTGTTAAATCTGGTAAGGGTATTTGGAAGCCCCAATCATTTTCTTTAAAACCTAATTTAAATTATGTTTATATCTTCATGCTTCTTAGAGATATCGTAGACCGAAATATTGGCAAAACGGGCTTTTTGCACTTTTGTGTCTTTTTAGGTTAGGAAATCTTTGACGAAAAAAAGTATATCAACATAATTTAAATTGGGTTTTAAAGGCAAAGATTAGAATTTTTAGGTTGCCTACCAGATTTAACAAAATAAAAATTTCTTTCACATTCAACGAACCGACCTTTTCAAAATTCAGCCGTATGCCATACATGTAACAAAAACATGTTCACTACATCACAGAACAGTTGAACAGTTTTTTTTCTTCTTGAATCAAGTATTAATGTTAAGTTTACGTTGCATTGCAATAAAAATTTGTTTTTGTTACTTTAATATCTAATATACATGAATTTTATCATTGAAAATCTTTTTTTTTAAATTTTTACTCGGGGTGTCAAGCGGCTGAATTTAGAAGTAGTCGGTTCGTTGAACATGTTTAAAATGTGAAAGAAATTTTAATTTCGTTAAATCTGGTAACAGACTTGAAAGTCCTAATCTTTGCTTTTAAAACCTGATTAAAATTATAGACTAAGAGCCAGCGCACAGTGGGGCAGATACTCTCAATACCTGGCGATAATTCAAAAAATTAAATGTTATTTCAGGATATCCTTTTATATTGGTTAAGTACAATATTGACCAACGTACTATTTGCCATTTTTCAAATGACTTGTAATAAACCCATTTTATCACTACAGCACGCTAAACTTTAACTTTGTAGACTGAAATAATTTTTATAAGTTATTTCCATATTAATCAAAGCAGTTTTTTGCTAAAGTTTATTAACTTTTAAAGTTATTTGACCATGGAGCCTACATCTTCAGGTATGTAACCGTATATAAACATATTTTTTTCCTTAAAAATGTTAACACATTTAGGTAGGTAAGTTAAATACAATGGAGAAGAAAAATTTTACGAAATTAAATAAATAATAGATAATTTAATTAGGTTCCAAGCCTTTCCAGGCATTAGTTATGATTCAAAAATATTCCGTTTAGTATTGACTTCTAGAAGCGACAAGAAAATTTTGCTACTTTTTGCTACTTTAACATTTACATCGATTTTTAGAACGTAACCTAAAATAAAATATTTTTTCTTGCATTACCGACATTACTCAAAATATCTGATTTTGTTTTACAAATGGCCTCTAACTTATTATTTGTCACGAGACAAGAACTTATAAACATTATGTATAGTTCTGGACAGTATAATTTTGAACAGCAATTTGGTTTTTTGTTAAAACAGATGGAAAAGAGAACAGGTGGTCATCACGAGCACTTAAGTAAGAAATTATCTCTTTTCAAGTCCCAATATTGGTCAAAATACCTGAAGGCGTGTGTCTAATTTTCCTATCAGGGCTGACCTTTACTATTCGTAGCAATTGTACCAAATTTGCTTTGATTATCTCAGAAAGCACTTTCAATACAGAGTTTTTAAGATTTTGCTTATATGGGAGGTACCACGCCCTCTTGTCCGAATTTGCTAATTTTCCTACCAGAGTTTACCTATGCTATTGGTAGTAAGTGTACTAAATTTGGTTTGATTATCTCAGATAGTACCCTCAGTATAGTTTGTAAGACTTTGTTTGTATGAGTGGTACCACGCCCTCTCATCCGAATTCGCCAATTTTCCTACCAGAGTTTACCTATACTATTGATAGCAAGTGTATGAAATTTGGTTTGATTATCTCAGATAGTACCATCAGTATAGAATTTTTAAGATTTCGCTTGTATGGGAGGTGCCACGCCCTCTTGTTCAAATTCGACCAAATTTTGTTGGAAGCTTAAGTGATCCATTCGTAGTATGTATACGTAATTTGGTTGCAGTGCGTAGCTCCATTCATTTGATGCCACATATGAGAGCTCCTTGCCCCAGTGTGCAGCGCTTGGCTGACCCTCCTAATAGTATCAAAGCTGAATTTTTTTGTAAGTGTTCTTCCAATAGTAGGTATGAACTTTTGTTCTAGTGAAATCCTGAGACGTGGTGCTTTCGTGAGATATCGGGTGCAAAAGGTCGAGAAAAACAGTTTTTTACAAATATCCCCCTAACGGTTATATCCACAAAAAAATTAAGTGCCACAATTTTGTAGCTCAGCAAATTTCATATCGAAAGTGGTGCAAATTGTTTTCGTACGACCCATAGTTTAGGAGATATCCTATTTTATGGTATTTTCCGCATACAAGTTTTCATAGTAATATGAATGTTGATTTTCAAAGTACTCTAACTACGCTTACGTCATAGAATCATGGCAGAATTTTTTTGTGGGTATTCTTCTAATAGGGAATTCTAACTTTCGTTTCAGATAAATCGTGAGAGGAGGTGCCTTCGCGAGATATAGAGCATAGTTATATAAATTTCAAAATCAATTTTCAAAAAACTGGTTTTCTCGACTTTTGCACCCGATATCTCACGAAGGCACCACCTCTCACGGTTTGACTGAAACAAAAGTCAGTACCTACTATTGGAAAAATACCAACAAAAAATGCAGCCATGATACCATGACGTGGGCATAGTTATAGCAATTTCAAAATCAACATTCAAAAAACTGATTTTCTTTACCTTTTGCACCCGATATCTCGTAAAGGCACCTCCTCTCACGATTTATCTGAAACAAAAGTTAGAATTCCCTATTAGAAGAATACCCACAAAAAAATTCTGCCATGATTCTATGACGTAAGCGTAGTTAGAGTACTTTGAAAATCAACATTCATATTGCTATGAACACTTGCATGCGGAAAATACCATAAAATAGGATATCTCCTAAACTATGGGTCGTACGAAAACAATTTGCACCACTTTCGATATGAAATTTGCTGAGCTACAAAATTGTGGCACTTAATTTTTTTGTAGATATAACCGTTAGCGAGATATTTGTAAAAAACTGTTTTTCTCGACCTTTTGCACCCGATATCTCACGTAAGCACCATACCTACTATTGGAAGAACACTTACAAAAAAATTCAGCTTTGATACTATGAGGAGGGTCAGCCAAGCGCTGGCTCTCCGTCTATTATGTTGATATCTCTTTTTCCTCAAATATATCCTAACATAAAAAGACACAAAAGTGCAAAAAACCCGTTTTGCTAATATTTCGGTGTACGATATCTCTTAGAAGCATGAAGATATAAGCATAATTAAAATTAGATTTTAATGAAAAAAACTGGGACTTTCATGTTCTTTAATCAGATTTAACAAATAAACTAGTAATGGTGTAAAATTTGGCCTGGCCAAACATTAAATACCCTACACTGCAGTATTTTAAAAAAAGCTTGCAATTATAGTTTTTAGTGTCTTAGTGAAAAACGTTTTCAGTAGAGTTTTGAAGCTTTTTCTTATATAAGAGATGCCACGCCCCCTTTTTCCGAGTTCCTCTAGTTTTAGCTTAGAGCGTGCATTTATAGTCTTTAGCATTTGAGTGAAGTTTGGTTGGATTATCTCAAAAAACTCTTTCAGTATAGCATTTTGAAACTTTTGCCACGCCCCCTTGTCTTGTCTGATTTCACCCAATTTTTGTTGAGAGCTTTCATTCATGATTCTTAGTATCTGAGTCGATTTGGGTTCGAATATATCAAAAAAACGCTTTCAGTATAGCGTTTTAAAGCTTTTGCTTATGTGGGAGGTGCCACGCCCTCTTGTCCGAATTTGTTTAGTTTCTTTTTAGAGCTTGCGCTTACAATTCTTAGTATATATGCGTATTTTGGTTGCATTGTCGTGAAAAATTGCATTTTGAATATATTTTTCGTATGGGCGGTAGGCGTGTCCGTTGACCGATTTCGCTCATTTTCAATCCCCCGAGCTATCTTTGACGACGAAGGCAGTGTACCAAATTTCATTGAATTATCTGGCTCAGTTTTTCCAAAAAGTGTATTTCAACTCACAGCCACCCAGCCAGCCACCCAGCCAGACAGACGGACATGGCTATATCGACTCAGGAGGTGACGCTGATCAAGAATATATATACTTTTCTATATCTGCCACGCCTCCTTCTCTGCGTTACAAACGGAAGGACAAAGTGAATATACCCTGCACAGAGAAAAAAAACTGACGGTAAAATTAACTATAAATTTTGTATTCTATAGTTTTTCAAATTTTCTATAGGAAACAAAAACAAAAATTCCAAATTTCAGAATCAGCTTTACTTTTCTACAGTTGAATTCAACTGTACATTTTGTATTTCATAAACTTTTTTTTTTCATATGAATAACATTTTGAATTGAGTTTTTAACAGGTTCATAAAATTCTCACATTGTTTAATAATAAATCAACATAAGTTTGCTAGAGTTGTACTGATATTTTGCCATTTGAAATAGTGTCGCCGTAGAAGTTGCTTGCTACAATTTCTACGAGTTTTTTGAAACGGCTAGTTACAGCCCTTCTGGGGTGCTAACTATTAAGCCGTTCCAAAACAGTTTTAACTGTTTGGAAGAGTTTGTATTGTTAGCTGACCTTTTAAGAAGGTTATTTTTACTGTAACTGCGATTGATAGTTTCTAAACCGAGTAAACTGTAAATTTACAGAGTTCTACGGTCAAAATACAAAAACTCCGGGTTGGTGCAATTTCTATCGAACATCTAGGTTAAATTAACTGTTTTCAAGTACCTAAACATTTTAACAGCAACTGTACAGTACTATTTTTACATTAATTTTACTGGACTGCACAGTCAATTTAACCTTTACTGCGGGTTGGTGCAATTTCTATCGTTGAAATCGGTTGGATTGACCGATTTTTTTTTTCTCTGTGAGTGTAGGGTATAATGATATGTTATATAGTTACATAGCTTCAAAAAATGGCAAAAACACGATTTTTTTTTTTTTCGTTTTTAGGTTAGAATATCTCAGAAACTATAAACGATAGAGCAATTCTGGGGTCAGATTCGCGTTAAGCATTGCAAAACACATCGAATGTGATTATTTTGATTTTTGTTTATTGTATGTTCAATATTCTTCGTTACACTGCATCAACAAAAACTCAATAGCAACACTTGTAAAAATTGAATTTTGGCCAAAAAAGTGTGCCTTTTGACCTATAGTGCATTGTGTTCTAGTAAGCACAGTACATGTCTGGTTGCTTAGTTCAATGACTTCTGCAGAAGCTGTTGTTGAGAGGAGGAAAATGAGTGGAACACCTCCTCTGTAATAGGAGCATGTATTTCCGTTTAAAGTCATAAATATAAGAAAAAAAGTACTTTCGGCCAATACTTTTTTTTTTGAATAATTTTAATTGCATTTTTTTCTTTATTTATGCATGATAATGAAAGTGTGAAAATCCATTGCGAAGTCTTGTGCGCATAAAGAGTTCTTCAGGCTCAAACAACTGATCGTTGTTTCTAGAGATTTCACTGTCTATACATAGCTCCAATTGGCTGCGTCATTCTGGCCGTACAACACCTGAAGGCTGTTATATTGAGCATTTTGCCGAGTCAGATCACCTTACTCAACTAGTCAATGACCCCACATATATTCCACGTGTATAGCCTAAGTACTCTAGACCTTTTTTTGACGTCGCATCATGAGAAATATAATGTATGTATTTTTGCACCTCTTGGTAATTCGGACCATTGCACCATCTCCACAGCTTTTCCGTACACTAATTTACGCCCAGTTTTGCCCAAAGCGCCGAAATGGACGGTATGGCTTTATGATAAAGCAAATTACCAGAATTGGCGTTCCAACAAAAATGCTGATACCGAAAGACTTCGCAATGAGGCTAGAAATCGCTAGAATGTCACGATTCAGCGCAAAAATCATCTTCACGAGCTCGATATGCGCAAAGAAATCCTTTTGCAACCGAAAGAAGTAAAAACTTTTGGTTAAGAGTGTGAAGAATCAGTTTTCATCGACTATTCCAACTCTCTTAACGAACGTCCAAATCTTCACTGATTGATTCCGTTGATAAAGCTTATCTCTTGGCTAGGATTGTTTTTCAAAAATTCTACTCTCTCTACTGCCGAGGATCCACATTCGAACTAGGGCAGTGAAAAAGGTCCTTGCAAATTTCAATATTAATAAAGCTTCATGGCCGGATGACATATCAGCCCAACTTTTAAAAAAGTATACCGCACACAGAAAAAAAAATCGGTCAATCCAACCGATTTCAACGATAGAAATTGCACCAACCCGCAGTAAAAGTTAAATTGACTGTGCAGTCCAGTAAAATTACTGTAAAAATAGTACTGTACAGTTGCTGTTAAAATGTTTAGGTACTATGAAAACAGTTAATTTAACCTAGATTTTCGATAAAAATTGCACCAACCCGCGATTTCGGTATTTGGACCGTTGAATTCTATAAATTTACAGTTTGCTCGGTCTACAAACCATTCAAAGCAGTTACAGTAAAAATAACCTTCTAGAAAGGTCAGCTAACAATATAAACTGTTACAATACAGTTAAAACTGTTTTGCAACGGTTTAATAGTTAGCACCCCAGAAGGGCTGTAACTAGCCGTTTCCAAAAAGCCGTAGAAATTGTATTAAACAACTTCTACGGCGGTACCATTTCAAATGGCAAAATATCAGTACAACTCTAGCAAACTCATGTTGATTTATTCTTAAACAATGTGAGAATTTTATGAACCTGTTAAAAACTCAACTCAAAATGTAATTCATATGAAAAAAAAAGGATGGAATACAAAATGTACAGTTGAATTCTACTGTAGAAAAGTAGAACTAATTTTGAATTGTTGTTTTTGTTTCCTATAGAAAATTGAAAAAACTATTAGTACAGTCATTTGGTAGTTTTACCTGGAAAGTTTTGCGGAATTTTTGCAAATGGGTTATTTTATAGATTTCGATGTGCTCTTTCAGAATTTCAACTTTGCTACCTCGAATTGTGTTCGCTCTCGCCGCCATATTGGAAAAATGGCGTCCAAAATCAGTTTTTTGCAAATATCTCTTTAACGGTTACATTTGGAGAAAAATATTATGAGGCTTATATGGGAGTGACCCTAGGGGGTGGAGAAAGGGGATAAGTATGTATGAGGAAAATGTTGGGGTGGGAAATCTGATGGGGTTTGGCCATACATTTTATGCCTGTAAGTGCAACTGATTGGCAGCTAGGAGCTTTTTTCGAGTTTTAACCCCCAAAACTCGAACTTTGACTCAAATCTGGCAAGGGTTGGACCCACCCCACCTCCTCCAAATTTCGGCTCACTCACTTTTTCATCGAACCTCACATAAAAAACCACCGCAGGGTATAAAAATCGAAAAATCGTTATTAAGCCCATATCTAGTTCACATTGAAGTAACCGTTTAGAAGTTATTCAATAAAACCGGTTTTTTGCCATTTAAAGGTTTTTTTTTTTGATTATCTCCTAAACGGGTCATTCAATGAGTACACATATGGCTTATTTTTTGTAGATCTTTTGATTCTCTACAAAATTGATGCCATTGCTTTTTGTCGTATGACTTACCGTTTCAGAGATATCCTTCAAAAACCGTTAAGGTTTCGAAAATACTGGTTTTTGAAGGATATCTCTGGCTCTCCACAGTAAATGAAGTCTTAAGTCTTATACTCTTATACTACATGTAAGCTCTCATTAATATGTAAGGTATGTTAAGATCATGATCTTATTATTAAGGTAGCTTGTAAGAAAGAAGAGAATAAACAAATCAGTGTCGACTGATCGATTAAACATAACACATAGAGGTGTAATTTCATTATATGGCGACCGTGACACTTCGCGAAAAATAATAAAACAACCTGTGTAGAAAAAAATTATTGCAAAAAAATTAAGAATCATAAAAATCGATTTAAATAACAAAAAAAAAAGACATACAGTTTTATAAAAGTTCAATAATCATGTGCTAAAAAAAAAAAAAAAAACTATTGAAAAAAACATTTTAAAAAATTACAGCATATGAACATTTGTATGTTAAAATATTTGCAGTTGTGTGTATAACAAAATTACGCACATACAATGCTTAAATTGTGCCTGCTTGTAGCTTAACGTTGTTACCAACTCGTATTTGTCTACAAAAAATTACAATAAGACGAACGGTACCAGATTTGTAACGGGCTACACTGCAAGAAAAATTACGTTACACTAAATATGTTATCACATTTCAACGAAAATTACATTACAACAAAAATTGCATTAAAAGAACCATGCCGATATCAGCGACAATAAAAAAAATGAATGAATAAGAACACCAGATGGTTTTGAATGCAGATGGTAAGGAGTACGGTAGAATCAGCGAGAAAGTTATTAAATTCAACTTTTCCAGTAATTCCTGAGCAGCGAGTATATTAAGTATATTATTGCAATTTTTATAATAACATGTATTTTAGATTCTTTCCTCAATGTGTAAAACGTAGCGTGAATTAAAGTTCAGTTTTTCCAAGAAAATACGTTTAATTGGTCAACTAGTTAAACCGAGCGGGACCCATTTATTTTGGCTAGCTGTCAGTGGCTGGGGAGGTCTTTGGCTCTTCTAGATACCAGTCACCGCTACGACATTTTATTATTGTAGAGTCCCTTAAATAAAACCACATCAAAAATACTCGAGAAAAAAAGGCCGATATTCTAAAATAAAACGAAACTCCTAAAGGTTTCCCCCAATATGATTTTAAGGTGCATATCTTAAGATATAGTTTGATATGCTTGCTCGCAACCCACCCTACCAAAGATCTTTCTCGGCGAAATTATCTGAAAGATCCCATTACAAAATTATGTTACATTGTTTACTTATCCATGCCACAGGAAACGAAAAATAACTAAATTAGCAAATCATCTTCAGGGATAATTCATTTATTTATAGTATGGAGTAATATTCGATATATAAAAATATAGATTAAGTTCTCAAGTTATCGTATTTTCAAGTGTTTGTAGATAGCAAATATTAAATTTAGTATAGAAAACATTTTTAAGTATTTACAAGAGAAATTTAAGCATAAGATATCATTACAAAATTATTTCGTTTAATCCAATTTTTCTAATGCAGCAAATTTAGTGCACAGATAATTTAAAAATTTTGAGGCAAAAACTTTCTAAATATTTTTTAACTTTTAAGGTATACAATTTAAGGTATTTCTTTCAATTAGTTTCATGACTATGTATGTCAAAAATAAGAATTTACCCTAATTAGTAGGCATATAAAAAAAAATCAAAGTAAAAATACGTAACTGAAAATATTTATAATCAAAACAAAATCGAAATTTAAGACAAAAAATTACATTTTGCCCTGCAGAGAAAAGCTTAAGTAAAACCACAAAAATTCTGTATGCATCAAAGTGCACTTAAGAAATGATCACAAGGAATGATCTGAATTGAAACTAGTTGAGCTTAAAGAGACGATTAAATCTTAAGCTTATCTCATCAGCCATGCACAATGACAAAATCAAAAAGCAGAATTATGATAAATAATTACAAAAACAAACTTACTCACAAACTCACTACAACAGCTCGATGAAAGGCCTTCCAATGTTGTTGTTGTGTAGATGCTGTAAATGTTGTAAAAAAAAACAAATACCATACGTACGAAAACTCTGCCAAACGAAGAAATTCTGCGTATGGTTGTTACTAAGCGCTCACTTAGTAAATGCAAAAATAAAAATTTACGTTTATGAAGTTAGTTTATTGACTGTTTTTTATTGCTTGTATAGTACTAATGAAAGTACCAACGCGCTTTTTCTAAATTGAAGTATGATAATTTTTTATATTGAACTAATTAAACAGTCATTTTTGCAATTTTTCAACAACAGACGAAAGCAAGTGTTAACATGGAAATTGATTACATATGTTTCGGCTACTTCCACATACATATTTATATATTTTTCATATATAAACATGTATATAGCCTCATCAGATCAGTTTTAGTTAAATCTTGCCAGAAACCGTACTCGAACCCGTGACTCCGGTTTTCTAATGAAAGAGAACGCGGTGCTTAAGCGATTGTGCTATAGGCCACGAGTAAACTCTCTGAGCAGGATCGCCATTATGCATAACTCATAAGGCTCACTAGCGCCGTCTGTTGTGAAAAATTGCCAAATTGTTAGTTGGTAACACACTCTGGTTTTGAGACATGCTACGCTAGCTACAATTAACAATGGTAATATCTTACTTTATCGCATGATATTTTTTTACGGTATGAAAATTTAATTTAAAAGTAGCATGCGATTTTATTTTTTATCATATAGGTATATGTTTTTCTTTTTAAATTTTTTTATTTTTTATTTCTTTTTCTTTAATGAATCACTTTTTATGCCCTTTTTTAAATTATTTCAATTTTGAATTTCCTTTTCTAGTTTTTAATATGAAGTTAAGTTGTTGCACTAAATTTACTTTCCACGTATTTTAAGAAATAGCATTAGATTATTAAGATTAAGTAGCAAAATTTGGAACTTAGTTTAATTAAGTAAAATCTAGAAAAATTTAAATTTTAGTAAAAGATAAGAAAATGATTTTTAACCCGATTTTATAGAATTTCCAAAGAAAATACTGTTTCACACTTTCGCTGAGGCAATTTATAATTGAATCACATATAATTTTCGAAGTTTTTTTTTTTTATGATATTTTACTAAGCAATTCTCTTTTCTTTTTTGGTATCACAAGTGCGATTTTTACGCTTTCACTGTCAAGTTTCGTAGTTTTTTTAGATTACACCGATTTTTACTTGGTGGGGCGCAGATTTTGTGCGCTACCACCAATAATATTTTAGCACACGGCTTACGGTCACTAATTCTGTTGTTTTGCTGCTGATGATAAATACTGATCTGGAATGATGGATTTTTGAGAGTCGCGGTATAAACAGTTTCGTTACCCCTCAAAATGAACTGTGAATTCCCTATGTAACAAAAAGAAATAGAGAATACGAGTCATATGAAGACTTTTGGGCATTGCATTTTTGTTTTTATATAGTTTACCTTTTGATGGTGTTTTCTAAAAGAAAATCCAAAAATTTTGTGAGATTTCTTATGCTTTGGGTAAGCAAAGACACTAATTTTTGATTTAAAGCAACTTTGATGAAAGAAGCTTAATAAATAGCGTGAATCATGAGTTTCTCCTGTGTACCTTTGAAAATGTTAAACACATGGGTAATGAACATAGGAAAAATTTGATAATATGCAATTTTTTTATTTTAATATTCTTACCAATTTTGCAGATGTCTTATATTAAATGTGAATTTGATAAAGATAACATAAATTAACTTTTGATGGAATTAAAATCATCAAGTTATGTTTATGACAAATTTTATGTGTTCAGAACTGCTTCGTGGCCCACAAGAAAAGGAAGTAGAAATTTCATATATCGATTCTCAATACTTGTTGGTATGACTTAGTACTAAATATTCAATTTTCAAAGTTGGTACAACTGTGCAGTGGTGTTCACATGCGAACACTTTTCTTGTTAAGGTGGTCTTATATAAATTTCAAAAAAAAAAAATATCACTATTTTGTAAAATTTTTTTTAGCAACAAATTAAAGAAAAATTTTTAAATAGCATAGTCACTCAAATGATTCATTACAAAACCAGATAATCTGGCGATTGATAAAAGAAAGATTAGATGGAGTTAAAAACAATTATTGGCGAATATCTTTCGCATGAAACGTTCCGATGGTTTTTCCCTGCAGATCCTCAAGTATGTAATAATGGTTACCCAGTTTTTCTTTAACACGCGCTTTAATGAATTTAGGGCTTAACTTTGCGTTAAAGTTTTTGCTAAAATCACTTTGCGCAAAATTACGTCTAAATACTTCTTGGCCTACACCAAATGAAACGGGTCTAGAGCGAAGGTTGTACTGTCCGACATTTCTTTCGTAGGCTTTCTTCATATTTTTCTGGACATCATGTCGTATCAACGCTTGTTTATCTGCAAGTTTTATTGGAAAATTGGATTCTTGTAATACCTCCAGATCTTTTAATAACCGATATTGAGACGCATGCGTAACCATGTTAAAACCGAATAAAATCTCATAAGGCGAATGATTTGTTGTTTGATGCACTGAAGTTCGCAAGGCACACGATATACTGCTTAAGTATTCGTCCCATTGCTTGTGGTCATTTTTGATATAAGCTCGTATTGCCGCGATCAATGACCGATTGACGCGTTCCGAAGCATTACTTTGTGGAGAATGCAATGCTGTGAATACATGGTGAATGCCATATTCAGTGAGAAATGCCTTGAACTCGTTTGATTTAAATTGTACACCGTTGTCGCTAATCAACGTCTCAGGTACACCAAAGGAATGAAAAATTTGTTGTAAAAGAAAATCTTGTATGGCAGATGATGTGAATTTCCGCAATGGACAAAGCCAGTGGTATTTACTAAAGTGATCGACCACGATCAGCAAACCAATATTACCTCTTCGACTTCTTGGGTATGGTCCAAGTAAGTCAACGTATAACCGTTGAAACGGGCGTTGTGAAACTGCCTGACGTCCCATGGGAGGTCTAAGAGTGATATTGGGTGCTTTCGTCTCTTTGCACACACTACAGTTTCTTATATATTCTTTCACTTGCTTAACTAAGCCTGGCCAAAACAAATTTCTCCTAATCCTATCAATAGTTTTACTCATACCACCGTGAGAGGAAATTACACAGTCATGTGCGCGACGAATTACATTAAGCCGAAGTTTTTCTGGCACTCAAAGTTTCCATGCATGTTCTTCTAGTGTTGGATCACCAGTATAATGTTCGGTGCGGATATAAACGTATTTGTCTATAACACGCAAATCAGGGAGTTTATCTGGCTCAGAAGCAATTTTTGACTTTAAATTTTCATAGTCTGGATCGAAAAATGAAGGTGAATCCAGATCTATTTCCGGCCCTACTACCTCGAGTGATGCGATCTCATCAAAACCTGGGATTCTGGATAATGCGTCCGGAACAACATTTTCCTTACCTTTACGATGGGAAATACTAAATTTGTAGCCTTGCAGCTTTAAAGCCCAGCGGGCAAGACGACCACTAAGGTTTTGTTGGCGCATTAGCCAGACCAAGCTCGAATGGTCAGTTATGACTTCGAACTCTTGTAGCTCCAAGTAACACCTGAACTTCTCAATCGCAGTGATAACCGCCAGACATTCTCGCTCTGTGATGCTGTAATTCCTCTGCGCTGTGTTCAACTTCTTCGACATATAAGCGATGGGCTTTTCAGCGCCCTCGTCTGAAAGTTGAATGAGCACAGCGCCGATACCAAAATCACTGGCGTCACAGTGCAAGAAGAATTTTTTTTCGAAATCAGGATTTTGCAAAATGGGAGCACTAGTTAACAAATTTTTAAGTCTATCAAAAGCAGACTGCGCTTCAGGTGTCCAAAAAAACTTTTTCTTTGTGGAAAGTACCTCAGTTATCGGAAAAGTAACGTCGGCAAAATTTCCGATAAACCTACGATACCATCCACAAATACCCAAGAAACCTCGGACTTGCTTCAGGTTTTGTGGAACAGGCCACGAAAGAATGGATTCAATTTTAGACGGATCAGTTGCTATTCCTCCTTTTCCAATAATATATCCCAAATAATGAACTTTCGTTACACAGAATTGGCTTTTACTAATATTTAGCGTTAAGTTAGCCTTTTTAAATTGCTCAGCAATTCTAATCAAGACAGATAAATGTGACTCAAAAGTATCTGACACAATGCACAGATCGTCAAGGTAGCCGAAGACGCAATGGCGGAGCTCTGGGGGGATAATTTCATCCATAAGCCTACACATAGTTGATGGGGCATTGCACAGCCCGAACGGCATAACCACAAATTGGTATAAAGGTCTGCCCAGGACTGTGAACGCAGTCAAAGGTTTTGCATTTGGCTCCAATTCGATCTGCCAATAAGCATCTTTAAGGTCAAGTTTAGTTATCAAATTTGCTTGAGGCAACCTAGCGAAAATACCTTGAATGCTTTGTAGAGGATATGCATCCTTTTTTGTAACCGCATTAAGTTTTCTTGCATCAAGGCAGAGGCGTACTTTTCCAGGCTTTACGACCAAACGCATGGGCGAACTCCATGGGCTGCAGGATGGCTCGATAACTCCTAAACCAAGCATGCGGTCGATTTCCTGGAACATCATTTTTTCCACATTTGGGCTCACAGGATAAAACCTTTGCTTGACTGGTTTGGAGTCACCAACGTCAATGCTATGTTTTATAAGAGGGGTACGACCTAAACCTTGATTTTCAAAGCTCGGAAACATTACCTTTATTAACTCTAACTGTTGTTTTTGAATCTCATTTAAGGGATAATTACTATCCGAAGTATCGGAAATCAACGGTTCTATAGAAACGGAACTAATTAATCCTGGCGCTAAGTTAAAGATTCGCCAAAAATCTATACCTAAAATCAAGCGGTTTGCTAATGAAGGAATGATAAAAAGTTTCATTAGTTTTTTTACGCCTTTATACTCAATATCTACTTTTAGGTAGCCTAAAACTGAGTGTGGCTTACCATCGGCAGTTTTAGCGTATGTCTTAATAGAATGAAATTCAGAAAATTTGCAAAAATCAGTATTGGCTAAACTCGAACCTATACAGCTCACATTAGCTCCAGTATCCAGGAGACCTAACTCAGAAAAATGTAAAAATTTTACATCAGCATAAAAACGATTATCAGTGTGATTAGCAAAAACAGCGGAAAACAACAACTTTCGCGTCGGTTTTACTTCTTTGTAATATTTTTGAATGCGCAAAGTATTTCGCTTCTTTGGCAACTTAGGTGCTTCGTTAAAAATTCTCTTACGTACTTCCATGTAATTTCTTAACCTTTCATGGTAAGGACGCAAATGTAAAGGAAAATTATTTTGATTAAAACTTTTAAGACTTCTAAATTCATTTAATTCATCAGTTTTAAATTCATTTTTAGAATAAGGACTTAAATTAAGATTTGGCTTAGCATCTTCTGAGCTAGCCGGAAATTCAGTATTAGTTTTTGTTAAAGAACTATTATTTATGGTTTTGGGTGCATTCTCGGAGATTTGAATACACCCCTTGCTTGGTTTTCCAAACGAAATTGAGTGCATTTTGGACATTGCGGCTTATACGTTTCAGGAGCACCACAGCCATAACAAAATATTGTTTTGACTGACAAGCAATCTTGCCAATGGTGTCCTTCAACTCCACAGTTCCAACATTTGGAATTAATTTGCTGCACTGCAGCGACATCAACATTTGTTTCCTTATCTTCATCGTCATCAGCAGAATGAAGAACTTCTTCGACAGCTGAAATGTTTCGACGAACGTTCACATTTTGAAAATTTCTTGGTATTTGCGAACGTCGAAAAGGTTCTTCGGCTAGAAGATTTTCTCTCTTCTGGCACAATTTTTTTAGTTGCATTATTGAATGGATTGGAATATATAGCATTTCATGTCGAATTTCGGGTTTTAAATTACGCGTGACAGTTTCAATCAGCTCAGTTTCATCCATCGGAATAGTTAGTTTATCACATAGGGCACAAATTGCATCATAAAAACTGTCAAACGACTCTGCGGCCGTTTGTTTTCTATTCCTTATCTGTTCTCGTAATTCGAAATTGGATCTTTGGTCTTTAAATTCAAATCTAAAAGCTGCACAGAAATCTTGCCATTCAACTCTCCTAACCTGTTTATGGTACCTCCAGTACCAGTCACCTGCTTTTCCATTAAGCAATATATGGATATGTTGGCAAAGCAAATTAAAATCGTTATTCAAATGAATTGACGTGAGAGATGTTATTCTATAAATGAATTCTTCGACCGTTAATCCCTTTGAAGACCCATCGTATTTAAGGTTCCAATTTTGTAAAATATTAGTAACTTTGTTAGCATGTAGTTGAACAAAATTACTAGGGCTTGAATACTGTGCGTGTTGATTTTGCCTACGTTGACGATCAGCAGAAGGTGAATGATTGTTTTGGTTGATATTCAACCCAGCTAACATATGAGCAACGCTTTGCTCTACTAATTGCGCAACACGATCATAATCGACATTGCTTGCATTGTGGCTTGCACTGTGGCTCGCATTGTGACTTGGCCTCATATTTAATGAACCACGAGGCGTATGAGCGACATTATTTTGGCTACGATTATTGTTTTGCGATGTTTCAACATCTATTAGTGGCATTGAAACATTATGCGCACTTGCTTCAGTAATATTATTATTGTTGTTGCTGTGAACAGAATTAACTGAATTATTTAATTCAGGAAGAGAAATAATACTAGCATTTTCGGCTCGTAATCGATTTCTAGTATCCATACGACGTGTATTACCACGACCACGATTACGTGAACTATCTCTGGACTGAGCTTGTGGTCGAATAGTTATATTTATTGGCACGCAATCTCTTATATGCGTAAGCCTACGACAACATGGACATTCGTGATCATCGGTCAACCACCTTTCGATACAAGATTTATGATAGCAATGATTGCACGGAGTGATCAGACACTCAACAGTATTGGCCATATCGTGCTGGCATATCACGCAACGACATTTATCTGTAACTGCTGATAAAGCAGCAGGAATATTTTCTGTGCTCCTTACAACAGCCATGTCAAAGCAATTGCAAAGAGAAAAAAATAAAAAATTTTCAAATTAGTGGACGAAAAAAAAAATTTCAGAACTATATCAAAAGTTCGAAAATATTAATTAAATCACTTTAAATCTGAAAAACAAAATTAAAGAGAGAAAAAGAAAAATAGTCAAAGCTCTGAGTTCAATTGGTGAAATCACTAAGAGTAAATGGTAATCAGCAATATATGTATGTTTAAACAAATCGTTTCCTATATGTGGCGTATTCAGGAAAGTAACACTTGGTAACACAAAAAAAAAAATTATCAAAAAATCATATTGAGAGAGTTGCAATTCAAAAATGGGCTATTGCAAATAAATACTTGAGATACTAAACATGCATCAACATTATTGTGGTAACGAAAGGAAAAACTTTGGCAAAAGAAACTTTCAAGTGGTCATATAGCCGGACATAAAGCCAGGTATTTGAAAATCCATCAAGAAGATCGTTAAAAAAAAGAAAATATTTTATGAAAACTACAAAACATTTATCTTGCGGTCGATATAGTCGGAATCTAGCCAACGATACGAAATAAATCCGGCAAGAAAAAATGTAAATTAATCTTTCTAATATAACGTAACATTAGAAACAGAAAAAATTAAATTTGGAATGTGAAATATGGAACTGAAAACTTGTCTGCATCTCAAAAAAAAAAATTGTGCTAGAAATTCATTTAATCTTATCAAAATTTTAAACTGCCATATAAGCGGTTGAAACACTTGGCTTCTGAGCCAAGTTTTCAAAAATCCAGCTTCTTCAGCTGTCTTCATCTGAATCAGAATAAACAAAAAGTTCTTACAAAACTATGAATGAAATCTAAAACAACAGAAAATTTGAAGCTAAACAAGTCAGACTTTTTTATAAAAATATATCATTTCTACTGAAAATTTCAGCTGGGAACTGAACTTGCGTTGCCCCACGTTGGGCGCCAAAAATGTAAAACGTAGCGTGAATTAAAGTTCAGTTTTTCCAAGAAAATACGTTTAATTGGTCAACTAGTTAAACCGAGCGGGACCCATTTATTTTGGCTAGCTGTCAGTGGCTGGGGAGGTCTTTGGCTCTTCTAGATACCAGTCACCGCTACGACATTTTATTATTGTAGAGTCCCTTAAATAAAACCACATCAAAAATACTCGAGAAAAAAAGGCCGATATTCTAAAATAAAACGAAACTCCTAAAGGTTTCCCCCAATATGATTTTAAGGTGCATATCTTAAGATATAGTTTGATATGCTTGCTCGCAACCCACCCTACCAAAGATCTTTCTCGGCGAAATTATCTGAAAGATCCCATTACAAAATTATGTTACATTGTTTACTTATCCATGCCACAGGAAACGAAAAATAACTAAATTAGCAAATCATCTTCAGGGATAATTCATTTATTTATAGTATGGAGTAATATTCGATATATAAAAATATAGATTAAGTTCTCAAGTTATCGTATTTTCAAGTGTTTGTAGATAGCAAATATTAAATTTAGTATAGAAAACATTTTTAAGTATTTACAAGAGAAATTTAAGCATAAGATATCATTACAAAATTATTTCGTTTAATCCAATTTTTCTAATGCAGCAAATTTAGTGCACAGATAATTTAAAAATTTTGAGGCAAAAACTTTCTAAATATTTTTTAACTTTTAAGGTATACAATTTAAGGTATTTCTTTCAATTAGTTTCATGACTATGTATGTCAAAAATAAGAATTTACCCTAATTAGTAGGCATATAAAAAAAAATCAAAGTAAAAATACGTAACTGAAAATATTTATAATCAAAACAAAATCGAAATTTAAGACAAAAAATTACATTTTGCCCTGCAGAGAAAAGCTTAAGTAAAACCACAAAAATTCTGTATGCATCAAAGTGCACTTAAGAAATGATCACAAGGAATGATCTGAATTGAAACTAGTTGAGCTTAAAGAGACGATTAAATCTTAAGCTTATCTCATCAGCCATGCACAATGACAAAATCAAAAAGCAGAATTATGATAAATAATTACAAAAACAAACTTACTCACAAACTCACTACAACAGCTCGATGAAAGGCCTTCCAATGTTGTTGTTGTGTAGATGCTGTAAATGTTGTAAAAAAAAACAAATACCATACGTACGAAAACTCTGCCAAACGAAGAAATTCTGCGTATGGTTGTTACTAAGCGCTCACTTAGTAAATGCAAAAATAAAAATTTACGTTTAACAATGGTAATATCTTACTTTATCGCATGATATTTTTTTACGGTATGAAAATTTAATTTAAAAGTAGCATGCGATTTTATTTTTTATCATATAGGTATATGTTTTTCTTTTTAAATTTTTTTATTTTTTATTTCTTTTTCTTTAATGAATCACTTTTTATGCCCTTTTTTAAATTATTTCAATTTTGAATTTCCTTTTCTAGTTTTTAATATGAAGTTAAGTTGTTGCACTAAATTTACTTTCCACGTATTTTAAGAAATAGCATTAGATTATTAAGATTAAGTAGCAAAATTTGGAACTTAGTTTAATTAAGTAAAATCTAGAAAAATTTAAATTTTAGTAAAAGATAAGAAAATGATTTTTAACCCGATTTTATAGAATTTCCAAAGAAAATACTGTTTCACACTTTCGCTGAGGCAATTTATAATTGAATCACATATAATTTTCGAAGTTTTTTTTTTTTATGATATTTTACTAAGCAATTCTCTTTTCTTTTTTGGTATCACAAGTGCGATTTTTACGCTTTCACTGTCAAGTTTCGTAGTTTTTTTAGATTACACCGATTTTTACTTGGTGGGGCGCAGATTTTGTGCGCTACCACCAATAATATTTTAGCACACGGCTTACGGTCACTAATTCTGTTGTTTTGCTGCTGATGATAAATACTGATCTGGAATGATGGATTTTTGAGAGTCGCGGTATAAACAGTTTCGTTACCCCTCAAAATGAACTGTGAATTCCCTATGTAACAAAAAGAAATAGAGAATACGAGTCATATGAAGACTTTTGGGCATTGCATTTTTGTTTTTATATAGTTTACCTTTTGATGGTGTTTTCTAAAAGAAAATCCAAAAATTTTGTGAGATTTCTTATGCTTTGGGTAAGCAAAGACACTAATTTTTGATTTAAAGCAACTTTGATGAAAGAAGCTTAATAAATAGCGTGAATCATGAGTTTCTCCTGTGTACCTTTGAAAATGTTAAACACATGGGTAATGAACATAGGAAAAATTTGATAATATGCAATTTTTTTATTTTAATATTCTTACCAATTTTGCAGATGTCTTATATTAACTGTGAATTTGATGAATATAACATAAATTAACTTTTGATGGAATTAAAATCATCAAGTTATGTTTATGACAAATTTTGTGTGTTCAGAACTGCTTCGTGGCCCACAAGAAAAGGAAGTAGAAATTTCATATATCGATTCTCAATACTTGTTGGTATGACTTAGTACTAAATATTCAATTTTCAAAGTTGGTACAATTGTGCAGTGGTGTTCACATGCGAACACTTTTCTTGTTAAGGTGGTCTTATATAAATTTAAAAAAAAAAAAAATATCACTATTTTGTAAAATTTTTTTTAGCAACAAATTAAAGAAAAATTTTTAAATAGCATAGTCACTCAAATGATTCATTACAAATGTCACTATTTGATTATGGTAAATTTAAGGATTTAAAAACAGAATTTGTAAAAGTAACAAAAAGTTTATTGCAGAACCGTCCACTTTCTACAAACAAAGATAAAGTTAGGGAATATATTGATTTGCTTATTAAAACTTATAACGCTGTTCTGTCTTATATAAACTCAAATTTTGACGAAATATCAAATGATGAAAAAGGTTCAATATCAAAAACAATATTACATTGTAGAGGGCTTTTGGACAAATGTTTTAAAAAATTAGATTGTAAAGTTAGAATTCCTTATGCCGTACATAATTTTGTACTAGTTGACAAAGACGTTTTGACTGATAATGAATCAGACTTTGAATCAGATTTTAAATCAGATGAAATTTCTATTGAACGTAGTAATTCATTGCCAAATATTAAAAATACATTAGATGTTGTTGATGCTTCAAATTTAGCAGCTACTAGTACACCAAATATTTCCATAATTTTTCATAATATCATTAAATTAGAAGACAAAATGGCTACGATTGATCAAAAGAAAACATTTATCAGCATGTGTGCGACGATAATGCGAGAAAATTATAATGGAGATCCGCTTATTTTAGAGTCATTTATTGATAAAATTACCCTTTTTGATGAACTCTCTGATGCAAATTTGACAGCCACTTTTATATCTTTTTTAAAATCCAAACTTGAAGGAAAGGCTCGGGAAGCCTTACCCGCAAATGTATCCACAGTTAACGACATGACAATTCTAAAGTAGTGGCTAGCAAAATTGCATCTTTGCAGATCAGAAAAAATAACTACGCGGATTTTGCTAAACAAATGGAGGAGTTGTCTGATTCTCTCGAGCGATCTTTAATTTCAGAGGGAATGACCCAAGGTAAAGCTCATGAAATGGCCGTTGAGCAAACTATCAGCACTTTTCGCATGAATGCGAAATCAGACTTAGTGAAGTCGATATTGGCATCAACTGCGTTCGTAGATCCGAAAGATGTAGTAGCAAAGCTAATTGTAGAACAGACAAGCGAGATCAAGGAACGTAAGGTACTTGCTTTTCGTGAAACGGCAAGTAGGTCACATAATAATTACACTATGCAACAAATGAGTAAAAATGTTTTCCCCAGGGAATGCATTATTCATTTTATATGTAAAATAGGCTGCTGATTTCGAAAATTGCATTATTTTTTTTATTTCGTGTCGTTTTCGAGATATCGGTCATTTTCGGTTTTCGGACCAAAAAAAAAAGATAGTTCCATTTAAATACAAATATCTCAAGAATCAATGTTTGTATTCAAACGTATTATAGCTCATATTAAAGGTAATTAAATTACCTACAAATGATATTCACATCACTTTTTGGTTGGTTTGTTAGTTTCGGCGAAATAAATTGATTTCTAAAAAAAACATTTTTTTTTTTTTCGAAAAAATTAACAAAAAATCAAAATCAACTGCAGATTTATACAAGAAGAAATAACTTTTTTATAATGTACAGTGGATTAAAAAATTTCAAAAATCGATTAAAAAAAAATCTGACGTGCTGGAGAAAAACGACGAGACACGGGTATTTTTTTTTAACGCCTACTTTAAGAATTTTTTGGATTTTCTCATGTGTTTTACAAAAAGTTTTAATCATCGAACAGTTTATTACAAAAAAACGAAAAAAAATAGGGAAAAACGCATTTTGGTAACTTTTCAATGAATTGTATACAACTTTTGCATTTTTCCATGGATTTTTTAAGTTATTTCTTCTTGTATAAATCTGCAGTTGATTTTGATTTTTTGTTAATTTCTTCGAAAAAAAAAATGTTTTTTTTAGAAATCAATTTATTTCACAGAAACTAACGAACCAACCAAAAAGTGATGCAAATATCATTTGTAGGTAATTTAATTACCATTAATATGACATACAACACGTTTGAATACAAACATTGGTTCTTGAGATGTTTGTATTTAAATGGAACGATTTTTTTTTTTGGTCCACAAACTGAAAACGACCGATATCTCGAAAACGACACGAAATAAAAAGAAAATAATGCGGTTTTCGGAATCAGCAGCCAATTTTACATATAAAATGAATAATGGCAATCCCTGGGGAAAAAATTTTTACTCATTTGTTGCATAGTGTATTTAACGCAAGGTAAAATTTCCAATCGAAAATGCGCCGAACTAAACTTGAACGTAGAGGTATGGTTCTTTGGGCAAATATTCATAGAATTGAATGAACTTTCAGCCTAGGTTTGTGTTTTGTTTGAAAAAATTCATCTAAAAATATGAATCATTTATTTTAAAAGTGGTTCATAATAATCGGATATTTGACCTACATCACTTTTCAAATATATACCATCAATTCCACGCTATCAAGTGAACTTTTTGTGTAAACAAAACCCATTTTAATTGATTATTGACAGAATACCAGCCAAGTCATATTATGACATTACTTTTGTCTCTATAAGAATTTTCAAAATTTAGTATGAAAATAAAAAAAATATGAAATGCATAGCAAAATTTTCGATCGAAAATGCGCCGAACTAAAGTTGAACGCAGAGGTATGGTTCCTTGGGCAAACATTCATAGAATTGAATGAGCTTTTACATAGGGGGGTAGCCGAGGTCAGTTTCTAAATCGGCCCACCCTAATATATATACATGTTTTTCCGTGCGAAAACTTTTATATTTACGATTTTGAAATTTTTCATGTAACTTTTGGGCCTGTCTTATGTATAGTCACATTCTTACAACAATTCACTATGTCATTGCAGCTTGTTTTTTAGTTGGTCAGTAACAAGCAATATTTAGCCCCTATGTAACAAACCCGATTTCAGATTTGAATCAAAAATGTGTACTTTCGTATTTGTGGAGTTAATGGAAGGTAACAATGTTTTGTTCAGTTGATCAAATGTAACCATCCATGGAGATAGTGCTGCCTTAACACGTGAAAGGCAGCGAGTGTAATATTAGCTTCATGCTTTGAGTCTTGAATGCATTGATTTTTAGTCTGGCACTTTGCGATTCCCAGACAATCGATCTTGCTTTGCAAAAGTCCTATTCCAATTGCGCTGAAGTTCCGGTACAGCAGTGTTTCTCAATTGGGGGGCGCGCCTTCCTAGGGGGTCGTGAAGACAATTTAGGGGGGGCGCAACACATTTCAGAAAGCCTTTGGAAATAAAGAAACTATACAAGGGAACATTTTTTTTATCGTATTTTATCCCAATTTTCTTATTTTGATGATTTTTAAATTTTGAATTGTTCTTAAAACGTTAATTACTGCTTCGTTCTGGATTCCAATTTTTTGCGGAATCGAGATTAAATCAAACAGCGATAAGTAAGATGGAATTTGATTTGTATTTTAACAAATTAAATTGGACATCGGTTCCAATCTGATAACAAAGGATAACTCGGATCCCAGATCTGTTAGAGAATAACACCCAAAAGAGAAACAACCAAAATTTCAAAACATGGCTGGTAAACTAGATTTTAAAACAATCCAATGACCTTTTTTTTGTAATATTAATTTTTAATAATTTTTGAATAAGAAGTCAATTTTTATGTGAAAAATGGTAAAACATTTTGTTTTTTGTTTTTTGAAAGAGGCGCAAGCTTGTGAAGAACTTGTAAAGGGGAGCGTGACCAAAAACGGTTGAGAACCTCTGCGGCACAACATACTTAAATCGATTTGATTGGACACTAGACTGGCCCAAAAGTTGTATGAAAAATTTATAAATCGTAAATCCCAATGTTTCCGCACGGAAAAATATGCAGTTTGGACTAAAAATAATTATGCAATTTTTTGATCCGAGATCCGGTTATTCTAAATCGACCCGGGTTGAGCTTCTTTATTAGGAAAAACGCAGAAATCTGACTTTTCTTCTATATTTTTATATAAAATAACCACAAAACTCAATTTAATACTTTTTAGCTGTCTTTAATAAAAAAGTAAATACAATTACCTTTTCAAAGAACCAAAAACGTGTGAAATCGGTTGAAAAAACACGACATACGATAACACTAAAGTCTAACGGGTACGGAAAAAATTGAAAAATTAAAAAAATTTTATAAGTCATAAAATATTGGAATAAGATAACAATTTATTTATTTTATTAAACAAGTATAGGAACTGTATTTAATGTATCTTAACAACCTATCCAATTTTTTACAAATCGTTCTAAGCAAGAAAACATTCCAAAATAGGACCTTTTTATTTTTTCTGACGGAAAAAATTTTTTTTGTTTCTTTATTTAATTAATATTCAAAATGTTTATACTACAAAGTGCATGTGCAAGATCAAACATTAGTCTTATGAACTATAGCATTTTATTTCATGAAAATTAAAACACATACACCCCTATTATAAATAAACGGCGAAAAGTGAGTTCACCGCAAAATCAATTTTCACTCGAAAAAATTATTGCCATTGCCAAATTCGAGGGAAAATATTTTCGCTGCGAAAAAGTCGAACTCAACAGCTGTTCAGTCTAACCGACCACATGTGTTGAATTTGATTGTTTTAAAACAGAGCAAAACCTTAAATAAAAGAAATAGACGATGTTTCGAATTGCATTGCGCGAATTTATAAATGAAGAAGAAGAAAATGACAAATATGGACTGAAAAGAAGTCGGCGTATTCTTCGTGACAAGTCAAATCCCCTGGAGTTGCCAAATACAGAGTATGTACATATGTAGTTTAACTTTATTTATTTTATTCTATTGCATTACATATCTTAGGTTCATACAGCACTACAGGGTGAGCAAACCTGTGTTTGAATATTTGTTGGAAGTGTTAACGCAATCGCTTCCAGTTGGAAAAAAGGCGTTCGCTATTCCCGCAATTATGA
Organism: Calliopum simillimum; assembly: GCA_951812925.1. Taxonomy (NCBI): domain Eukaryota; kingdom Metazoa; phylum Arthropoda; class Insecta; order Diptera; family Lauxaniidae; genus Calliopum; species Calliopum simillimum. Next base: position 58,501,633 of record OX638370.1, on the reverse strand, counting down.
AACTGGCGGTGTGTCTGCGCTTTTTTGCGGAAGGGGCATATCAAAAAGGCGTAGCAAGAGATATGGATATAGGAATGGCGCAACCAACATTCAGTATTGTGCTTTCACAAGTCCTTGATGTTTTTGAGAATAAATTGTGTCCAAAGTGGATTACTTGGCCTTCAAAAGAGGAAGAAGTGGAAAGTTCCCAAAATTTTTATAGACGGCATAAAATACCTGGAGTTATAGGTTGCGTTGATGGAACGCATGTGGCTATTATTCCACCTATTGCTAACAGGCATCTATATTACAACAGAAAAGGTTATTATAGCCTAAACGTGATGTTGGTAAAGTGAATCATTCTACTTAAATATAATATAATCAGTAAAACTTTGAACATGTACCATAAAATAAGTGTGCGACCATAAACTACGTATCATGTTTGTTGATGCATCACACCCTGGAGCATGTCATGATGCAGTCATTTGGAATACAAGCGGTTGCAGAGAAAAACTAAAAAATGATTACGTCATGGGTAATCGAAACGTGTGGTTACTTGGAGACGCTGGTTATCCTTTGGAACCTTGGATCATAACCCCATATAGAAATCCGCAGACTGGATCCACGGACATAAAATTTAATGATACACATTCCCGGTGCCGCAATATCATAGAACGAACAAATGGGGTGCTCAAAAATAGATGGAGATGTTTGTTGACTGCAAGGCAATTGCACTATTCTCCAAAAAAAAGGCAGTTAAGATTGTGAACGTTTGTGTAGCGCTTCATAATATATGCATTAAATATAAAACTATTTTCCACCAGCCTACAAATTCAAACATAGTTGAAATTGCAGAAGAGCCAATAAACCTAGAACAAATTGAAAATGATAGGTTCCTATCTGTTGCTCAGGAAATACGCAAGACTATCAGCAGTAACATGTCGCAACAAACTAACAATTGAATTTTTTGTAATAGTTATGTATTTATTTTTCACTTTTATATATTTATGTAAGTAATAAAAAAACCTCATATTTTATTTAATTGTTTATACAAACTTCTTATAAAGTTAATAAACAAGTCATAAATTTTTTAAAGTAGAAAAGAAAACAATACAACAAAAAATGTTATTCAATAACAAATGTCTATAGATTAAAATTAAGGAAGCTGTAAATTCATTTGTGCGATTTCACTTTGAGATCTTCAAGTTCTAATAGTTTTTTGTTCAGTTCTAACTTAGTTTCAAGTTTAAGTTTTTTTAATTCCTCAATTTTTTGGTAATGTTTTTCTTTGATTTTGAGCTCTTTTTCTTTTAACTCATTGGCCTTTTCAAGAGCCTTATAAATACGCCTATTATTGGAAATATTTGTTTCATGCCAGGCTTTCAAGTCCAAAGAAATGCTTGCGACAGTTTCGCATAATTGCTTTTGATTTTCCAACTCAACCTGCAAGATGTCGGATGGTGTGGTTTTTTTTCTCTTCGCGGCCGGAGTATACGGGGACCCGCTGTCCGTCCGTCCATTATCAGCATGTGGTGATATACAAGGAGTTACTTCTGATTCAGCAAGATCATCCTGTGGTTCAACAGACGGCAAAATTTCTGTTATAGTTGTTTCCAATTCCGTATCAGATACACTTCTTTTGTTGACAATACCAAAGCAAAGGGAATTTTCAACACCTTCAAGAGCCTCCTGTGTGCCAATCAAGGAATAAATTGCTTCCTCTGAAGGTGTTAATGCTTGATGCTTGTTGGGCCCGCCACCCGTACCTCGACTATATTGAAGGTTTTGCACAGCTTTTTTCCTGACATACCTCTTTTGATCAGTCCAAACCTAATTTTACACGGAATTAAAGTTATATTCTGTGGTAGCTTGTCTGAATTGCAATTTTTACCTTTTTCCATTCAAAAGAGCTTTTCGTTGGCGGACCAGCTCCATTTAAAACTTCAGTCAATTGATTCCAAAAAGCGGCAACTTTATATTTGTTCTGGCGTGTAAGGCCGCAGGCAATCTCTTTGTTTGTTTTCATATGGTCCAGCAACAATTCGCATTGCCTTTTATTCACGTTTTTTGACCTAATTATTACAAATACAAATATTTAAAGAATGCTTTTTTTCTTATATTTAGCAAAACACTTACATTTTCACATTTCCGCCAACAACAGAAGAGAGGAAAATATTTTCACTTGAAAACAAAAAAGTGCGGTGAAAAATGACGTTTATAATACGGCGAACTTTGTTCGAAAAGTGAAAATCAGCTGATCAAACATTTATAATACGGCGAAAGTGAAAATCGAAAAATATTCGAGGGAAATTTTATTCATAATAGGGGTGATAAGCTTCCTCTCCCATGAAAGATGATTTTGTATGGAATGGGTACTTTTGTCGGTAGTGCTCAACAACTTACAGCAAATATTGCTAGTCCTCTATGTCATACATTTGTCTGCCGGGTCGTTTAAAACGGTCAAGTTTTGAGAAATTAGTTTTTCATCGTTATATTCTTCTTTATCTTGCCATTTCGATGTATCCAAAGTTAAAGAATCAATATTGATTTGCAGATGTTAGAAGAATCGTTTCGTGCGTGGTGTGACGAAATCACATAACACATAGAGGTGTAATTTCATTATATCTCTTGGACCATGAGTCGCTCCAAAAAAATTTAATACGGTGTATACAGAATCCAATTTATCTTTTGAAAAAAATTCACTTGGAAAAGAGCATCCGAAGAGCATTTCTGGTAGCGAGAACGAAGCGCTTCCTTCCAATGATATGCTAATGTCAATTTCAGCGTTATTGGATAAGAGAGAGATGCGTTTCACTGCTGCCTTAGACCGCATCAAAAGCGTTATTGATGCGTTTTGCTCCCCATTGGGTAAATACGCATTACTCACGCAGGTTTACATTAGAAATGATTCTTATAATAAATACACCGACACAATACAGACTTAACTACAATAAAGACACGAATACTGCACAAAAAAAAAGCTGTAAAACAAAACAGCCCAACGAGAAGAAAGGAAGCTGCTTCCAAGAAAAGCGCAATAGAAGCACATCACCCGTAGCATACAAAATTTATCAAATTCTAATATTTTTTATTGCTGTTAAAAGTTTATAAATCTACCAAAAGTTTCAGAAAAAATTTAAGTTTTGTGAAATGGAATTTAAAATTTCGAAAAACTTCCGTATGCTTCCAATTGTGTGCTTCCACTCAACTTCTACGGAAGTGTATTTCATGTGCTTCCAAAGATGTGCATCTACGCAAGGACATGCTGTGTTGAAAAAGATAAGCAGTGAGAACAGCACTGGAAGAAGCTTCTTGCTTCCCTAGAAGCGCAACTGAAGTCGTTTCAACGCGCTTCCGTTTCCCGTTGGGAGTATACAACGCCCACAAGATATATGAAATGTGCAAAGTTGTGAATTTGTTTGCTCCTCGTTCATTTCCAGAAATTAGTGGTCAAAAAAATAAGATTTAAAAAAAAGTTAGGAATCGGTAGTGGAAAAAACCCAGCCAGTCGCTTTGACTGCCCGTTACTTTGAAACTATTCATGTTTTGGCGATGTTTTCAAAACAACTTTCGTAAAAAATGGTTTTTTAAGAAAATTTTCATGACTTTTTTTCTATAAATTGGTTTTTTGTAATTTTCAAAGGACGGAATATTTGTTCTGGAATTTTTATATTATAGGGAACTAAATGTTAAATGTTTAAAAATATTGAGTTTTAAGGCATGGAACTGGACTCAAAGTTGGAAAAAAATGAAGTATTTTAATTTTTTTCTTTTAATTGCTACTTGATTATATGCAAGAAAATGTATTGCGAGTTGTTATTAAATGAGCTATGAAATTGGTTTGTCTGATTTGTCTTTAAAAAGTTATGATCATTTTTAAATGACATCATGAAAGTTAAAAATCATTCGTGGATTCTCTATAGCAATTGCCATATCTTTTATAATGTTATCTTAAATTGGTCACAATTTTTAAAGAAAAATCATACAAGACCACTTTATAGCTCATTCTGAAGAAGAAAACAGTTCCAAAAGACGCATTTAATAGAAAAGGCCAAAACGATTTCGTACGTGTTCTACACAATCTCAAAAATCGTGTTTTTTTGAACATTAGGGGTAAGATATCTCACAAACCATAAGTGATACAACAATTTTGCGTCCAGTTCCGTATTCAACATTCATAAATACATTTAAAATTACTATTTCGGTTTTGGTTTGTAGTGTTTTTTTTTTTTAGTTTTAGGAATTGTTATGTCCCAACAAACAAAAACGTTTGGAAAATAACTTAATATACGTTTATTGAAACAAACATTTCGTTTGGAAATTAACTTGCAAAATGTTTGGAAATTCTTGAATTTTAATTATTTAATAATCGGAACTGGACCCTTAATAGCAAGTTTTTGAAAATAATTTGGAACAATCTTATTACAAATGTTTTTATGCAATAATTTCATTTACATTTTTTAATTAACATTTTGTTAGTGTTTATTAAGTTTACTAAACAACATTTTCCAAACAATTATAGACTGTTTCCATTTCAATTCAACCGGTGAGTGTGCACTTAGGTTTGCAAATCAACTTCAAACTAGCAAAATATTTTTCTACAATCAAAATAAGGGAACATGTATTTTTTTTTTTTTGGTTTGGACCAAAATTGGGGATTTTATGGCGTTTTGTAGGAATTTTGCCGAAAATTTAATTTTGAAAAATTCATGAAGTGTAATCGGTTTTTTCAACCGCATTTCTTTATTTCTCAACTGATTTACATGAATCAAAATTTATTTGGTGCATAATGAAATTCTTTTAAGTAATGATTAAAAAAAAAATTTCTTTAACCCTTACTTTCCTTAAAATTGATGTTTATATTTTAAATAACAATGCTAATTTTCTCAAAAACACCATCTTTTTTTTTCTCGAAAATTTGCACAGTGATAGTAAAGCACGTCCTCTTTATTCCAGTAATGGCGGTTTTCTTGCTTTTTTCGTTATAAGTGTAAAATTTGCAAATTTTTAACGTTAATATTGAGTTCTTCTATACAAAATGAATAAAAAAAATTACACAGTTCCATTTTCACTTTCCTAGACGGTTTTGCGATACTGATTCCGAAAATGGCACTTACATTCTTCTACCATTTTTGGTTTTCAAGATATCTTGAAAAACTTGAATAAAACCCATAAATTTGAAAAAAACCGAATTCTTAATTTTTGAGACACAAAATTCATTTATAGTAAGTTAGATGGAACTTAAATATACTCACGGTATAGAAAACCAAGCATTGTTTTGTTTTTTGCGATTTGACCGTACCTTTGCTTTTGTTTTTCTTAGAAAGTTATCGGGATTTTTATTAGTTTCTTTTTCGATTGCTTCATGTAATTTCGCGACACATCATAGTCTGTGAAATGACCACACGGCTGCTATCCAGACTGCTTGTGAGTTTCTAACTCAAGTGCTAAAACTGACACCAGCTATTCAATTAAAAATTTTGCTGTTGATGAACTTTATTCCTTTAGAATAAACAAAATTGAACAGTGAAAAAATGCAAAGAAATGCAAAAGTATTCAAAAATGCCATGTTTGGAAGAGTGAGGGAAGCAGAGGGTTAACTTCTTGTTACATAGCCAGAACAGCACAACACAATTACACGAAAGTAATCGAAAAAAAAACTAATAAAAATTCCGAGAACTTTCGAAGAAAAACAAAAGCCAAGGTACGGTCAAATCGCAAAAAACACAAACAATGCTTGGTTTTCTATACCGTGAGTATATTTAAGTTCCATCTAACTTACTATAAATGAATTTTGTGTCTCAAAAATAAAGAATTCGGTTTTTTTCAAATTTATGGGTTTTATTCAAGTTTTTCAAGATATCTTGAAAACTAAAAATGGTAGAAGAATGTAAGTGTCATTTTCGGAATCAGTATCGCAAAACCGTCTAGGAAAGTGAAAATGGAACTGTGTAATTTTTTTTATTCATTTTGTATAGAAGAACTCAATATTAACGTTAAAAATTTCAAATTTTACACTTATAACGAAAAAAGCAAGAAAACCGCTATTACTGGAATAAAGAGGACGTGCTTTACTATCACTGTGCAAATTTTCGAGAAAAAAAAAGATGGTGTTTTTGAGAAAATTAGCATTTTTATTCAAAATATAAAAATCAATTTGAAGGAAAGTAAGGGTTAAAGAAATTTTTTTTTTAATCATTACTTAAAAGAATTTCATTATGCACCAAATAAATTTTGATTCATGTAAATCATTTGAGAAATAAAGAAATGCGGTTGAAAAAACCGATTACACTTCATGAATTTTTCAAAATTAAATTTTCGGCAAAATTCCTACAAAACGCCATAAAATCCCCAATTTTGGTCCAAACCAAAAAAAAAAAAATACATGTTCCCTTATTTTGATTGTAGAAAAATATTTTGCTAGTTTGAAGTTGATTTGCAAACCTAAGTGCACACTCACCGGTTGAATTGAAATGGAAACAGTCTATATTTAATTAAAAATAAAAAAAAAAATGTATTTTCTGAGAATCGAACCTATGACCTCCAAGTTATGAGTCGACAATCTTACCTACTGACCTAACGTGCCAGTTATGGTTCAAATGCTTGTGTTTTACTTAGCTCGATAAGTCATTGAAAAAAATAAAATAAAAAATTTTTCAAAAGTATGGAAAACGATTACCAAGACATTTGGAAATACTTATTTTCCAATTGTTGATTTTAACCTTACAAATCAATTGTGAAAATTCTTAAAAAACAACATTTTCCAAACGTTTGAAAATTGGTTATGAAAATATTTGGAAATTAACTTTTTCCAAGCGTTAAAATTGAAAAGGTTATAAAATTGTTTGTTGGGGTGTTATTGTTATTTTTTCCGAATTAAAGAAATTGTTATGTGGGCGAAAAGAGCGATTAAGACTTTTTAACCCATTCTGTCGCCACGACTTACATACAATTTTTCTGAATTTTACTCCAGAATATTTGGAAATGTGCTCCGTAACATATCTGTTACTTCTGAGATATGTGCTCTCCCGTATATTATCGGAAATCTTGATTTTCCAAAAATTTTTTGATGAAACGACCTCCTGACACCCTCTTGGAACGAAATTTTTTTGTTCACCTATTGGGAATTTCATTTTATACGTCTAGAAATATATTCTACCACATTTGGTTATTGAACATGAAAAAAAAATTTTCTTGAAATCTGGGTTATAAAAGAGGAGATTATTTTCGGATATGCCCATATATATATAATCAAATATAAATACTCGTATGTGTATGGGGAAATAGCCGAAACATATGTCACTAATTTCCAAGTTATTAGTTTTTAAGAAATGGAACCCGTTTCAATGTTAAGAAAATAAATAAATTTTTTTTATTTTTTTCTTCTTGTTTTTTAATTTGATAAGAAACCATTTGGTAGTCATATTTTCTAAACTAATTTGGGGTCGCTGAACACAAAAATTGCATTTATTTTCATTTAGTGCACTTTTGGGCTGTTCCAGCAGAGATAATCAAAAATTTCGTGCACGCAGCTCAAGAAAAAATTCAAATCAAGTTGTCGTGAACTGCACAAAGATGTTAAATTACACGTGAGCAATTACTGAATAAGGAAAAAAGTTTTCAAAATCGGTTCATCGAATGGTTTTTAAAATGAGGTCGAAGAACGGTATTTAAAAAAAAAACACTACAAACCTAAACCGAAATAGTAATTTTAAATGTATTTATGAATGTTGAATCCGGAACTGGACGCAAAATTGTTGTATCACTTATGGTTTGTGAGATATCTTACCCCTAATGTTCAAAAAACACGATTTTTGAGATTGTGTAGAACACGCACGAAATCGTTTTGGTCTTTTCTATTAAATGCGTCATTTGGTACTGTTTTTTTTCTTCAAAATGAGCTATAAAGTGGTCTTGTATGATTTTTGTTTAAAAGTTATGACCATTTTAAGATAACATTGCAAAAGATATGGCAATTGCTATAAAGAATCCACGCATTATTCAAAATGATCATAACTTTTTAAAGACAAATCGGACAAACCAATTTCATAGCTCATTTTAATGACAAAAAGCAGTTCTAAATGATGCATTTAATAACAACTCGCAATATTTGTTGGATATCCCGCTATCTTGCCTTATGTGTCGCATATAGCCAATAATCTCATTTTTTACACAAAATTTTGCGTTTTTTTTTTACTCGGCAGGGGGCGCTTAAATCAAATAAACATCATAAACAAAATCGATTTATTTTTTATCAAGGAACTTGCTTGAATTTTTACAGAATTTTAGAACCTGTTATGTGGCCGTAATGAGTGATTTAGACTTTTTAACCCATTCTGTCGCCACGACCCACATATGATTTTCTGAATTTTACTCCGGAATATTTGGAAATTTGCCCCGTAACATATCTACTGAAATATCAATTTTCCCAAAATTTTTAGATAAAACGACCTCCTGACACCCTCTCGGGTCGAATTTTTTTTGTTCACCTATTGGGAATTTCATTTTATTTATCTAGGGATATATTCAACCACGTTTGGTTATTGAACATGAAAAAAAAATTGTTCCTAAAACCTGGGTAATACATATAAGAGGCGATTATTTTCGGATATGCTCATAGAGACCTGCTGTATTCTTTCATTAGAATACAAAAGGCTGCGGTTTAACTCTAGTAAAAAGTAAAGATTAATTACACAGGTTTACAAAAAAAAAAAAATGTCATGGCGTTTTGATCAGACTATATGTTTCCTAGGGACTTTGACGTCCTGAATCCAAATCCGGGGTCCGTTTTTTTCCAGATCGTCGGAGAAAAAAGATTTCAAGGTCATATTGAGGTCAAAATGGTCATATGTCGTTGAGTGATAAATTCGCTAAAATTCTGAAACTAATTTTTTATCATTAAATTTGTAGTTCTTAAAAAGAATATGTGATCAAAAACGGTCTCACGGACCTAGTTTCGGAGATATAGCCATCGGAAGATCCGGATATATCTTCTATGAAAACCGCTATAAGTTGGGAACCACTGGATGGATTTTGAAAATATTGATGTCATATGAAAGGTATTTTGTTCTTTTTGTTGTTTTTGTTGCTGATGTTGTTGATGTATTTGTTGTTGTAATTGAAAAATTTCTCAAAATTTCAAAAAAAGTCATATCTCCAAAACTATGAATTCAATTTTATAGACTGTTAAAATACCTTTCATACGACACCAATATTTTTTAAATCCATCCAGGGGTTCCCAACTTACAGCGGTTTTCATAGAAGATATATCCGGATCTTCCGATGGCTATATCTCCGAAAGTAGGTCCGAAATACCCTTTTTGATCACATATTCTTTTTAAGAACAAAGAATTCAATGATAAAAAATTTATTTCAGAATTTTAGCGAATTTATTACTAACCGACACACGAACCCCATTTTGCCATCCATATGATCTTGAAATCTTTTTTCTCAGACGTTCTGGAAAAAACGGACCCCGGATTCGGATTCAGGACGTCAAAGTCCCTAGGAAACACATAGTCTGATCAAAACGCCATGACATTTTTTATTTTTGTAAACCTGTGTTATTTCACGTCAACTATGCCACCTCGCTGCCCAAAATCTGGTGAGTCTAAACAGGTCATATGATAGCTCATTTTTTTTGTTGAAGTGTTTGCTTTCGAATGCCGAGTGCTGTTTTTGAGAAAACAAAATATGGCGGAACAATATGGCGACTAGAAAGATGGGTAGTTGGAAAAAATCATCAAGTTGATTAATTTATCAGGTGGTATCTCACAAACGACACAAGATAATTTGGTGAAACTTTGCAACTCGAAGTCTAGTGAAACTGCCTTCCAACGAGCGAAAACTGGGCGTGATTAAGTAAGTGACACGCTCAATTTTTAAAATTTTGTGAATTGAATTCAATATATCTCGAAAGCGGTTTCAACGATTTTGATAAAAAGCTAGGATCACCTATTCGTAAAGATCAGTATTAATTTGAAGAAAGACAAATACTTATACAGGTTCGCATATGGGCGTGGCAGCACCTACAAAACTTTAGTGCGTTGTAATAACAGAATTAATATAGTAATTTTTCTGAAATTTAGTACAGGGTGCCTACTACGTATGAAGTAATTCTGAGCGAAAAATGGGCGAAATATCACCAGTGGGCGTGGTATCTCCTATACAGTTGAAATACGTTAAATGATATAACTCGAAATTTATATAAAATATTTTGATTCAATTTCGTTTGAAGGTATGAATTAAAAAAACCTTGAAATGGACAAAAAGTATAAAGCATTAAATGAGTGCCACGCCCACTTTTTAACAATTGAAAATTTTAACTGAATTTTCCTCAAAGAGTTTTTCATTGATCTTCAAAAAAAGTTTGATGATGCTTACCCTAGAGATTAGAAGCATTTTAAAAGACCGTATGAGTAAAAGCATTAAACCAAGAGGTTTCAAATGATATTCAAAAAAAGTTGGAAAATGCTTACACTAGAGATAAGATGCATGTAAACAGATCGTATAGACTTGTAAAAGGTCGTGACATTGCCTAGAAATCTAAGTTATGATTTAAGAAGAGCAATAATAAAGTGCAAGTAAAATACTTTTAATCTTGTATCTAGCAAACTTTATATGTATTGATCAAATTAAAAGTATTTTACTTGCACTTTTTTATTGCCCTTCTTAAATGATATAAAAGATTTTTAGGCAATGTCACACCCTTTTACAAGTCTATACGATCTGTTTACATGCATCTTATCTCTAGTGTAAGCATTTTCCAACTTTTTTTGAATATCAATTGAAACCTCTTGGGGGAAAATTGAGTCAAAATTTTCAATTGTTAAAAAGTGGGCGTGGCACTCATTTAATGCTTTATGCTTTGTCCATTTCAAGGTACTTATAATTCACACCTTCGAACGAAATTGAATCAAAATATTTTATATAAATTTCGAGTTATACCATTTAACGTATTTCAACTGTATGGGAGGTACCACTCCCACTGGTAATATTTCGCCCATTTTTCGCTCAGAAGTACTTCATATGAAAAAAATTTCTGTATTAATTCTGTTATTACAACATATTAAAGTTTTGTAGGTGGTGCCACGCCCATATGCCAACCTTTATAATTTTTTGACTTTCTACAAATAAATGCTGATCTTTACGAATAGGTGATTCTAGCTTTTTATCAAAATCGTCGAAACCGCTTTCAAGATATATTGAATTCAAATCACAAAATGTGAAAAAGTGAGCGTGTCACTTACCTTATCCCGCCCACTTTTCGCTCGTTGCAAAGTAGTTTCACTTGACCTCGAGTTGCAAAATTTCACCAAATTATCTTGTGTCGTTTGTGAGATATAACCTGATAAATGAATAAACTTCATGATTATTTCCAACTACCCATCTTTCTTGTCGCCATATTGTTCCGCCATATTTTGTTTTTTCAAAAACAGCACTCGGCATTCGAAATCAGACACTTCAACAAAAAAAATGAGCTTTCATACCGATACCTTAGAGCGCTATAGTCCTATCTCCATTTTTCCGATTGTTGGGAAATGCAAAAAGAAGATTTCAAACAGTGGTTTTTTAGGATTGGCTGCTATTTTGACATAAAGATAAATGCAATATTTTTGCCTATAGTATATTTTTCCATAATTTAATGTTTTTTACCAATTTTATTAATTTCTAACGAAATCCCAGCCAATATAGTATGTCATTAGTTTTGCCCTTATATAGAATTCCACTACTATTGAAATAAACGACGTATTTAGTACATTTTTTGAATTTTTCCACTAAAATGTCGTAAAAAGTCATGAAACGCGTAGAAAATACGTAGAAACACAAAAAAACACGATTTTTTTTTTTTTTTTTTTAAGTTTTGGTTCCGACAAACAAGAGTGCAGCCTTGGGTGTAACCAAATTTGTTCACTAAAATGTCGCAAAAAGCCATGAAACGCGAAGAAAACGCGAAAAAACGAAGATTTTTTTTTAAAAATGTGACTTATTTGAACATTCATTGGAGATAGGACAGTAGCGCTCTTGAAAAAATTACAGTTTTGAGATAGGATTTTTTTTAATAATCGAATATTTTGGTATTTTGACATAACACAGTTTTCCACACGGTAAAGAAGCCCACAATGATGCCATAACTGCAAAAATCTCAAAATCGCAAAAAGTGGAGATAGGACTATAGCGCTCTAAGGTATCGATATGACCTATTTAGACTCATCAGATTTTGGGCAGCGAGGTGGCATAGTTGACGTGAAACGTCCCATATATACACGTATAATCAAATATATATACTCTTATGTGTATGTGGTAATAGCCGAAACATACGTCATCAATTTCCAAGTTAATATTTGTGGCGTCGGTTTTTGTTCATTGCAAATTTGACTGTAAAAAGGACGTAGTAATTGAATGTTCTCAAAAATAACAGTCTTAAACATAAATTAAATCATTTTCAATTTGTGAAAATCATTTAGAATTTGAAAAAGGGAACCCGCCAATTAATGTTAAAAACTTAACATTTACAATTTTATTACCTTTGCTTTGATATCTTGCAAGTTATGAAGTCCTGACTGGCTTACGAGATATCTGAGATTGAATAAGGTAATCTTTTTGCCCCCTTTAGAAAACATGAAATTGGGGATTTCTCAAAAACGTATCCATAGAAAAAAGAAAAAAAAAAACGTTTTCGCAATCATCGAGTTAATTTACATAGAATTTTTTAATGGCGATGAAATTACATTTTTGCTGTAAACTAGTCAAATTGAAGAAGTATTTTACTCAGATACATAATTATTTCTTTATTTTGATTCTAGGCAAAACATCCTAAACGAGCCACCTAAATGCTTTACTTACCTACCAGAAGGCATAAATTTCAGGCCTGAAACTTCACCATATTTCCCACAAGACTTTGACATCGAACGTCCACCGCATGATGGTTTGGCGCAAGCTCCACAGTAAGTAAACCTCAAAATATGGTTCGAAGTTTGAAAAATGGATTGAGAACTTCGTATACAGAAAATTTCGTACTTGTTTTATAGATTACAAAATTACAACTTGTAAAATTATAGCTGTAGCAGATATATTATTTAATATTCATACACCAACACACTTTCTTAAATTAAACTCATCAATACTTGATTGGATCCATCTAATATCCTTTTACGTTATTTTTGAAAATAAAATTTAGTTTTTTCATTCGAACTTAAAATCCAAGCCTGGAAAAAACAAAAAAATTTTGAATAAAATTTCAATTAAGTAATATATAAAGAGAATATCAATTGTTGCATAACTATGTAATTTTCTTTACGCGATACTGAATTTTTACGGATTTTTCAAACTTCTTATTTTTTTGCGTATTTAAAAACCAATCAAGTAAGGGTAAGGGGTAGTTCAAAGAGGTCTACTTGTGCGCAAAGCTTTCCGATCGCAGCTCACTTGGAAGAAGCGATTCCGGTTCTAGACTATTGAAGCAACTCATAGCCTTCAGCCTTTAGGCATGGGTACCCTGGACATCTTCGTAACATCCGTTACACAGCCAACTAATAGTGAGAAGATCAAACTAAAATCCTGAGGGTAGTTAGCTCCTAGGTCAGTGTCTGTTACGAAAGATTCTCTTATAATCGGAAAAGATATAAGTACACCGAAAAAAAAATATCGGTCAATCCAACCGATTTCAACGATAGAAATTGCACCAACCCGCAGTAAAGGTTAAATTGACTGTGCAGTCCAGTAAAATTACTGTGAAAATAGTGCTGTACAGTTACTGTTAAAATGTTTAGGTACTGTGAAAGCAGTTGAACCTAGATTTTCGACAGAAATTGCACCAACCCGGAGTTTTTTTTATTTGGACCGATGAACTCTGTAAATCTACAGTTTACTCGGTTTAGAAACTATCAAACGCAGTTACAGTAATTATAACCTTCTAAAAAGGTCAGCTACAATACAGTTAAAACTGTTTTGCAACGGTTTAATAGTTAGCATCCCAGAAGGGCTGTAACTAGCCGTTTCCAAAAAGCCGTAGAAATTGTATTAAACAACTTTTACGGCGGCACCATTACAAATGGCAAAATATCAGTACAACTCTAGCAAACTTATGTTGATTTATTCTTAAACAATGTGAGAATTTTATGAACTTGTTAAAAACTCAACTCAAACTTTTATTCATATGAAAAAAAAAAAAAATGTATGGAATACAAAATGTACAGTTGAATTCAACTGTAGAAAAGTAAAGCTGATTTTGAAATTTTGAATTGTTGTTTTTGTTTCCTATGGAAAATTGGAAAAACTATAGAATACAAATTTATAGTTAATTTTACCGTCAGTTTACCTTTTCGATGAAAACTCAAAATCGGATTGGCTCTTGGAATATGTGAGCTCTTAATAAACCAGGCAAAATAAAAATAACCGTAAGAAACAATTGGATTAAGCGAGCACAAAATGATATCCACAGGGATAGAGTTGGTATTGTTAAGTAGAAATTCAGCAAAGGCAGTAATGCAACATAAACTTGTAAACGAAAAGCTCATTTGGCGCAGATTTCTAACACCCGCAAGAAACATAACCATTTTGCAAGCATAAGCGCTCCTTAACCTTGAGGATGTGATGGGAAGACGTGGTTTGGGTACGAAAAATAAAAATGGAGTGCTTCCTTCTCATTGACGCCTACAATACTGCCAGTCTTATTGCTGGTGGTACGCTGTTTCCACACAAATCATGCCATAAAGCTACTTGGCTACTTCCAGACAACATCACTGAAAACCAAATCGACCACTTCTGCATTAGCAAAAATGGAGAAGAATTATCCTGGATGTACGAGTAAAGACAACCACATCGGCTCTAATCACCATCTTCTCATTCCGGTTATACGACTAAAACTTGCCGCAAACAGTGTGTTGCAAAATTTCGACGTAGTGTCTTGTTGTATAAAGCAGAAGAGTAAAACAACTGAGAGACGTCGTTAAAACTAGAAAAAAAACTAACGACGCCGAAGAAGTCTTTAAATCTATCTCTCAATAAAGAAGTCAGGCGTGCGTACACAGAAAAATAAATTGACGCTAAAATTAACTATAAATTTTGTATTTTATAGTTTTTCCAATTTTCTATATAGTGCAGGCAAATTAGGTAAAAACAGGTATTCATTTCTAATTTTGTTGAACATGCACCGATTTTGATCCGACAGGGCTCATTTTGTTCGTAATAAAATTTTAAACAAAACCAACATATTAGTTTTTTCCGACCTTTCCCCAAGATGTCTTTAGTCCCCCGTGAACCCTCAATAAAACTGTTCTAAAATGCTTAAAAATGGAAAGTTATACTATTCACGGGGTTCTCTAGATTGCTGAATCCAAATATGAAATTGTGAAATTTAAAACTTTTTTCTGCTATAACTCAGTCAGTTTTGTTCGAAGCATAATCAATGGTATACTTGTTAGAAGCGCCATTAATCACTCTTTGTCAACGTGGAAAAATAAAATTGATCGAACTTGGCGTAATAGAAATATATTGATGTATATGAAGCTATAACCTCGAAAATATAAATTAACGAATAACTCCGGAACGGCCGCAAGGAAAAAGAAATAATTGGGTTTTTCGTGTTCAACGACCTCAAATTAGTTTAGAAAAAATGGTTTGCAAAATGTTACAAATATTTTTAATTTTGAGTTGTATTAACTTTTTATAGTTATTGCTTAAATAAAAAACAAATCAAAAACACAAAAAAATTTTTGGTAAACTTTACTTTTTATAGTATAAAAAACAATATCCCACACCGACCGTATAAATTGATTCAATGTAACAAGACTTCTAGGTTAAAACCCCCTGTAACGATTTTTTCCCATTTTTGGTGCTTAAAATGGGTATGTACGCAGTTTTCCGGGCACCATTTTGAGTTTTTTAATTTTTCAACATCATATTTGGATTTAGCAATCTAGAGAACCCCGTGAATAGCATAACTTTCTATTTTTAAGCATTTTAGAACAGTTTTATTGAATTTATCCGATTTTGAGGGTTCACGGACGACTAAAGAAATTTTGGGGAAAGGCCGGAAAAAACTAATGTGTTGGTTTTGTTTTAAATTTTATTACGAACAAAATGAGCCTTGTCGGATCAAAATCGGTGCATGTTCAAAAAAATTAGAAATGAATACCTAATTTGCCTGCACTAATAGGAAACAAAAACAACAATTCAAAATTTCAGAATCAGCTTTACTTTTCTACAGTTGAAATCAACTGTATACTTTGTATTCCGTACATTTTTTTTTTTTCATACTGATATTTTGCCATTTGAAATGGTGTCGCCGTATAAGTTGTTCCCTACAATTTCTACGGCTAGTTACAGCCCTTCTGAGGTGCTAACTATTATAGCTTAAACACAATTGGAGCGCACGACGAATTTCGCCCGACGAACATCGCTGTCAAAATTAAAACACACAAGAGTATATGAAGTTGAACACAACCGCAGCGGATGACGAAATTCGCCCGATGAATATTCGTTGCAATAGAACTAATTTTAATTTTGTCGCCGGCGCCAGCGATTTTTGAAAAGTTCAAACCGGAAAAATACGTTTTTGATATAAAATTTTTAGATTTCTTAGAAAAAATTCAAAGAACATGAGATTTTGTATAATATTTATTTATTAAAATTGTCATCAGAGAACATAAACAACAATTTAAAACAAAAAAATCTATTGCCGTCGTCACTCTGATTGTGTTTAACAGAGCGAACTTCGTCGACGAATTTTTTTTTACAGCGAATATTCGTCGGGCGAAATTCGTCATACGCTCCAATTGTGTTTAAGCTATTAAACCGTTGCAAAACAGTTTTAACTGTATTGTAACAGTTTATATTGTTAGCTGACCTATCTAGAAGGTTATTTTTACTGTAACTGCTTTGAATGGTTTCTAAACCGAGCAAACTGTGAATTTACAGAGTTCATCGGTCCAAATACAAAATTCCGGGTTGGTGCAATTTCTATCGCAAATCAAAGTTAAATTAACTGTTTTCACAGTACCTAAACATTTTAACAGTAACTGTACAGTACTATTTTCATAGTAATTTTACTGGACGGCACAGTCAATATAACCTTTAATGCGGGTTGGTGCAATTTCTATCATTGAAATCGGTTGGATTGACCGATATTTTTTTTCTGTGTACAGATGCTACAAAAGAAGAATGTATAATGACCTCGGCCGCGGAGCGTAAAGCACTACAAAAGTTTAAAAACCTTAAGCAACTGTACGATATCACTCGCAAACCATGTAGCAGAAAACTTCAACCAAATCGCCCTAAAAAAGATAAAAATGGAAATCTCTTAAAATATTCGGAAGATCAACTACAGCTATGCAAAGAGTTATTTTGTGAAATACTGATTCCCACGTCTACCACATGTTCTCTATCAAAATCATCATCTACAACTGCCGCAGTGGCTTACAGCAGTAGTCGAATCCAAGCACAGCCGCTTGCAACTGATAAAATAGCGAAAGCTATCCAAGGCATGAAAAACAACAAGGCGACATTAGCTAAAATTTTCCATCCTCTGCTCTCCAGAATATAGAGCGAAAAAATTGCCAAAAAAGTTGACCTTAGCGAGTGCCGAAATTATAGAGGAATAACCTTGCTCTCAGTACCATCAAAAGTACTGACAAAAGTGCTTCTAAACAGAATAAGCCGAAAAATTGATTCGACCATCCGAAAGCTAAACCGATCATGCGAGGATCAAATTAACAAAAGAGTGCCGTGCTACGCATTAACTTGCTTTTGTAGAATGCCTTCACTCCAGCAAAGTAGTATGGAGAGTATGAAGGTATGCAGAGTATGAAGGCTTCAAAATTAGTGCGTCACCCAATGGGTTGTTGTCACCGACATTCACCACAAATTCAGGCGTCCGCCAGGGCTGTTTGCTATGACAATCTCTGTATCTTATTGTTTTTGACGATATCCTAGATAATGCTCTGAATAAGGACAAAAAAGGTATCCGATGGAACTTTACCGAACAGCTAGAAGATCTCAACAGAGCTGACGGAAAATTGAAGAGGTTGTCTTGGAATCGCAGATGGCCAGTTTAAAAATCAATACATCCAAGACTACAAGAATCTGAACCCATACAGAAATGACATCACTGTTAAAGCTAGCAATTATGACATTAAATTATGCATTGAGACAGGTAAAAGTCATCGTAAGGGATCGTGACAAATGGAAACATTTCATTTTGGCCATATGTTCCTCCTAGGAGTTCAAGTATAATACATACACGTACTTACAAACAAAGTACAGGAACACTCATTCCAGATTTCTTTTTTGACGTTGAATCCAAATCCTATCTATCAGATCTGTATTTTGATATATTCTAACCCAAATGTTAAAAAGTCGCTGCATTTTAGCTTTTTTTTAATAGTAAGAAAGGTAATTTTTAACCTTAAAATAAGATATGGCAGCGTAAAGTCCTAGTTTTTTCTTCAAATCTTTGAATTTTATTTTCATATTTTTCTGAAATATTCCGTCCGTATGCGTACTCAAATAAGCGTCACTACTTTTCAAATAAAAGTTTCACTTCCATCTCGATTTTTTTTTTTAAACTTCAAACCTTTGAATTTTTAATTTTATCATGTTAAAAAAAGGTTTTGATATGTTTTATCTGTGTCAGTATGCTGGCCAGGTGCTAACGTATATTTAATTAAGATTTAGTTTGTGAAATGGTTATGAAAGTTCTTTCAACATTATATTTCTGCATATGCATTGCTTGTTCCTTTTTTATTTATAAAAACATAAAATATTTACTCCTAGGTTCCTTCGGCGGGAAAACGACATTACTTATGGAGTTAAGAATCACAATATAGACTTAATGTGGTTTGTTTATGGGTATCCAAAACCCAAAATTACATACTATTTTGATGATGTTCTTATTCAGCCAGGGGGGCGGTTTGATTTTAGTTACACAAGAAATGGCCAAGCTACTTTATTTGTAAAAGAGTAAGTAGCGAAGAAATTTAAAACTAAAAAAAAAAATAATTTTATTCCTAATTAATCTTTTTGAACCCAGTATGAGTGATCGCGATGTAGGCTGGTATGAAGCCGTTGCTACGAATGAACATGGAGAAACAAGACAGAGGGTGAGATTGGAAATTGCAGAACATCCCAGATTTACAAAACGTCCTGATGAAACGTTTATAATGTCTCGTAAAAACGGTCGTATTGAAGCTCGCGTTGTTGGTGTCCCATTGCCAGAAATAAAGTGGTACAAAAATTGGCAGCCCTTAGCGGAGAGCACTCGTATAAAAGTAGTTTTGAAATTTGTAATAAATAAGCTCATTTGATAATTGTGTCTTTCTTATGTCTTAGATGAACTATTTTGAGCCGGATGTTTACATTTTATCAATCCATGACTCGATAATTAAGGATGAGGGACTATATTCTTTAAGTGCTCGAAATATCGCTGGATCGGTTAGTACTTCGGTCATGGTACATATTGAAGATAATGAGGACCAGTATATTTTCAAAACGTACGGAAGACATCCATATGTTCGCACAAGACAAACTTGGTACGAAGACAAGTACGACATTGGTGATGAGCTGGGTCGTGGAACGCAGGGCATCACATACCATGCTGTTGAACGTGCGTCAGGAAATAACTATGCTGCTAAAATTATGTATGGCAAACCTGAATTAAGGCCATTCATGCTGAATGAACTGGATATGATGAACATGTTCAATCACAAGAAGTTAATACGCTTGCATGACGCCTTCGACAGCGACAGAAGGATAACTCTTATAATGGAGCTAGCTGCAGGTGGTGAACTTGTTAGAGATAACTTATTGAAGCGAGATTACTTTACGGAACGAGATATAGCTAACTATATACGCCAAACCCTTTGGGGTTTGGAGCACATGCATGATACAGGTGTAGCTCACATGGACCTTACGGTAATTAAATATTTTTGTGTACAGTGTTATTGAGCAGCTAAAATTAGGTAAAGTATTAGTTATGCAAAAGTGTTTTTAGTGTATTTTGGTCTCCTCCTCTCACGAATATGGTATCCGTTGTTATGGGTCAAGTAAGGTTTTCGAAAAAACCGGATCAGAAGTTATTAGGAAGTCGGTGATATTATTTATAATTTAAAGTCAGTTAAAAATAGAAAAGTGCTCCAAAATTTATGATCTTAGGCTTGTTAGAAAGGTATTGCATATGCAGTAGATATTTCTAAAGTTTCAAAAAAAAAAAAAATTCCACCAGATGGCGCTTTAAAATTTATTTGAGGCCTAAAATTGGTGTAAAATTAGAGAAAAACAGATCTTAATATAACCAAATTTGAAAATGATAGTTACTTTAAGTTCAGGAGTATAGAATTTTGCATGGGTTGCAACACTCCCTTGTTCAATACCGCGAAGATTGACAATGTGAATAGAAGACACAACTTACATACCAAAATATACCAAGATTTATGAGGAAAGATGCCATAGATGCGAATATATTTGTTAGATTTCTGCAAGGGGGCTACGACACCCCTCCATCATTTGCATAAGAATTAATCTATTAAACTTGTATCTCTAACAAATGCAATGAGAACGGCTTTAAGCTAATGTATTATTTTTTGTCTCATTTCATTTTTATTCTAAAATTAAGTTCTCATACTTTTAGTACAGTAATATTGAAAAGGAAAAAATTGCTGCGGATTTCAAACTTGGCACAGTTGTTTTTTGGACTATAATTAATTTACAAAAAAAAAAAGTCTACCCCTCTTTTTGGGGTTCAAATATCAAAAAAGTTAGTTTTGAACAAACAACTTAAAAACAAGAGAAGTGAACAAGAAAAGTTCCTGCCAAAAATTTTAATTGATGTTATTCTGCAAATTATACTTTACGCATCTTTCTGGCATAAAAATTGACCGAGTGAAGTTAATTTTAAGTAAGAGTCCTTTTTTCGTTTTCTAAAACGAACGAGTTCCAAAAACTTAAATATTTCATATTAATTTTTAACTCTATCGTCTACAATTTTTTTTGTTTCTTAACCGAACGAAAAAGATCAAAAAGCGTTTTAAGCTTAAAATCCAATCTTTTTTATTTTAAATCGGAAAATGTCAAAAATTATTTAAAAGGCTGATACATATATGGTATTCTTATCTGTATAGATCTTAACTTGAATATTGAAAAACTATAGTAATTTAAAAAAAAAAAAAACTTTTTTTGAGATTTTACTATTACGGTCCTCCTATAGGAGATATAGTAATCGACAACTGATCAAAAAAAAAAAAAAAAATTGTTCATGGATTTTGTAGAACGTTCAATTCTCTATAAGGATCTCTTCCAACTGTTTTTTCGTCAGACTTACCCTTTAGACTTACCATTTAGATCACAACCGTTTTGTCAAAAAATCTCCAAAACGGTTCGTTCTACTTAGAAAAAAAATGTTCTCCCTCCAAACTCTTTTTTCGTCCGACTTACTGTTCATGAGAAATCGCGTCTTGAAAATCATTCAAAATGCTATGTTAAATTTTGAATGATTTTCAAGTCGTGATATCTCATGAACAGTAAGTCGGACGAAAAAAATGTTTGGAGGGATCCTTATAAGAAATTGAACGTTGTACAAAATGCGAGAAATTTTTTTTTTCTAGAACGAATCGTTTTGGAGATTTTTTGAAAAAACGGTTTTCATCTAAATTTCAGGTTTGCTAAAAAATATCTCCTAAACTATAGGTCATACTTGCTTGTAGTGTAATTTCTTATAAATACATATTTTTACTTTGAACGTGTAACTCACCGCTCATGAGTTATCGTAATTTTAAGCTCAACACATCACTGTGCCTATTCATAATAGGAATGCACAATTTATTGTACTAATTTTTTTCAAATTTTGAATAAGAATTTCTCCTGGTCACTTTTATAGAAAATTTTATAAGCTACAATATTTTTCTCTAAATGTAACCGTTAAAGAGATATTTGTAAAAAACTGATTTTGGACGCCATTTTTCCAATATAGCTGTGCGAGCGAACACGACTCGAGGTAGTAAAGTTGACATTCTGAAAGAGCACATCGAAATCTATAAAATAACTCATTTGCAAAAATCCCGCAAAACTTTCCAGGTAACATCATTTTATTCTCCCAAATGATTGTATGTACTATTAGAGAAGCCAGTTTAATAGATTAGTTGTTATGCGAATACTTACGCATTTTAACAGTGATAGCGCAGATAACACTTAAAGTATAATTAAAATTTATGCGTTATGAACATGATGCCGCAAAATTTAAAATCTCTGGATTTATATTGGGGTTTTCCCCCTAAATTTAGGTTGAAAATAACTTCCATGGTGTTTTTTTATTGGGTTAAAATGCTTAGGAGTTTTTTTAGGGGGTTTTTAAAATATTGGGATTTTTTAGTGGTTTTTACAGGGAACTTTGCACTGATTCTTCTTCATTCATGAGACTACACGGAGAAAAATACGTATAATAATTTTTACTATATTGGCTAGTCGAAAAATTAAAGTAATCAACACTAAATTTCAAATGTAAATTACCTTACGTATGAACGATTTGATGGGTCCGTAAAGTCGTATTTACAAATAAAATGTAGTTAAATAATAAAGAAATATTTACTACAAATTTCCTACATTTGACTATATGTAAGGTTATTTGCACTTTCAGAAAAAAAATGTGTGGTCATTTTGAATTTATGATTCTAGTCAAAATAACTTCAATTTTTTTCACGCACAAAAATGAGTATCGTAATTGTCACCTTACGCGAGTAAGGTAAATACCACAAAAATATAGTCATTTTGACTTTTATAATTTTAGTAACAATTTATATTTTTGGACAGACATTTTCTTGATATACAAATTTTTTTGCTTCTACATCATATGCGGAAGCAGCCAAGAGGATGTGTATCTGACTACCATTCGGAAGGGCCAGGGTTCGTATCCCGGCGCCGGTCAGTTCATTTTTTTTTTTTTTTTTTGTTTTTTTTTTGTTGTTTGAACTTTACAGTAAGGTAAACATCACGCCAATTTTTTCATTACAATTACTAGACTGTGAGGTCATTCGAACAATCTGAATTGACTAAAACAGTAAGGCGAATCTTACTTCGGTGTAAAGTTGTCACTATTCTGACTTGAAAATCTGGTAAAATTTATGAGAAATAAAGTAGCAGGTACTATTTTTTTTCTCCATGTATTTTTTGCTTTGGCTATGTCTGACGATCAATGTTTTAATAAGGGCTATACAATGAGCTGATCGAACCTGTTCGAACTTTCGCCATACACAATGAACCAAGACAGAGAGTATAAATAAGGTATAGAGGTGGAGTTCGATCGAGCACGTCAATCAAACATAAAAACCACGAGAATTTATTGAGGTATGAGAACTCTCTACTTCAAGGTTAAATGAATTTTTATGAGTGCAAAGATGTGGCACTCTATTAAGCGAAATTCATTTTTTAGCTGCCAAGTGATCATAAAAATTAACAAGTGGATTTCTTTAAGAAAAACCAAAATATGCAAAAAAAAATAAACATTACCTAACTCATTCACACATGCGCAGTTTAACCTGCAGACCATTTGCATTTCATTCCCTCCTACGTAGCAGTTGTTGTATTTGAAATTGTTTTTTCTTGTTGTTGGTATATTTTGTTTGCACGTTTTTTTTGCTATGATCGTTAATGGTTTTTTTCTCAGAAGGAGTTTGTATTTTCATTTTTTGTTGCTTTCTTTGTCTGTTGATACAAATCCTTTTGAAGCAAAAAACAAATATAACCGGCGCGCAGGAAATTGAATAGGGTCAAAATTAATAAACTAAACATTGTTTTTACACCCTACACTTAGGTTACATGCACTTTGTCCAATCGTTTGAGACGCAGAGAATGAGCCGTTTTAGGTTTAGAAAATTATAGAAGGTAGGCGGGAATCGGTAGAACACCGTCAAATGTAAGATTCTGAACTACTTTTCTTAATTCCCTTTTTTTGAAATTCCCAAAACGAACGGAGATATAGCCATCGGAAGATCGAGAAATTGCTTTATGAAAACCGGTATAAGTTCAGAACTCCTTGATGAATTTTAATAATATTGGTATCGTATCAAAGGTATTTTAATTGGCTTCAAAAGTTTAAAATCCGAGTGATTTTCGAAATACAGCGAATTTTCGGTGTTATTGTAATGTGTTGCGAATTCTCATGAAAATATCTTTGTTTTACTTTTTAGTTTTTCTATAAAAAAATGTGCTAATGAAAGAAATCAAAGACAAATTGCATATCAAATGACAAGAAATAGATTAAGCTTTCATATTTTGTTACCAAAGTTATGAGTTAATAAGACTTTTTGAAAAAAAAACTTGTCAAAATTTTCGAAAATTCGCCATATCGCAAAAAGCTTGACTCGGATTTAAAACTTAACTGCAACAATTTTATAGCCAATTAAAATAACTTTCATATGACACCAATATTATTAAAATCCATTAAGGGATTCGCAACTGAAACCGTTTTTGATAAAGCTATGTCCCAACCTTCCGATGGCTATATCTCCGTTTCGGAAAATGGTACTAAGAAAAGTAGTTTCGAATAGTCCCAAGATTTTTACATTTTCCGGTGTTCTACCGATTCCCGCTTAACCTGTATATACTCATTTAAAAATCGTTTGAATTAAAATGCAAATTTTCAGAGGTAGACGGAACTTTTATTGTGTGCGGTATAGGGTACATAATATTTCGCTTTATTCTTCATTT
Organism: Calliopum simillimum; assembly: GCA_951812925.1. Taxonomy (NCBI): domain Eukaryota; kingdom Metazoa; phylum Arthropoda; class Insecta; order Diptera; family Lauxaniidae; genus Calliopum; species Calliopum simillimum. The sequence continues at coordinate 58,476,958 of OX638370.1, read as the reverse complement.
TTTATTTGCAGCTGCGGGGATTGTTTTTTTTTTTTTGATTCTATGAATGGTTTTTTTTATTTTGTTGTTGGAACGATGGTTTTGTTCATTTGCAACTATGTTGCCAAATTTCGAAAAGAACAAAGAAAAAAATTTATAAAATTTTGATTTCATGCTCATATTACAAAAATGGTCTATGTGATATATTCTTTGTTTCAAGATATTTAAAGACTTGCATTAAATAAATTAAAAGATAAATATATGACAGTTATAAAATATTTAGTTGTTGATGCATGAAGTGCTGAATTTTACTTTACTTTATGTTAGAGGATGGTTAAATTTCGCAGATTATAGGTACTTTATTTAAGTGTTAAAAAAACATATTTAGGGTACTAAATAGTTGTGAAAATCAATACGAATTTTGACAGTTTTCTGAGTTTACAAGGTTTTCGAGGCATTTACTCGTTTTAAGAAATACCCTAATTGTCTTTACAAAATGATATAGTTTTGATCCAACTTTAATAAAAATAGGCTTTTTTATAATATCTTGTTTTTTTTAGCGACGAACTTTGTAATTGAAGTGAAAGTCTTAGATCTCAAAATTTTCCAGCTAAATGGTTTCAGGTAATTTTGTCTAAAACAAACCATTTCCCGGGCATTCACAAAAAACCTTTTTTTTTATTAAATATAGACCAAATTATGTCAATTTGCAAAGATAATATATGTGGACTTTTGACAAAACAACCTTACTCGAAATTGACAACTTTTCAGGAGAGCTAAAAAACTACTTTTATGCTTCTCAATTCTGTTTGTGTAAGAGTTGGAACAAATGTAAAAGTTTTTTATTATACATGAATACTAAATGAATATTTTCCAGTAACTTTTTTTGCTCCATGGGCAATAATTTTTAATACGGTTGAAATAAGATGTTTTTGTCAAATATTTTTTGATTTAAGAAATTCAGGTTTTCCATAGGAAAAGTAACTTATTTCGAAGAAGTGCTTTTGTCAAAAACTTTTTTGTCATTTAACCTGTATCTTATCTCGACTTAAGATGTTTTGTGAAGAAAAACACCCTTTTCTTATGTCGACTTAAGTTGTTTTGTGAAAAGCATTTGTACATTGAGATAGGTTGATTTTCGATTCTATATCTCTGCAACTAAAAGTCATAGAGATATTTTATTTTTATACATATGTTTAAAATCTTAGAAAATTGTCTTACTTCGAGTTAGGTTGTTTTGTCAAATGTCTACAGATATGTAACTCTAAACAGTAAAATAACATATAAGGTGTTTTCGGAAATGCAACTTAACTTGGTTGCACTGTGCATCGCATAGTATAATGCTCAACACTAAGCCGATTACCGCGCTTTTTGCTTAAATATTGCGCTTCAATTGTTGCATTTATAACTATGTGATTAGAACAGTGTTCCCAGAAGGTACACTATGTGAATATAAATAATGCTACTGCGGTAGTACTTACGTAGTCTCGCATATCTGAAAATACTTTTAATCTAATAATTTTAACAAATATATTTTTGCAGAAAAGAAATTAACAATTACATTAAAATAAAGAGGAAAATTTCACCCAGGAATACTGGAAAATTTAAATTTTTCGTGATTTTTCTTAAATCGAAATAAGCTATTTTGGTAAAATAGCAATTTATGTAAAGTTAATTTCAGTAGTAACTTAACACGTTAGCAATTATATGTAACATTTTGTTATTTGAACGTGAATTTTTAGATGTGTTTCTTAAAAAAATTAATATATCACTTAGACCATTTTCAGAATATGAGCCTGAAGTTAAAAATTAAAACAAATTCCTTTTTGTGCTTTTCAAAATTTGGCAACGATGCTAATTGAACTAAAAGAGATTTTCAAAATCCAAGCAAAAATGAAATTTAACCCTTTATTGCCCATGACCACCTTTTGAGATCATTAGATTCCAATGCATATATGGCATACCGATAAGCAGATATTTGTAATAATAAGAACGTGAAGCAGTCGTGTCACGTTTTTCAAGAGAATGTTATTCTTCCCGATACTATTTACATACGAGTATGGTATGCAAAAAATATCATTCATTTGTGTCTAATATTTTTACTGATATGACATTTGAACAACTTGGTTCTTGGACGGCCAGCCTAGGACCATTTCTCTTTGAAGATACTGATACATTGCGATATTCCATTAAAATCAGTAGAATAGTTTAAAATTCATAAAACACAGAATATACATATTCTTGCTCAGATTAAAATTTTAGTTGTCCATGTTTCAACCCCTTAAAACCATCTTTTTATTGTTAGAAAAAATGCATTATCTAATTTTCACCTCTTATATCGAAAATAACCTTTTAATAAAATTTGTTAATCTGAAACGAAAACTTGGACACTAGAGGGTTAAATTGTTAAATTCTGAAAAAACAAAAATTTTGCAGCAGCAACGAGAAAACTAAATGTAAAAATAATGTTTAATTTATCAATTCTGACCCTATTCAATTTCCTGCGAGCCGGTTAAACTTGTTTTTTGGCTTCAAAAGGATTCGTATCAACAGACAAAAAAAGCAACAAAAAATGAAAATACAAACTCCTTCTGAGAAAAAAACCATTTACGATCATAGCAAAAAAAGCTGCAAACAAAATATACCAACAACAAGAAAAGACAATTTCAAATACAACTGCTACGTAGGAGGGAATGAAATGCAAATGGTCTGCAGGTTAAACTGCGCATGTGTGAATGAGTTAGGTAATGTTTATTTTTTTTTACATATTTTGGTTTTTCTTAAAGAAATCCACTTGCTAATTTTTATGATCACTTGGCAGCTAAAAAATGAATTTCGCTTAAAAGAGTGCCACATCTTTGCACTCATAAAAAATCATTTAACCTTGAAGTAGAGAGTTCTCATACCTCAATAAATTCTCGTGGTTTTTATGTTTGATTGACATGCTCGATCGAACTCCACCTCTATACCTTATTTATACTCTCTGTAATTGGCCAATTGGTGTAGTCTGTAATATTATTGTCGATTACTAAACTTCTTCTCAAGACTTTTTGTATAGAAATTGGAACATATGGAAATGTTTGATATTACACTCGACTCGATGAGCAATTATTCATGCAATAGTTCAGGTCTTGTTTGAAAATATATATACCACGAAAATTATTTCGGGAACGCTTCCCAAATAGTGAAATTCAAAATCAAACTTAAAACTAGTAAGGGTGTATTTTGAAAATTTTGCTTATATGGGAGGTGCCACGCCCTCTTGTCCGAATTCACCCAGTTTCTCAGAGTTTGCATTTATAGTTCTTAGTATTTGAGTGAAATTTGGTTGGATTATCTCAAAAAATGTTTTCAGTATAGCGTTTTGAAGCTTTTGCTTATATGGAAGGTGCTACGCCCTCTTGTCGTATTTTATCCTGTTTTTGCTTAATGCTTGCATTTATAGTTCTTAGTGTCTAAGTAAAGTTTAGTTTGATTATCTCAAAAAACGCTTTCAATACAGCGTTTTGAAGCTTCTGCTTATATGAGAGGTGCCACGCCCTCTTGTCCAAATTCACCCAGTTTTTGCTTAGAGCTTGCGCTTACAATTCTTAGTATTTATGTGTATTTTGGTTGCATTATCGTGAAAAATACTCCAAAAGTTGCAATTTAAGATATTTTTTGTATGGGCGGTAGGCGTGTCCGTTGACCGATTTCGCTCATTTTCAATCCCCCGAACGTGCAAACAAAATATACCAACAACAAGAAAAAACAATTTCAAATACAACAACTGCTACGTAGGAGGGAATGAAATGCAAATGGTCTGCAGGTTAAACTGTGCATATTTTGGTTTTTCTTAAAGAAATCCACTTGCAAATTTTTATGATCACTTGGCGGCTAAAAAATGAATTTCGCTTAATAGAGTGCCACATCTTTGCACTAATAAAAATTCATTTAACCTTGAAGTAGAGAGTTCTCATACCTCAATAAATTCTCGTGGTTTTTATGTTTGATTGACGTGCTCGATCGAACTCCACCTCTATACCTTATTTATACTCTCTGGGCTCGTTGCACAGCCCTAGTTTTAATGTTTTGATTTCAATAATTGGCCAATTGGTGTAGTCTGTAATATTATTGTCGATTACTAAACTTCTTCTCAAGACTTTTTGTATAGAAATTGGAACATATGGAAATGTTTGATATTACACTCGACTCGATGAGCAATTATTCATGCAATAGTTCAGGTCTTGTTTGAAAATATATATACCACGAAAATTATTTCGGGAACGCTTCCCAAATAGTGAAATTCAAAATCAAACTTAAAACTAGTAAGGGTGTATTTTGAAAATTTTGCTTATATGGGAGGTGCCACGCCCTCTTGTCCGAATTCACCCAGTTTCTCAGAGTTTGCATTTATAGTTCTTAGTATTTGAGTGAAATTTGGTTGGATTATCTCAAAAAATGTTTTCAGTATAGCGTTTTGAAGCTTTTGCTTATATGGAAGGTGCTACGCCCTCTTGTCGTATTTTATCCTGTTTTTGCTTAATGCTTGCATTTATAGTTCTTAGTGTCTAAGTAAAGTTTAGTTTGATTATCTCAAAAAACGCTTTCAATACAGCGTTTTGAAGCTTCTGCTTATATGAGAGGTGCCACGCCCTCTTGTCCAAATTCACCCAGTTTTTGCTTAGAGCTTGCGCTTACAATTCTTAGTATTTATGTGTATTTTGGTTGCATTATCGTGAAAAATACTCCAAAAGTTGCAATTTAAGATATTTTTTGTATGGGCGGTAGGCGTGTCCGTTGACCGATTTCGCTCATTTTCAATCCCCCGAGCTAACTTTGACGATGGAGGCTGTGTACCAAATTTGATTGAATTATCTTGCTTAGTTTTCCCAAAAAATGTATTTCCATACACAGCCAGCCAGCCAGCCAGACAGACGGACATGGCTATATCGACTCAGGAGGTGACGCTGATCAAGAATATGTATACTTTTCTATATCTGCCACGCCTCCTACTCTGCGTTACAAACGGAAGGACAAAGTGAATATACCCTGGATGTAGGGTATAAAAATCATATCGATACGTCCAACGTAAAAGTTGGTAACTCGAAAATCGTAGTTTTTAGTTCTGAGCATTTTTGTATTTTAACTTTATTTTTAGGTTATGATTTCAAAAATAGCTCCAAGGTCTTCAAATTTAAAGCTAGAGGTACCAAAATTTGACACAAGATAGAATCAAATGTGCTGATTTCGAAAAATGTTGTCACATAAAATGTTGTTAACTTAAGTTACCAACTTTTACGTTGGATGTATCGATATAAATTTACCATTATACTAATTTTATGAACTTTAGTCAATGTTTTTGCAAGAATCGAAAATTCCATGCATTTTCCAACTTAGAATATTATGACAATTAGGAGAAGAGAAAAAACTACTGAACATGGCTATGGTGACATATGTTTCGGTTACCGCCACGTAACCATCATCAGACCAATTTATGTTTTATTTAATTTATTTTAAATTAAATGAAATAACAATTGAAAAATTTTTGAACTTTTTGTCTGAGGCCGGGATCGATCTATGAACCTTTCGAAATCAATCTCTCTACATAGCGCATTTATCAACGGACTGCGGTGTGTGCCCTCGGAAAAATTGGTAGCTTAAGTGCCTATATGCATGTAGCGTGGTTTCATTCTCTATACTCCTTTGTCATCATTCATGTTGTGTTTGTTTGGTAAGGCTCAGCCATTGGCTGAGAATCAATACCGTTATATTATATGACTGACAAGTGTTGCCAGTTGCACATATTTGGCGTGTTCTCCATGATTACTTAAAATGGTTTATGTTGACTATATGAAAATTATACTAATTTTATGAACTTTAGTCAATGTTTTTGCAAGAATCGAAAATTCCATGCATTTTCCAACTTAGAATATTATGACAATTAGGAGAAGAGAAAAAACTACTGAACATGGCTATGGTGACATATGTTTCGGTTACCGCCACGTAACCATCATCAGACCAATTTATGTTTTATTTAATTTATTTTAAATTAAATGAAATAACAATTGAAAAATTTTTGAACTTTTTGTCTGAGGCCGGGATCGATCTATGAACCTTTCGAAATCAATCTCTCTACATAGCGCATTTATCAACGGACTGCGCTGTGTGCCCTCGGAAAAATTGGTAGCTTAAGTGCCTATATGCATGTAGCGTGGTTTCATTCTCTATACTCCTTTGTCATCATTCATGTTGTGTTTGTTTGGTAAGGCTCAGCCATGCATATAGGCACTTAAGCTACCAATTTTTCCGAGGGCACACAGCGCAGTCCGTTGATAAATGCGCTATGTAGAGAGATTGATTTCGAAAGGTTCATAGATCGATCCCGGCCTCAGACAAAAAGTTCAAAAATTTTTCAATTGTTATTTCATTTAATTTAAAATAAATTAAATAAAACATAAATTGGTCTGATGATGGTTACGTGGCGGTAACCGAAACATATGTCACCATAGCCATGTTCAGTAGTTTTTTCTCTTCTCCTAATTGTCATAATATTCTAAGTTGGAAAATGCATGGAATTTTCGATTCTTGCAAAAACATTGACTAAAGTTCATAAAATTAGTATAATTTTCATATAGTCAACATAAACCATTTTAAATAAATTTACCATAATTAAACAGATCCCATAACTTATCAAGAGCATTTTTTATCAACGAATTAGCTTTTTGTGGACTTTATTTCAAAAAACTTTGTTTCCGAATAGAATTATGCTAAAATACTTTGTATGACAGTTTGTGCGTCAATTAAGGGAACGAAGTTGTACTTAATTGACTAAAAACTATTTAAAGTAAACGCATCCGTTATGCGCTATAGATCAGTGGAAAGAGAAAGGTAATTTAACCTACTGACAGAATGCTTTTCGGCAAATAAGTTATGTTTCATTGTAAGTACTATTTTAATTCATAATTTATAGAGTGTATATCAATAGGGCTTCAAAGTTTATGTTTAACTATGAAATATCTTCCATTTACCATATCAAATCACGACTCAAATTATAATTGTATGAACAAAGCGCGCTTTTAGTTGAAATCGTCATTTCGGGAACGATCTTTCCGGGAACCCTCATATGCATAGGTATGATACATTTTTTTCAATGACTATGTTCAACTTTTCTCAAATGCACATCAAAATTAAAATCCTTTGCATTATTAAGCAAAGCAATTATAAAATTTCATGTCCCTATATCAAATATTTCATTTCCGGAAACGTTACTTTATAAGGTTTAACCCATGCAATTTTAGATATCTTCCTAAAAATACCGTTCTTACATTCAAAAGCCTTAGTTCTATACATGTACAATAAATTTCAATATAAAATTCATTAATATAATTTTATATCCTAAATTTCAAACTTAAAAAAGGACCTATTTATATTACCATGCATTTTTCTTTAGAAGGATTTTGTTAACATAATTGTTTATTTATTTTTTAATGTATCATTGATAAGTATATAATTTGCCATTACATTAAGCATACTTAAGTATTTTTTGGGCATTTAATGAGCTATGTCTCAGTAGGTACTCAACATATCAGAACATGTATTAGCTTGTCACAAACCTTAGTTATTAGATAATAAGATTATGGCAAAACTTTTCTTATAAGGATAATGCGGTAGTTTTTTTTTTTTTTTTTTTTTTTTGTAATGAATGTAGAGTAACTTCGGCATTTGGTATAAAGTACCATTAAACTTTTTAAAAACCATTTTTTGATTTCACTAAACCTTTTATTGTGTTTAATATAACAAAAAAAAACATACCATGGACGCCGAAGCTACCCCGGAGTCTTTACCTCACTTCTTTAGCTTAATTTTCTAATTTCAAGTTTGTTTTTTTAGTTTTCGCACATTTCTTCATAACCGTAGAATTACTCTTAATGTTCTGTTATACTCTTTTTTTGTTTTTGCAGTAAAAATGCTTAAACACTAGATTCGAAAAATTACATCAGAAAGAGTGAAAACACAAAAACACGTGTAGCTTATTCAGCTGAGGAGATACAGATGGCAAACCTTGTGAGGGTATTTTTTTTTTCGTAATGGATAACTCTAATTTTTTTTTTTTTTTTCGTAACTGATAACTCCCATTTCCTTTACTCTTTCTATTTTTATTGATATAGAAGGAGCCTTCAACTATATTTTTCCTAGTGTTATTATAACAGCACTAAGATGCATTGGCACAGAAACATGTGTTCTACTTATGGTTAAAAGCATGCTCTTGAACAGAACGATTTCGTCTGAATTAGGAGGATAATAACTTTCTAGATCAGTATCAATGGGTACACCACAGGGTGGTGCTATATCCCCACTACTTTGGGTTCTTGTTGTAGATGATTTGCTACGAATCATAAGTCGACAGGGTGTCAAGGTGGTAGCTTATGCTGATGATATTCTTTTGCTTGTGTTTTGTCGTGACTTAAATATTTTAAGTGACATAATGTCTCAAGCCCTAAAAAATATTAAGTTGTGGACCACAGAGTGTGGGTTGAGCAATAATGCTCAAAAATTGGATCTTGTGGTGTTCACGAATAAACACAAAATACCAAATTTACGGCCTCCAACACTTAATAACGTTCGTTTGCTTCCTAAAGAAAGTGCTAAATATATAGGCGTAATCCTCGATAGAAAATTGTCTTGCTTTTTACACATACAAAAGAATGTTTAACAAATTTTGGGGCCTTAAGCCCAAAGTAGTTTTGTGGATGTATAATGCCATCATTAGACCAATAATTGAATTTGTTGGTTATTGGTTGTTTTTTATTTAATGTTTGTGTAGTCCGAGCCCCACAGCATGCAGTTTTAATTTTTTCTAACATTCATTCCTTGGATCATATTATTACATACAAACAACTGCATTTATATATTTGTAGTTATGTATACACGTGATCTGAATGGGTATGTTGAGGAAGTGCGAAAAAGCTAAGAAAAAATTATAAAAAAATAACACATTTGTTTTTTCCGGCGGGAAATTACGGGGGGAAAATTAAACTTTTAAAACTTTTAAAAAACTTGGGGAAATTTGCGGCAAAATAATTAAAAACTCGCGGAGTTCGAATTGTAACACAACTTTATTGACTCAACGACATGAAATCAATATCGATTTAAAATAAGGAGCGAGAAGTGCTGCCCACACATGGAAGTAAGTAAAAAGGAAAAAAAAAACATAGAAAAACCTTACTAACTAGAATGAACACAGCTGTGCCAGCACAGGGTGTTCATTGCTGGTGTCATCATTCCGCCCGCCTTGAAAGAATGCATCATCTAAAATCTGGAGAAAGAGAAACGGCATAGGGAAGAGGAAAAAAAATATAGAAATAAAAAACTCTTACTTGTCACGCGGTTTCGAGGATTACCAGGAACAGGGTCCTGACAGAACATATCCGAAGATGGTGTTCTGAGCTAAAGGCTGGCCACTTGTCGTAGGGCACACGCCTGTCAGCATAATCCTGGGGTAGATGTCTACCCCAAGCCGGATGTGTACCGGCCCCGATTTAAAAAAGCCTGGATCGGCTAGCTTCAAGCTTGAGCCCTTGCGTCAAGAGTGCGCGGGAGAGTCACCAGCTCGCACCTCGCGTCAACGACCGCCATGACATCAATGGATATGCTCGTGTCATTCCTCGCCCGTAGCTGCAACGTACACACCTCTTCACCGTCAAAGTGAGAGGTATGCAAACGCCACTTCCTAACCAAAGACCCTGATTTCCGAGCATGCGTCCAATAATGCACGCTCCGTCATAAGGCGCCTATGCACCATGACCCACATCAACACCGTGGGTAACAACGTTACCAAGCGTTGAAGTGTCAGCGTAGAAAGTGTTGCAGGGGGAGGCCGCGTAGGGACATGTGCCCTAGTCGAAGACTCAATAGGCCCTGACTGCGGCCTCTGCCGGGACCCTGTATTCGACCATTGAAGCGCTGGCTGACCACGGTAATGACTGGGATAGTCACGCTGTGCCTTTGCCTTACGACCCGCTCTCCGTCTTTGGGACCTTCTAGAAGAGGAGGACCGTCGAGAACGTCCCCGAGTGGGTGAGTGCAGAAGAGTGTGGTGATCATCACCACAGTGGTGGCATCTTCCGGTGCTTCGGCAGCCTTGGCGCAAGTGACCTGAGGACAGGCAATTGGAGCAATATCCATTACTGAATACTGCCCTCAATCGCCCCTCAAGGTTCTTGTCCAGGAACTGACGACACCCCGCAAGACCATGCTCCAACGAGCACAAAAGACACTTCGTTTGACGTGGCACTTGTACCACCACACTTCTCACCACATCCGGAGAACGCTCGCGAACAGTCTCGGGTTCACTAAACTGAACCTCGGATTCTGTCTGGAGTATCAACTCTTCCAGAAGATCACCAGCGATGCAGGAGGTAGAAGACATTCTGAAACGAGACAAAAGGTGTTATTTTAAAGGGAAAAAAAGTGATTTGGGTTTTATGCCGTTGGGAGCACGACAAGTTTTATAATTGGTCGCGTGATGCAACCATGCTCGGTTCGGATGTCCGCGACGCGTGTACGATCATCGTAACCGGGATAAGTTTTGATTATCCTACCTAACCGCCACTCATTTGATGGTAAATTCTCCTATTTAACGACAACTAAATCATTAATGCAAATATATTTTTGAGGAGACTTCCACTTAACTCGCCTATGTAACTCAGTTAAGTATTCACATTTCCATCTCTGGCAAAAGTGTTGTTGCATTGCTTTGACTTTTTGCCATCGATTGACAATTTTCAAAGGCTGTTTTGCAATTTCAGGCTCAGCTGTAGATAACAGCGGCCCGTCAACCAAAAAATGGCGTAAGTGGCTGAAAATCATTTGGATTTTCCGACATGGCGTTAAGTGGGCGTGAATTAAGGCAAGATTCGATACGACTTAGCAAAGTGAGAAATTCTTCGAAGCTATAACTCATAGCTCCGGCCATCTTTTTGAAATGGGTCTTGAAACTTTTAACCCCAGCTTCCCACAATCCTCCCATATAGGGAGCACCAGCGGGAATGAAATACCAAGAGATCTCTTGATGAGCATATTGTGCCTGCACGATATCCTTGGACTGGTTTAGAAAATCCTTAAATTCTCTTGTAAGCACCTTTAAAGCTCCTACGAAGTTGGTGCCATTGTCCGAATAAACATTTGCTAGACAACCTCGACGAGCGACAAATCTCGCTGCCAAAAAGGAAGCTGAAGAAAGATCGCTGGTGGCTTCCAAATGAATTGCTTTTGTGGGAAAACAGACAAAAAGGCAGACATAGCCCTTAGTAATTCGACAGGCTCTACCCAGGTAGCTCTTTATATCGAACGGACCAGCAAAGTCAACACCTGTAGACGAAAAAGGGCGTGACAAGACAGTTCGCTCTGGTGGAAGAGCAGCCATTATTTGAGATGTTAACTGTTTTTTGTGTATAACACAAGTTTTACAATTGAATAAAGTCGTCTTTGTTAGGTTTTTTGTACGTGGAATCCAATATTGCGTTCGAATAAATCGAAGCATGAGTTGATTCCCTCCATGAAGTGAATCTTCATGAATAAATCGTACTAAAAGTAGAGTAAAATGACAGTTGTATGGCAAGATAACTGGAAATTTTTCATCGTAAGTAAGTGAAGGTGAAGAGGCTAGCCGCCCACCAACACGCAAAAGTGCATCTGTGTGCAGAAACGGATTTAGAGATAACAGCTCACTTTTAGGACCAAGGATTTGCTTTGTCTCAAGTTTGTGGTACTTCTCCAAAAAATTTACTTTTTGGCACAACAAAATCAAGCGATTTTTGACAAATTTTATTTCTTCACACTCAATGTGAAGTGACTTGTGCGAAAATGCAGCACGAGTTTGCAGGCAGGTACGATTTATAAAACGAAAAACGTATGCCAGCACCCGTAAGCCTCGTGGAAGCGAGGAGAAACGTTCCAAGATATCTTCATACCTTGAAAAATAAGAAAAGTGAACTTTAACAGCTTTTCGTTCGAGAGACGTCTCAATTGCTGAAGATTGCGATTTTCCCTGCCAATAGTTTTCTAAAGAAAGCCAAGATGGTCCATGCCACCAAAGAGAATTATCAGCTAACACTTGAGGTGAAATCCCACGAGTTGCTAGATCAGCAGGATTTTCATGTGTGTCAACATGAAACCAATTTTGATTGCCAACCTTTTCTGCTATTTTAGAAGCCCTATTTGCAACAAAAGTTGTCCACGAGCAAGGGGGCTTGAAAAGCCAGGCAAGAACGACTGTGGAATCTGTCCAACAATACAAACGGTGCCTATCTATATCAAGATGGGAGATTAAAGAATCAACCATATCAGCTAGTAACGTGGCACCACACAATTCAAGACGAGGTAGTGAGATCGTCTTAACTGGTGCCACTCTAGTTTTAGAAAAAAGCAAATGACTGACAATACAATCAGCTTGCTTGACGCGGATATAAATCGACGCAGCACACGCCTTATCAGAAACATCGCAAAAGGCGTGAAATTCTACTTCTGATGTTGGCGAATATCCACATTACGTGGGATACGAATATTTTCAATACTTTCATATTGATGCAAAAATGTTTGCCAAGAAAGGAGACTGTGCGGTCGGATTTTTTAGTCCCAATCAATTTCATCCAACCAAATTCGCTGCATGAGGATTTTCGCTGTCACCACAATTGGTGCCAGCCAAACTGCAGGATCGAAGAGTTGGGCTATAGTTGACAAGACGTCCCTTTTAGTATAAAAAGACTTTATTTCGAAACGCTTGACTGAAAAATAAAATGAGTCTGAAGTGGCATTCCAATGAACACCTAAAGTTTTTGCGCAACTTTCATCTTCTAACTTTAAAAAGTTTTCACGTAAAAGATGTTCTACAGGCAGACCCGCCAAAATGCTTGTGGCATTGGAGGTCCACTTTCGCATAGCAAAACCTGCAGAATCAAAAGCGGATATAAGCTCATTTCTAGCCCTTAAAGCAGTTTCAACATCGTGAGCGCCTGCCAAAGCATCGTCAACATATGTGAAATGCCTAAGTATTTGAGCAGCAAGTGGAAATTGCTGTTGAATATCATCTGCTAACTGCAGCATAGTTCTAATGGCTAGATAAGGTGCACAATTAACACCGAAAGTTACGGTTTTCAACTCAAAATCTTGAATTTCACTATCAGGTAAACTCCTAAAAAGAATTCGTTGATAGGCAGAATGCTTTGGATCTACAAGAATCTGCCGATACATTTGTTGAATATCGCCATTAAAAACATATTTGAAAAATCGCCATTTTAAAACCAAAAGAATCAAGTCAGCTTGAAGAGTTGGACCAACGTACAAGACATTGTTCAAGCTCACCTCTTTTGAAGATGGACTCGACGCATTAAACACCACGCGAACTTTCGTGGTAGAGCGGTCAGGTTTTATGACCGCGTGATGCGGTAAATAGTAGTGAGATGGTGAGATCTCGAATTTTGGCGGAGCAATATTTTTCATGTGATCCAGTTTAAGATATTCGTTGACCACTTCATCATATTGAACTTTAAGTTCAGGATTCTTGTTCAATCGAGTTTCTCCCCTTAAAAATTGTTTAAAGGCAATGCCTCGAGAGAATCCTAAATTAATTTTATCGGGGTAACCATTTTTAAATGGCAACGTGACTATATAACGACCCCTAGCGTCCCGTCTAGTCGTTTCCTTATAATTGTCTTCGCAAAATTGATCAGCTACCGTTAAAAATTGTTTTTTTTGGAAGTTCTTCCAACTCCCAAAAACGTGCGATCTGCTTAACGATCGCAACCTCACTGAAATGAGTAAGGCAAGTAGTAAAACTGAAGATTTCTTTACGAGGCATAGGGCCTGTAAATATCCAGCCGAAAACAGTTTCTTGAGCAAGCAGTGACCCTGTCAGTTCATCTATTTGACCATTGTGAAAGAAGTGTGGCTCTGCCAATTGAAAATCAGGCAGAGTCTGGCACACAGCTGGGTCAATCGAAACAGACGGCAAATTCCCAATAACGCGTGAAAGCACAAAAGCTGTGGCTTCAATCTGGATTTGTCTGTTTCTAGGAGAACTGAGTATCAGATCACAAGCTTTTGAAACCTGTGCCAAAACTGCGTTATTTACGCCCGAAATTTGAGCATTGACTTCCCGAGTAGGGAGCTTTAAAAGCTTCTGTAAACGCTCGGAGGCAAACGTACCTTCAGAGCCAGAATCGATAAACGCTCTGGTTGTATACGCTACTCCTAAGTGACATATGGTCACCATTGCTATACCAAGCAATACGTGCTTAGTACTCGAAGCAAAGCATGTCTGGATGTCGTTACTAGTGGACTGTATTTGTGTAGAATGAGATTGAGTGTTAGAGCCCGAGGGATTGGGTCGCGAATTCGACTTACTTGAGTCAACACTCAAAGCAGGGGCAGAGGCTGGAGTCGAATTGCGATACAAAAGAGTATTGTGACGTTGCTTGCACGTCGCACAAGTATACGTACTTTTGCACTCTTTCACTTCATGAGAGTTTGCTAAGCAGTTGATGCAAAAGTGATGCTTTCGAACAACTGCTAAGCGCTGTTTAGCATCCATTTTTAAAAATTTCAAGCAATAACGCAGCGTATGTTGTTCCGACGAACAAATTTTGCAATTGGCCGAAGGTATCTTCCCCTGATAATTATTTAGCCGTTTGCTAGAACTAGCGCTTAGATTTGGAGTGGCTGGCAAGGAATTTTGCCGGGGAATCGCACCACTAGAGTTGCGAATATCAGAAACAGTTTCAAGTGTGTGAAACCTGCTTGTCAAGAAATAATCGAGGTCTTCCCATTTAGGGGTTTCATTCTTATTTTGAATGGATTGCTCCCACAAAGAAAGTGTGATCACAGGCAATCGTGTAGAACATAAGTACACTAAGATTGCATCCCAATTTGAGATATCAACATTGTGTGTTTGAAGCGCAAAAATACAACTGTTAATATCTCTTTGAAGTTTTTTGAGCTCAGCGCCAGACTCTTTTGACACTTGAGGCAAATTAAAAAGAACATTAAGCTGGCTATTGACAAGAATACGTTTATTTTCGTACCTGTCAGACAAGTTTTGCCATGCTTGAATGAAACCATCATTTGTCAAAGGAGATTTCCGCGCAATCTCCCTTGCTTCACCACGAGTTTTTTGATTTAAGTGGAAAAGTTTTTCCACTGGACTTAGCCGCGAGTTGTTTATGTAAATGGCCGTAATCATATCCCTAAAGGTCGGCCACGATAGGTAATCGCCGTCGACAACCTCTGTATCGCAAGGTCGTACAGCCATGCTGTGACCAACTTCTGGCAAAGGAACATCGACGACCCTTTGCTTAGGTTTTTTCTGAGAAAACTCAGAAATTTTTCCTGCCACGCGAAGATAAGCTTGGTAGCAGGTGCGATACTTATTTTTAATTGAATCAATTTCACTTTCTTGATCCACTTCGGCTAAACATGCTTCATAAGAAACTTTAATTTTCATCCACTGAGCCTTGAGTTCATCATTTTCAGCCTCTAAGGAGAAAACGTTATGCTCTTCAGCATTATCAAATTCAGATATGAATTTGATGAACGAATCAGACAGACGGATGAAACTCTTTAGTTGTGTCATATTTTAAAAAGAAAAACTAGAAAAATAAATTTTAGCACAAAAAAGCAAAAAATTTTATGTAAAATACAATTATATTTCACCGAAATCAGTTATTTTCACAAAAAAACGCAACAATAAAAAGCGAAATTGAAAAAAAATTTTCAAAGTATATAACAATGAAAAAAAAAATTTAGTACAAAAAGTCAAAATTTTAAAGCGAAATATAATTGAATTTCACTAAAATAAGTACTTCTCACAAAAAATCGCAAAAAAAAACTAGCGAAATTAAAAAAATCTGAAAATTTTTTTTTAAATATTTAGTAATATATTCAAAACAAATATAAAAATGCCCGATTTGTCCGTAAAATAAAAAATTATTACAAAAAAACACAATTATATTGCAGAGACAGTTTAATTGCAACGTATTTTTATAAAAAAAATATCCTTTGACAGGTTAGAAAAAATATTTTTTTTGCTCACTGTGAACTTTGTTCATAATATGTATGTGAATCATTAAAGAAAAAAAAATTCACTATACAAAATATTTTTTACCAGTCAAAAATATTTTCAATCCACTGTGCAAATTTCTAGCAATGCAAATTGAAACAACTTTTTTTGTAATTTGTTTCCTCTTGCGGTCCCGCAATTTTTCGTCTTGCAAAAAAAAAAAAACAAGAGAAACTGAAAACGATTCTTTTTTTTTACGAAATTTACTAACAAGAAAAAAACCGTGCACAGATTTATGCAAAAAAAATGTCATAAACTTTACGTATGTAATATGCATATATTGGCGCCAAAAATAAATAGTTACATATGTATGTATGTGTATCAAATTTTACATATACGATTTTCCGATTTCTTTTAAACTTCTTCAAATTGGCCTTTTCAGTATATGCAAATTTCACACAATACGCAAAACTCACATTGCGAACCGAAAAAATTGAAAAATTTACGGAAACCGAACCGAGACTTTGGGAAAAAATGGTTTTATATAAAATGTATATTAGAGTGGTCCAAATTTTGTATGGAAAAACCAAAAGCGTTAAAAAGTCAAGGTGCGTGCGACCTTTCTGAATCCTTGGATCCATCCTGCTGATTACAAAAAGTGCTTTGGAACCAAAAAAACTTGCGTTTAGACATTCCGCAACGAGCTTCAATGTACTTTTTTAGGAATTTTTGAGTACTTTTTTAATTTAAACGCTATATCTTTTTAACCAGATAAGGTATTTGCAAAAATTAAACTGCATTTTTGTAAGAATATTTTGTGCCAAATTCTGCATTAATAATAGTTAACCTACTGTGTCCCAATTTTTTTGTAGAAGCCTTTTAAACTTCAAAATTTGTTAATTTTTTGAGGTGTTTGCACATTCAAGAACCAATTTTTTTCTTATTTTTCTCTAGCAAATTTTTGTTTTTACTTTTATTTTTTTAGGCATTAATTTATCTATCAACCGACTTCAACAACTAATCCATAAGCTTCACTTTACTTACTAAAAACCGTAAAGTGTGATCAAATTTGGCCAGAAAAAAAACTTTGAGTTTAAAATTTTCATGGTGAAACCGAAACAACAATAGTCATTTGCGATGTATGCGTTCATGAGGACTCTAAATCCGGTCTCAGAATTGCTCTACCTTATTTGGTTTTAGAGATATTCTAACCTACAAATGCAAAAAACACCGTTTTTGCTATTTTTGAAGCTGTTATATCAACACATGGTAACTTTCAGCATGGTATTGAAGTGACAGCCTTTTTCTTCAAAACCCAATTTAAATTGAATCGATATCTCCTTGTTCCTCCGAAATATCGTAAGCAGAAATAACAAAAAAACCTGTTTTTTGCACTTTTTCAACTTTTTAGGTTAGAATTACGCCGAGAATAAAAAAGATATCCGTATAATTTAAATTGAATTTTAAAGAAACAAACTGTCACCTTTAACCACTATACCACTTTTTGTGGTTGGAAGTAACCTTGACTTGTAATATCACTTTAAAAAGAGCAAAAACGGTGTTTCTCATACTTTTATGTTAAAATATCTCCTTAACCGTACAAGATACAGTAATTTTGAGACTGAATTCGGAATCAGCATCAACAAATACATCGAAAATGGCTATTTTAATTTCTTTTTGATTTATTTATTTTTTTGGTTTCCTTGGAAGATATATGAAAACTATCTGTTAACCTATTTTACCAAAAATAAACTTCATTCTTCATTCATTTCTATATTGCAAAGAATGTTGTTTTACTCAGAAGATTAGGAACTAATGATATTATAAGAAAAAAGTGGTATCTTACGTCATCCCATTAAGATATCTTATTTTAATGCCTTGAAAACATGAAAATTAATTTTTTTTTAAGTCCAACTTAATTATACTTAATTGTTTTTAGTGAGTAAAATTGTTATTAATAGCTTAGTTGTTGAAATTATTTTAAGGATAAATTAATGCATAAAAATATAAAAATTTAAAAAAAAATTCTTGAGAGTGCAAGTACCTCAAAAAATTAACAAATTTTGAAGTTGAAAGTGCCGCTAAAAAAAATTGGGAAAGAGTAGATTAAATATTATTGATGCAGAATATGGCTCAAAATATTAACAAGAGAATGTGATTTTATTTTTGCAAATACCTTATCTAGTTAAAAAAAAAAGCGTTTAAATTAAAAGAAGTACTCAAAAACTCAAAAATTCCTAAAAAAGTACTTTCAAGCTCGTTGCGGAATATCTAAACGCAATTTTTTTTTGGTTTCAAAGCACTTTTTGAAATCAGCAGGATCCAAGGATTCAGAAAAGTCGCGCGCACCTTGACTTTTTAACACTTTCGGAATTTGGACCACTCTAATGTATATAAACCACAAATCACAAATTTTTCGCACTTTAAAATAACAAAAAAACACCACGTACCTTTATTTTCTTTGTTTTTTAAAGAAAAATTTAAATCAACTTAAAGCTGCGGTTTGCCGACGGCAAACAGATGATCTTGTTGTTGTTGCTTCGTGTTACGCTGCAGCTGTTGATGCTGTTTTCGGTGGTGGTGGCTTAAAAAACTTTTTGCACTTTTTTCTCACTTTTTAAATATATGGGTGATTCTCAGATAACTGTACTTTTTGTGTTCTCTGGCGATTTCACCTATACAGCAGGCTTTTTTTCACAAAAAATGACGCTATAAGTTTGAAACTATGTTTTTCTAATAGAGCGGATCAATTTTACCACCAAATAATTATTGGTCTACTGTGAAAGTTTGGAAATACACCCCAAATGTCACAAACGTGGCATGTCCTACCCCTACTTTTTATACACAAAACGATGAAAAACGACCTTAAAACGGAAATAGAACAGAAAACAAGTTACTACACATATTAAGAAAATACTTAAGGCTACAATTTTCTGAGCTCATCTGCAGTTTTAAATAAATTTTAGAGGGCACAATTTCGAATTGAAAAGTGTCCCCTAGTTTTGGAAAAAAAAAAATTTCTTGAAAGCATTATGCTACTACTGCATGGTACTACTGTTTCAGTCAATAGATTGCAATACATATGCATTAATTCTGATCACTATCCATCACCCAAAGGTTATCATGTCCAGGCGCGTCCAAAAAAAAATCCGTTTGCGTTTTATAGGGCAGTTTATAAACAAAAACAGTTTTTTTTTTAAATTATGGTCACAAACGTGGCACTCGGCACTCCCAGGTAGTACATTCTATTTTATGCATGAAATAATTTTTTCGTAGGATTTGCAGACATGACCCCAAATTCTTTCGGAAAAATCTTGAACTCAAAGGCGTGCTTTACAATGAGCGATAAACTACAAAAATGTCACAAACGTGGCGCATCAAAAATGTCACAAACGTGGCACTTTTTATCAGTCTGCAAAAAACATATTTCGATATAAAGTTTGAGTATACAGATGTTTAGTTGAAGGCTATTAATTATGTTTTTAATACAAAAATTTTTCTACACCATCAGAATCCTGAGTTATCCTTGCTCAAAAGTGAAAAAATCACTGTTATGACATCAACTTAAAGCTATAGAACAAAAACAACAACAAGTAAAATTAATTTTTGTCAATGGATTCAGACAGCCAAATTTATTGTCAACAAGATATAGTTCACTGTTTTAGTTTAAAGTAAGGATATCTTTCGATAACATACAAAGGATTTTTCGAGACCGAAAAGTTACAAAAAATCAAGTTTTATTATTTTGATCAATAACACATTTAATTACAAAAATTTCGAGACCTTGCAGACCATAATCGCATGAAAAATGACAGTTATATGCTAGATTTAGTGAATGACCCTACTAAACTACTGCTTTGCAAATTAACAGAATCAAAATTTCATCTGTTCATTCACTAAATCTACAATAGAGCCTTATTTTTTCATCCGATTTTAGCCTGCAAGGACTTAAAATTTTTGTGATAAATTATATGTTTGATAAAAATAATAGAACTTGCCATTTTTGTTAATTTTTCGGTCCAGAAAATCCTTTGTGTGTTATTGAGAGGTATCCTTTTTTTAAAGGCTTATAACTTGGAAACTGCGAATCCAATTGAAAAACGGTAAATTATGTCTAGTTGATACTAAATTCGGCTGTCGGAATCCATTGACAAAAATTAATTTAACTTGTTGTTGTTTTTATTAAGTAGGTGTCAAAACTGTGATTTTTTCACTTTTGAGCAAGGATATCTAAGATATTGATGTAATAGAAAAAAATCAAGATCAGATTCGTAATTAGGAGATTCTAATCCACCATAAACGGCTATAAAAACAGAGGACAGGAAACCATAGTTGATCTTTAGGGCGGTAGGGTATAAAAAAAGTCGACCACTGGAGACATGACACCGTCGCAAAATTAGTCTTGAAGTGTAAATTTGTCATTATATGCAATATATCTCTCATCAAAACGCTTCAAAACCATCATTTTTCCATACAGTGGCTAAAATGTCACAAACGTGGCAATTTGGTCACAAACGTGGCAGCAAAATTTCTTAATTTCGACCTCAAAGCCGTAAATTCACACTTGTAGTTGATCTACTTAAAAGGTGAGTTTTAAGAGTGTGTTTACACAAGATAGCACACGGTGCTTGTGGGAGAATTTAAATCAAATTTTGATGTACCTCGGATTTTTTTGTAAATTCTTATTATAGATGTCAATAGAAGTTATTCTATGCAAAAAATAAAATTATAGAGGTGGCGCTTTTTTAAAGATAATCCCTTTTCCAATTGGGGCATTTTCCCATACAAAAAAATAAATTTTTTTTTTTTAACTACATTAAACAAAAATCAAAATAATCACATTCGATGTGTTTTGCGATGCTTCACGCGAATCCGACCTCAGAATTGCTCTATCGTGTATAGTTTTTGAGATATTCAAATCTAAAAGCCGAAAAAAGTCTTTTTTTGTAATGTTTTGAAGCTATATAACTATGTAACATATCATTTATTCGTTAAATGTGGTTAAAATACTTAAAAGTCATGATCTTTTCCTTTAAAATCTAATTTAAATTATGTTTATATCTTCATGCTTCTAAGAGATATCGTAGACCGAAATATTGGCTAAACGGGTTTTTTTTGCACTTTTGTGTCTTTTTAGGTTAGGATATCTTTGACGAAAAAAAAGATATTTAAATAAATTAAATTAGGTTTTAAAGGCAAAGATTAGGACTTTTAAGTTGTTTATCAGATTTAACGAAATTAAAATTTCTTTCACATTTTAAACATGTTCAACGAACCGACTACTTGTAAATTCAACCGTTTGACACCCCGAGTGTTGTTACGTGTATGCCATACGGCTTAATTTTAAAATGGTCGGTTCGTTAAACATGCTTAAAATGTGAAAGAAATTTTAGTTTCATCAAATCTGGTAAACAACTTTAAAGTCCTAATATTTGCCTTTAAAACCTAATTTAAATTATGTTGATATCTTTTTTTTCGTCAAAGATATCCTAACCTAAAAAGACACAAAAGTGCAAAAAACCCGATTAGCCAATATTTCGGTCTATGATATCTCTTAGAAGCATGAAGATATAAACATAATTTAAATTAGATTTTAAAGGAAAAGATCATGACCTTCAAGTATTTTAACCACATTTAACGAATAAATGATATGTTACATAGTTATATAGCTTCAAAATATGGCAAAAAACGACTTTTTTCGGCTTTTAGATTTGAATATCTCAAAAACTATACACGATAGAGCAATTCTGAGGTCGGATTCACGTGAAGCATCGCAAAACACATCGAATGTGATTATTTTGATTTTTGTTTAATGTAGTTAAAAAAAAAATTGTATTTTTTTGTATGGGAAAATGCCCTAATTGGAAAAGGGATTATCTTTAAAAAAGCGCCACCTCTATAATTTTATTTTTTGCATAGAATAACTTCTATTGACATCTATAATAAGAATTTACAAAAAAATCCGAGGTACATCAAAATTTGATTTAAATTCTCCCACAAGCACCGTGAGCATGAAGAAACTTGCAAAAATCCAAAAAAATTATCTGCCATTTTTACAACTCGAAAAAGCACAGTTATCTAAGAATCACCCATATATATGAGGCTATGAGCGCAATAGTGGCCTAACCCTCACTTCGTTAAAAAATTAAAATCAAATAACTTGTGCTTGTATCGATTCAGGTTATGTGCTTTTGTTTTATCAACGAAGTAAAGGTTAGGCCACTGTTGCGCTCATAGCCTCATATAATTTATATATATATATTTCGATTTTTTATTAAAAAGCATTGCTTTTTTTTCAAATTTTTTTGTTTTTTTTTTTCACAAAATTCACTCGCGGCGAGTATATAGTTTTTATACACAAAAACGGATCGTAATTACCAATGTTTTTTCCGAAGGGGAACACGAGGGAAAAATTAACTTTTTAAAACTTATAAAAAACACTTGGGAAACTAAAAGAGAACTCGCGGTGAAGTAAAGGAGATTGTGCGGAAATCTTCTTTGACAAATGATGGTTTCATTCCAGCATGGCAAAACTTTTTCATTTCCTAATTTATTTGAAGCTTTACTTGATTTAAAGCTTGAAGCTAAGTAGCCAAGAAGGCTAATAGCTGTAGTAGCTAAACTCTATTATTATAGTCAGGCAGCCCTTGGGTCTAATATTACTAAGTCTCGCTTAGTCCTTAGCTGCAGAAAATCCCTATGTGATGTAGGGCACCTATGTAATCTTACAATATGTTGGATTCCCGGACACAGTAATTTCGTTGGTAATGAAAATGCTGATGATCTTGCTAGGAAAGGGTCCTTAACTGACATAATTTCTGAAACCTATATTATGAAACCACTTGCATTGATAAGAGCCAACATTGACTCTAAATGTACATATTTTGTGGGCTAATTTTAGATGGTCAAACTTAACTACATGTTTGTTTGGATACAGGCGCAACGCATTCGCTTGCGAGGTGTGATTTATTTGATAGACGACGAGTATTCCTATCGGCAACAAAACTGTGGAATATGATTTTACTGTTGCAAACAACACCGATGAGGTTATCATTGGCGTGGATTTCATGATTCGTCACGGGTTTACTTTGGACCTTAAGAAAAAGACGTTAAGGTATGCCAATGTGGAGTTGCCTATGAACATTGGCTGTGGACAAAATTCAAAAATCGCAAGAGTCAACATAAGTAAGCGCTGTCGAATTGAACCTAACAAGGAAGAAATTATTTGGGCTGCAACAAGTGAAGACTGTGGATAATGGAAGCAGATGAGAAAACTTTATAGAAAGACCTGATTATTGGAAAGACCCTAGTAAAAACAAGAGTGGACAGCAAAATACCAGTACGAATTTTGAATCTAACAAATTAGCCGAAATGGATGCAAAAAAGGTGAACTAATACCGCAATTTGAGAAAGCTACGGCTGTTATAGATTGTAAAAATGATCAGCGGACCACAAAAGGTGCAACTTTAACAAAATTATCGGCCTTGGAAGTATTGACGAAAGAATGAACGAAAGAGTTGTCTGCCCAGAAAATAAAGCAAAAAAGTTTCTGCAAAAGCATTGGCGGATATTTGCGTCCAAAGAAGAAAAAATGGCCGAACATCAGTGATTAAACATCGCATTGATACAGGTAATTTTCAGCCAATTCGTCAACCTCCAACGAGGCTAGCTCTCGTTAAGAAAGAAGAAGTGACGGGCCTTATAGAAGAAATGGCACAAGAGAATGTCATTGCACCATCGACCGGTGGAGTTCACCGGTCGTACTTATCAAGAAAAAGGACGGAAGTATGCGATTCTGTGTGGTATTGGGAATGGTCTATGGCAGTTTAACGTCATGCCATTTGGTCTTTGTAACGCTCCAGCTACGTTCAAGTGGTTAATGGAACGAGTTCTCAAAGGACTACATTGGAGGACTTGTTTAGTGTATCTCGATGACATAATCATCATGAGAAAAGATTTTGATGATCACTTGAAAAATCTGGAGGAAGTGTTTGAGCGCTTGGAGGCAGCTGGACTAAAATTAAGTGCGAAAAAGTGCTCACTTTTCCAGCGTGAAGTCAAATATCTGGGACACAGGGTAACGTCAGAAGGAATAAACACAGATGAGGATAAAATAAAAGCTGTCAAAAATTGGCCACGACCATCTAATCTTCATAAGTTGCGAAGTTTTCTGGGCCTATGCACTTACTACAGACGTTTTGTTCCTGGTTTCGCAAATATCGCAGGCAGCCTACATGAGCTGACACAGAAAAATCGAAAATTTGAATGGAGTAGCACACAGGAAACTGCACTCCAAAAGCTGAAAGAATTATTGTCTACAGCGCCAGTACTCGCGTATCCAATGCCCGGTGAAAAATTTGTATTGGACACCGATGCGAGTTGGAGGAGTTTTTTCCCAAGTCATCAATAGACAAGAAAAAGTCGTCGTATATTTCAGCAAAATTCTGTCGAAATTCAATTGCAGAGCTATTATTTCACCATAGAACATTGCAAAGGAAGCCAGCACGGGAATGCAGATGCACTTTCCCGTCGTCCATGTAAAAATTAATGCGGCTATTGTTCACAAACAGAAAATAAAGCTGGAAGAATTGATGTGCGCCTTTTGAACGTTCTGCCTGAAGAAAATTGGACGAATGAGGAGATACAACTGGACCAACGCAGTTATACAGATTTGGCAACTATAATTAAGTATAAGGAGCTAGGTAGGAAACCGGCGTGGCAAGAAATCTCAAGTGAAAGCCAAATCTATAAAACATACTCACACTGGGCCTGAATAAATAACAGGTACGAGTAAAATGTCAATGAAAACTGAATACGTACTATGATATATTTATTATTGATTCTTGATGAAAAATTTGTTGGATTCAAAATTCTATCTGTTCCTTTTGCAAAGTTATGCTTTTTTTTTCCATTTGCACACACATTTTTCACTTCCGCATAAAGAAAAAATGTATAAATGCATATGTATTTGTGTATATATAAAAATGTATAAAATATATAAAATATATGTATGTGTATATTAAATCTTCAAAAAGTTCAATGTTAGGTAAATATATATACAGTGAGCGTCAAAATAAAGTAAACACTTTGCTTTCAAATTTTCAAAATCTTATTGCAACAAAGCAATCCACTTTAAATAGAAAGTAATAATGCATAACTCAGTAGTCATTTATGGAGAGTTGAACTAAACATAAAGATAAAACAAAACCAAAACACAACCAGAAATAATTCACCAAAATTAAAAAATTACTAGACTTTACGCGCCAAAAAAAAAGTAAACAGATATTAATATAATTACAAAAACTAGCTTTATATTACAGATTTATTTTTGATTTGTTTCCCTTTAGTCTTAAATACCATATTTCCAAGGTTTTAATTGCACTTGAAGCTCTATTCGATGTATCAAGTAACAGGACAACAATATTAAGCAAAAGTTCAAAATTATCAAGGAGTGGTTACAACACCACGCTCCTAAGACCCTTGGTTACCCTCTCATTCCCAAGACCCTAGTGAACATTCGAAGGAAAATGTTGACAGGAAAATCAGAGAAATTACCATTTATATCAAGAAGAATCTAAGTAAAACAGGTGTTTAGGGAATAACTTAGCGAAATCTCCCCTGATATTACGAAAAATCTGGTCGGTTCTTTTCTAGAAGACTGAGTGTGGTATTTAAGACTGAAGGAAAACAAATCAAAAATTAGTCAGTGACATAAAGCTAGTTTTTGTAATTACATATATTAATATCTGTTTACTTTTTTTTGACGCGTAAAATCTGGTCATTTTTTATATTGGTGAATTATTCCTGGTTGCGTTATGGTTTTGTTTTATCTTTATATTTAGTTCAACTCTCCACAAATGACTACTGAGCTATGCATTTTTATTTTCTATTTAAAGTGGATTGCTTTGTTGCAATAAGATTTTGAAAATTTGAAAGCAAAGTGTTTACTTTATTTTGACGCTCACTGTATATATATTTACCTAAAATTGAACTTTTTGAAGATTTAACATACACATTAGGGTGAGCCGATTTGAAAACTGATCTCGGCTACCCCCGATGTGAAAGTTCATTCAATTCTATGAATATTTGCCCAAGGAACTATACCTCTGCGTTCAACTTTAGTTCGGCGCATTTTTGATCGAAAATGGTACCTTTCATCAATATTTTTTTCATTTTCATACTAAATTTTAAAAATTTTTATAAAGACAAAAGCAATGTCATTATATGATTTGGCTGGTATTCTGTCAGTAATCAATTAAATTAAATTCTGTTTACATAAAAAATTCACTTGATGATGTGGAATTGATGTTATATATTTAAAAAAGTGATTTGGGTCAAATAGACGATTATTAAGACCGACTTTCAAAATAAACGATTCATAGTTTTGGATGAATTTTTTCAAACAAAACACCAACCTAGGCTAAAAGTTCATTCAATTCTATGAATATTTGCCGAAGGAACCATACCTTTACGTTCAACTTTAGTTCGGCGCATTTTCGATTGAACATTTTATCTTGCGTTTAATATTTATTTTTATGCTTAATTTTCAAAATTCCTATAGAGACAAAAGTAATATCATAATATCCCAGTGTGCCAGACGGTTCATATCTTCGCTTTTTCATCCGTTACGGATCCGTTACTGATCCGTTTGCGGGAGAAATTCCAAAAAAAAATACGATTCGCTTTTTTTTTGGGAATCTCTCCCGCCAACGGATCAGTAACGGATCCGTAACGGGTAAAAACGCGAAGATATGAACCGTCTGGCACACTGGGATGTTTTGGCTGGTATTCTGTCAGTAATCAATAAAATTGGGTTCTGTTTTTACAAAAAGATTACTTGATAGCGTGAAATTGATTATATTTATTCAAAAAGATTATATCGGTCCATGTAATCCATGTAAAAATATGACTCGTTAATTTTGAAATCGGTTATTTGAACGATATAATTTTTTAGAATAAATATAATCAATTCCACGCTATCAAGTACATTTTTCGTAACAACAGAACCTAGTTTTATTAATTACTGACAAAATACCAGCCAAAAAATATTATGATATTACTTTTGTCTCTATAGGAATTTTGAAAATTAAGCATAAAAATAAATATTAAACGAAAGGTAAAATTTTCAATTGAAAATGCGCCGAACTAAAGTTAAACGTAGAGGTATGGTTCCTTGGGCAAATATTCATAGAATTGAATGAACTTTCAGCCTAGGTTGGTATTTTGTTTGAAAAAATTCATCCAAAAACATGAATCGTTTATTTTGAAAGTCGGTCATAAGAATCGGCTATTTAACCCATATCGCTTTTTTAAATATATAACTTCAATTCCACATCATCAAGTGAACTTTTTATGTAAACAGAACTTAATTTTTTTGATTACTGACAGAATACCAGCCAAATCATATGATGAAATTACTTTTGTCTTTATAAAAATTTTGAAAATTTAGTATGAAAATAAAAAAAAATATTGATGAAAGGTACAATTTTCGATCAAAAATGCGCCGAACTAAAGTTGAACGCAGAGGTATAGTTCCTTGGGCAAATATTCATAGAATTGGATGAACTTTCACATAGCGGGGTAGCCGAGGTCGATAAAATTTCGTCCATACAATTTGGCCCACCCTAACACACATACATATATTTTATATATTTTATACATTTTTAATATATATATTAGTGTGTATCGAAAAACGAACACCCAAGTCCACACTCAAATTATGAAAGAAGAGAGATAAAAAAATCAGGGAACATAAATTTTTTGACTTTAAAATAAATTCCTAGCTGGCCAAATGGCCATTGTTTATAAAAACCGAGTGATTTTGCACTGGAGCCTATCTAACGGTAAATTTTTTTCCAAAAAACACCATAGATATCGATTCGTGGTCTAAAATAACTTATGTGTGCAAATTTTCAGAGAGATCGTATGACGTGCAGGAGCGTCAGCAAAGGAATAAGAAACGATTATCTTCAATGAAACGAATACTTTTTGTACTGGAGCCTATCTAACGGCAGATTTTTTTCCAAAAAACACTACAGATCTCAGTTCGTAGTCGAAAACAACTTATGTATTCAATTTTTCAGAGAGATTGTATGATGTGCAGGAGTGTCAGCAAAGAAAAAAAAGCAGTTATTTTCAATCAAACGTTTAATTTTTGTACTAGAGTCCATCTAACGATTCATTTTTTTCAAAAGAACTTGTGGTACTTGATTCGTCATAAAAAATAAACTATGCACCCAAATTTTAAGATTGGTGGAACGACGTGTGGGAGTGTCAGCGAAGGATTAAAAAATGGTATACAGCCATTTCATGCCAATCGTAACAAGATCTGGCACACCCCTTCCGATTTCGCTGAAATTTGGTACATGGTTTCGTTTCATGCTTAAACTTTGAGAAATGGCAAAAAAAAAAAAAAAATGTTGCGATTTTTTTGTGGCTTGTGGAGGGGTGCAAAAAGTCGAAAAATAGGTAAAATAAAACAAACTCTCCTCAAATAATTACCAATAACTTGGCCATTTCTTAACCGATTTTCATGTTTAGACCTGTTTTGGAAAGGCATTGAATCAGGCTATAAGCCGCGCTGCAATACGATTACGTCCAAAGGGACTTATAGAAAAAATTTGTTTCGACGCACAATGGCACTTTTTAGCTATATCTCACGAAAAAGGGCTATGAGATGGTATTGGTGGCTCCTTCAAACGAAATACTTCAAGAGCAAGTTTGCAAAAACCTCACCAAGGCCAAAAAACTGATGCCAGGGCATCTTTCGAATGAGCAAATAGTTAAAAGTCCGACATAATTTATCGATATTGTGCAATTGCTGAATATGAAGCACCTGCATCGCAACTCTCCAACGCTTTTCAAAATGTAAAAGCCATACCAGGGACCCAGAAATTTCATGATTTTGTTCCCTTAGGCCGTAACCGTATTGCGCATTTCATTTTCAAAATCTTTCGAGGAATTCAAAATGATGTAAATTACAAAAAACCTACATTGTACGAAATATTGCATGTACTGAAATGTTCAAAAAATCAATTCTCCTATACCATTAATGGTACCATCCAAATTTTAGATTCATTTGAAAGGTAATTTTGTCTTCTTTTCTAAAAAAATATTTTGAAAGGTCGAAAATAGATACTAAAGCGTTTTTAGTAGTTTAGTACTAAAATAGCAAATTTAGTAATTTTTACCAAATACAAAAAACTTTTACTTGTGCGCATAGAATGATTCAATCCCTTTCTAAAAATGGTCCAAACATTAAAATGAGATAAGAAATGTTCCAGCTATGGGCCATTTTCTGATCGGACCTTTTTTTAAATTTCCAAAAAATCATAACTTCTTAGCCTCGAGACATACCACTGAAAGATTTTTTTTTTTCTTTCCAAAAAAAAATATTTTGTAAGGTAACAAAAGTGTACTCGGGCACGTTTTTTGTAGTTTAGTACTAAAATAGTAATAAATGTAGTACTTTTTATCAACTACGAAAAATTTTATTTTGAGCTTATAGCCTTATTCAATGCCTTTCCAAAACAGATCTAAACATGAAAATCGGTTAAGAAATGGCCAAGTTATTGGTAATTATTTGAGGAGAGTTTGTTACATTTTACCTATTTTTCGACTTTTTGCACCCCTCCACAAGCCACAAAAAAAATCGCAACATTTTTTTTTTTTGTTGCCATTTCTCAAAGTTTAATCATGAAACGAAACCATGTACCAAATTTCAGCGAAATCGGAAGGGGTGTGCCAGATCTTGTTACGATTGGCATGAAATGGCTGTATACCATTTTTTAATCCTTCGCTGACACTCCCACACGTCGTTCCACCAATCTTAAAATTTGGGTGCATAGTTTATTTTTTATGACGAATCAAGTACCACAAGTTTCTTTTGAAAAAAATGAATCGTTAGATGGACTCTAGTACAAAAATTAAACGTTTGATTGAAAATAACTGCTTTTTTTCTTTGCTGACACTCCTGCATGTCATACAATCTCTCTGAAAAATTGCATACATAAGTTGTTTTCGACTACGAACTGAGATCAGTAGTGTTTTTTGGAAAAAAATCTGCCGTTAGATAGGCTCCAGTACAAAAAGTATTCGTTTCATTGAAGATAATCGTTTCTTATTCCTTTGCTGACGCTCCTGCACGTCATACGATCTCTCTGAAAATTTGCACACATAAGTTATTTTAGACCACGAATCGATATCTATGGTGTTTTTTGGAAAAAAATTTACCGTTAGATAGGCTCCAGTGCAAAATCACTCGGTTTTTATAAACAATGGCCATTTGGCCAGCTAGGAATTTATTTTAAAGTCAAAAAATTTATATTTCCTGAGTTGTTTATCTTTCTTCTTTCATAATTTGAGTGTGGAATTGGGTTTTAAAACTCGTCCATATATTTCAATACACACTAATATATATACACAAATACATATGCATTTATACATTTCTTCTTTATGCGGAAGTGAAAAATGTGTGTGTAAATGGAAAAAAAGCATAACTTTGCAAAAGGAACAGATAGAATTTTGAATCCAACAAATTTTTCATCAGGAATCAATAATATATCGAAGTACGTATTCAGTTTTCATTGACATTTTACTCGTACCTGTTACTTATTCAAGCCCAGTGTGTACTGGGCGCTATGGCAAAGTTTGGAGTTGCACAATGGTTGCCTATACCGAATCTGGGAAAGCAAGGATGGTAAATTCGCTCAAAACTGCTGGTTATTCCAAAAGCAAAATTTAAGGAAATAATCGAGTATTATCACAATGGATCCAGTGGTGGACATCTGAGCATAACAAAAATCACAGGGAAAATAAAGAAACGATTTAATTAGGTAGGATGCCAAGAAACAGTTGCTGTTTGGATCTCCGTTGTGACCAATGTGCAATTGCTAAAGGACCAAGGTGACGAACTCGGGGGAAAATGCATCATTCATCATGAAGATCCCTTTGAGAGGATAGCCATGGATATAGCTGGAGCTTTTCCTATCAGCAATGCAGGAAATAAATACATCCTTGTGGTAATTAATTACTTCAGTAAGTGGCTAAAAGTATATCCCATTCTCAATCAAGAAGCAAAAACAGTGGCAGACATTTTCATAAAAAATTGGATTTGTCGATATGGAGCTCCACTTCAGTTGCATTCCGACCAAGGACGAAATTTTGAGTCGGCACTTTTTAATGAGGTTTGTGGCATGCTTGGAATACAGAAGACACATACCACAGCATTGCATCCTCAGTCCGAGGACATGGTCGAAAGGTTCAACCGTACTCTAGAGGAGCATCTGAAAAACGTTGTCGATAAAGGACAAAAAGATTGGGATGAGCGTCTACCAATGTTTCTAATGGCTTATCGTTCGTCGATACACGATACCACTACAGTCACGCCAGCAAAAGCCATTTTTGGTACGGACTTAAGGCTTGCAGCAGATTTGAAGTACGGTGTAAGCGTTGTCTCAGAAACAACCCATGCTGACGATTACGTGTCGCGAAAAAGAGAAGAACTGGCTGATATACACGAGCTTATCAGGGGACGTCCTCGATTGGCTAGCGACAAGATGAAAGTTCAGTATGACCTAGAAGCAAATACTGAAGGATTTAAAGAAGGTCAGTTAGTACTGCTAGTGAGGCTTGTTTCCTAAATTACAGTCTCATTGGGTTAATGATATTGTGTATCGAATCCAAAAATACCCCGGTAACAAAGGTAAATTAACAGTGGTATATATTGAAAGACTAAATCCATATGGGGGCGACAGTGAATTTCTTGTTCGGGACGAACAAGTTTAAGAGGAGGGCAGTGTGACGAAAACTGCTTGAAAAAAAATAAATGGAAAGAAACTTCACGAAAGTACCTGACAGTTCGAGATGTCAATAAAAAAACAATGATGCCTACTATCAAGAAATTATTAGCCGAGGGAATTTTATGTCAATCAATGAGATGTCAGATGTTTCGTTATTTCAATTCTAGAACATGCATACAAATATAAAAGAAGCTGATCATGAGTGCTGGAGTTAGTTGATTTTAAGCAATAAACTGAAAAGGTTGTACACACAGTGCAAGTGAAAGTAAATAAAGTGCTAATTGTAATATTAGAGTTTGAATGTAAGTAAACAGTAAAATAAACAATTTTGCTGTGTAAAAATTAACATTTGTAATTTAAATAAACAATTAATAAAGTTAATGTTTTTAATTGCTACACAATCCAGTGATCGAACTCAGAAAACTGTAAGAGACTGAAATTATCGTCATAAGAGACAGGAAATTTCATAACAATATTTTATCTGGCTGACAAATTACACAGGGTAACGCTGATATTTTGTAATTCCCAGCAGTTCTCAAGGAGACAATTGGCACAATATCACTAGCGAAGTGGCTAGCGAAACACGCACTAGTTCCTTTTCTGACCCCGGGTAAATTTGAGTTATTTTATTTATCAAAAAAGCAAAAAAAAAGAAAGAGAGCAAAATTAAACAAAAAAACCAAAAATTTTTTCATTTCTTTAAATACGAATTTCACATAACTACGTCAATAAGCTTTATAGACGAATGAACTAAAGACTTCGTAATTTGTCTACATGGGTAAAAAACTTTGTGCCCTTGCTTCGAATCTTAGTATGGGTAGTTTGATTTTTTTTTTTTCACTAAGAGTACACCTTGCAAGCAAGCTCCTTCTCACTAGTGTAGTAGCTAGAGAGCGGTAGAACAAAAGGTGGCAATTGCCACCGGCAATGACAAGCTAATGTAAAATTCGCCAGTTCGAGCTACGTAAAGTAGATTGTAGAGAGAGTAGTACTATACCCCTTTAGACCAGTGAATTCGCTAGTCCAGATCTAGTCGAAGGCGCTACAGGGTTAAAACCTAGTGAATACTCTAGTTTTCCAGACATCTATCCTTGTTCAAAAGTGCAAAAACAGGCATATTTGAAGTAATAGAGGAACTGATGCTATTTTGGTATACCTAATGCTTAGGTGAAATTTGAAAGAGAACCGTTAGATCAATTACAGCCAAATTTTTTTATGCTGATCATTGAAGTATTGGCTACAGAATGTATTTCAATAAAATGTGTGCAATTTCATTGAAAAAAGTTATTTAGCAAAATCTGAAAAAAGTCAAAAAAGCTGTTTTCAAAAAGTTGGCAGGTAATGTGGTATATGTGGTGGCGCAATGTGGTATATATACTGATCTGCACTTGTAAAGTGGGCTGGTAATGTGGTAAGTAGGGTAATGTGGTATACTTAACCATACAACCAAATATAAAATTTGAAAGGTATGAAATAAGTTCATAATAACATTTACATTGCTCCTCAAACTCATAGTTCTTATTAAAAATAAACAGCCAGGAAATAATGTTAAGAATATCAAGTAATGTTCATATACCACATTAGCCAAGCCCGACTATACCACACTGACCAATTTTTAGAAATTACAAAATTGAAAAAATTGAATTGGAAACTTTGTGAATTTACATAGTTAAACACTTACTTCGTAATATTTTTCACTTACCTTAATTGAATATAAATTGAACTTCACCAAAAAGCAATTTTTTCTTTGCAAAATTTTTTTGCAAAAAATGCGCAAAATTACAACGACCACAACGATTTACGTTACGTTCAACTGACATCGGAAAAATTTTGTTTGTTCCATGACAGTAACACATCCCAGTTTTCATGATTTCTGACAGGATAAAAGCAGTGACGTTCGCAGGTTCTTTCCTAAATCGGAGATATGCGACCATACCACATTGAAAAACTATACCACAATAGCATCAGTTCCCCTATAATACATACAGTAGACAGTGTAATACATTTTTGTTAATGAAATCGAATAGATGCAATCTTCCTCATTAAACCTTACTTTTTATTATACCCTACACCCAGGGTATGTTCACTTTGTCCTTTCGTTTGTAACGCACAGAAGGAGGCGTGGCAGATATAGAAAAGTATATATATTCTTGATCAGCGTCACCTCCTGAGTCGATATAACCATGTCCGTTTGTCTGGCTGGCTGGCTGTGTGTTGAAATACACTTTTTGGGAAAACTGAGCAAGATATTTCAATGAAATTTGGTACACTACCTCCGTCGCCAAAGATAGCTCGGGGGATTGAAAATAAGCGAAATCGGTCAACGGCCTACCGCCCATACAAAAAATGTATTCAAAATGCAATTTTAGAAGTATTTTTCACGACAATGCAACCAAAATACGCACACATACTAAGAATTGTAAGAGCAAGCTCTGAGAAAAAATTTAACGAATTTGGACAAGAGGGCGTGGCTCCTCCCATATATGCAAAAGCTTCAAAACGCTATACTGAAAGCGTTTTTTGAGATATTTAAACCAAATTCGACTCAGACACTAATTATCATAAATGAAAGCTCTCGACAAAAATTGGGTGCAATCGGACAAGGGGGCGTGGCACCTCCCGTATAAGCAGAAGTTTCAAAATGTTATACTGAAAGAGTTTTTTGAGATAATCCAACCAAACTTCACTCAAATACTAAAGACTATAAATGCACGCTCTAAGCTAAAACTAGACGAACTCGGACAAGAGGGCGTTGCACCTCCTATATAAGCAAAAGCTTCAAAACACTGTACTGAAAACGTTTTTCACTCAGACACTAAAAACTATAAATCCAAGCTCTGGACAAAAACTGGGTGAACTCGGACAAGAGAGCGTAGCACCCCCCATATGAGCAAAATTTTAAAAATGCTGCAGTGTAGGGTATTTAATGTTTGGCCAGGCCAAATTTAACACCCTTACTAGTTAACTTTTCTGATTAGACCCTTACTTTCCGAGTAATCAACCCAAAGGAATAATTTTTTTTTCAGCATTAGTTTTTGAGTAAATCCAGATTCTCTGAGGACTCCAGTTTTCTAGGAGCAAAGACTACTGCTTTGTTTGTATGGAGTTGAAATGTGTGATAAATACCCGACAAGAAATTAATTCAGGTATTCCGGATTAGGATCAGATCCCGATCAGTTCCTCATCAGGATCTGATACTAAAAATCCTAATACGGTCCCAGTATGTAGTTTATTATTCGTTTAAGCACAGATACAAAATGCTTTATGGAAGCGTTTTGTGGCTGGACGAAACTAAAATTAATTTATGTGATATACTGATTAGAGTAGTATTTATAAAACTCTGATGAGAAGGATCCGATTCGCAATAATAAATATATTAATTTTCTGGTTCGTTACTGAAAATAATTTTGGATCAGGATCGGACCGCTCAAATGGATCAGGTCCATTTCATATGAGGTATGATGTTTATTCGTCATTGTCGGATTTGAAAGCCTGGCTTGTTCCTGATCATACTTCAGGGAACCCTGATCCGAATTGCATCTGAACCTGAACTTTTTTCAAGTCGGGTAGTTCCGGCGTCATACATTTTTGCATCTTTCGCTGACCGCCGGTCCGTGGACCAAAGGTACATTTAAAAAAAATTTTTTTTTTTTTGAATGTAAAAAAATATTCAGATAGAAAAAGATCATTGATCCCTCCCCCCCTTCTCTAGCTTAAGCCCTGACTACGCCATTGTCTTACAGGATATATTAATTGCATACAATTTCAACTTAATAATGGATAAAATAAAATCGTAATGTGAGTAAATATATAAAGTTATCTAGCGCATTGAAACTTATTGAAAACTAGTGTGATTTGTTTGTGTTAACGCTTGTTAAAGTCGAACTTTTTTTCGAAAAAAATACATTTAGAAAATTTGCTAATCGCAGAACTTTTTAAAAATAATTGCTGCTCCTAAACCTCAAAAGCAATTGTTATAAAATAAAATGCATACAAAAGCTTACATACCCATTTATTTTTAGTATTTTTTGTATGCAAATTTTTTTAGCCAAATTAAAGTTATTTTAAAAGATATAAAAAAAATTTTCAAATATTAAAAACCGGAAAATGCTAATTTTCTTTAGAGCAGGAAAAAAAAAGACGGGACTTGCGGGCGTTGTTCTAAAACGTACAGATAGTACAGATTCCATATTTTAAGATAGGAAAAATTCACAACCCCGTTTTTCCCCGTTTACTTTATATATTTATCTAAATATCCCGTATTTACGTAAAAATCAATGATTTTATAAAATTTACGCCACAAAATTTTTTCAAATGCTTTTGAATTTTTTTAAATTAGATTTTTTTTTACAGCATACTTTTATATGTCAAGAACACTTTCAACTATTAAAATTTTAATATGGTTTTTTACAGCCTAAAAGCATGCACAAACATTTTTTCCAGTTAATTTTCGTGGTTTTATTTATTTGAGTATCTTTTTTTCTATTCATTGCATTTGAAAATAAATTGCATTTCTGAAAACAACGTAAAAATGGTAAATCTTATTGAAATCGAACCAAAACTGTGGAAATGCCGTTCCGTTGTATGGAGTGACAGCACTGTGTGACGCAAGATAATTAAAACTAGGTACATACATGTGTATTGCACAGGTTGGTGGACTGTAAAAAACATAGTTTTGAATATAAGTAAAAGGGGGAATGGGAAAGCATAAGCTTATGCAAGAAAATAAGATTTCGAAAAATTTTAAAAAGTTATCATATCACAGTGGAGTATTTTACTAGAATAAACAGAAATGTAGTCGTATTTTCTTACAGCAGTATTTAAAGCTAGTTGCAGCTTTTGTTTGGATGACGCATCGATATTTCCATACTTCAGTTCACTATATGAAAGGATAGGAATTAAAAAAGTTTTGATGAGGTTGGATGTTGGCCACTGATGCATATATTTTATGAGTTATAGGGTTAATGCGATCCACACAATTTAAGTTAGGATATATTTTGAAACCCAAACTTGTTACACTTTGTTCTAATGTTATTGCCATCCCACCTAAGGAAATTGAGGGTATCGGAGATGTATCAAATTTGTTATGGGAAACCAATAAATGTTTTATTTTTGAACAATTTAGCTTGAGCTTATTCTCATTATCCCATAAAACAGATTCGATTGATGTCTTCATTTAATCTGCAAATCAAATCTTCACACAGACCAATAGGCCTAGAGAGATATACTTGGGAATTATCAGCATAACGATGTATAGAATAGTGCCCCAAAAGCGAATTTTGGAAAAGCTTAAGTTTTCGCGAGGAAAACCTGTGGTTCGGGTTAAAAAAAATAAAGAAATTTTTTGATCTGAGATCCGGTTATTCTAAATCGACCCGGGTTGAGCTTTTCTATCAGGAAAAAAGCAAAAAAACTGTACTTTTGTACATATTTTTATGTAAAATAACCAAAAAACTCAATTTAATACTTCTGCATTGTCTTTAGTCATAAAGCACATACATTTACCTTTCCAAGGAACTCAAAACGTCTGAAATCGGTGGAAAAAGCACGACATGCGAGAGTATCAAACCCCTAAAAGTGTGGATAAAATTTGAAAAACACAAAATATTTAATGACCATAAAAAATTGTAAAATCATAGAATATGCTTTTTTCCTTTTAGTTATTGTATTTAATACAGGTATTCTACATTATGGGCCTTAATCTACCTCTAATCTATTTTTCTTCATCCAGAAAATTTCCGAAATCGGTACATTTTTCCTTTTTCTTAATATATAGAATTTGTGACCACAAAACTAAATCATAACTATCTTTTATCAAAAACGGCATATAATCACTTTTTCAATGAACTCAAAAAGTCTAAAATCAGGAGCTACATGTAGCTCTCACGCATGATTTGCAATCCCGGTTTTGATAGCAGTTTATGGTGCACTGAGATCTTCTTATTATGAACCTGTAGGTACTTCTTTTTTTCTATGACGTCAGGATCCGAAAAATCTAATTTTTATTCTAAAAATTAAGTAGGTAGAAATTTAAAAGATTCATTTGCTTAATATAGAATACAACTGTTATTTTTCATCTGTCTTGGTCAGCAAGAGATCGAAGTTTTCTTAATAAAATATGTTATTTATAAAAAAATTTATAATAAAACTTGAACTTTTTGAATCGTTCGGTCCTGAAAAATCCTTTGTATGTTATTGAAAACTACCCTTATTTAAAGGCTAATGGTTATCTAATCATTTCAAAGCTTAAAAGGTTTCCGTATGCGTATTTACTCACAGATAACCGTTCAACTGTGTCAGTAGTTGTGCAGATCTACGGCACTTGCTTGCAGGTACATTAAGCTAGCAGAGCGAAAATGGCAGAACTGAAAAAAAAATATGGCAGAATTATAGGCTAATTATAGGCTAAATTTGGGCCCAAACGCCGAATTTTAGGCTATTCATTTTTAAAAAAAAAAAATAGCTCTGCCAGCTTAAGTGTAAGCCAGCAGAGCTGTTTCGAGAAAACACATACGGGACGTATATTGAACTAAAGTAAGTAGTCAATAATTATAGGCTAATTATAGGCTATTTAAATGCCCAATCGCCAAATAAAAAGCTTTCCATTAAAAAAAAAAAAAAAAAGATTCTGCTAGGTTAAGTTTAAGCTAGCAGAGCGATTTCGAAAAAAAAAAACATTTTGTACTAAAGAAAGTATTCAATAATTATAGGCTAATTATAGGCTATTTAAATGCCCCATCGCCAAAAGAAAAGCTTTTCATTTAAAAAAAAAAATGGACCAAATCAATTTTCTTGAAATAAGGAACTTCGAATAACAACAATTCCACAGAAAAAAAAAAAACAACAACAACAAAACTACTACAACAACAAAAAATTTACTACTACTACAACAACAGTAATTTTACATAAAAGTAGGGGTAAGTGAGCGGCCTGCGGCCGCTGCTCAGGATTTAAACCCGTCAAACGTCCAACACCGGCTTCGCGGCGGCCTTCGGCCGCGGATCAGCCTTATGCAAGGGCAGTAGCTACTTATTATTTAAAAAAATTTTTATTAAAAATTGCGCTCGCAATTTGACTAGCAAAACTATTTGTTGGATATATTATAGACTGATCCGCGGCCGAAGGCTGCCGCGAAACCGGTGTTGGATGTCTGACGGGTTTAAATGCTGAGCAGCGGCCGCAGGCCGCCCACTTACCCCTACTTTTATGTAAAATTACTGTTGTTGTAGTAGTAGTAAATTTGTTGTTGTTGTAGTAGTTTTGTTGTTGTTGTTGTTGTTTTTTTTCTCTGGAATTGTTGTTATTCGAAGTTCCTTATTTCAAGACAATTGATTTGGTCCATTTTTTTTTAAATGAAAGCTTTTCTTTTGGCGATGGAGCATTTAAATAGCCTATAATTAGCCTATAATTATTGAATACTTTCTTTAGTACAAAATATTTTTTTTTCGAAATCGCTCTGCTAGCTTTAACTTAACCTAGCAGAATCTTTTTTTTTTTTTTTAAATGGAAAGCTTTTTATTTGGCGATTGGGCATTTAAATAGCCTATAATTAGCCTATAATTATTGACTACTTACTTTAGTTCAATATACATACGTCCCGTATGTGTTTTCTCGAAATAGCTCTGCTGGCTTACACTTAAGCTGGCAGAGCTATTTTTTTTTTTTTTTTAAATGAAGAGCCTAAAATTCGGCGTTTGGGCCCAAAATTAGCCTATAATTAACCTATAATATTGCCATATTTTTTTTTCAGTTCTGCCATTTTCGCTCTGCTAGCTTAATGTACCTCTTGCTTGCAGCTTATGCAAAATATAAAAACTTTCAATGAGCTTTTCTGCATTGACAAAATACGCTAGTATTGGATATCTCTGCTTTAAAATGACATTAAAACTGTGACTGAGCAGTAGGGTGGGCCGATTTGAAAACTGATCTCGGCTACCCCCCTAAGTGAAAGTTCATTCAATTCTATGAATATTTGCCCAAGGAACTATACCTCTGCGTTCAACTTTAGTTCGGCACATTTTTGATCGAAAATTTTACCTTTCATTAATATTTTTTTATTTTCATACTAAATTTTAAAAATTTTGATAAAGACAAAAGTAATGTCATTATATGATTTGGCTGGTATTCTGTCAGTAAATAATTAAATTAGATTTTGTTTACACAAAAAGTTCACTTGATAGTGTGGGATTGATGCTATATATTTAGAAAAGTGATATGGGTCAAATAGCCGATTATTATGACCGACTTTCAAAATAAACCATTCATATTTTTGGATGAATTTTTTCAAACAAAACACCAACCTAGGCTAAAAGTTCATTCAATTCTATGAATATTTGCCCAAGGAACCATACCTCTACGTTCAACTTTAGTTCGGCGGATTTTCGATTGAAAATTTTACCTTGCGTTTAATAATTACACTAGTCTACAGCCAAAATTCCCAGTGAATGCTACTGTCCATTTTATATGTAAAATGGGCTGCTGATTCCGAAAATCACATTATTTTTTTTTTTTTTCGTGTCGTTTTCGAAATATCGGTCATTTTCGATTTTCGGACCAAAAAAAAAAAAGATAGTTCCATTTAAATACAAATATCTCAAGAATTAATATTTGTAATGTAACGTATTATATGTCATATTAAAGGTAATTAAATTACCTACAAATGATTTTCACATCACTTTTTGGTTGGTTTGTTAGTTTCGGCGAAATAAATTGATTTCTAAAAAAAACATTTTTTTTTCGAAAAAATTAACAAAAAATCAAAATCAACTGCAGACTTGTACAAGAAGAAATAACTTTTTTATAAATTTTTTTTTTTTTTTTTGTATCATAGACCATATATTTGTGAAGAAAATAAGATACCATTTAAAAAAATCGATGGAAAAATGCAAAAGTTGTATACAATTCATTGAAAAGTTACCAAAATGCGTTTTTCCCTATTTTTTTCGTTTTTTTGTAATAAACTGTTCGATAATTAAAACTTTTTGTAAAATACATAAGAAAATCCAAAAAATTCTTGAAGTAGGCGTTAAAAAAAGATACCCGTGTCTCGTCGTTTTTCACCAGCACGTCAGATTTTTGAAGTTTTTTAATCCACTGTACATGAAAAATACAAAAATAGCGCATTCTTGTGTTAAATCGATAAATTTAACTATATGATCCTTACATTTGAGGTATATTATGTGTTCAGTAAACTTATGCTGGATATTACGAGGAATATTTTTGTAGACAATTTTAACCCTCTAAAACCCCCACATGTGGGTCATTTTGACCTAAATGTGGGAGGGTCAAAACGACCCACTTGTAAGGGTCTTAGAGGGTTAAAATTTTCTACAAAAATATCCCTCGTAATATCCTGCATAAGTTTACTGAACACATAATACACCTCAAATGTAAGGATCATATAGTTAAATTCATCGATTTTACACAAGAATGCGCTATTTTGGTATTTTTCATGTACAGTGGATTAAAAAACTTCAAAAATCTGACGTGCTGGAGAAAAACGACGAGACACGGGTATTTTTTTTTAACGCATACTTTAAGAATTTTTTGGATTTTCTCATGTGTTTTACAAAAAGTTTTAATCATCGAACAGTTTATTACAAAAAAACGAAAAAAATAGGGAAAAACGCATTTTGGTAACTTTTCAATGAATTGTATACAACTTTTGCATTTTTCCATCGATTTTTTTAAGTGGCATCTTATTTTCTTCACAAATATAGAGTCTATGATACAAAAAAAAAAAATTATAAAAAAGTTATTTCTTCTTGTATAAATCTGCAGTTGATTTTGATTTTTTGTTAATTTTTTCGAAAAATAAAAATGTTTTTTTAGAAATCAATTTATTTCGCCGAAACTAACAAACCAACCAAAAAGTGATGTGAATATCATTTGTAGGTAATTTAATTACCTTTAATATTAAATGGAACTATCTTTTTTTTTTTGGTGCGAAAACCGAAAATGACCGATATCTCGAAAACGACACGAAATAAAAAAAAAATAATGCGATTTTCGGAATTAGCAGCCCAAAAAAAAAAAGATAGTTCTATTTAAATACAAATATCTCAAGAACTTGTGTTTGTATTCAAATGTGTTATATGTCATATTAAAGGTAATTAAATTACCTACAAATAATATTCACTTCACTTTTTGGATGGTTTGTTAGTTTCGGCGAGATAAATTGATTTCTAAAAAAACATTTTTTTTTTCGAAAAAATTAACAAAAAATCAAAATCAATTGCAGATTTATACAAAAAGAAATAACTTTTTTATAATTTTTTTTTTGTATCGTAGACTATATATTTGTGAAGAAAATAAGATACCACTAAAAAAAAATCGCTGGAAAAATGCAAAAGTTGTATACAATTCATTGAAAAGTTACCAAAATGCGTTTTTAACAATTTTTTTTTGTTTTTTTGTAATAAACTGTTCGATAATTAAAATTTTTTGTAAAACACATGAGAAAATCCAAAAAATTCTTAAAGTAGGCGTTAAAAAAAATACCCGTGTCTCGTCGTTTTTCTCCAGCACGTCAGATTTTTTTTTAATCGATTTTTGAAGTTTTTTAATCCACTGTACATGAAAAATATAAAAATAGCGCATTCTTGTGTTAAATCGATGAATTTAACTATATGATCCTTACATTTGAGGTGTATTATGTGTTCAGTAAGCTTATGCAATATATTACGGGGAATATTTTTGTAGACAATTTTAATCCTCTAAAACCCCCACATGTGGGTCATTTTGACCTAAATGTAGGGGGTCAAAATGACCTACTTCGCCGAAACTAACAAACCAACCAAAAAGTGATGTGAATATTATTTGTAGGTAATTTAATTACCTTTAATATGATATGTAAAACATTTGAATACAAACATAAGTTCTTGAGATATTTGTATTTAAATGGAACTATCTTTTTTTTGGACTGCTAATTCCGAAAATCGCATTATTTTTTTTTATTTCGTGTCGTTTTCGAGATATCGGTCATTTTCGGTTTTCAGATCAAAAAAAAAAGATAGTTTCATTTAATATTAAATGTAATTAAATAACCTACAAATGATATTCACATCATTTTTTGGTTGGTTTGTTAGTTTCTAAAAAAACATTTTTATTTTTCGAAAAAATTAGCAAAAAAACAAAATCAACTGCAGATTTATACAAGAAGAAATAACTTTTTTAGAATTTTTTTTTTTTTTTTGTATCATAGACTCTATATTTGTGAAGAAAATAAGATGCCACTTAAAAAAATCGATGGAAAAATGCAAAAGTTGTATACAATTCATTGAAAAGTTACCAAAATGCGTTTTTCCCTATTTTTTTCGTTTTTTTGTAATAAACTGTTCGATGATTAAAACTTTTTGTAAAACACATGAGAAAATCCAAAAAATTCTTAAAGTATGCGTTAAAAAAAAATACCCGTGTCTCGTCGTTTTTCTCCAGCACGTCAGATTTTTGAAGTTTTTTAATCCACTGTACATGAAAAATACCAAAATAGCGCATTCTTGTGTTAAATCGATGAATTTAACTATATGATCCTTACATTTGAGGTGTATTATGTGTTCAGTAAGCTTATGCAGGATATTACGAAATAAAAAAAATAATGCGGTTTTCGGAATCAGCAGCCAATTTTACATATAAAATGAATAATGGCATTCCCTGGGGAAAAAATTTTTACTCATTTGTTGCATAGTGTATTTAACGCAAGGTAAAATTTCCAATCGAAAATGCACCGAACTAAAGTTGAACGTAGAGGTATGGTTCCTTGGGCAAATATTTATAGAATTGAATGAACTTTCAGCCTAGGTTTGTGTTTTGTTTGAAAAAATTCATCTAAAAATATGCATCATTTATTTTAAAAGTGGTTCATAATAATCGGCTATTTGACCTATATCACTTTTTCAAATATATACCATCAATTCCACGCTATCAGGTGAACTTTTTGTGTAAACAAAACCCATTTTAATTGATTATTGACAGAATAACAGCCAAGTCATATTATGACATTACTTTTGTCTCTATAAGAATTTTAAAAATTTAGTATGAAAATAAAAAAAATATGAAATGCATGGCAAAATTTTCGATCGAAAATGCGCCGAACTAAAGTTGAACGCAGAGGTATGGTTCCTTGGGCAAATATTCATAGAATTGAATGAGCTTTTAAAGGGTGTTTTATTTAGAGGTATAGAACTTTGAATTGAAATAAAACACAAGAAAATCATTTTAATGTCCATCAATTTGGCTTTAAGGATAATTTTATGCCATTAATGTTTAAATATGATTTCGGGCATGTGGTCACCGTGGCTGGCTCGAATAAAGCCAATTCTACAGGTCCAATTTTCAACCACTTTTTCGAGCATATGGGGCCGTATGTCGGCAATAACGCCACGAATGTTGGCTTCCAAGTCCCCTAACGTTTCTGGTTTGTTGGCGTAGACGAGCGACTTCACATATCCCCAAAGAAAATAATCCAATGGTGTCAAATCACACGATCTTGGTGGCCAATTGACAGGTCCATTCCGCGAAATTATGCGCTCATCGAATGTTTCCTTCAATAAATCGATTGTGACGTGCGC
The DNA here is from genome assembly GCA_951812925.1 of Calliopum simillimum. Classification (NCBI taxonomy): domain Eukaryota; kingdom Metazoa; phylum Arthropoda; class Insecta; order Diptera; family Lauxaniidae; genus Calliopum; species Calliopum simillimum. Next base: position 58,432,574 of record OX638370.1, on the reverse strand, counting down.
TGTGTGGCATGTAGCGCCGTCTTGTTGGAACCACAACTCATCCACATTCATGCCATTCAATTCGAGAACAAAATAGTCGGTTATCATGGCTCTATACCGGTCTCCATTAACGGTAACTGACTCTCCAGCATTATTTCGGAAGAGCACACCAAACAGTCAGTTTTTGTGGATGTAATGGCGTCTCAAGAGTCTCATGTGGATTCTCTTCACTCCAAATGCGGAAATTTTGCTTTGTGACGTAGCCATTCAACCAAAAATGAGCCTCATCACTGAACAAAATTTTGCGATGAAAATCAGCATCGAGATCAATCTCATTTTCGGCCCATACACCAAAATCACGACGCATTGCATGGTCTCGCGGCTTTAATTCTTGCACAAGCTGGATCTTGTTAGGTCGCAAGCCAAGATCTTTGCGCAAAATCTTCCATAAAGTTGATGGACAAAGCTCCAATTGCTGTGCACGGTGGCGAATCGATTCATTCGGGTCCTCTTCAACATTTTGCTCTACAGCGGCAATTGTTTCTTCGGTGCGCACTGTTCGACGTCTCTGCGGATGCGTATTATCACATAGAGTAAACGTAATGCGAAAACGATCCATGGTTAACCGAATTAATTGCTTTGATGGACGATTATGTCAACCATAAAATGGACGGAGCTTGCGGTAAACTTCGCGAACTGAACCATTATTTTCGAAATAAATTTGCACGATTTGCAAGCGTTGTTCTTTTGTCAACCTGTTCATGATGAAATGGCAAACCAAACTGAACATAAATGACATTAGAGTTGCCAGATTTGACCACAAAATGCCAGTTTTATCTCTATTCGAAAAACAAACCTCTAAAAAAATACCCTTTACATAGGGGGTAGCCGAGGTCAGTTTCTAAATCGGCCCACCCTAATATATATACATGTTTTTCCGTGCGAAAACTTTTATATTTACGATTTTGAAATTTTTCATATAACTTTTGGGCCAGTCTAATGTATAGTCACATTCTTACAACAATTCACTATGTCATTGCAGCTTGTTTTTTAGATGGTCAGTAACAAGCAATATTTAGCCCCTATGTAACAAACCCGATTTCAGATTTGAATCAAAAATGCGTACTTTCGTATTTGTGGAGTTAATGGAAGGTAACAATGTTTTGTTCAGTTGATCAAATGTAACCATCCATGGAGATAGTGCTGCCTTAACACGTGAAAGGCAGAGAGTGTAATATCAGCTTCATACTTTGAGTCTTGAATGCATTGATTTTTAGTCTGGCACTTTGCGATTCCCAGACAATCGATCTTGCTTTGCAAAAGTCCTATTCCAATTGCGCTGAAGTTCCGGTACAGCAATGTTTCTCGATTGGGGGGCGCGCCCTCCTAGGGGGTCGTGAAGACAATTTAGGGGGGGCGCAACACATTTCAGAAAGCCTTTGGAAATAAAGAAACTATACAAGGGAACATTTTTTTTATCGTATTTTATACTAATTTTCTTATTTTGATGATTTTTAAATTTTGAATTGTTCTTAAAACGTTAATTACTGCTTCGTTCTGGATTCCAATTTTTTGCGGAATCGAGATTAAATCAAACAGCGATAAGTAAGATGGAATTTGATTTGTATTTTAACAAATTAAATTGGACATCGGTTCCAATCTGATAACAAAGGATAACTCGGATCCCAGATCTGTTAGAGAATAACACCCAAAAGAGAAACAACCAAAATTTCAAAACATGGCTGGTAAACTAGATTTTAAAACAATCCAATGATCTTTTTTTTGTAATATTAATTTTTAATCATTTTTGAATAAGAAGTCAATTTTTATGTGAAAAATGGTAAAACATTTTGTTTTTTGTTTTTTGAAAGGGGCGCAAGCTTGTGAAGAACTTGTAAAGGGGAGCGTGACCAAAAACGGTTGAGAACCTCTGCGGCACAACATACTTAAATCGATTTGATTGGACACATATTTTTTTTTGCTTTTTAACTTCGATTCCGGTGCACTAATTATATAATTTTTTTTTTTTTTTTTAAACGATCTAAAATTTGATTCTTTCTCTCGTGGAGTGTCTAAACTATAGTGTGCAGATGTTGTCAGCCTAGAGGAGACCATCGTCAAGAACGTTTAGGAAGTGAGATAGTGTTACTATCACTATCTCACTTCCTAAACGTTCTTGACGATGGTCTCCTCTAGGCTTATAACACACATTATTTGAGGCCTTCATACTGTCACGTACTAAATGTATGGTCTTTGCTAAAGTGTAACCCATATATTTTTCTTTATAGTTCTATAGTCTACCAAGACAAGTTCTAAGGGTATTTATTTGATCCACGCATTATCGGTTCCGCCGAAATCCTGCTTATTGCTTTCGGATGGCCTAATCAAGTTTTTCACTTACTCTGGTTAGAATCACTTTTGTCAGTATTTTTGATGGCAAAATTATCCCTCTGTAATTTTGGCACTCGCTAAGGTCACCTTTTTTTGGCAAGTTGACCTGCTTAAGATTTTGTATATATGCTATCAAAAAAGTCTTGAAGTCAACGTAGCATACATGAAGACTTGTTTGCGTTTCGGATATTTATTCTGGGCTGATGCGTAGGGCGAATATAAGTATTTCTGTGCATGAGGAAAATGAACGGTACTATGTTTATATTTTGTACCATAGATGAAGGATCATAATTCCTTTATGGTTTTTGCAGGCATTCAAATCATCTTTTTGAAATTTCAATCCGTAATCCTTCAAGCCATTGGAATGCCGGCTTTAATGTTGCCATAGACAGATGCGTTATTTAGCTTAAGTTGTTATTTGGCCAATGCTGAAAGGCTTTGTAAAATATGAAAATCTACATATAGTGTGTCTAATGTAATAGATTACAAAGGTAACACAATTTAAGATGCTCAATAAAACGTAAAGTACCTATTAAACTTCTAACTGTGCAGATATAAATGATTCTCATATTCCAGATTAAAGACCTCCTTATTTCCGTTGTTGGAAGCGACGATTTGAAAATTTCTGATTTTGGCCTATCACGAAAAATCAATATCCATCGTTTGGGAACTTTAGATTTTGGAATGCCTGAATTTGTGTCTCCTGAGGTAGTCAACAAAGAAGGAGTCGGTTTTTCTCACGACATGTGGTCTCTTGGCGTTATAACTTATATATTGCTTGGTGGATATAATCCATTTAGGGGGATGGATGACCGTGAAACTTTGATCAAGATTCGAGAAGGTCAATGGGACTTTAGCAACAGTCTATGGTCTCACATAAGTGATGATGGCCGAGATTTCATTCGTCAATTATTAATATATAGCCCTGAAGAGCGTATGACTGTAAAAACAGCATTGAAACACCCTTGGTTCTTTATGTTAGATAGAAAAGCGACGCTGGATGAATATCAGATCCGAACTGATCGTTTGCGAAACTACTATAACTCATTTAAAGATTGGTATGCAAATGCTTCATGTAAAAACTATTTCCGTAGAAGAAGGCTCAGTGGCTGTTTCGACCATCCATCAAAAATGGTTTATCCACCTGGACATATGTACACTCCAGAGCCAACACCAGAGCCACTACCAGTACCTAAAAAACGGTCTAGATGGGAAGATTCTGTGTCAAAGTACCTTCATCCTGATTATGAACTTGGACTTATACAATCAGAGAGCCAGTAAGTTTCATTAATCAATACCAAAACAAATTCTGAGAACAATATTTTTAATTTAGCTACCAGTATGGACCCGATACATATCTTCTTCAATTGCGAGACGTTAATTTCCCAGTGCGATTGCGTGAATATATGAAAGTAGCCCATAGGAGATCGCCTTCGTTTGCTTTAAATGACAGCGTAGATTGGTCTGTAAGTACCTACATTATTTTATTTCCAAAGATATTTAGTTTGAATAGGATAATATTACTATAAAATTATGATAGTTGCCAGTTATTCGCGAGCGTCGGCGATTCACAGATATAATGGATGAAGAGATTGATGACGAGCGAACACGTAGTCGTATAAGTATGTATGCAACGAATGACTCTTACACAATTCGACGCCTACGTACAGAGTTAGGACCAAGACTTGATGAATATACTGAAGCAGATGCGCATCTCGAAAGTCAAAGAGAAGGTTACCCACCATTCTTTAGGGAAAAACCACAAACACTTGCTATTTCTGATAACCAACCTGCACACATTCACTGTTTTGCTGTTGGCGATCCAAAGCCAATAGTTCAGTGGTTTAAAAATGATATGGTGTTGGCCGAAAGTAAGCGCATTAAAATTCTAGCAGATGAAGATGGCCGATCTATTCTCAGTTTTCAACCTGCATCGTACTTTGATGTTGGTATCTATAAGGCTGTAGCTAGAAATAGCGTCGGACAAACTATTGCTCGGTGCAGAGTAGTTGCAGCCACCCTACCAGATGCTCCTGATTCGCCCGAAGTGTCGAGTGCTAGTGCTACAGAAATATTATTGAAATGGAAACAACCACGTGATGATGGGCACACACCAGTGCTTTGCTACAGTTTGCAAATGAAGAAAGAAAATTCTGATAATTGGTCCACAATTGCAGACAACATTGATCATGAGTTCTTCTTAGTTCATGATCTACAACCGGAAACAAAGTATCAGTTTAGGTTGGCGTCTAGAAATAAAATTGGATGGAGTGATATGGGCATCCCACTGAATGCTTCTACAGCTGATGCAAATGCACCAAAAATTCATATTAGTAAAGCCATGAAGCACTTACAACAACTAACAGAAAATGGACACGTAATAACACCAGAAGAAGAACGTGTGCATACAGACTACCAATGTGAACTCAATCCGCCAAATTGGATAACTGATGCAAGTGTGAGTGATAAGTATAGTTTCATTTCAGAAATAAACCGAGGAAAGTTCAGTACAATAGTCAAAGGCATTCAAAAATCCACTAACGCAGTTGTGGTTGCAAAGATATTTGAAATCAATGCAAATAATGAAGATGACATCATCACTGAATTTGAAAACCTTCGAACATTGCGACATGAAAAAATTCCAGCACTTTTTACCGCATACAAGTCGGACAATATACCCTTAGCAATCTTAATAATGGAAAAACTGCAAGGTGCTGACGTATTGACATATTTTAGTAGCCGACACGAATATTCCGAACAAATGGTATCGTCAGTTATTACACAGCTCTTAGATGCACTGCAATATCTTCATTGGAGAGGATTTTGCCATCTAAACATCCAACCTGATAATGTTGTAATGGCTTCTGTTCGTTCAATTCAAATAAAATTGATTGATTTTGGTGCTGCCAAACGTGTAACTAAATTAGGCTCGAAAGTCACACCAAGTGGATTGCTAGACTTCCAAGCACCAGAAATGATAAATGAAGAACCCGTGTTTCCACAAACAGATGTCTGGGCAGTTGGTGTTTTAACTTATTTACTTTTATCAGGATGCAATCCTTTTGAAGGAAATGATGAGCACGATACCAAGCAAAATATATCATATGTTCGCTATAGGTTCGATAATCTTTTTAAGGAAGTAACTCCTGAAGCCACTCGTTTTATAATGCTCCTGTTTAAAAAGCATCCCACGTAAGATATTTCTTTTTGGTTAACATACAAGAGTCTTCAGTGAATTTGTATATTGCAATTTTTTTAGAAAACGTCCATACACCGAGGATTGCTTGGAACACAGATGGTTGATGTCTTCCGATTACATGATCAAAAAGAGAGAACGTGCCGTCTTTCTTGGAAACCGTCTGAAGGTAAAGAGTATAGCACATCTGGCGCAAAAATATTTATATGAAAACAATTTTAGTCATCAGAATTAAAAACAAAATTGTCACACGATGCAGAAAATTGGGGTTGATTTCAAATCTGAAGGAATTTTTCAAATCGGTCAGACAGATCTTTTGTGAAGCGCATTATATTGAAAAAATCAGCAAATTGTACTGAACATACGGAAGCACCTATATTTTATTATGTGAATCCCGCTTAAATAAAACAAAAATAAAAAACTTCATATTTTTGTGTGCAGTGATCACAGCTTCATTTTAACATTAAATACTTAAAGATTATGTCATACATAAGAAACTTGATTCCTTATGAATGCAAACTTTATTTACATGTATTGTTAAACTGTAATTGAATTTTTTCGTTCTATAACAAAAGTTACAAACTTCAAGTTTTTAATGCGAAAATGAAGATTTGATCATTACGTACAAATGTATTTTTTTTTTTTTATTTTCACTTTATTTGTTGAATCTTTTAAGATTAAAATTAAAAATAATTTATCAAAGGGAGGATAGCGGAATTATCATTCAATTGCCGGTAGAATATAATTCCTGTATACTTTTGTGTGTGTATCCATGTGTATGTTAACATTATTGATGTATAATGGTGCACCTACGACTTGTTGAAGTATCTTGGAATGTGCTCTTTTTTTTCAATGTTGGAGGTGCATCCACACAATTGCATATGTCCAGATGGGTTTCATTACTGTATTGTATAGCTGCACTTTGTAATTGAGGTTCAACTTTGAGTTTCTGTTGAAAGGCAATTTAGTTCCCTTTATTTGTGGGCACACTTTGATTCGTTTACGTGAATACTCCAAAGGTCGAGCCAAATTTGTATGTCGTAGAACGGATTTTGTAGCTGTGAGCTAATGACGCCGGTATCGTCAGCGAATGTTCAGATGTTGTTGTTGACTGGCATATCAGCAGTGACCATTAAATAAAGTAAGGGACCTAACATTCTCCCTTGGGGAACACCGACATTAATATGGTCAGAAACGTGTGCATTTTGTTTTATAATAAACTTTCTTGATGAAATGTAGTTTTCAATACACATTATACACATTATACACATTATAGGGCAAATATCTTTAAAGTTTCGAAAGGAGGCTTTTGTGCGAAACTTTATCAAAGGCATGGGTTATATAAATGAATATTGCATAGCAGTACCGTTTTCTTTCAAATAACTTATTAATATCTTGAATGATGCGATGTACTTGCTCTATGATGCTGTGGCTCTTTCTGAATCCAAATTGGTATTATACCTTTTTCAGTAATATATGGCCACACTTGCTTGGTCAATTGTTTGTCGAATAGTTTTGATAATATTGGAAGTAAACTTATAGGTTGATAAGAGTTTACTTGTGTTGGGTCCTTTCCAAGCTTAGGTATAGTTGTGATTTTGAGAGTTTATAGTCTTCAAGATGTAGAGCAAATTTTATTGGGAACTCTGTAATCGTTTTTGCTGTTATGAGGTTGAGCCCAGGGGAATTTTTGGGTTTAAGTAGCAATTTCTTTATTTAAATTGTTTTTATTTATGATTTATTCGATAGAATCAGTCTGAGTGGCAATTTCGGGTAAAATGTTGGTTTGCTGCCTAAGCGTTAGGAATGAAAATAGTTTTTAAGTTATTTCCAAGTTGACTTTTCTAAAGACAGGTTCGCAGTAAAATATTCATATTCCATTCGGTCTTTTCTTTCTAAGGCTTCGAGTATCTATTAGTTTTTTTCTTGAGAAGAGGCAACCTTAGACGTTGACATTTTCGACGTTCTTGTCGTTTTTTCTTGGAACAATGATGTAATTTATTGGGGTTTCTGATGGCTCGCAGATTTCTTACGCTAAATTTGCTTGTTAAAGTAATAAAGTGAAACATTGATTTCTCTATTTCTTAACTTGTTTCCTCTGACTTGGGTGTTTAGTATCATGTAAAAAATATCCGGGAATTATAAAAAAGTTTTTTTACTGTAAAGTAAAATGAGTTCGTGTTCGTGTTTGTGTTGGTTTAAGCAGTTTGCATTTTAGAAACAAATTTTTGTTGAATTAAGGTTTTCTCAAAATATTTTGTAGTAACAAATTTTGGTTACTAACCATCTCCTGCATCATAGTTTGCATTGATAAAATAAATTGGGACACATTTTGTATAAATAATTGCAGTGTATTTTCCAGGCTACTGTTTTGATGGGTATTTTGGTCGCTTAGCAAGTCTTCTTCGCGTGTTCGATTTCTTTTAGTAATATTTGATGAGAAAAATGAAGACGTGTATTTTGATTGAAGTCATATGCGCTGGGCTCGAGTGATTTTGATTGGCTCAGGTTATGACTATAAGCATATAAGTGAGGGCGTATAGTAGGTGTCATTTTTTTCTCAGCTATGAAGATTGGACAACCAGTGTAATTTGCAGTATGATTACCATCATTCTGGATTTTTCCGCTTGTTTGGCTCATCAACAGATATTTTTCTGTAGAGCAGGAGTTGTAACGAGTAAATTGACTGAGGTTCGCCAGCTTTGTATTTTTATGTACAATGTTCGAGTTCAATTTTATATAAGGGTCTGGGGTTTTGTCCCGATTTATAATATTAAAAACCAATTTCACCCTTAAACCTTAGCCAAGTGCTTCCTTAATTTTGGCTATGTCTATATCAGGCTCAATACCTCTTAATACGACTATATAGCTTCTATGCCTACTACACATACTAGTTAAGGGCTGGTATAGTAGATTTTTCCATTTCTATCTAGGGCTTTTATAACAGTTCAATGTGTATATTGATTCGTATATTTTTATTATAGTTTCATCTATATGCCTTTACGGAGTATAAAGAGTTTTTTCTTTAACTTGCGCTTCCGGTTTTTTCAGTGCAATTTACTAATTTTTTAAGAAACGGGATTTAAAAAAAGAAATCTGACGGATCGAATTGAAAAATTTATATTTTTTTTATTTAATTCATATAAAAAATTTTTTTCATATATTTTCGCGCGAATATGCAGTTATTTCGTGACATTATTTGTAATTTATTTATTTTAACAGGAATATTCCGAGAAATACCATGATGCCAAAAATACTAACACCAATGCATTAGAAATGCTATCAGCTTCTCTAGGAGGTGGACCTACACCTGGACAGTTACTGCGATCTAATAGCATTCAAGAAGAATTGTTTACAACATTTTAATTTCCTAATTCCTGACATATTTTCTTTATTTTTATTCCGATGGTTATTCTAACACGATTGATTTAAAATAAATAAAAAAAAAATTAAATCATTAAAAATTTCGCTCAGCAAACTTCTTAATTGTAACAATATACTAGACCTATCGCAAAAATTAAAAAGGTGAAAAACCTTTCTCCCAGGGGCCCAAAAGTTTCCTATTGGTGTAAGTATCTAGCATAAAAATTTTGGTCCTGATCGGAAAATATTTGACCGTGCTTTAATCTGAAGAATTAATTCTATCTTTGAAACTATTTGCCATAAGTGAATGAGATTTGTTACGTATATGAACAATACTTGTGTAAATTGCATTCAATAAAAAAATGGGCGATGCCATGCCCCTCCACCCGAAATTCGTCGTATCTCTGGAAATATTGGACTCAGGGGAATAAGATTCGGTGCATATGAAATTGGCGCTGGGAAAAACATTTTCAATAACAAATGAGTGGGCCCACGCCACCCCCTTCTAAAAAAAATAAATTTGTCATGTCTCTGAAACTACTTTACACATGTGAATAAGATTCGATTTCAGGTAATTTGAAGCGAATAGGATATACCACTGTAATAATGTTAAACTAATTGAAGGTACTTAGTTGGTATGGAAGCAGTATTTTTTTCATTTCTTATTTTCGTCTCTTTGGCACGCTATTCATATGAAAATAAGGAAACAATCAATTCTATTTTTGAAACTGTTTGACATAGGAGGATGAGATTGGGTACATATATGAACAATACTTGAATGGATAGTATCCAATAAAAAATAAGCAGCCCCTTCACCCGAAATTTGTCGTATCTCTGGAAATATTTGACGATGAATGAGATTTGGTATGTATCTAATTGGCACTGGGAAAAAAATATTCAATAAAAAATGGGTGGTGCCACGCCCCCTCATTCTAAAAAATAAATTTGTCATATCTCTGAAACTATTTGGCACAGATGAAAAAGATTTGATTTCAGATATAGTGATGCGAACACCTGTGTCAAATAATTTCAGAGATATGACAAATTTGGTTTGTTTGGAATGAGGAGGAGTGGCCCCGCCCATTTTTATAGAAAATTTTTTTTCCAGTGCCAGTTAGATATGTACCAAATCTAATTTACTTGAATCAAACACTCTCAGAGGATTGATTGTATATATTTATGTTTCGATCGGGACCAACTTTTTTTTGTTTGGTTTCTATACCAAATAGACAAAAACAAAGAAAAAAATACTGCGTCCATACCAACTAAGTACCTTAAATTGTTTTAACATAATTACAGTGGTATATCCTGTTCACTTTACATTACCTAAAATTAAATCTTATTCACATGTGTAAAGTAATTTCAGAGACATGCCAAATTTATTTTATTTTAAAGGAGGGGGCGTGGCCCCACCCGTTTCTCATTGAAAATTTTTTCGCAGTAACAATTACATATGTACCGAATCTCATTCCCCTGCGTCCAATATTTCCAGAGATACGACGAATTTCGGGTGAAGGGGGCGTGGCATCGCCTATTTTTTTATTGAATGCAATACTCAAGTATTGTTCATAAACGTACCAAGTCTGATTCACTTATGGCAAATAGTTTCAAAGAAGGGATTAATTCTTTCGATTAAAGCCACATATTTTCATATAAATAGCGTTTTTCCGAACTTTAACGGCCTGGGGGCACGGTCAAATATTTTCCGATCAGAGCCAAAATTTTTTTGCTAGATATTACACAACTAGGAAACGTTTTAGCCTCTGGGAGCAAGGTTTTTCACATTTTTAATTTTTGCCATTTAACATATGATCAGTCTATTATATACCCTATACATGTATATGTAAGTAATTAATTCGTTAAGATTTTATGTTGTAAAATAATTACCACAAATAAAAGCTAATAGAATTTATTAACATTCTCATCTACTAAACTAATATCCATTTATGTATAATTGAAATGTTTAAGTACAGCAAAAACATTCAGTCTATTAAAAATATTTAACGCTACTAGTCATGTTCTAAAATCAATAGCGTTTAGTACGTTTCCACCGGAGATTGCAGATTTATTTGACACCAGAGTTCGCTTTGAAGCCGAAATTCGACCATTTCGATTTGACTATAAAGCAAATAGTTTTTATAACCTTCCTTGGTCGATAAAACACAATATTCTTCCTTAGGGTTCTGGTTACCTGCATTCATAAAAATCGGCGCAGCAGCTTAGTTGCAATAGCGTGCTTGCCATTTAGAGGCGTTGATTTTATACAAATTTCCGGCCATAGCAATTATAGAATTGCTTTTGAGTCGACGTCATAGCGAAGAAGGCGGTGTAACGGTTTAGGGTGCTATTATTATTTTAATTTGGTATTTCCCTTTTGATTGTGACCAGAAATTTGTATAAGGGAAGACTGGGAGCTGTGAGACATGGGGAGTTGTGAGACAGCGCCATCTTCGGCTTATTTCAGATCTCTGAAAATCGGTTATAAGTGTAAAAATTGTTTCTCAATGCAACCTGACTTTTTAGCTAGAATTCATTAAGTAAAACCGCGTTCTGATCGTCTCTCCATGTAATGTATTTTAAAATTTTTCGAAAAGTTGCTTGACCAATTTTGTTTGTAATATACAAATTAAAAGTTAGCCAACGACGTTTCTACACACACTTTCATTTTTGCATGAACATACAAAGTGCTAATACCTATGCGCCGATTTTGATTTTAATACGATTTGGGGAGTTGTGAGACTACAAATTTGGAGAGTTGTAAAACACTATTTTTTTACATATTTTAACGCTTGAGTGGGGGAAATCAGTGAACAGTGGTCAGCACATCATCTATGCCGATCACATCAGCTGAATCCATTCGTAGTGCTTTGAAATAGGACAGTCTTCTTTAGCGTAATTCTCCAGTGAAATAATCCAATCGTGACCGAAAGTCAATGCTAACCACCATTTTGACATTGCTAGAGAATGTTGACATTCTAAGTCAAAAGCCGTGACCAAACGTTTGAAGCAAGCGAAAGAGCAAGAGAAGAGCTAACAGAAAACAGACTAACTGCCACTGAAGAAACGCTGTCGTCGTGCACTTTCCCCATCAGCAGCATAAATTCATCGGATTCTGAAGAAGAATACTTCTGCATCAAAGGTGCAATGCCGAAAAAGTTGAACCGAAACAAATCCGTTCATTGTATATAATCGAACTGTGCTCTTAAAGTGTGCTAATTTACGAGATGGATATTATACATGTGTTAACTGCGAACATTTTTCTTATTTTTCATCCAAAATACTTCATTTTTATTGTTTTTAAGTACCTAGTGTCTCACAACTCCCCAAAATTTTTGAACATTCGAAAAATTAATGTTTTTTTTTTCAAGTAATTGAAATTTTGACAAAAATTATTATTTTTGCTGAAAAAATTGAACTAATAGATATCATTAATGTCGAAGTAGAGTTTGACGCTTTCAGATTTGCAAAATATTGTAATTTTGGAGTAGTTTTAGATCAAAAACTAAACCCGTCTCACAACACCTCATTCTCCCCTAAAAAAACTTTGATATCAGCATTGCTGAAAATTATCAAAATTTTTGGACCACTCTAATGGATTCTGCAGCAGAACAATGCTCCTATTCAGGACGCATCGATCGTAAAGGCCTTCATTACAAGCCAAAACGCTGAATTGTTTAACTGACCACCTTATTCACCGAAACTAAACATTATGGAAGTTTTGGAAAACAAAATTATGATATGGAACCTCTTATTCAAGCCTTGAAGGACACCTTGTTATGTTTCAAACATGTGGCACCCTTTTTTGGACCGCGACTTATTAATTTGAGATACATTAGAAGTATTTTACAGCCTGTGTTACTGACTTTTTTCGATCGCCTCCCCCAATATCGTCAAAAATCTCGCGTCACGGTGTTTGTGTTTGAACTCCTCTGAAATGGCTCGACCGATTTTTATGAAATTTTTTATATGTATTTGGTTGGTATGGAAATCGGTTATAAAGTATTTTTCATTCCACAAGAGTGTATATTTAGGGTGGCCCTCATACAAAAATATTTTTTAAATCGGATTTTCTCACATACCGGTTAATCGATTCACATTAATTCTACACCACGTGGTTTTTATATTAAGTTGCACAGCTATAACTATAAAACTTTTATTTAGGGTGGCCCTCTCACAATTTTTTAAATCGTATTTTTTCGATTCACGTGGAATTTGCTTTTTATATCAAGAGGCACAGCTTAGGTTAAAAAGTTTTTATTAAGGGTGCATATTTAGAGTGGCCCTCATATAAAAAATTTTTTTTAAGGTTATACTGCACCGATTATCATGAAAGTATGGAAATTGAAGGGAATATTTCTGAAGAAAAATTTAGCATCTATGTATAGCTAGGGTGGCCCATAGTATAAAAAAAATTTTAAGGTCATATTGCTGCGCTGATTTTCATGAAATCAAGTATGGAGGAGGATTGAAAGGAAGCTTTCTGAAAAAAAAAAATAAATTATTTAGAGTGGCCTTCATACAAAAATATTTTTTAAATCGAATTTTTTCGATTCACACGGGATTGAAATTCATTGCTGGGGTAGGTGTGAGAAAAGGTCGTAAAGTATATTTCATATCTAACGATCGTATAATTTTTTGTGACCTTCGGAAATCTTCGGGTGTCACAGAAAACTATTAGTTAAGGTTTGTTGATAGTTCGTCATATATTTTTTTCCTCTCGTATTCTTCGTTTTGAGTATGAAGCCTTCGGGTGACCTTCGGGAACCTTCGAGAATTTCAAAAAACTATCAGTTAAAGTTTTTTGATAGTTCGCCATGGATTTTTCCCCTCTTGTATACCTAGGTATTCTTCGTTTTGACTATCAAGCCTTCGGGTGACCTTCGGAAAACTTCGGGTGGCCCAGAAAATTATCAATTAGAACTTGATGAAAGTTTTCCATAGATATCTTCCCTCCAGTGTACCCAGATATTCTTCGTTTTGACTATGAAGCCTTCGTGTGGTCTACGGAAACCTTCGTGTATAGTAGATCGCCCATATGAGCAAAATGCTGATTTTGCTTGCTCCCCGTCCATTTCCTGAAATTAGAGGTCAAAAAAATAAGATCTCAAAAAAAAAAAAAGTTTGGAATCGGTAGTGGAAAAAACCCAGCCGGTTTTCGATCAAAGGTCGAAAAATTGACTCAAATTAGGCAAGTCCCTTTGATTGCCCGTTACTTCAAAACTAGTCATATTTTCATAATATTTCTAAGAAAACTTTTGCTTTTGTAGAGCATGACTAGGTCAACATTATTTTCTCAAAAAGTTTTGGTCCAAAAATTAAATTTGTGGTTGTTTCGGTACAAAAATTTAAATTTTATAAGAAAATTTGCAAGACTTTTTTTCTATAAATTGGTTTTTTGTAATTTTCAAAGTGCGGAATATTTGTTCTGGAATTTTTATGTTGTAGGGAATTAAATGTTAATTAATTTAAAAGAAAAATTATTAGAGTTATTCACGATCTGGAGTAACAAGCTGAGTAACAGGGTAAAAGTGAACTCAGTTACTCTGAATAGTGAGCATACTCAATACTTTGCACTTATATTTGCTTTTTGTTTCTCAAAATAATTTTAGCTGCCAACAAAAAAAAAATTTTTTTAATTGAATATTTTGCTCTCATTCAAATTTTTATTTTTGATGAACGAAAATTGCCTCTCAATCATAAACAAGTTCAAACGTTTCTATAGAAATAGAAATAGTAAAAAAAAAGGCAAAAGTGTAAGATTATTTTACACTAGAAAATAGCTTGACTAAAAGGGTAAAAGAGTAACAGAGTAACTTACGTATATTTTGTTGTTGTGGTTGTGCACTATTACCCTGTTACTCTGTTACTCAGGACGTTACTCTAGATCGTGAATACCTCTATTAAGAAATATAAGTTTTTAAGAAATGGAGCTCGTTTCAAAGTTAAGAAAAAAAAATTATTTTTTTATTTTTTCTTCTTAATTTTTAATTTGGTAAGAAACCATTTTGGTAGTCATATTTTCTAAGCTACTTTGGGATCGCTGAACACGAAAATAGCATTTATTTTAATTTCAGTGTGTTTTTGGGCTGTTCCAGCAGAAATAATCGAAAATTTGGAATTTCGTGCACGCAGCCCAGGAAAATATTTCAATCAAGTTGTCGTGAACTGCACAAAGGTGTGAAATTGCACGCGAGCATTTACCGAATAAGAAAAAAAGTTTTCAAAATCAGTTCATGGCATGGTTTTTAAAATGAGGTCGAAAAACGGTATTTTAAAAAAAAGACTACAAACCAAAACCAAAATAATCATTTTAGATGTGTTTATTAATGTTGAATTTGAAATTGGACTCGAAATTGCTGTATCACTTATGGTTTGTGAGATATCTCACCCCTAATGTTCAAAAAACTCGATTTTTGAGGTTGTGTAGAACACGCACACAATCGTTTTGGTCTTTTCTATTAAATGCATCATTTAGTACAGTTTTTCTTCTTCAAAATGAGTTACAGATTGGTCTTGTATAATTTTTCCTTAAAAAGCTATGACCATTTTAAAATAACGTTATAGAAGATATGGCAATATGCCAATTGCCATAGAGAATCCACACATGATTTTTAACTTTCATGATGTCATTTTGAAATAGTCATAACTTTTTGAAAAAAAGTTGCACAAGCCCATTTCATAGCTCATTTTAAAGGCAAAAAGCAGTTCTAAATGATGCATTTAATAACAACTAGCAATGCATTTTCGTGCATCCATTAAAAGAAAAAAAATAAAATACTTATTTTTTCCAACATTGTAAACCGGCTCCATACCTTAAAACTTAATATATTTGAATAAGTTTTTTTTGTTAAATTAATTAACATTTAATTCCCTGCAACATTAAATTTCCAGGACAATTATTCCTCCCTTAAAAAATTACAAAAAATCAATTTATAGGAAAAAAGTCATAAAATTTTCTAAAAAAATTTAAATTTTCGCACCGACACAGCCACAAATTTAATTTCTGGACCAAAACTTTCTAAGAAGATAATGTTGACCCAGTCATATTCTACAAAAGTTGGCTTATGAACATTACGAAAAAATGAATAGTTTTGAAGTAACGGGCAGTCAAAGTGACTTGCCTTTTTTTAGTCAATTTTTCGACCTTTGATCGAAAACCGGCTGGGTTTTTTCCACTACCGATTCCAAATTTTTTATTGAGCACTTATTTTTTTGACCTCTAATTTCAAGAAATGGACGGGGAGCAAACAAATTCACAACTTTGCACATTTCATATATCTTGTGGGCGCTCTAGTGTATAGCATAAACACATTCAGAGAGTATAGATATAAAGAGTGATCTTCACTCGAATGGTTACACTCACTCTTTATTATGGTGACTATGATCTCAAGTCGGTGAAAATAGCGCCCCTTGCGGCTGCCGATGGAACTAAATCCTTTCGTTTTGTTTTTAATCTTTTTTTGTCGTTTCTACGTTTTACGCAAGTGCAAGCATACACGAAGATATTGCCTAATTGTATATCTTCGTTTCATTTGCGCCTGCGGTTTTGTTTATTTATAATATTTTCGTAAATATTTCAATTCCGAGAACTCGAAAATTATGTTTTTGTTTTTTTTTTTTCTTTTGTCTACGCATGTTTTTTTCATTCACATTTTTTATGAATGAAATGAAATTCACGATTTGGGTTTTAAGATTAATGGATGTTGCCAAATTACGTCAGGTCATTCAACTTTAGAATTTTGTTTCTAAGTTCAGATTTTCATTTTCAGAAAATAAAAAATTATTTTTTTTTCCAAGTCCAAAAATTGAAAAATAAGTTTTTTTTCTAAGTCCAAAAATTGAAAAATTACTTTTTTTTCTAAGTCCAAAAAATTAAAAAATTACTTTTTTTTCCAAGTCCAAAAATTGAAAAATGAGTTTTTTTTCCAAGTGCAAAAATTTAAAAATTACTTTTGTTCCTACTTTTTTTTTCTAAGTCCAAAAACTGAAAAATTAGTTTTTTTCCTAAGTTAAAAAAATTAAAATTTAAGTCCAGAAATTGACAATTTAGTGGACTTTAGACAAAACAACCTAAGTCAAGATAAGACAATTCTCCAGGATTTTAGTCCTAAATTCAAAATTTAAATACGCTTATATTGGTGTAATCGCCATTTCTCTATGATTTTTTGTTCCAAAACGAGACAAAAGTAATGTCATATAAATTATGTGCCATATTGATCGGTTATTTGGTCGATATCATTTTTTCAACTTAATTTTAACAATTGAGGCGTTGCGTGCATTAACGCCCTAAGTCGACTTAGGGCGTTTTTGCGCCCATCGCTTTTTTGAAAAGCTTGGGTCCTCAAATATATGTGTACTTAATTTCAACTTCCAATTACGATCACAGAATGTGGTAGAGCAATATATATATATACTGTTTAAAGAGTTGCGTGCAAGAAGGGCGTAGTGCGACTTGGGGCGTTTTTGCATAAATCAGTTCGCGGTAGGAAAAAAAGGTTTTTACTCAAAACCAAGGTGCCGAGCGAAAAAATTATATATGGCAAAAAAAGCTTAGAGTTGTCCAAAGAGTACGTGTGATTTTATTTAGATTTTTTTTTTTTTTTTTAGCCAAATTTTGAAAAATTATAAAATGGTCGAAAAAATTCTGAAAAAATGCACACATAAATTTTTGACGATTCCAAGCATTTGCTGCGTAATATACTTTTTTGTCGTAAGGTACCTTGCCTTTGAATTAAATCCATTTTTCCGGCTGGGTAAAAAAATTGCTATGTTTGAGTGACCATATTTCGATAAATTTGTAGCCTAAGAAATTTTTCAATGAAGCATTTTAAAGGAAACTTTATCTTCTTATTTTTTATTAAATTTTGTCTTTTCCTATCTTTGATCTAAAATAAGTTATAGTCAAAAGAGTAAAAAAAGACAAGAATTCGAAAATTTGTTTTGATTTCAATATTCTATAAATTCATTAAAATCCATAGCGCCGCTTTTGTGTAATATTGAATCAAAATATTCAAGCCTTTAAAAGTGGGTGTGACACTCTTGCCATCCCATCCACATTTCGCTATTTATAATCAGCATTTGTCTACCAAACTGAGCCACCATTTGCGAAATATTGCCCAATAAATTCTAATTTTAAAGAATTTTCTACGCCTTTCTATGAGTATCTACAAGGTTAGAATTTATCCCAGTCTTAATATTATACTAATATAAAACATTGTAACAAATTTCGTTAAAATCTCTATAACCGTTTACAAAAAAAATATTTACCAGGTGCAAAACTTAGATGCAATGTATGCATGCATTTTATAAAATTAAAATTTTAAAGAAATAAACAAAAATGCACATTTATAAATAATTACGGTGAAAGTATATTTCATTCCCCTCATTTTAAAAAAAAAATCATTAAAATCAGAACAGTTTTGCCGGTTTCCCAAGCAAAATGCTAACGTTATCAGGTGCAAAACTTAGATGCAAATGTATGCGTGCATTTTATAATATTAAAATTTTAAGGAAATAAACAAAAACGCACATTTATAAATAATTGGGGTGAAAGTATATTTCATTCCCCTCATTTAAAAAAAAAAATCATTAAAATCGGAACAGTTTTGCCGGTTTCCCAAGCAAAATGCTAACGCTACTCCAGTCAAATGGATTTATGCAAAAACGCCCTACAATTTAAGTTTTTCATTCTTCGATAATTCTGTCAATATGCGTTAGTATTATGTGTTAGCGGTAATTATTTACTCATTTTATTAGGTTTAATTGAATAAATTTGTTTTTCAAGGTTTAAATGATGGTTTGTTCTTTTTATCAGCATTTAAAAACTTTAAATTGAATTATCTCGAAATGCCATTTTTATTAAAATTAACCCGACTCAAGTGCGGTCAAATTAAAGTGTTTTTTTTTTTTTTTGCGACTAAATAATTTATATTATTTTCGGACCGCACGCCGTTCAACATTATGAATACAATGTATTCTGATCACTTACTAAATCATATGTTTCTGTTGCATATACACTTAATTTTGTTTTTACACGGTCGTTTTTTACACGGTATTGATTTAACACGGTTTGAAATTTTTTTTTAAAAAATATTTTTACACGATTTTATTCCATTCAAAAATTTTTGGGATTAAATTTTATTCGTCAGATTTAATTTTGCAAAATGTGTTCATATCTGCCGTAAAAAATATAAGGCCGCAACCTAAGTTACGGCATTTCAAACTTTATTTCCCCATCGGATTAAGCAATTTTTTATCTATATTTTAGTCCAATTGCCAATTTTTTACGTTTTCCACTTCTCTTGCAAATTGCAAATAAAGAAATAAAAACATTACACCCTGTTTTCATATTTTTCATAATTAAAATCATAAAAGGCAGTAACTCCATACAAAAAAGAAGAAAAATAAAATAAATTTTTTAAGAAAGAGAAGTTGCTGCCTTTTCTGAATAAAAATAAAATTTTGATTTTCTCAAAACTATGAAAATCAGTTGCGTCTTATTATAATTTTACGGCAGATATCACAAATTTAGGGGAATTCTCTTATTGTGCATACAAGCAAATTTGAAAAGTGTTAATATTTTGTGAACGTGCTTGGTAACGACATTTTTTATAGACAAATTTGTTTTTCTAATATATTAAATTTAATTTTAATGCTTAAGATAAAAGGTACGCCAAAAAATATTTTGTATTCATTTAGTTTTTTAATTTTTCACTAATTTTAATAGGTTTTAAAGATAAGGAACCAATCACCTATTTTTGTATAAGATCAATGTCTTTTTTTACACGGTTTTTTTTTTACACGGTTTTTTCTGGAACCAATCTACCGTGTAAAAACAGAATTAGGTGTATTCCATATTTTTCCGCGTTCACGCTTTCCCTGCAGTTCAAGACATTGAAGATGACTTGCAACATTTTGATGATCTCTTCATCAACACCCGTTATCTCTGCAGTTATCTCATTTCTATCGAAGAATGTTCTAGCTGTATTTCCATCATTTTGTAGCGGTTGGTGAACTCTAATTCCAAGTTTGCTGCGGAATTCTTCTTGAATTTTCTTTTTCCTCGCAGCTTCTTTGTCCTTCTTTGCAATGTTCTCATCAAAAATTTCGCCAATTCGTGGAAGAGATTTTCCATATTCGTAATTGTCCTCATCTTCAATATTTTCGTCGGTGCTTTGAAATTTGCTTTGTGACCTTTTACAAATTGGAAAGTTTTTTGTGTTCTTTGTATTAATCAATTCGTTCAGCACTTTCCCGTCAACCATAGTAAGTAAAAATTTGTGTTCTATGATGATAGCATCTTCGTCGTTAATTTTGTAGTGGGTTGGTCGAATAGTAGAAATTTGTTCTTTTATATTGTTAACTGTGCTTTCAATCAGTTTCGAAGATTCCTTCGCATACTGAAACATTATGGGTCGACAAAAATGAACTGATGAAGGTCGGGGATTTTTCCAGTGTTCACCAGTTTCGCTCTGCAATCTCAGTGGAACAACTGAAGCCATGAACATATTTGCATCGGAAATTTGTTTTCATTTGGTGAGACGATTAATTGCTTGTACGCACTTTGTCCAGATGATCCATCGCAGCTCCACTTACTCAACAAAGTCAGATTTTTTGGAAGTTTACTTTGCTCTTGTTGATCCATACATTCTATTAAGCGTTGAGCAGTATGATCCATCATATCTTGAATTTTCACTTTAGCTGAAACTCAAAAACACTGAACAGTAAGCTCCAACCATCAATGTATTTTCATTGTTGGTAGCTAATAATGTAAATCATCATCTGTTCCAAAACCAAAAAATTTAGAAAATCTCAGAGAGCCAACTGATACACATACGAATGCGCTTGCTACTTCGTTTTGTCTCGGCAAAAAAAACCTTGCAAACGAAGCGCTATGCAAAAATAGTATAATATCAATGACTCACAACGGCTTGGCAATGCATATAGAGGGAAAAACAAAGAAATTTGAATTTTTGCATGCGCTGTGTTTTTCTTGTAGCTGTGATTCTCGTCTAATCTATGCTAAAAGTTAAATAAAGTATGCTTGCAGAATTCTAAAAGATGTCGGCAAAGCGTCTGATGAGGAATTGACTTATTATAGTCAATTTTGACCTGTGGTGGGTCCCGAAACTAGTAACGCAAACCAGCCTTCCGATACATTTTTTTGCTTTTTTATTTATGTGTATTTATGCCTTGTTTTTTGTTTTTTTGTGTTTTTATTGTTGTTTTACTCAAAAACACTGAACAGTAAGCTCCAACCATCAATGTATTTTCATTGTTGGTAGCTAATAATATAAATCATCATCTGTT
Organism: Calliopum simillimum; assembly: GCA_951812925.1. Lineage (NCBI taxonomy): Eukaryota > Metazoa > Arthropoda > Insecta > Diptera > Lauxaniidae > Calliopum > Calliopum simillimum. The sequence goes on along the minus strand of OX638370.1, from coordinate 58,411,336 downwards.
CCAAAACCAAAAAATTTAGAAACTTCCGTTATTTCGCAATTTTCCGGAACAGTTGCTTTCTTCGCTGCTGTGATGTTCTTATATTCTGGAAATATATTTACGTTGTATCGTATCAAAGAGCTTCTGAGAAGTTTGTACTTTTCCTTCGAAAATCTATAATAGCCTGTAATAAAATAATTTAAGTTTCAATCATTTGACATTTTAGTTGCCCATGCCTGCACATAACTTTACATTTTTTTTATATAGGCATGTTGGTTAAATTTTCTATATATGCATTTCTTATGAATTGCTCTTGCGATTGCCTAAATCAATGCAAATTAATTTTGAGTGCAAGCAGAAATACGGTACAAAAAAAGAAACAACTTTTTGGCGAGCAGGTGCATTTGCCCCACATATGTATTAGTCCGAAAACTGTAGTTATTTTTTTCTTATAGTTTTTTACTTAAGGTTTTAGAAATAAAATTCTGACTTAGCTAAACGGTTACAGAAAAGTCAAGTGATCGGGCTCTCGTAATTCTGATGTCAAGAAACCAAGATTTTCGTCGCAAGTCAGCCAAAATAATTAAAATAAAAACGTGGTTTTAGTATATGATAGCAAATCCGAAGTTTTTTTTTGTAATTAAATCGATAAACTTATTTAATTCAACAAAACCTGTAAAGGCGAAACCATCTTCAAAAATTGGAAGAAATTTTTAAGCCATCGTTGGAAGGAAGTCTCCTATTGCATCAACAACAGGCTAAAACTCAACATATACGAGTCATGAATGTTTTCAATCGGAATCCTCATGTGGTTGCATCATCCAAAGAGCAATTGTTCTCAAAGTGTCGAGCACTTTGACTTAGATTCAACGTTCAGGCTGATGAAATAGTGTGATTGCAAAGTATAGGGTTTTTGCTTAAAATCACAGGAAAAAAAAATAATGATTTAGCTCAATATAACATTGTTTATAAGGAATGGTTTCCAAAGTTTAGAGTTAAAATAATTTTTTTTACAATAAAAAACTAATGAAATCGTTTGGCTATAGGTATACAAAATAGATATATGTAAAATCCTAAATCCTTAATGTTAAAACGAGAAAAAAATAATAAAACACAGTTCTACTTAAATTATAATGCTTAAAATAATAATACATAGTTCTACTTAAATTTTAATGCTTAAACTTTAACGCGGTAAAGAGAAAATAAAAAAAAAACCTAAATTTTAAGTTTGATTAAAAAAATAGAAAAGATGTTGACTTTTATTTCATTAAGAAAAAAAAAAATACCGAATACTTGAATAATAAGTCGACAGATCTAACAGCAAAGAAAAACAAAAATTTTAGCATAGTACGAGTTACATACATAACTTTAACAGCGCAGCTTACATCTTTACGTTGGGCCCACCGTCTACGATGCAGCAGCAACGAAGTGAGTACATAATTAAATATTTCCTCTCTTGTTTTATTAGTTTCTATTTTGTTTTTTTTTATGATCTATCACTTATTTCCACAAAAGAAGATACTCATAATGAAGTTAAGTCTGTCTTAATTCGCTATTTACAATCTCTTTTCTCTTTTCTGCTTGTCTCTCAGGGACTATTTATCGCATGAGATGAAATAATTTAATCTTTTTCTATGCTTTGATAAACTTTCATACGAAGTTAAAAATTATAGTAGTGTCGTTACAACTTATCTAAATTGCAATTCAAATTAATTTGGCGGATAAAAATTAAATGTTAAAATTTAAGATAAAATTTCAACAATAATTCTTACTGTTTTGAATTTATTCAGATTAGTATACTTAAAATGAATTATAAAATTGAATTTTGAGGGAATAAAATTGTTATAATGAATATGGAGTAATTTTTATAGTTTAATGCGAATGTGATTGACCCGTTGGTTTGGGCTTTGGTGGGTTTGGGAGGCAAATGGATATCTCTCGATGCAATGGTTGGGTAGGGAAAAAGAGATAGGTGACCACTTATTAACACCATGGTGATTTTAAACTTTAATGGCTATATTGTAGTCTTCCTTTTTTTCTGATTGATTTCTTAACGATTTTTCTTTGTACGTATCGGGCATGGTTATTTTTTTTGTGTCCATGAGGCAGTAGCGCTAGAATGCAAAGGGTAAGAACTTCACTCCTCCGAAGAGCTTATGCCAAGGCCAGCATGCACACCCGCTCTACATTTGCTACATGTCCGGTCCATGACAAATCCCAAGTCCAAGAATAAAGCCTTAGCTTCTTCAGCGGTATATTTTAGGGGATATGCATTCAGTGGAGTAGGAATGCTGTTCTTAATCCTCTTCAATCGGATAGGACTAGCAATAGAAACTGCCTTTGTTATGTCGCCTCTTGTTTTTTTTTTATCTCTGTTGTATTTAACTGTTAATGCTGTTGCCAGATATCCGGTAGAAATCTCTTCCGTAGCATGCATAAGTTTCTTTTTTTTTGTGAATGTTGAACTTTCGTCTATAGATTTGCTTGGCCGTCCTCTTGAAGATTTTGAAGTACTTACTTGACAATTCGTCGGATATGTCTGGTACTTACTCATGGTGGATATTGGTACTTTCCTGTAGCCAATCGTTATATTTGTGATTGAATCTTTTTTCTGAGCGATATACATTATACCATTTATTTTTGATTCTTTGGAATATTGCATGAATTTATTGTGAAATTTCAGGTTTTTCATCAGTGACGTCAAGATATTTTTGTAATGCTACTCCAAAATCTTGTTCAGTTGATGAACTTTTGAATATTTCATATATGATACGATTTGGAATGGACATTTTTAAATGACAAAGTTAAACGCACTGTTTTCAGCTTTTTGAAGAACTGATACAAAAACTTGTAAAACATGACTATTTTTACTATGGAAATGAATATATCTCTCGTCCTTTTCCTTAAAATAAGTTAAAGGCAGCATAATATTTTTTACCCTAAATATAACTTTTTAAACTACCTTCCATAGGCTTATTACTTATATTTTTAACCTGCTAAAGAAATCCAAATAAGAACTACCTGATACGCATTCTTTAGGTCTCGAATTTTTTACCTGTGAATTAACTGCCAGTATTAATAACATGCCCCGAAAAAAACTCTCTGACGTTTATTTTTAACCTGTTTGTTAGAATATGTTCATTTATAGTAGAGTGCTTGGGACTTTTAACCTAGGATTTCTACGAGACCGAATGAATTTATATGGTTAGGATGGGATTTTGTTTTATATGCCATAAAAAAAAAGTTTACCCAAAATTTTTTTGTGCTTTTGATTTGTGTATTAACTATAAAAAGTTAGTACAACTCTACATTAAAAATAATTGTAACATTTTGCAAACCATTTTTTCTAAACTAATTTGAGGTCGCTGAACAAGAAAAACCCAATTATTTTTAATCCTTTTAGGCGTTCCCGAGTTATTCGGACATTTATATTTTCGAGATTACAGCTTCATATACATCAATATATTTGTATAACACCAAATCCGATAGATTTTTTTTTTCACGTTAACAAAGAGTGACTAATGACGCTTCTAACGAGTATACCAACAACTCTGCTCCGAACAAAATTAACTGATATACCAAGAAAAACTTGGATTTTTTGAAAAAATTTTTAAATTTTTAATATCAATTTTAAATGAAACACTTAGTTTTGCGCATATATTGTTTTCGAATATATTTTTTTAGCAATTTTATTTAATGGCAAATTAAATTGCAAACATTTTAAGCCTGCGCTGAGCAAAATCGAATAAAATTTCGAGAAGATATTAAGGTTTTAGTGCAATAGAGACATTTCGATTACTTTAAAAAATTCGTATTTTTGATACAATTGCAACATGATCCGCAATGTTCTTCTAGAGAAAATGATGAGAAGTTGTTAAAATGTTCAATGAGGGTAGACTGGCCGATCTGGAAGCAGAAAAATTGGATCTGTTGATTAAGGCTGAACATTTTGAAAATGCTCTGGACAACTTTTCATCATCCTTATTGCACTAAATCCTTAATGTCTTCACGAAATTTCATTCGATTTTGCTCAGAATAGGCTTAAAATGTTTGCAATTCAATGTCCTATTAAATAAAAATGCTAAAAAATATATGCGAAAAACTAAGTGTTTCATTTGAAATTGATATGAAAAAAATTTAAAATTTTTTAAATTATCGAAGTTTTTCTTGCTATAACTTATTTAATTTTGATCGGAGCATAATCATTGGATTACTCGTTAGAAGCGCCTTTATTCACTCTTTGTAAACGTGGTAAAATAAAATCGATCGGACTTAGCGGGAACGGTCCAAAGGAATAAAAAATAAGTGATGTTTTCGTGTTGAGCGACTCTAAATTAGTTTAAAAAAAATAGTTTGCAAAATGTAACATCTATTTTGAATTTAGTGTTGCATTAACTTTTTATAGTTATTGCTTAAATAAAGAATAAATGAAATGCACAAACAAATTTTTGGTAAACTTTTCTTTTTATAGTATAAAAAACAAAATCCCACCTCAACTATATAAATTCATTCACTCTAATAATAATCCTAGCTTAAAAGTCCCAGGCACTCCACTAATCGTAAAACACATTAAAAATTACTATATTTATCTCTGTAACGGGTACTTCTAGAGAAAAATTCTATTAAATTTCTCGTAATTGTAGTTGTTTCCAAAACCGAATACGGTGTTTTGTCCAAAAATGCAAAACGAAGAGACATATTGCGTATGACTTTTCATTTTCAAATCGCGATATCCCATCAACGGTAAGTCGGACGGAAAAAGTGTTCGTGCATTTTTTGAACTTTTTTTAGGTAAGGATATTTCGGAGGAAAATAAAGATATTGGTATAAATTAAAATGAGTTTTAAAGAAAAATAATGAAACTTTTAAAAACCTTATCAAGTTTTAAGACAAACAATTACCTGGTCTAATTATATAACCTCAAAAGTTGTAAAAAAATCGTACATGTCAAAATTTCAGGTTAAAATATCTCAAAATCCAGATAGAACAATTTTAAGACCAGATTCGGATTTAGCATAAAAAAATACATTAGAATTGACTATTTTTGTTTCTATATATTGATCATTATTTTTTTTGTACGCAAAAACTAAAAATTAAGTAAAAACGCAATATCTCGTAAACGATATTTTGTAGGGTTATTCAGTTTACTGTTTTTTCATCTACGGACAAGCAGGTTACTTTCTGCATACTCTTTTTTTGTATTCGTTTTAGTAAACTTTTTTTTTTGGTTTTAGTATAGAGCACAGTGTTAAAAAAATGGGTTTTTTGGCCCTGGTTTGAAAAAGTGCCGTACACTTCCGCATATTCCCCCAAAAAAACATTTTGGGAGAGGTGTGAGAGACATTCATAAAGAATTGCATGTTCTGCAAAATCCAAGAAAAAAAATTTTTCTGCGGCATATCGTTTCGGAATATTTTGCAAAAACAGTTTTTTTCTAAATTTTACGGTTGTCAAAAGATATCTTCTAAGCTTTAAGAGTTCGTAGAACAAGCAATTCCCTATAAGCTGGTATTTTTATTTTTTTGCTGCGACGCACAGTGCTGCGATAGAAGGCATTTGCATAAAAAATTTTTGTTCAAATTTAAAATTTTTTTTATGCCATTCTACAGCAAATAGTCCAATTAAGAAGTTCCCTGAAAATTATTGAAAACTACTGTGACTTGTAAGTGTTACAGCTTGTTAAAGTCGAACTTTTTTTCGAAAAAAAAATGTTTAAGAAAATTTGCTAATCGCAGAACTTTTTAAAAATAATTGCTGCTCCTAAACCTCAAAAGAAATTGTTATAAAATAAAATGCATACAAAAGCCTACATACCCATTTATTTGTAGTATTTTTTATTTGCAAATTTTTTTAGCCAAATCAAAGTTATTTTAAAAAATATAAAAAAGAAATTTTCAAATATTAAAAACCGGAAAATGCTAATTTTCTTTAGAGCAGGAAAAAAAAGACGGGACATGCGGGCATTGTCCTTAAACGTACAGATAGTACAGATTCCATATTTTAATATAGAAAAAATTCACAACCCCGTTTTTCCCCGTTTACTTTAAATATTTATCTGAATATCCTGTATTTACGTGAAAATCAATGATTTTATAAAATTTACACCACAAAACTTATAAAAATAAATAAAACCACGAAAGTTAACTGAAAAAAATGTTTGTGCATGCTTTTAGACATATAAAAGTAGGCTGTAAAAAAAATCAAATTTTAAAAAAATTCAAAAGCATTTGATAACAGCCTACTTTTATATGTCTAAAAGCATGCACAAACATTTTTTTCAGTTAACTTTCGTGGTTTTATTTATTTGAATATCTTTTTTTCTATTTATTGCATTTAAAAATTAATTACATTTCTGAAAACAGCGTAAAAAAATGTATCAGTATGGCAACCAAAATTGTGGAAATGCCGTTCCGTTGTATGGAGTGACAGCACTGTGCGACGCTCCGTTCATGTGTCATCACAATTTAAAAAAAATAACTCAGTTTCAAAAACCTCGAAAAACTTTCTGGGTAAAATTACCAAATGACCGCACTACAAAAATATCACAACTTTTTAATAGGTAAACTTTTTTATTTATATTATAAGCTAAACATTCCAATTTAAATAATTAAATTTCATGCGGTCTTGTAGAAATCCTACGTATACGTGTTTTTAACGCCCTGGGAACTCTACTATTACTAAAATTTGAACTTCGGGAATTTAATCGTGCCACGCTTTTAATTCACATTAGCATAACAGAAAAAGAATAGTTTAATATGTTTGTAGCTGTATTATTCATGTGCTTAGAATAGAAATAATAATCCAAAAATTCCAATCCGTTCAATTATTATGAAATTTATCATCAAAAATGCTAGAACACGCGAGTTACATATAGTAGAAAAGTTGATCAACGTGACGTTGAGAAAAACGTTGATCAACTTAAGGAAGACAATATTGCTACCAAGCAAAAACCTATGGCTTGGTAATTCTATCGTCTTCCATAAACACAGTATGGAAACATTCATACAACAGCTTTCCCATCGAAGCAAAACGGCCAACCATGCATTTATGCTGGCCGGGCAAGGTTGAATGAATGTTAACATATCCGAAAACATAAATGTTTAGAACGTTAGCTTTAAGTAAAAGGCTTCAAAATCAGTTTGGTTTTGTCAGCAGTTGAATAAAGTTGTATGTTAAAAAGAAATCACGTTGAATTTAAATTGGCGCAGTCGGGGTAGGATTCTTTTGTGTTTTAAAATAAGAAGAATCAAGTGAAACGATACGATTGAATTTTAATTCGCGCAACGCAAGTTTTAATGCAAGACGATCATGAAAAAGGTCATAGGTTTCCTGATGAAAATCATTATAACTCATAGAGACGCAAGTAGACGCAGCTGAAATTTTTTACATTGTATTCAGAATTGTTCAGTCTATTTAGTTTTAGTAGTCCGTAAGATATCCTTTACGAACATTTTTTCGAAACTCCATTCAAAGTTGAAAAAAAAGGTAAAAATAGTGTTTCAGAAAAGTACAGAAACCTCAGACATTAAAAAAAAAGTCATTTATTTTTAGTGTTACTTGATAGTATAAAAACCGCTTATAGCATAAATAGAAAAAAATTAACTATTCTTGCATAAGTTGCAGAAAAATTAGAACCACATTTAAAAAAAAAAAAAAAAAAAAAAATTACAAACTCGAAAAAACCACCGACTTTGACCAGCTCTACAAAGCGAACCATTTTTTCAAATGAATTAAAATTTTACATCGAACTGCATCATTAGATTTGCAAATTTCCACCACGCCAAAATTGATTTTTGCAACCACTTTTGAGAAATGTCGCCAGTGTGCGATGATTTCAGTTGGTAGCGCTGAAATTTTGAATTGATTTTCGAAACCGTTTCACAGGGTCAATGTCCTTCTAAGTTTTTTTAATAAAAAAAAAATAACTACAGCTTGACAGTTTATATTCATTTCTTATGAAGGTTCTTCCTGGTTAAATGTACGAAACATTGAAATTCTTATATTACCTATATAAATTGTTGGTACTACTAAACAGATACAAATTATCCAGCCTATGCCACTAATTAAATCAGCTCTCAGTCCAATCAAACCCTACCTATAAGAAACATACGACATCTATCCTAACAATGCAGCACCAGGAGCACAGAAAAGATCACACACACACTTCTCTGTCCAAAAATGTGTTTGCGCATATCATAAACGGCTTTTTATTACTCTGTTTTGGTCTGCAATTTTCTAATTTTCTATTGTGGGTGTTGTTGCAATTTTACAAGAAGTACCACTACTCAACTTGTTTACCTTTTTTTTTAGTAAGCGTATGCATGAATTAGGGATTTCAGTCCCGGGATTCGAGCCTTTTTGCAGTCCCGAAAATCCCGGGATTAGTGCTACCAATCCCGGGATTTCTTTTGTAAGTTTTTTTGTTTTTAATAACAGAAAAATCGCATTAAGTAGAGCTAAAACATATTCTCTCTAGATTTGAAACTTCTTGCGAAATTGAATACAATAGCCATACAGTTAAAGTAAACGCGGCAAAAAATTTGAAAGAAAAATTAAATCTAGTTTTGAATAACACTTCAAAAAATTTGTTTTCTAGAAAGTCTTATATTGTAATTTATACGACGTTTTAATCAAAGACATTGATATATTTTGTAATGGTGGTGATAGGAGTTATTTCTTCCAGAAAACTTTCGATTATCTTTCTTCAATTCAACCAATAAGTGTTGAATCAGAAAGATGCTTTTCGTGTGCAGGTTATACAGTAGCTCACAGCTTATTTCGTGCAGTAATATTTTTTAATTTTAAAACGCTTTATCTTTAAAACAAATACAGTTTGTCAAGAATGTCTTTTTACATTGAAAATAAATTCATATTTTCAACTTATTAAGTAAAAAAAAAGGTACTTCTTACATTTTTGCCAAACTTTTTTCATGAATAATAGTTGCTTACTATATCGACGGCTTATATTCAATACCCTCTATCTACAATTTTCACGAAAATTAGTGTTTGATGGTAAAACCTTCATTGAGACAAATGGCATCTATGATATTAATTCCAAACGAAAAATTTGCTTCCAGAGCTACTTTTTTGCATTTAAAGAAATTCACTATCTACAGCAATCGATTTTGTGAAATGCAATATCCTCTATCTACATATGAAAAATGAAAGATTTTTCATTTTATTATATTTATTAGGTGGCCGTTATATACAAGGTCATGACAAACGGTCGTCAATCGGCTCCAAGTGGCGAAAACATATTTTCTTGATTTTTTCAGTTTTGTATGTTGTACCTTGATAGCCCTGCTGAGTCGTGATTGGCCCTTCTGTAAACAAACAGATAAGGCTAGACGCATGAAATTTGATACAGATGAAAACAATATTACTAGGCTATCTGGGATCAAAACTGGGCGTGATCGGTTAAACTTGATTTGAAAATTAATACAATTGAGGAGTGTCCACACCAAAGGGCCAAGGTACCATTTCGAGGCAAAAGTTGTGTCATAATATGAATTGGGTGACATTTTATTAGAAATGATAATAATTCTTTTCTGTTTTCACGAAAAATTGACTCGATGGCGTGGAATTGATGGCAATTTGTTAAAAAAATTATACCGGTCAAATAACTGATTATTATGGCACATAATATGTATGCGATTTCTTTACTAAGTACTTAGGCCCTTTGGTACGGCCACTTTTCAATTGTGTATTCGAGTCAAAAGAAACTGGGTATTAGAGCGGTAACCAGACGGCCTTGTGAATGCAAAACAGGAAAACTGAAATCTGAGCTCAGATTTTTATATAAAGTACCCCAAGTTACTAGAAAGTAGATCTACCCAGGAGCAAGGGTCTTTATTCCTTACTCCCCGCCCAGGCCTACCATAGTCTTGCGCCATAGTTTTTTATAGCAGCTTATGGTGGACTGTGATTAGTGGTGAGCAAACTAAGACCAAGATCATAGCAGTCTTGGTCTTGGTCTTGTTCTTGCATATTGTATCTTGGTCATTAAGTATTGGTCTCGAAAATGCCAAATTTCGAATTGAGATATGATTTTATGCTTGAAACGAATGTGACACACCTATTAACTATAAATTCGAAAGACTAAAAGCAGTCTTGGTCTTGATGATAATCCTAAGTAAGACCACAGAAGTCTTGGTCTAGCAATGATATCAGCGTCTTGGTCTAATACCGAGACCAAAACCAAGAATCAAGACCAAGACTAATTTTGCTCATCACTAACTGGGATTTCCTTATTACGCATCTAAACAAGGATTTTTTCAATCATGTAAGAATTCTCACTGTTTTGAGCTATATAGCAAGCTGTAAGTGAGGATAACTCAGGATCCTTACATGACAGAAAAAAAACCAAGCTTAGATTCATAATAAGCAGATCAAAGTTCAAAATAAACGGCTATAAAAAATAAGGACCTATAATAATCTGAGCTCAGATTTCAGTTCTCATAGTTCGTATTCTCAAGTCCACCAGGCGCCTAACCTATTTTGAGTTTTCTTTTGCTAAAAAACCATCTATTAATAAGTAATTCATAAAAAAATTGGTTTTTATTACTGTGCAACAATAGGCTCTATCTGCTTGTTTGAACACTTATTTTACATTATATTTGAATTGCAATATCCTCTATCTGCTATAATAAGGCGAATAACTAAGGTTTTTTCTTAGTTTTTTTATTTGAAGGATCTGGTGGCTCTTTTTAATTAATATCGTAGTACTTCGTTTGATTAACACTATAAAAAATAGCGAATAAAACCGTTTTTTTGCTCTCCTGAAAAATTGTGTTTTTGTAGATAGAGTGTATTGAATATAAGCCGTCGATATTTAAAAAGAAAAAATCAACGAAAACAAATAATACTCGATTTTTGAAGTGTCAAGAAAGTCTTTTTACAAATAAAAAAAAATGTTTTAATATTAAATTTTAAGTATCTTCCTTGTTTACAGCCATCTTTGAATGACCACCATAAGCATCTGCCACACATTGTAGACGTTTTTACATAGAAGGAATCAACTTTTTCAGGTTGTAATTACTTGGTCTTTCCCAAAATTATATTTTCATATGAAGTTCGGTATTTGGTTGCCTTTGAGCGACCTTTTTCTTTAAATAGACCCACAAATTTTCGATAGGATTATAGTCGGGACTTTGTACTAGTGCATCCATCACTTTGTCACAGTTAAACTGAAGCCACATTCGCACCATAGTCGCTTATGCTTTCGATGATTACGCTGATAGAATTTGAAATGGGGTTTTCAGTCCCTGATAAACCCGAATTGTCAAGTTTTTTAATGCAAAATGGTTCAACATTGTTTCCACTTCATGGTTGTGTCTATAAAAGATAAGTTCCTACTTCTCTGCCACCTCCAAGTCATAATACTAAATTTTCAATTTTAACATCACAACATTATTCCTACTCTTAAAATTTAAAAATTTAGTTTTATGACTTGGAGGTGGCAGAGGAGTAGAAACTTATCCTTTAAAGACACAACCATGAACTCGAAAGATTATCTAACAATTTCACATTTAAAAACTTGACAATTTGGGCTTGTCAGGGATCAAAAACCCCATTTCAAAAACTATCAGCGTAATGATCGAAAGCATAAGCGACTATGGTGCGAATGTGGCTTCAGTTTAACTATGACAAAATGATGGATGCACTAGTCCAAAGTTCCGACTATAATCCTATTGATATTTAAAGAAAAAGGTCGCTGAAAGGCAACCAAATACCTAACTTCATATTATTACAATATTGGGAAAGACCGAGTAATTACAACCTGAAAAAGTTGGTTCCTTCTATGTAAAACATCTACAATGTGTGGTAGATGCATATGGTGGTCATTCAAAGATGGCTGTAAACAAGGAAGATATTAAAAATTTAATACAAAAACATTTCTTTTTATTTGTTAAAAGACTTTCTTGACACTTCAAAAATCGAGTATTATTTGTTTTCGGTGATTTTTTCTTTATTTTGCATTGAATTTGCAAATTTTTTTTTCACGAATCCTTTTTAAATAGTAAGCAACTATTATTCAGGAAAAAAAGTTTGGCAAAAATGTAAGAAGTACCTTTTTTTTACTTAATGAGTTGAAAATATGAATTTATTTTCAATGTAAAAAGACATTCTTGACAAACTGTACATATATCAACAAATTTTGAACGAAGGCTTAGACGTGCAGATCTATTGTTTATAATGAGTAAAAGAAAATTCACAAAAATTGATTCAGATACGCTCAAGGCGGAAAAAATCTATTGAGTAGGAGAAATTCATGTCACAGCTTATTTCGTGCAGATGCTTATTCTATGCTATTTCTTTTTTTATGTTCTCTATGTGGTATACGCAACCAGATAAGTGCAATTTTTAGTTTGATCTTGTACATGTGGGGGAAAAATGTGCATTTTGCAGAAATGGGTCGTCCAGCAGCGAAAATCGGTGATAAGTCATTTTAAGAACGGCCAATCCCTGCGCAAAGCTGCTCAATATGTTAGTTTGAGTCCCGCCTACAATGCAAAGCACAATTGGAAGCTTCGTTTACGTAAATCGGGTCCAAAATAAGGGCTAAAGTTCGTAAAACAAAATTTTAATCTCGCTGATGATTCATTTATTGTCCACAAAATAAATATAGGCCCACATTATCGGCTCCAAAAATCATCAAGGACATACATCAAGAACTAAGTATGTAACTCGTACAGTGCGAAAACTGGCGGCTGCGTGTCCCGAGACCACAACTTCAAAGCCCAAGTAGTCCCTCATAAGCAAAAAAAATCCAAAAATGTCTACTTGCTTTTGCGATTTAGCTCAGTATTACGTTTCCATCATACGTATGCCATGTCATCAGGTTCAAATATGTTAAACTTAGACTCATCCATGATTATGATGCTGTTTTAGAAGTCCTAATCTTTGCGGGCGTACTTATACTGAGCTCGATGTCAAAGAGAATGTAAGCTATGCTGGCTTTTTTTGCTTATGAAGGGCTACTTAGGCTTTAAAATTGTGGTCTTGGTGCACGAAGTGGAGAGTTTTCGCACTTTGCGGCTTGCTAAGTTCGTGCTGCATGCTTGTGACTATTTTTGGAGCCGATAATGTGAGTTGTCTTAATTAAATTTAAATATAAGGTTTGACGCACTTTAACCCTTATTTTGAATCCGATTTACATGAACGAAGCTTTCAATTGTGCCTTGCATTGTAGGCGGGACTCAAACTAACATATTGAGCAGCTTTGCGCAGGCATTGGCCGTTCTTAAGATGATTTATCACTGATTTTAGCTGCTGGACGACCCATTTCTGCAAAATGCACATTTTTACCCCCACACGTACAAGATCAAGCTAAAAATTGCACTTATCTGGTAGCGAATACCACATAGAGAACATAAAAAGAGGAATTCCCTTATATAGGGCGAAATGATGGCTCCAAAGGGAAAATAAGCATGTGCACGAAATAAGCTGTGACATGAATTTCTCCTACTCATTCGATTTTTTCCGCCTTGAGCGTATCGGAATCAGTTTTTGTGATTTTTTTTTTATTCGTTATAAACAATAGACATGCTTGTTTTAGTCTGCGTTCAAAATTTGATGATATATGTATTCGCTTTAAAGATATAGTGTTTTAAAGTTAAAATACTTTATATTAAAAAATATTACTGCACGAAATTAGATGTGAGCCACTGTATATCTGTGGACTTTTGACAAAACAACCTAGCTCGAAATTGCAACTTTTCAGGAGAGCCTAAAAACTGATTAACTACTTTTCAATGATGTGGCTCAATTTGGTTGATGCAGCGCTGAATCTCCTTTTTCCATAAATTTTTACTAATTCTAAAGTGTCAGCTGTCAAATTTTTTTTTGGTTCATAACACTTCACCGCACGAATGGCGCTAAGTTTAAATCTTGCGTGAACTATGGGACACCTTTATATCTCTGAAACAAGAAATTATAAAGACATGTCGATTATACCAATAGAAGCGTATTTAAATTTTATATTTAGGACTTAAATCCTGGAGAATTGTCTTAACTCGACTTAGGTTGTTTTGCCAAAAGTCCACAGATATGTAATAAATTTAGATCTAAATTGGATGATAAAACAATTAATGCTTTAATTTTCCAAAAATCATATTTTTATAATAATACAACTGATTAAAAGAAAAGTTAATTCTTTCAAGTCCAATACTTGTTAAAACTTTGATCTCTCTATTTTATATAATTAAATATGTATGATATTTTATATATGTATTTAACTAAGCATAGGTACAATGCTGCAATATACCTTCATGTTTGTTTTTGAAGTAGATAATTATTTATGAATTTTTGTTTTTTAAAAAGGCGTGAATTGTTTGATAAAATTACCTGTTTTAAGAAATTTTTCTTTAATATTTTTGACACTTTTTAAATAAAATATCTTTGTAGGGGTGTAGTAGGGATATATTAGACAAAATATTAGGAATTTTTAATACCAAATTCTGCTTTATTGAGGAAGAAAAAAAAATTCATACAAATCCCGAAAAATCCCGGGATCCCGGGATTCAAAAATTACTGATCCCGAAATCCCGGGATCGCAAAAAGTCCAAAAATTGGAATCCCTAGTATGAATGTACAACTAAGTTTTATTGCTTTGTTTACATTAGAAACGCAAATGCTTTATATTGATTTTAGGCAATTTTGTTTTAAGAATAATTTCTGATCTTTTGTAATTATGTTTGTACATATGTTACGTACATACATACATATGCATAAACCTATTTTAAGTACATCGTATCATTGCAACAACAACAACAAAAGAGATAACGCATATGAAAGTTTTGGATAAGCTTGAAAAGATATTTTACGATGCACTACATTTTAGATATGCAATGTATATTCGAACATGGATCGTATGGATTCAAAATGAGAATTTTTCGCAATTCGACCTAGAGAAACACGCTACACGTTTCTCAGATGGGCGAACTGTGGATGGATTCGAAGCTCAAAGTTATTCCTCGTAAAGATATTCTGAAACCTCCTCGGGTTAGAATTTTCATCCCCCCGTCCACAATGGAAAAGGAGAAAATCCTTAGATTGCTCCGTTTCCAAAATCCTGGATTAGTAACTGAGGAGTGCTCAGAGTTCCATTATTGAAACTGGATCAGGAGCCATGCGGTACATTAGGGGTAGGGGCAACAAACTTACCATCACTGCAGCAGTAGTTTATTGCAAATTAAGACGATGATGTTGAAAAAGAATCTTACTCTCCCACCGGAGTTGACGATAATATTGCCTCTGCTCAAATTGTCGATGAGGATAGTTCAAATAAACCTCTTGCATTGTAAGGCAGCCTCTGCCTCAATTTAAGCGTTTCTTACCATGGATTTCTGAAGATAGAATAAGTGGTCTTAATCAAAAAGACTTCAAAATTTTTCAAAATTTACCAAGTCTGGGAAGAGTTAGATCTTGCATCTTGACCCATAGGGATGTAAATATTTCTGTTCTACCTCACCTATGCACAGATGACCTAGTTGTAATTGGCCGATGTAGGTCATTTCTCTTGGCGTCTGCTTACTTTCCACATGGACAACCACCGCCCACTATAGAAGTTATAGCAGCTTATGAGTGGGCTGTCTCACGTGGATTGGATTTGGTAATAGCTGCTGATGCCAATTCACATCACTCACAATGGGGCAGTACAGACATTAATGACCGAGGCGGGTCTCTGTTTGGTTTTATAATTAGTTCTTCGCTTTTAATTTGCAATAAAGGAAATGAACCATTTTTTGTAACTCGTGTTAGATCTGAGGATTTGAATTTGACTTTAACCACAAAATCTTATGAATTGAAAGTAGATTATTGACTCGTTTCTGCTACTGCTACTTTATCAGATCATAGATACATTACTTTTTCCATTTGTCGATTTAAAATCGAAGAAACAAAATTTCGAAATCCTCTGAAAACGAAGTGGTCGAAATTTTCATATCTTATATCTAAAGATCTAGCACCTCCGACAATGGAGAAGTTGGAAAGTCCAGAACAAATAAATAGGGTTGTAAATGACCTCACTTTGAAACTTTGTTCAGCTTTTGATAAATCTTGTCCTTTGAGTAAAATTCGAAAAAGAAGTTGCCGCCCAGGTGGAATGAATATGTTCAGATCAGTCGTACCACTACAAGAATGCTATTTAATATAGCACGAAAAAGTGGTTCCTTGGAAGATTGGTCGACTTACAGATTACATTTGCGACTCTTTAAAAAGACAGTCAGAATTGCGAAACGTACATCTTGGCGTGATCTTTCTAGTTCTATAGAGTGTGTCAACCAGTCAGTTTGAAATGTCCGAATGGAACATGGACTGAGTCTCCAAAGGACACACTTAATTTACTTTTTAAAATACACACTTTTCAAATAATCCTTTAGGTTCTCAAAATTTTCCTAGTGCCTCACAACATGGAAATGAAAACAAGGATTGGAATTTAGCTTTAACTATAGTATCTGCCGAAAAAAATAGACTAGCAGTTAGTACTTTTGTATCTTATAAATCTCCTGGGCCTGACCGTATCATTCCAGCAATGATTCAGAAAGCCCCTGAACCTCTTCTAAATTGGTTGAAGGTTATTTATAGGAGTTGCCTCTTTTTCCGGTCGCTGCCTTTGGAATGGAATAAAGTGAGGGTTTCTTTTATTCCGAAGGCCGGGAAATCTATCTAATCAGTCCATCTTCATTTCTGTTAAAAACTTTTGAGAGATTATTGGATTACCATTTGCGTGAAAAAACAGTATTTTATCGATTATCCAATGATCAACATGCGTATATGAAAGGGAAATCGACAGATGCGGCTTTACACAGTGCCGTAACTGTCATTGAAAAATCTATTTTTTTTTAAAGAGTTCACTCTTGCTGCTTTTATTGATATAGAAGGAGCTTTCAACAATATTTTTCCTAGTGCCTTTTTTATGGGTACACCACAGGGTGGTGTTATATCCCCGCTACTTTAGGTTCGTGTTGCAGATGATTTGCTACGAATCATAAGTCGACAGGGTGTCAGGGTGGTAGATTATGCTGATGATATTCTTTTGCTTGTATCAGGACGTGACTTAAATATTTTAAGTCACATAATATCTCAAGCTCTCAAAAACATTACATTGTGGACCACAAAGTGTGGGCTGTGAGCATTAATGATCAAAAAACGGATCTTGTGGTGTTCACAAATAAATACAAAATACCAAGTTTTCGGCATCCTACTTTTAATAACGTTTGTTTGATTCCTAAGGAAAGTGCCAAATATCTAGGCGTAATCTTCGATAGAAAATTGTCCTGGAAGATGAATATAGAAGAAAGGGCACGCAAAGCATGTGTTGCTTTTTACACATGCAAAAAAATGTTGGGGCCATAAGCCAAAAGTTGTTTTGTGGATGTACAAGGCCATCATAAAACCACTTCTGACCTACGAAATTCTTGTCTGGTGAAAAGCAAGCGAACCTGAATGGCAATCGTATCAAAAACTGAAAGAATGGCAGGTATAAGAGTTAGCGGAGCTATTAACACTGTGCCTTCAGCTGCTCTCAACGCTTTGCTTCATTTAGAGCCTTTTGATATTCACGCTAAAAAAGTTGCAGCAAAAAGTTCTATCAGGTTGAAGGAATCTGGCGTCTGGACTTCAAAACCTTATGGGCATGGTAGTATTTTTGCATAATTCCCTGGCTGCGATATTGATAGTGGAACTGATTACATCACATATACGTACAAATAATGGAGTAGACGTGTTTTTATTCGCCTCCTGCATAAAAGTTAAATTAAATCGTAATTTCATATTGTTATTAGTGTAACTTGGCAGATTGAAAAGCACTTGTGTTCAGTTCGCGGCGAGTGTTAATCTTTTTTTTTTGCATATTTATTTTAAAAGCCGGAAAAGCAGAAGTATATACACACATATATATCTATTTATTTTTCCCGCGTTTATCAATTTCCAACCGTTCCTAACTACCAAAAGCAACAAGATAAGCACAACGACTAAAACAAGATCACAAACGTCAAAAATCTGTCCGCCTGGGCCCGCTGTTTTAACACCAACTCAAAACATAAAGAGCGGAACATCCAGCAGTACTCAGAAAATAAAAAACTCTTCGTCCGGTCAGCTATTTCAACAGCAAGTCAAAACACGAAGAGCGCAACATCTAACAGCACTCCCGCTAACTCCTTCACTGAAAAGTTAAATAATCAAACTAATGCTATGACTTTACTTTCATGTGAATTTAAAAAGCTAAGAAGTGATATTAAGGATTAACTTTTGCAGATGGAAAACAATTTTATTGGACTGTTCAATGCCTTACAACTTAGAGTGGAGAAATTTGAGCTCCATACTAAAGAAGTTTTGGCTGAGCATTCAAATACCATTAAGGAGATGAATGAAGAGCTGAGAAATGTGAGAGAAAAATGCAACAAACTAGAGTAAAATGAGATTTCACACTTACAAGAGCAACTTGCAAGAGCCAACAAAATATGTGATAACTTGAAAAGAATCAGTCTCGCAGCTGATGCCATTCTTTTTGATGTCCCACAGTTGCCAAATGAAAATCTCCACATGATCTACCTTAACATATGCCAAACTGTAGAATGCAGGCCGCCAGCTTTACATTCAATTTTTCGCCCTCGCACATACTGGTATTTGAACAATCTGGGCGGCCAAAATTATTTTTGTGCTAAAATAGTATCTTGACGATGCAAATAAATATGAAAAATTATTTTTTGGCAAAAAAATTTATTTTTAAGAGAGTTAGTGGCACAAATAAACAATAACTTATGTTTAAAATAAATATTTTTCATAAAACAAAGTTAAAATGAAAATTAAGCCGTAATTCTTTTGTTTTTACGGAAATAAACATTAATGAAATCAAATTATAATGATATGTAATATACAGTGGCGGATCTAAGTAATTTGCCGCCCTAGGCACTTATTTTTCAGCCCCCCCCCCCTTTAGATTTTTTTTATAATAAAAGAAACTTATAGGCGAGGAGCCGGCAATACTAAAAGTGCCGTCATCGCGGATTCTGAAATTTTTAATGCAAAATGGTAGTTTACACTAAGACGAATAAGAAAAGCTTGGTCAGCGTGGTTATAGCCTGGCAGAAATATTTTTAAGTGATTTTTCAATTATTAAATTTTCGGAATGTTTTGCCGTCATTGCGGATTTTGATCAATCTTAATATTAATCGTTGATAAATTTCATAACCATTCAGAAAAAATCCGGCCGACCAAATTTTTTTTACCGAAAATGACCGGCAGACCTATTTTAATGGGTCGACAGTGGGTACTTCCAGCAGTTTCTAAGCTCGCATACCAAGATATTTTTAAATTTGACATTAAAACACGCAAAGTAAAAAAAAAATAAAAAAATTTCCATGATAACAGAGAAATTGTACCCACTGTAGCACCATTCAAATAGGTCTGCCGGTCATTTTCGGGAAAAAAATTTGTTCGGCCGGCTTTTTTCTGAATGGCTATGAAATTGTTCAACGATTAATATTAAGATTGATCAAAATCCGCAATGACGGCAAAACATTCCGAAAATTTAATAATTCAAAAATCACTTAAAAATATGTCTGCTAGACTATAACCACGCTGACCAAGCTTTTCTTATTCGTCTTAGTGTAAGCTACCATTTTGCATTAAAAATTTCAGAATCCGCGATGACGCCACTTTTAGTATTGCCGGCTCCCGGACTATTATAATAAAAACATAATAAATACAAATAAATAGGTTACATTAACACTTACTCCCTGCAACATAATAACGCCCTATCTCTACCCGCAAAAATGGAATTTTTTTTTTTAAATTTACTCCGCCCACTTCTAGGGTGCCTCAGGTGATAATGTGATAACGAAACTTGCGGTCACGAAACGAGGAGTTCAGCAATTAAAAATAATTTTGCATTTGATAAGAGATCTTTAGCTTATAGTCCTTTGGCCTTAAAGAACAGTATCTATTTTAATATCTGATTTTGCCGCCCCCTAAAGTCCATTTTGCCACCCCCTAAAGTCCATTTTGCCGCCCCGGGCATTGAATAAACTTTTCTTAAATATCTATTATAATCGTCTTAATTTAACCGGTACATGGTTGTTTTTGATCGGTTAAATCGTCCATTCGTATTGCATAAATAATGCCGCATTTAAATATTTTTAAAGTTTCATCAAGGTAAAATAAAATCAAGTTCAATACCATAATAATAAAAACTTTTTTTATCACTCCGAAAATTTTCCGCCCCCCCAAAATCTGCCTACTGGTGCCTTAGGGTTAATCCGCCACTGGTAATATATAACATACCAACTATACAAATGTATGATTGCTTGCTTAAGCATAAGCATAAATAAAAATGCATATTAATAATAACACAGTATTAAGTAATAACAATTAAAAGAAAAGAAGGAATTATTAAGTTGCAGTAAAATTTTCTTCATCGCTCTCTGATGAAGTATCGGACATGTATGTCTCCGCGGACATGAACATCTCTATGGTTTCTGGCAAAAAGGTATGCATTTTCTTTTTTTTTTTTGTTGCTCTCATGCTACTAAGCAAAGGATCTGAGCTTAGTAGGAGGCGATTTAAAATATCCTGGTTACAGCTTTCTCGTGAGAATTTTCTTGCAAAAACCTGACGGTAAGACCTAAAGTGCTTATTTCGGGCCTCCTCAGAAAGTTGCCCGATTGGTAACAATGCTCTTTCAATTATGACAGCGCCATGAACTAAAAGTTTGTGCATTGTTGGCGTCATTGGGTGCCAAGAGTATAGATCAACGTACAAATGAGCTGTTTCCAAAGCATATTTTTCATATTTTTCTGAATCTATTTTATATCTACTTGAAATTGCTTCCAGGATGACTTTTAATCTATTGTGTATATAAGGTCATAACTGATACCCGTTATCTTAGAAGCCAGTGTGGGGTTTTCAAAAATCGTCTACTGGTATTCCCATCATTTGTATTTCCAAAAATTTGCTCTCGGCATATCGACCATTAAATTAGTTTCCATGCGAAAACTGTTCTGTATTTCTAATTTTCTGTTTTTTTCTATTTCTTTTTCCTCTTCAGTTTTTCTTTCCCTGTATTTCTTTATGGGTAATTTGTATGCTAAATGAAGAATACTCTCAAATATTCTTATTCTAACATGAAGCACAGAAAGTCCGAATTTATTGACTTCAAAATTTATTGCTCCGTTATACTAAATTTTATTAAAATCTTTTGAAGTAGCTCCACATATATAACATTTGCTTGTAGATGTCGTTTCTGTGGCTGCATTGCAGTCTTTACCGTCTACCATACATGCTTCTGGAGGTGGATAACACTTCTTTTTTCTTTTGTACGAGACTGTAGCACGGAAAGAATTTTTTATTCGTTTTTCTTATAATTTCGTACTGTCCTTGAGTTAAATCGGCATCAATAAACATTTGAAACGCTTGCATTGGTCTCATAGATCCTTTTCGTTTCCCTGTTTTATAACGATAAAACGCCTTTTTATATTTATTTGCGCGGGTCAGAGAACTGATGATATCTTTAGGGAGATTAGAAGCATCTCTACAACCAGTTTTTTCTAGCTCTGCTTGCGCTGCATGTACTATAACATACTTATCGAAATCAGAGCGAAGCTTTTCAGTCTTTCTTCTTTTGCTTCTTTCGCTTGATTCTCCGAAAGATTTCCGTGGTCGACCTGGCCTATTTTACACAACAGGAATTTTGAATGGTCCTTCCAGCCATGAATGATTCTGTTTTAAGAAAATGTCGTCTTTTCTGTACGCATTCTTCCACTTATGCTTAAATACCGATCTAAAAAGCGCAAACCTTCGTTTTAAATTAGCAATTTGTTCTGCATTATAATTTTCGCAGGATATTAGTTGTTCTTGTAGATAATTTAGTTTTAGATCTATATTAAGGAAGTTTTTATACCCTACACCCAGGGTATATTCACTTTGTCCTTCCGTTTGTAACGCAGTGAAGGAGGCGTGGCAGATATAGAAAAGTATATATATTCTTGATCAGCGTCACCTCCTGAGTCGATATAGCCATGTCCGTCTGTCTGGCTGGCTGGGTGACTGTCTGGTTGGCTGTGTGTTGAAATACACTTTTTGGGAAAGCTGAGCCAGATAATTCAATGAAATTTGGTACACTGCCTTCGTCGTCAAAGATAGCTCGGGGGATTGAAAATGAGCAAAATCGGTCAACGGACACGCCTACCGCCAATACAAAAAATATATTCAAAATGCAATTTTAGGAGTATTTTTCACGACAATGCAACCAAAATACGCATATATACTAAAAATTGTAAGCGCAAGCTCTAAAAAAAAAACTGAACGAATTCGGACAAGAGGGCGTGGCACCTCCCACATAAGCAAAAGCTTTAAAACGCTATACTGAAAGTGTTTTTTGAGATATTCGAACCCAATTCGACTCAGACACTAAGAATCATAAATGAAAGCTCTCAACAAAAATTGGGTGAAATCAGACAAGGGGGAGTGGCATCTCCCATATAAGCAAAAGTTTCAAAATACTGAAAGAGTTTTTTGAGATAATCCAACCAAACTTCACTCAAATACTAAAGACTATAAATGCACGATCTAAGCTTAAACTAGACGAACTCGGACAAGAGGGCGTGGCATCTCTTATATAAGAAAAAGCTTCAAAACTCTACTGAAAACGTTTTTCACTCAGACACTAAAAACTATAAATTCAAGCTTTTTTTTAAAATACTGCAGTGTAGGGTATTTAATGTTTGGCCAGGCCAAGTTTTACACCCTTACTAGTTATTTTTAATGCGGTCAAATAAGTATCTTCGAGTGACAATTTTTACTTCCAAGCCACCTTTTGAACCTTAAACAAACATGCATAATGAGAAATGACAAAAAAGGAAATATGATTTTTTTTTTTAAAGTTTTTAGACAAGTACTTTATTTGACCAATATGTTATTATTCCGCGGTTTTCCGCGTACGTTGAAAACAGTTTTTATTAAAGAAAATACCAGATATGACATTCCAATTAATATTATTACAGGTCGCACAACTTTTACCCCATTAAAAAAAAAAATTCAAAAAAAATTATTTGTAAAAAGGGTATTTTAAAAAACTAAAAAAGAGACGTTTTTGAGTCCTTTTAATTTTTTTTTTTTTAATCAGCTATAAGTTTGTTACCTGTTGTGTTAGAATCCATTTTTTTCAACTCTTTGGGTGAACTTAAAGATAGAAATATTTACTGCCAAACTTTACGCTTTTGAAATTATTTGAAATTTTTTTAACATGTTTGAATTATAGCCCAGGAAAATAAGACATTTTCTGGGAAAAAATTCCTAGTGGAAATTTTTCACCGGAATTGTCTTTATTTATGCATGATTCACAAACTGTGAAAAATCCATTGCAAAGTCGTGTGCGCATAAAAAGTTATTAAGGCTCAAAGGTCGCTAAAATCAGTTTTTTGCAAATATCTCGCTAATGCTAATTTTTACAGAAAAATGTTGGTCTCCAATTTTGTAGCACAGGAATTTTCCTACAAAAGTGCGTTTAAAGTATTTGCGTACGATTTTTAGTTTAGGAGATCACCCAATTTAAAAAGTTGTTAACAGTTATGATATGAAATACTACCTATGAGTTCATATTAAAATATCTTACTTTTTAAATTGCAATAACTCTTCAATGAGAAGTTGTACAAACAAAATAAAATGCCGTTTGAAAGATAAGTTAATTTTCTATATACCGTATAAAA
Source organism: Calliopum simillimum (assembly GCA_951812925.1). NCBI lineage: Eukaryota > Metazoa > Arthropoda > Insecta > Diptera > Lauxaniidae > Calliopum > Calliopum simillimum. The sequence goes on along the minus strand of OX638370.1, from coordinate 58,387,649 downwards.
TTTTTTTTTCGATAATTTAATTTTCTATATACCGTATTCGAAATTACTGGTTTTTTAAGGATATCTCCGAATTGGTAAGTACTACGATAAAAAGTAATGGGACCAAATTTGTAGAAAATTACAAGATCTACAAAAAATAAGCGATATGTGTACACATAGAAGTAACCGTTTAGAAGATATTCCAAAAAAACCCTTAAAATGACAAAAAAGCGGTTTCTAATATCTTCTATACGGTTACTTCTATGCGTACACATATCGCTTATTTTTTGTAGATCTTGTAATTTTCTACAAATTTGGTCCCATTACTTTTTATCGTAGTACTTACCAATTCGGAGATATCCTTAAAAAAACCAGTAATTTCGAATACGGTATATAGAAAATTAAATTATCTTTCAAACGGCATTTTAATTTTGTTTGTACAACTTCTCATTGAAGAGTTATTGCAATTTAAAAAGTAAGATATTTTAATATGAACTCATAGGTAGTATTTCATATCATAACTGTTAACAACTTTTTAAATTGGGTGATCTCCTAAACTAGAAGTCGTACGCAAATACTTTTAACGTACTTTTGTAGGAAATTTCCTGTGCTACAAAATTGGAGACCAACATTTTTCTGTAAAAGTTAGGATTAGCGAGATATTTGCAAAAAACTGATTTTAGCGACCTTTGAGCCTTAATAACCTTTTTATGCGCACACGACTTTGCAATGGACTTTTCACAGTTTGTGAATCATGCATAAATAAAGACAAATCCGGTGAAAAATTTCCAGTGGGAATTTTTTCGCACAGAAGCTTTTTTTCGTCTTATTTTCCTGGGCTATTATATTTTTACTCGTATTTTATATATATTGTTATTAGTATTATATGTATTAGCTTTATTATACTTATATGTAATATCTTTAGGCTATCTAAACTCTTTTTTCCTAACATTCAACAGTCCTTTGAACTTAAGAGAAATTCAGTTTTGCTTGTTTGTTTTCGTTTGACTTTTTTGTTTGTTGCATGTCACCTTTATTTCAATGTTTAAATGTGTAGTCCAAATAAAACTAGGGGGGGCATCGTTGATAAAATGAATGCACTACTAAAAATAATGTGTAATTGTAGTAGCGGGTTCAATATTTGTGATCTAAGTGTGCAAAGCCTAAAAAACAAAATTGATGAGCTCCGACTTGTAGTCGACGTTAGTATGGTTGATATTGTTTGTTTGTCTGAAACCTGGTTGAAAAAGAGAATTGTGCAGTGATCTGTTTAAGCTTAATGATTACAAATTAGTTCGCGCTGATCGGCAAAATAAAATGGGTGGTGGAGTCGGAATTTATGTTAACTAGTATGGGTGGTATCTTTGGCCTGGCCAAAAACTAAATACCCTACACTGTATTTCAAGTATATTATTAGGAGAGTATAAGAACAAATTGCGTATGTGGGAAGTGCCACTCCCTCGTCTCCGAGCGAAGAGCTTGCATTTACTGTTCTGAGTGTTTGAGTAAAATTCGGTTAGGTTTTCGTAAAAAAAACCTTTCAGTATAGCATTTTGAAACTTTCGCTTATATGGGAGATGCCACGCCCTCTAATCTTACTTCGACTACTTTTAGCTCAGAGTTTGCAATTAATGTTCTTAGTGCTTAAGTGAAATTTGGTTGGATTATCTCAAAAAACACTTTCATTATATAATTTTGAAACTTTTGCTTATATGGGAGATGCCACGCCCTCTTTTCCGAGCTTACCTAGATTTTGCGTATAGCTTGCATTTATAAATCCGAGTGTTTGAGTGCAATTCGGTTGGGTTATCTCAAAAAACGCTTTCAGTATAGCATTTTGAAGATGTTGTTTATATGGGAGGTGCCACGCCCTATAGTCTGAATTCACCTAGGTTTTGCTAAGAGCTTAAACTTACTGTCCCTAGTATTTATGTGTATTTTGCTTCTGTTGTTGCAAATAATGCTAATGTCCGTTGACCGATTTTGCTCATTTTCAATCCCCCGAGCTAACTTTTACGATGGAGGCAGATTACCAAATTTCATTGAATTACGTTGCTCAGTTTTCCCAAAAAATGTATTTCCACACACAGCCAGCCAGCCAGACAGACGGACATGGCTATATCGACTCAGGAGGTGACGCTGATCAAGAATATATATATTTTTCCATACCTGCCACGCCTCCTTCTCTGTGTTACAAACGGAAGGACAAAGAAAATATACCCTGGGTGTAGGGTATAAAAATTGTTATAAATTCCATGTCGTACGGAGATCTTCATCCAATGATTTCTTAGAGTTTATTTTTATCGAGGTTTTACACCAGTCAGGAAATTTTGTAATCGGTTGTATTTATATGGCTCCTAATGTTGCCAATTATATATTATTAAGAAATATTTTGGAGGAACTTGCTTCCCCATACACCGATATAATCCCTTGTGGAGATTTTAATTTGACCACCTTGAGTGTAAACAATAAGAATTTCGTTGATATGGTTGAGTCATTTAATCTTAAATTTGCTAATGTTAGCATTCCTACACACTTTCGGCCTAATTGTGTACCATCCCTATTGGATGTGTTCCTAGTATCTGACTCTAACTTGATAATGCGTTACGATCAGTGTTCTGCACCCTCTTTTTTTCCATCATGATTTGATCATGATTTGTCCGTTGATTTGAATTGCACGGTTGTCAAGAATGTTCCTATTAAAATATCAGTTCTATCAAAGATCAATTTCAGTAGTTTATTTAGTGAACTTCAAATGGTTGACTGAATGACTTTGTATAATACTAATAACGTCGATAAACAATTAGATTTTTTCAACAGTGTTATTCATAACTAAGTAGTTTTATGCTCATGTGCCTATCAAAATTAAAAGAACAAAACCGACCAAGTACCCATGGCTTACTCATGAAGTACATGAACTTATTAGAAGAAGGGACTAATTATACGCTAGATGGAAAACTTACAAATACTCGATTCTTTACGAAGATTTCAAACGAGCACGCAATAATGTAACTGCAATTATACGCAGAAATAAAAAATCTTTTTTCGAAAGTAAATTTGCGGAGTGCAGCACAAGCAGTTTATTTTGGAAGCATGTTAGATCTGTTGGTATTAAAAAAGATATTGGAGATATTCCTGAAAATTTAAATTTGGATGAACTTAGTAAAAAGTTTCTGCAGATCCCGAATAATTCCAATCCAACTATTCGTGGCTTAACTCCAGGATCGGTAATAGAACCAACTTTTGCTCTTTCAGGAGTTGATATGTATAGCGTTGGATCAGCCATATTCAAAATAAAATTAAAGGCAACACATTACTAATATATATAATACCATAATAATAACTTCTCAATTTCCTAACACCTGGAAAATTTCAAAAATTTTGCCTTTGCCTAAGAATAAAACTGAATATCGACCTATTTCTATATTGTCATTTCCAAGCAAAGACTTTGAGACTATAGTTAGTGATCAGATAAAAGAATATCTGAATTCTCAAGCGTTGATTACAAAATATCAGTCAGGTTTTCGTGCAAACAGAAGCTGTACAACAGCCCTGCTTAAAGTTTGTGAAGATATCCGATCAGGTATTGATAAAGATATGATGGCACTCATTGTTTTTCTTGACTTCTCCAAAGCCTTTGACTGCATTGATTATAATATCTTTATACATAAATTAAAGTCAAAGTTCTTTTTTGGTTCGTCTCTTTGTAATTTACTCTCATCGTACCTTTATGGTCGCATTCAATATGTTAGCTATAAAAGTAATTCGTCATCGCCATTAAATGTTTTATCCGGAGTACCACAGGGCTCAGTTCTAGGACCGCTACTGTTTGCGATGTTTATAAATGATGTTGCTAATATCTTCGCGTCGTGTAATCATCATATTTATGCTGATGATATACAAATCTAGATTATTTTCAAAAACTTCAATAAGTGTTGCGGCAAATGATATGAATTCAGAGCTATGTAAAGTTTTCGAATGGTCTTACGCTCAACCCACTAAAAACAAAGGCAATGCTCGTTAACAGAAGTTGAACTTCCATCGATTTTTCTCGGCAACGCTCGTATAGAATACGTTGATACAATTAAAAATCTGGGAGTTTAACTTAATTACAATTTTACTTGCAATAGTCACATCAATAATATTACGCACTCCGAGGATTCAGCCCTACTTCAAAATATCTACCACTTGAAGTTAAGCTACCAATAATATTATACAGTTGTGAGTTGTTTTCAAGCCTAGACCATAACTCTTACAGAAATCTATCTGTGGCCTTTAATAATTGCGCGAGATATATTTTTAACATAAATAGGTACGAACACATATCAGAGTACACGAAAAAAAATGTGGGTGCTTATTGAATGATTTACTTAATTATCACACCACACTGTTATTACATAAAATAATATACACTAAGGAGAAAGACTACCTTTTTGAATCATTACAATTTGCTAGAACTCAAAGGGCTTTTCAACTTATACTACCACGGCACAAATACCTCGCAACATCTCGCCAGTTCTTTGTGCATTCGATAGAACAATGGAATAAGCTTCCCACTCATTTGAAAAGAATTAGCAACACGAATATTTTTAAGCGAAAGCTATGAAATCATTTTTCTGGACATTTCTAAAAGTTCTTCATGCCTATTATTAAAACCGGCGGATCTGAACTCGCGTGAGTTTATCCGATCCGCAGCCATCCGCAACGAGTAGTAAGACATATTATTGAATCCGCACGAATAACTGCCTTTACGACATTTGAAATAGAACGAGTGCTAACTGTCAAATTATAAATAGTTGTCATTCTGAAAGTTAAAAATAAATAAAATTCAACAATATTTATAAAAACATGGACAGTTTAACGCCAATAGCAGGGAAACAAGAAAAGTGATTAGAAATAACATTGAAGACGTTTTTCAGCAGACGAATGCATCGTAAGTTAAAAAATTTATTTGCAATAGATGACATTTGAAGTGAATCTTTCCCCAACAGATTTTTAAACCAATTTCGTCAACACAAACCGGCATTTGAATACGTGCTAAGTATTCTGAAGACCAACTTGCCAGAGCTGAAACTGTCAGCAACCTTAAGATTTTTGAGCTGAAGGTGGTTACCAAAACGGTATTGGGAAAGACTACGAGATAGGGATGGCCCAATCGAACGTTTCTGTTGTGCTGGCGTTGGTGCCAGTTGTGTCGACTAACTGAACAAAGGTGGACGTGCCGCGCGGTCCCCTGTTTTAAATTCGTTGCTATTTTATGTTGTATTTAATGTTCAATGTTTGTGTTTTATGTTTATTTTAAAATAAATAATTTTTCCGTGCCGCGCGGCTAAATAAAAATAAAAATCAAATTTAAAAGAAAATAACTATTACGGCCAACTAATCACACAAAAAAATAATAAAAAAAAATAATATATGTACACTTAACAAAATAACCATAAAAAATAAAAAGTTACAATAACAACACTAGCTGCAGCTTAAGACAAAAATTAAAATAAAAAAAAAAAAACAACAACCGCAATCGACGCAAACCAAGCAAAGGGCTTTTCTATAGCTCCGACTTGCTTGCACTGTTGTTGTTTTTGTTTTTTTTTTACGCATTCCGTCTTCTCCCTTTCCCATGCAGTTGTTGGTGTGATTAGAACTGCACTAAGAGCGTAAAGTGTTTGTGCGACAAGGCATAACACTGTCGTACAGCATTTTATTTGCGCTCTTTTTGTATTTTTGATTACACCATCAATTGTTCAATTTTTCTTAAAGCTACGGGTGTCCCAGATGTCGGAAAATTTTCGAATAGATTTTTGTAACATCTGTGGCCTGAGGGCGAATTTTTTTTCTGTCTATGCCCATGTCTCTAGCATTAGGCCCCAAATAATGGCTCTAGGTGAAACCCAGGTGTGTTCGGATGCAGATCCCCTTGATTTTCATATACCTGGGTATTACTTATTGCCATTGTTCTCTGCCCATAGGGGTCTCGCCCTTTATATCCGCAGTGATGTTGCGTACCAGTGCCAGCAGCAATTAAACACGACGGACGCCGAATTCAGCTCCATGTGGGTTAAGTTCAAAGTCCAGTCGCACATCCTGCATTTTTGCTTCATTTATAGAAGCCCAAATTTAGGGAGGAATCCTACTTTCGATAAAGTGGACTTCCTCTCTGATTCGATTTCACAGATTTTGGAGTCATACCCGGATAGTGAAATCGTTGTTGCTGGAGATTTCATAACTCCAATTGGCTGCGCCATTCCAGTCGTACAACTCCTGAAGGCCGTTATGTTGAGCTCTTTGCCGAGTTAAACCAACTAACTCAACTAGTGATTGACCCCACATATATACCTCGTGTTGGGGGGCATAGCCTTAGTATTCTAGACCTTTTTCTGACGTCGCATCATGAGAAATATGATGTTTCTGTCTCTGCACCTCTTGGTAATTCGGACCATTGTACCATTTCCGCTGCTTTTTCATATACGAGCTTAAACCCCGTTTCGCCCAAATCCCCGAAACGAACGGTATGGCTTTATGATAAAGCAAATTGGGATGCGTTAAATAATTTTTATCGCAGTTTCAATTGGAAATTGTGTTTCGCTGACAGAAACATAAATGCCGCGGCTTTAATGGTGCAGGAAATTATTTTATTGGGTATGAGGTCTTTCATTCCTAATAAAAAAGTTAGCATCAAACCTAAGGACCATTCTTGGTTTTAATGAGACTTGCAGGATTGCAGTCAGGTCCAAAGAGGAAGCGTTCCAAAATTGGCGCTCCAACAGGAATGCCGATACTGAAATACTCCACAGTGAGGCTAGAAATCGCTGTAATGCCACGATTCAGCGCGAAAAGCATCTCCACGAGCTTGAAATGCGCAAAAGAATCCTTTTACTACCGAAAGGTAGTAAAAACTTTTGGTCGTTTGTTAAAAGAGTGAAGAATCAGTCTTCATCGTCTATTCCAACTCTCTTAATGAACGACCAAATCTTCACTGACCCCGTTGATAAAGCTAATCTTTTGGCTAGCATCTTTTCTAAGAATGCTACTCTGCCTGATAGCAATCAACTACCACCTAACGTCGAGAGAAAGTCCTCGGCTATGCCAAGGATCTTCTTTCGAACTAGAGCGGTAAAAAAGGTCCTTGCTAACCTCAATATTAACAAAGCGTCAGGGCCGGATGGCATATCAGCCCATGTGTTGCGAAAGTGTGCCGCAACACTGGCTCACCCATTAAGGAATTTATTTAGCATTTCCTACACTTGTGGTGAATTTCCATCATGTTGGAAGGTTGCTAATGTCCAGCCAGTACCCAAAAAAGGCGAGGCTACCAACCCCAATAATTATCGGCCCATTGCAATATGCTCAGCGCTATCCAAAGTTATGGAAAGCGTTATAAACTTTCACTTTATGAATTATCTAGAGTGCAACGAATTACTTAATGATCGCCAATATGGCTTCAGGAGAGCTCGCTCTACTGGTGACTTAATGGCGTTCGTCACTGAGAGGTGGAACCAATGTGTCCACCTTCTTGGTGAAAGTATGGTTGTTGCTCTGGATATTTCTAAAGCTTTTGATCGTGTGTGGCATAGCGCCCTCGTAACAAAACTAATTGCATATGGCGTCGGTGATTCCTTCGCTCGTTGGATAACGAGCTTTTGCTGTGGCCGCTCTATTCGTGTTGTCGTAGACGGTTTCACATCTAGCGAATACTCCATTAACGCTGGAGTTCCTCAGGGTTCGGTCCTATCCCCGTCTCTTTTTCTTGTTTTCATCGATGACCTTCTGTCATCGACCATTAATCCAATCCACTCCTTTGCGGATGACAGCAGTATTTGTCATTCTTATTGCTTCAAAAAGCGTCCAAGCTCTGAGGAGATTGTGAGAAAAAGGCGGTATATGAATGACACACTCACAAATGACCTCAAAACAATCTCCGAGTGGGGTCGAGCTAATCGGGTCGAATTCAACGCTAGCAAAACCCAATGCTGTCTGTTGTCTCACAGACGAGTGGATTGTCCCCCTCCACCCCTCAATATGGCCGGCGTAGACATTATGAGATCAGCGACTCTTGACGTTCTGGGCATATCGATTCAAGCTGATCTGAGGTGGACAGATCATGTATTCGATGTGTCGAAAGAAGCGGCCAAGTGTTTAGGTTATCTAAAACGGTGCAAGAAATACTTCACTCCTGTTGATCTTCGGACTGTCTATTTCGCCTATATTAGACCTAAGCAGTGTACAATTCGCACATCTGGGCCCGGGCTCCAAAAACTACTTTGGAGCTGCTAGACAGAGTTCAACGTCGTGCGATGAAGTTGATTGGGGATGCGAATGTTGTATCCTCTATTGATTCTCTTGAACACCGTCGTAACGTTGGGTGTGTTACTCTTTTTTATAGATATTATCATGGGATGTGCTCTAGAGAAATTTATGGGCTGGTTCCGTCAGTTCGTATATTTTCTCGCAGCACTCGGGCGTCCCATCAGGCCCATCCCTACTGCATTGCAACGGTGTTCAACAGAACATCGCACTATCGTGATAATTCGTTCTTTGGTCGTACGATTAAGTTGTGGAATAATCTTCCTGCGAGCGTTTTTCCCGACAGTTGTGACATCGGTAGATTTAAAAAAAATGTTCATCGACACTACTCCTCTTCTCCCCCATCCCTCTAACCTATTTCCTTTTCTACAAATCAACACGGTGCATTGCATTTATAGGGGCTATCCCCTGAGCGTTGGTTTAAGTAATAAAAAAAAAAAAAAAAAAAAAAAAAAAAAACATTTTGGAAAACCATTTGTCATTTTTTCAACAATTAACTCAAATTGATTCCTTGTTGTTATGCGTTTCCTAGGAATTTAATAATTTCAATCATGTATTTTAAATAACAATAAGTATTTTTTTCTTTTTCAATTTACGGTTTGTTTAAACTCATTTTCAGAATTGATTTACAAAAATTTTCTTACACAAATACGCAACGTTTTTAATGCGGATCACGGTGCTTGTGGGAGAATTTAAATCAAATTTTGATGTACCTCAGATTTTTTTGCAAATTCTTATTAAAGGTGTCAAATGAAGTTATTCTATGCAAAAAATAAAATTATAGAGGTGGCGCTTTTTTAAAAAAACGATAAAAAGCCCTGTGATAGGAAAATCGCTTTTTACTCAAGAGGAAGGCATCTTACGAAAAAAGTGTACATAGCATAAAATGCTTAGAATTGTTCAAGGAATACATGTGAATTTTTTGAAATTTTTTGGAATTTTTTTTTTTTTATGGAAAAAATTTTTGACCTCATTTTTAATAAATTTTTCAAAAAAACATTCTACATCATGACAGAATATCCCATGAATTTTTTCAGATTTTTAAATGCATTTTTAAAGGTGGCTCAAAGCAAAAATATATTTTTATTATTTTTTTTTTAGCATTAATTATAAAATGTTGTCAAACAATTTGAAAAATTTGTTTTAGAGTAACTTAAAAGCATTCATTTTGTTTGCTTTTTAATAAACTTTAAAACCTTTGGTCTAATATTGCCAAAAAAAAATTTACCCATCTTAAAAGACGAAAAACTGCTTTAAAAAGGCGAAATTTAAGGGTTTTTCAAAGAAAAAGTCATCGTGCTTTAAACGAAATGAACATTTTTTAATTTACAAGATTTCATTTGAAAGAACTCTTAAAAACCTTTAAGACAAGATGTGTAAAGACTTTTTTGAGCCAGCAGGCTCGATGATATAACGTTTGAAACGTAGTGATGAAGCCCTGTGAAAGGAAAAACGCTTTTTTACTCAAGAGGAAGGCATCTTACGAAAAAAGTGTACATGGCATAAAATGCTTAAAATTGTTTAAGGAATACATGTGAATTTTTTGGAATTTTTTGGAATTTTTTTTGAAAAATGTACACGTATTCCTTGAACAATTCTAAGCATTTTATGCCAAGTACACTTCTTTCGTAAGATGCCTTCCTCTTGAGTAAAAAAGCGTTTTTTCTATCACAGGGCTTTTTATCGTTTTTTTAAAAAAGCGCCACCTCTATAATTTAATTTTTTGCATAGAATAACTTCATTTGACATCTATAATAAGAATTTACAAGAAAATCCGAGGTACATCAAAATTTGATTTAAATTCTCCCACAAGCACCGTGGGATGGCAGTCACTATAATTTGAATGAAATACGTTTCACGAGCGGTTTCGGTAATAGCTGTCTTATTCGCAAACTGTATTACCAACTCCAACGAATACACAAGTATCAGTGTAGCGTTTTCAATAATGTCATTTTCTGAACGAATCCCTACGCACTAGATCTGCCAGTTTCAATAATAGGCATGCTTATCTTAAAAATTCATTCTTTAAAACTTCAATTTAAAATTTATAAGCATTATAATTTTCATGTCAATTTTTTCATTCTCCTTTTTTATACATATTGTTTTATATTTTAGTATATTGAATGTTTCATTTGTATGTAAAAATAAGTTTGTACATCCTTAAAAGAGAAATCATATTTGTACGATGGTTTAAAGAATAATAAATAAATAAAATAAATAAAATAAACAAAATAAATAAAATAAATAAAATAAATAAAATAAATAAAATAAATAAAATAAATAAAATAAATAAAATAAATAAAATAAATAAAATAAATAAAATAAATAAAATAAATAAAATAAATAAAATAAATAAAATAAATAAAATAAATAAAATAAATAAAATAAATAAAATAAATAAAATAAATAAAATAAATAAAATAAATAAAATAAATAAAATAAATAAAATAAATAAAATAAATAAAATAAATAAAATAAATAAAATAAATAAAATAAATAAAATAAATAAAATAAATAAAATAAATAAAATAAATAAAATAAATAAAATAAATAAAATAAATAAAATAAATAAAATAAATAAAATAAATAAAATAAATAAAATAAATAAAATAAATAAAATAAATAAAATAAATAAAATAAATAAAATAAATAAAATAAATAAAATAAATAAAATAAATAAAATAAATAAAATAAATAAAATAAATAAAATAAATAAAATAAATAAAATAAATAAAATAAATAAAATAAATAAAATAAATAAAATAAATAAAATAAATAAAATAAATAAAATAAATAAAATAAATAAAATAAATAAAATAAATAAAATAAATAAAATAAATAAAATAAATTAAATAAATAAAATAAATAAAATAAATAAAATAAATAAAATAAATAAAATAAATAAAATAAATAAAATAAATAAAATAAATAAAATAAATAAAATAAATAAAATAAATAAAATAAATAAAATAAATAAAATAAATAAAATAAATAAAATAAATAAAATAAATAAAATAAATAAAATAAATAAAATAAATAAAATAAATAAAATAAATAAAATAAATAAAATAAATAAAATAAATAAAATAAATAAAATAAATAAAATAAATAATATAAATAAAATAAATAAAATAAATAAAATAAATAAAATAAATAAAATAAATAAAATAAATAAAATAAATAAAATAAATAAAATAAATAAAATAAATAAAATAAATAAAATAAATAAAATAAATAAAATAAATAAAATAAATAAAATAAATAAAATAAATAAAATAAATAAAATAAATAAAATAAATAAAATAAATAAAATAAATAAAATAAATAAAATAAATAAAATAAATAAAATAAATAAAATAAATAAAATAAATAAAATAAATAAAATAAATAAAATAAATAAAATAAATAAAATAAATAAAATAAATAAAATAAATAAAATAAATAAAATAAATAAAATAAATAAAATAAATAAAATAAATAAAATAAATAAAATAAATAAAATAAATAAAATAAATAAAATAAATAAAATAAATAAAATAAATAAAATAAATAAAATAAATAAAATAAATAAAATAAATAAAATAAATAAAATAAATAAAATAAAATAAATAAATAAAATAAATAAAATAAATAAAATAAATAAAATAAATAAAATAAATAAAATAAATAAAATAAATAAAATAAATAAAATAAATAAAATAAATAAAATAAATAAAATAAATAAAATAAATAAAATAAATAAAATAAATAAAATAAATAAAATAAATAAAATAAATAAAATAAATAAAATAAATAAAATAAATAAAATAAATCAAATAAATAAAATAAATAAAATAAATAAAATAAATAAAATAAATAAAATAAATAAAATAAATAAAATAAATAAAATAAATAAAATAAATAAAATAAATAAAATAAATAAAATAAATAAAATAAATAAAATAAATAAAATAAATAAAATAAATAAAATAAATAAAATAAATTAAATAAATTAAATAAATAAAATAAATAAAATAAATAAAATAAATAAAATAAATAAAATAAATAAAATAAATAAAATAAATAAAATAAATAAAATAAATAAAATAAATAAAATAAATAAAATAAATAAAATAAATTAAATAAATTAAATAAATTAAATAAATAAAATAAATAAAATAAATAAAATAAATAAAATAAATAAAATAAATAAAATAAATAAAATAAATAAAATAAATAAAATAAATAAAATAAATAAAATAAATTAAATAAATTAAATAAATTAAATAAATTAAATAAATAAAATAAATAAAATAAATAAAATAAATAAAATAAATAAAATAAATAAAATAAATAAAATAAATAAAATAAATAAAATAAATAAAATAAATAAAATAAATAAAATAAATAAAATAAATAAAATAAATAAAATAAATAAAATAAATAAAATCAAATAAAATAAATGTCCTCAACCAACTTTTGAGTGAAAATACCTGAAAGAAGTTGTTGGACTCCGATTCTAAATTGCAAGGGAATGTACACTGATGGCTCAAAAATGGAGTATGGTACTGGTGCTGGAGTTTATTCTAAGGATTTGTGTAGCAGCGAATCTTTAACTCTACCTCGATACTGCAGTGTATTTCAAGCGGAAATTCTAGCTGTCTGGAAAGCATGCCAAATTATTAAACCAAAAATTTATGATGGTAATGACACTTTTGTCATTTACATTGATAGTCAGGCAGACATTAAGGCCCTTAGTTCCAACACCACTAAGTCTAGCTTAGCCTTAGATTGCAGAAAAGGCCTAAATGAAGTAGGACTCCTATGTTATCTTACAATATGTAGGGTTCCTAGACACAGCAATTTCATTGGTAATGAGAATGCCAACAAACTTGCTAGGAAAGGGTCTTAAATCGACACAATTTCCGAAACCTATATTAAGAAACCACTTTAATTTAATAACGAAACGCATTAATTAGAGCTAATATTGACTCACTTTAGATGGTCTAATTTAACAACATGTTCTTCGTCAAGGGCGATATGGCCACTTTATGACACAAATAGAACACGAAAAATTATCTCATTAGACAGGCAAGCCCTCAGGACCTTAATTGGTGTAATTACAGGGCACTACTTTATTGGTAGGCACGCCTCAAGGCTGGGGCTTACCAACGTAGGAGATCTTTGTAGAAGCTGTAAAGATCCTGATGTCGAATTGTCCATTTTTCTTTCCTTTGTGAATGCCCAGCGTTGGCTAGCCGACCAAGTTTTTTAAGCTTAAAAATAATTTTGAATTTTTTCAAAAAAAAACCTCCCTTAAATTTTTTTATAAGTACTTTAAATTGAAGCATGATTTATAAGCTTTAAAATGATGTATGACTCAAGATGCGATTCAGTCGCTAGATGAGAGTTTTTGGCTTTTAAACGCCCGAGGCAGGCAAAACTCTTTGTTTACTCAAGAGGAAGGCATCTTACGGAAAAAGTGTACAAGGCATAAAATGCTTAGAATCGTTCAAGAAATTCGTGTGAAATTTTTGGGTCATACATTATTTTAAAGCTTATAAATTATGCCTTTATTTAAAGTACTTGTAAGAAGAACATTTAAAAATGAATGGGACCAGTTACTTAGATATATCAATTTACAAACTTTGGTGTAAACTATTGATTTTTGAAAAAACACCCTTTTCATAAAAATGTTTAAAAACGCCAACTTAAACATCCTGTATTTCAACAACAAATGGCACTAGAACCAAATCATCCCGGATTATTGTTTTTGCACACCGGATCTTCCATATTGCCAAATTTGAGCGAAATCGGAGACAAAAAAAATGTTCAGCTGGCGTGTTTTGCTTCATATTTAAGATATTTTGATAAAGTTTGGATAGCAAGTTTTGATCATTGCTAAAATGTGAACTGGGATGTGAAGAGAAGTAATACTTCAGAATAAATATTTCCTTTTGCTTGCAAAAGAAAAAAAATTGTATTCTAAAATTTATTTCATAATGTTAATAATTCGATATGTGTTATCGAAATTTTACATACAGCAAATAACACTAGTCTACAAATGATTAAAAATTTTTTCCCCAGTGAATGCCATTATTCATTTTATATGTAAAATAAGCTGCTGATTCCGAAAATCGCATTATTTTTTATTTCGTGTCGTTTTTGAGATATCGGTCATTTTCGGTTTTCGGACCAAAAAAACAGATTGTTCCATTTAAATACAAATATCTCAAGAACCAATGTTTGTATTCGAACGCATTACATGCCATATTAAAGGTAATTAAATTACCTACAAATTATATTCACATCACTTTTTGGTTGGTTTGTTAGTTTCGGCGAAATAAATTGATTTCTAAAAAAAAACATTTTTTTTTTTCGAAAAAATTAACAAAAAATCAAAATTAACTGCAGATTTATACAAGAAGAAATAATTTTTTTATAATTTTTTTTTTTTGTATCATAGACCATATATTTGTGAAGAAAATAAGATACCACTTAAAAAAATCGATGGCAAAATGCAAAAGTTGTATACAATTCATTGAAAAGTTACCAAAATGCCTTTTTCCCTATTTTTTTCGTTTTTTTGAATAAACTGTTCGATAATTAAAAATTTTTGTAAAACACATGAGAAAATCCAAAAAATTCTTAAAGTAGGCGTTAAAAAAAATACCCGTGTCTCGTCTTTTTTCTCCTGCACGTCAGATTTTTTTTTAATCGATTTTTGAAGATTTTTAATCCACTGTACATGAAAAATACAAAAATAGCGCATTCTTGTGTTAAATCGATGAATTTAACTATATGATCCTTACATTTGAGGTGTATTATGTGTTCAGTAAACTTATGCAGGATATTACGAGGAATATTTTTGTAGACAATTTTAACCCTCTAAAACCCCCACATGTGGGTCATTTTGACCTAAATGAGGGGGGGTCAAAATGACCCACTTGTAAGGGTCTTACAAAAGGGTTTATTACAAAAAAACGAAAAAAATGGGGAAAAACGCATTTTGGTAACTTTTCAATGAATTGTATAAAACTTTTGCATTTTTCCATCGATTTTTTTAAGTGGTATCTTATTTTCTTCACAAATATATAGTCTATCACGGTGGTTTTTAAAAAATTTCAACTTTTTGAAATACCACCCGCGATTTTTTTCGGGGATAGTGTTGGGGGACCCTTCTAGTATCAGAATCCGGGAACCGCGAAATCGAACGTCCAGCCGTTTTTTTTTTTCGACATTTTAGTTTTTTTAACGATTTTTGAGAATGTCTCGGATTTATATACATATTATGTACACATATATGTGTATATACGTACATATATATACTTGTACATGTATATATGTGTAATATATATATATGGATATATATATACATACATACATACATACATACATATAAAAGGTATCGTTTCCGCACCATTTATTTTTTTAAAAAATCGGTTTTTTCGTATTTAAGAAAAACACAAACAAAAACCGGAAACGAAAGTAGTCATTCCAGATGTGATTTTTGATGCTTAATCCGATTCCGGTATTAGAATTGCTCTATTACGTCTGGACTTTGAGATATCTTTACATATATGTTTAAAGGATACCATTTTTTTTCCTATTTTTGAAGTTATATAACAAGATAAGGTAATATTATGTCGTAAAATCTGGTATGACAGTTAATAGCCCTAGTTTTTTCCTTGAAAACTCAATCAAACCGATAACGATATCTTTTTTTTTGTAGAAGATATCTTTGCCTAAAAAGTTAAAAAAGTGCAGAAACACGATTTTTGGCTATATTGGATGTTATATGCAGGACACACAAAATTTTTTTGGGAATTTCTATTACCAGAAACATTTGGTACTTTCCTTTGGCTTTAAATTGAGCTATCAAATGTTTATGTGCAATATTTCTCTGCAAAGTTATGTTAACTTTAAAATCACACCATGAAACTTAAAGCGAAAAATCTTGGTTTTCGGCTATATTTGAGGTTGTATACAGTCCGGACGAAATTCGTCTGCTCTTTTTTACCAACCGAAGCATTTAAAACCATTCTTTATCTTTAAAATGAGCTAACAAGTGGTCTCTTGTAATTGTTTTCTAAAAAGTTATGACTATTTTAAGACGACATGTTGCAGCAATATAAGGAATACTCGTACACTGTGAGTTTGCACTCCATAATGTAATTTTTAAATGGTCATAACTTTGTGGAAAACAATCACAAGAGACCTCTTGATAGCTCATTTTAAAGATAAAGAATGGTTTTAAATGCTTCGGTTGGTAAAAAGAGCGGGCGAATTTCGTCCGTACTGTATTCAACCTCAAGTATAGCCGAAAACCGAGATTTTTCGCTATAAGTTTCATGGTGTGATTTTAAAGTTAACATAACTTTGCAGAGAAATATTGCACATAAACATTTGATAGCTCAATTTAAAGCCAAAAGAAAGTACCAAATGTTTCTGGTAATAAAAATTCCCAAAAAAATTTTGTGTGTCCTGCATATAACATCCAATATAGCCAAAAATCGTGTTTTTGCACTTTTTTAACTTTTTAGGCAAAGATATCTCCGACAAAAAAAAAGATATCGTTATCGGTTTGATTGAGTTTTCAAGGAAAAAACTAGGGCTATTAACTGTCATACCAGATTTTACGACATAATATTACCTTATCTTGTTATATAACTTCAAAAATAGGAAAAAAAGTGGTGTCTTTTATACATATATGTAAGGATATCTCAAAGTCCAGAAGTAATAGAGCAATTCTAAGACCGGATTCGGATTAAGCATCAAAAATCACATCTGGAGTGACTATTGCTGTATCCGGTTTTTGTTTGTGTTTTTTTATATACGAAAAAACCGATTTTTTTTAAAAATAAATGGTGCGGAAACGATACCTTTTATGTGTATGTATGCATGTATGTATATATACATACATATATGTATATTACACATATATACATATACAAGTATATATATGTACGTACATACATATATATGTGTACATAATATGTATATAAATCCGAGACATTCTCAAAAATCGTTAAAAAAACTAAAATGTCGAAAAAAAAAAAAACGGCTGGACGTTCGATTTCGCGGTTCCCGGATTCTGATACTAGAAGGGTCCCCGAAAAAAATCGCGGGTGGTATTTCAAAAAGTTGAAATTTTTTAAAAACCACCGTGCTATGATACAAAAAAAAATTATAAAAAAGTTATTTCTTCTTGTATAAATCTGCAGTTGGTTTTGATTTTTTGTTAATTTTTTCGAAAAAAAAAAAATTTTTTTTTTAGAAATCAATTTATTTCGCCGAAACTAACAAACCAACCAAAAAGTGATGTGAATATCATTTGTAGATAATTTAATTACCTTTAATATGACATTTAATACGTTTGAATACAAATATTGGTTCTTGAGATATTTGTATTTAAATGGAACTATCTTTTTTTTTGGTCCGAAAACCGAAAATGGCCGATATCTCGAAAACGACAAGAAAAAAAAAATGCGATTTTCAGAATCAGGAGCCCATTTTACATATAAAATGGATATTGGCATTCACTGGGAATTTTGGCTGTAGACTAGTGTAATTTTTTGAGATAATGTTTTTCCGGCTAATTTCTGTCTATTGTATGTAATGGACGAAGTGATGAGGAATCCACATTGAAAAATTTTATCACCCGCATGGAAATAGCCAGAAATGGGGATTAGTAAAGTATAAATTTAATAAATTTATTTCAATACAAAATTAGACGTTAATCTAAATTCTATAAAAAAATAAATTTATATACATAAGTTCAAAAGAAAATTAATATTGAAGAAGAAAAAGAAAAAAATTTAATTAGAAAAATCAATTACTTTAACCTACATAAATTTATTAATAACCTAAATTTATTAATAGTAGGGGAGATGTGTGTATCTTGTTCCGCTTTTAAATTTTTTGAATGTGCAGGATTTTCCAAAAAAGTTCCTTTAGTTTTTTGATTAAGTTATATTTCTACAATGCTTGCAGCATCAAATGACGTGACAATGACAATTCTATGTCTTACCATTGAGTAGAAATATTACTTTTTCCGTTGAAATCTCAAACGGCCCAAGGTACACCATGCAAGTGTGCCTTGGACTATTAAAAATAAAAGAGAATACATTGTATTTAGGTTATAAATTATGAAAGAACTATTTATTATGTAATCAAAGGTAACATTTTTTTTCAATAAAAAAAAAAAATTTTTCATAAACCAAAATTATTACACGAAAAAGTGCATTTAGTAAAAAAAAATTAATTAAACAAAAATGATTGCAAACAAATACATTAGTCACGTAAATAATAATAATACTATTATATTGAGAGGCGATTATGGCTTCCTGGTTGCTCGTCGAAAAAGGCTTCCTGGTCAATAAGCATAGGTCCAAGGTACACACAGACAGCATGTTTTAAAACTGTCAACACCCAAAACATATATTAATGAAAATACATCTAAACACACTAAAAGCTTAAAACAATAACTAAACTTCCTTCCTGATGTTGTAAGACTGAAATATTTCAAGTAAGTTTCTCAAAAAACGTTTCGTAGTTTACTCCAAAAACAAATTTTTACACACAAAAAACACATTTTCCGTCGCTTTTTATACACGCATACAGCTTGACGGTCTGAAGTCAACTAATATGAGTCACCGGTATGAGTGGAAAATTCCATAGAAGAACATTATCGTACACGTGTAGCTGTTGAGTGGCAAACGGCACTCGAACCGAGATACACTTGGACCAAGGTACACACATCTCCCCTAAAGCAAAAAAAAAAAAAAATCTATTTTATATTTTTGCTGTAATCAAATCATTATAAAAAAAAAGAATTTACTGTCAAAATTTACTTTAACTTAACTACGAAAATTACGCAAAATAGGCATATATAGTTTATATAGATCTTTTCATATGAAATTTAACATGTATGTTGAATTTTTTTTTTTTTACCTTACTTTTCAATTTGTTTGACTAATACAAACGTTTTAGTGTTTCTGAGCAAAAGACTTAAAAGTGTCCAAAACATAAAAAAAGAATTATTGTTTTTGCAACTAGTCTTGCAAAACAGTTTGTTTTTGGACAGTACCGCGCGATTTACGTGATTGTCGAGCGGACAATTAAAAAAAAATTAATTTTAAAAACTTTATTGTAACATATCATCTTAACAACTCATTTACATTTTATTGATTTTTCTTTTTATAGATATTGCTAACATGAAAATATGCTTAAATTAACAATTTATTATTTTGCTTAAATTAACAATCTATTATTTTGTTTAAATCAATTTATTATTTTGTTTAAATTGACATTATTTATTATTTTGCTTTAATTAAGTTTTTACATATTTTTGCAGAACAAGCTGAAAGTTGTAATGAGTTCATTGTGGTGCAATCGATTTACTTAAGTTGTTGAACCAATGCAACAACAATTATAGTTGCCAATTAATTGGTACTTGCTTAGTTATGTTATATGAATTATCTACTGACATAACCCCTCCCCTTTTTGACTGAAAACTCTCCTGAGTTTTTGAATTTATATTAAATGCAATTGCTTTATATTTGTTTGTCACGTAGATATAAAGAAATATGAGTAAAATGATTATTATTGTGATTGCAATACAAGAAATCCATGTTATAGGTTGGTGGATTTTCTTGTGATATCTTAATTCTTCTATTTTCTTTAAGTTCTCAACTTGTCCCACAATGATTTCATTGAATGTTATTTCTTTATTAAAATTACATAGTTATATTTATTTTTGAAGGTACAACAATATGTTCTTGAAATTGCTTGTTAACATTACTAAATATTGTGTTATTAATGCTTACTTTGCAATCACTAAAAGATAATAGTATATTTCCATTTAAGTAGGATACTCTTTCGCTACACGTACTTTTGATGAAAGTTTTTACTTGATTTTTTAATATTATCAATCCTGATTTTAATTCTATTGTTTCTGTTTTATTATTCATTATTCTTACACAGGATTTGTTAGATATACATAATTTTGTTTTTCTAAGATTTTGTTTATTAGAACTACCATTGTAATCGTATAAAGTTTTATCTAGTTCTACAATTTCTTGATTATTAAAAACTAGTTCCTTTGAATTAATGTTTGGAATTGGAATAAACAGAAATCTTTTTGCTTCTATAATTTTATTTGTTATTTGTATAGCAAATATAATTTTTGTGTTTTTATACTGAGCTGAACTAAGCCTTATGTTTTGTAGTCTATATAGATCAATGTTGTACGTCTCTATTTCCTCATTTGTCAAGATATTATTAGTCATTAAATTCAGTCTAGCTGCTGCAAGATTATTTTGAATATGTTCTATATTGTCATTAAGAATTTTAACTTTTATAAAAATGTCTAAGAAAATTAACTGTTTGTCAAATTTATCTTCATTTTTTGATATCCCATTTAGGGTTTTACTTATTTTATTTCTATCGTCCTCTATTGTTGTCTTAATCCGTATATTTTCGTTAAAATTTGTTATTATATTATGATTACTCTCGTCAATAGACCTGAGATGTTCTTCTATATCGGTTCTGTCGTTATCGTCCATGGTGCCATATAGCCATTTCATACCCATTCCAGCTATGTTTAAAAGTCCTCTTTTCTGTCTGTGTGGTACAAGTTTTGAAAGTTTCATTTTTACCGTGTCTAGTTCATGCTTTAAAAATATCTTGGAAGTGCTGTCTGGTATTCCGAGTATACTGTCGTTAAGTAATTTCACAACGTGATAGATTTCCAATGGGTCTATTATGTGGAGTATAGTGCTGTAGCTCTCTATTATTTCTACATTATCGATTGAAATTTTTGCAAAACCGTTATTTGTTTCTATTTTCTCAATTATTAAGGTTGTTTCTATTGTTGGTATCAGCATTAGTATAAGTGCTAGTGTCCAAAGTATATTATTATTATTCCGTTTATTGATGGCCTGATGGTAGAGATTATGGTAACTTTCCTTTATTCCAAAATTTTTGATGAGCTCTTCCTTGATCTGTTCCCACGTAGAGTCATTTCCCAAGGCTCTAATGACGTGTAAGGCTGCTCCTTGAATTTTGCTCCTGATGTGTCGATGAAATATGAAGTCCCTCATCTGTGGGTGGTCATTGAATAACGGCAAGATGATCTCTACTTCCCTTATGAATGATGACAAGTAATAGTCTTTTGATCCATTGTATTCCTTGATTCTAGCGGCCTCCTTGATGAGTTCCGAGAATGGCATATAGTGTTGCTGGTTTTCCATTTTTGGATCTCTTTTTATCCTTTTTTATCTTTAGATATAACAGTGGGTTTTCGCACTTTTCTAGTCTATCGTTTTGAAAAATCTTTGGATTTTTCTCTTGTTTCTGGTAAAATGACTGTCTTTTGCACTTTTTGTAGTCCTAGTTTATTATGAAAAATCTTTGGAATTTTCTTTTTTCTGATTTATCTTTAGATATAATCAAGTCTTTTGCACTTTTTTGTAGTCCTAGTTTATTATGAAAAATCTTTGGATTTTTCTTTTTTCTGATTTATCTTTAGATATAATCACGATTTTTTTTTTCACTTTTTCAGTTTTAGCTCACTTATCTTGAGATATAATCACGGTCATTTGCACTGTTTTTTTTTTTTTTTGTTTAAAAATCTTTGGATTTTTACTTTTGATTTATCTAATATAATCGCAGTGCTTTTTTTTTCACTAATTAGTCTTATGACATAATTGATTCACTGTTTCCCAACTGCGCCATTTACGTGATTATCGAGCGGACAATTTAAAAAAATTAATTTTAAAAACTTTATTGTAACATATCATCTTAACAACTCATTGATTTTTCTTTTTATAGATATTGCTAACATGAAAATATGCTTAAATTAACAATTTATTATTTTGCTTAAATTAACAATTTATTCCATTAACACGAACTTGTACAGTCAAATTTGCAATGAACAACAACCGACGCTACAAATATTAACTTGGAAATTGGTGACATATGTTTCGGCTATTACCACATACACATATATGCATTTGCATATATATATATATGTACATAGCCTCATCAGACCTATTTTATTTAATCTTTGCTTCTTACTAGAATCGAACCGCAGCCTTCTAAATTCTAATGAAAGAGTGCAGCAGTCCTCTACCACTTAGGCCACGCTACGGAACAATCTACCTCGTCAAAGATCCTCACATAAATAACACTGTTGTTGTTATTTATGTAAGTACACTTGTTGCTATCAGCTGTGTTCATTGGAAATATTTTCTTAATTGTTATTATGTTGAATGCACTCTCAAATTTGGTTTTGAGACATGCTATCTTCCACAATTCACAATTAATATCCCACTGTTGTGGAAAAGGTGAACCCGCCTATTAATGTTAGAATTCTAACGTTTACAATTATAACCTTGCGAGAGCAAGAATCTCACTAGCAGTGGACAAATAATCTAAATAGATATACATAGATATCTATGTATAAATGTTCTATATTCAAGCTATATAGCTTCAAAATATAACAAAAACGGTATTTTTTCCTTGTTTAGGCTAAGATATCTCAAAAACCGTATAAGATACAGCAATTTAAAGGCCGGATTCGGATTCAGATTTGCAATATACATTAAATGTAACTATTTTTATATTTGTTTGTTCTGTTTTTTTTTTTCATTTTTTTAATTTTATATGGTTTTCATGCAAGTGCATACCATGAACACAAAAATGTGCATAACTAGCGAAGACGAGCAGCTAGGTTTTTAATTTTAACATTCTTTTAATCTAGAAACAATATAGAAACTTTCTGCATTAGCCGATTTTGGATCCATTTTAGCTCCACTTTCCCCCTTTTCAAGCTCACCGTGTTTAGTTATGCGATCAAAACACTAGAAAAAAAAATAATAAAAAAAGCAGAGAAAGAGAGTTTTATAAAATTGGAGAGTTAGGTGAATTCGCAACACATAACTTGCACATAGCAAAGGTTATTGAACTTTTAGATTTTCTTTACATAATTTTGTATTTAAATAAATTTTTTTCTAAGGGCACAGTGAGGTCTTAATGTTTTCGTACATTTTTTCTTCTTTTCCTTTTAATATTGCTATATACAAAAATTTTTGCAATACATTATGTACATATAATGATTAATTTGTTAGAGTGTAAGAAGCCTTTAAATCAATTTTGTATGCTAAATGCTTATTTTTATTAATGTTAATAAATAAAAAAATAATGGATTGTAAAGCTTAAAAATCTTTATTTGGTCCAAAATCTTTGGATAGGTAAAAAAGTATGTAGACATAATTGGGCTTCTAATTTCACCATATAGAAGCATGGTTGGGTGGGCACGGTATGGTTATTGATTACGTATATCAATGGAAGTTTTGGTTCGGTTTGGTTTATTTCTTTTTCTTATTTTTGCACATAATTATTTTCTTGTTTGGTTCGTCAGAAGTGAGTGCAGTCTAGTCATGCCTGATTTTTTGAACCTACCCCAGACTGAAGCTCCGGCAATAAGCAAGTGCACACAGGGTAGTGACCAGATATGTAAGCCCACAAAAATATTAGAATCACCCAAAACTTAATTTGCTGCTGAGTTCCATAACAAATGTGCTGCACAAAAAGTTAGCGATAAATACACTCAGAAAAAAATTATAATTTTCGTATTTCATTCAATGCAAATCTCAGCAACGATTAAGCTTCAAAATTCGAAATTATTGAAATTAATGTTAAAAACTTTTGATTTGAAAAATTTTTATTTTTTCCGATCCAATTTCCATTTTAGAAAATTTTTAGCTACAAAAAAAAAAAACAGTTAGTAAAAAACCTAGCAGGGATCGATCTCCAGATACTCATGTATTAAACGTCAAACAAATCTGGAAATATACCTGTTTGCACTGAAGATTTACGAGGAGATTTACGGCTTTTTACAGATTTAGCTCTATATCTTGCCATATATCACGTGATTTACCTTACAAAAATATATCTATTTCTAATGTGATTTATTTTATATCTCCTCATACATCTCGGCAGGGCTACCTTTTTTTGTTATTTTCAAGCATGCGGCACTAGGCATGCGCTTATTTTACGATTTTTGATTTTCGTTGATGCCGCCCCCTGAAATCCTTACAATGGTCATTAAAACAACTACTACAAAGATTCACGGCGATCGGATAACGATAACCCGGCCTTCAAGAGAGGTCAAGGTCAAGTTGAGGTTTCAGGCAAAAAATAATGAACATTTTTTTTTGTCGCAAAATGCCATATTTTGCGGTATTTTGCGGCAATTTTGCTAATGTCGATAAAAGAAAAATTCATAGAATTCGTATTAATTACCCGATATAAAACAATAATACCTTGTTAGAAAGGTATTTCAATTTGCTATAAGATAAAATTATGCTTTGACTAATTTAATTAATTTAAAAAAAAATGTTCATTATTTTTTACCTGAAACCTCAACTTGACCTTGACCTCTCTTGAGGGCCGGGTTATCGTTATCCGCCGTGAAACTTCATAGTATTTGTTTTTATTACCATTAGAAGAATTTCAGTGGGCGGCATCAACGAAATATTATTTGTGAAGCATATAATACTCCATCGCACGCATTCCAAAACATGCCTCATAAATTAAAATATGCAACAGAAAAATGAGGGACAAGACTTGGCTATACTGGAACGACAAAATAAAGTTTTTAAGCATCCAATATGGGACTCGGTCGTTAAATAAGAATTTTCGGCTGTTGAAACCCGCGGTTTGCAAAATTTTTTTTTAATCAAAAGTGAGGCATCGTACGAAAAAAGTGTACTTGGCGTAGAATAGTCTAAAGAATACGTGTGAGTTTTTTCAGAATTTTGCTGGACATCAATTTTTTTTTTTATTTTTGAATATTTACATTTTTCAAAAAATTTTAAAATGTCTCCAAAAAATTCTGAAAAAAATCCACACGTCTTCCTCAAACTATTCTTAGCATTTTATGCCTAGTACACTTTTTTCGTACGATGCCTCACTTTTGAGTAAAAAAAAGTCTTGTCCCTATCACAATAGCCTTATTCACGATCTTGGTGTATCGTAGCAAATGCAAAATATTTTGAAAATTTTTTTGAAAAATCAATAGAATTTGTTTTTGTTATTTCAAATAATTTTGCATTTGCTACGACGCAACAAGATTGTGAATACGGCTAATATTTTAAAATTGTTGCACAGTGTTATTATTAAATAAAAATAGAAATTATGAATTACGGTCATCCAGCCTCCTTTGAAGAATTTCCATTTTTAATTTTTCTAACTCTTCTTGCCTCTTATATTTGTCTTTCAGCATCCCTTTCACATCGTTCAGAAATAATTGTAGCTGGGCAAGTTTGGCTTCATAATAACGCTCCTTTGCAGTTTTTCTGCTGCGCTGATTTGGTGCCATTGGCTCTGTTGTTTGTGGGGTCGTTGTTATCTTAGTTAATGGTAGTGAGCGGTAAGGAGTTGTATTTGTCGATAGTAGGCAGGAAGAAGTTAGAGCTATGGGAGGTGAGCACGAAGGAGTTAGAGCTGTAGGTGGTGAGCAGCAAGGTGCTGTCGATGGTGCGGACGAAGGAGTTAGAGCTGTAGGTGGTAAGCAGCAAGGTGCTGTCGATGGTGCGGACGAAGGAGTTAGAGCTGTGGGTGGTGAGCAGTAAGGCGATGGTGAGCACAAAGATTCGGATGAGGTATTTGGGCTGGAATTTTCATCTGTAATAAAAATTTTATGTAATACGTCACCTTACAATATTTATTGCAAAAGTTACATCCGGATTTTCTGATTGTTATAACCTCGAAAGTTTAATAAAAAAGTTATGTGTCGTTAAAGTAAACTTAAGCAATGGAAAGCGGAACCTCTGCATAAATTTTAATAATATTGGTGTTATATGAAAGGCATTTTAACTGGCTATAAGACGGTATGCCGAAGTTTATAATCCGGCTGATGGTTTTCGAGATTTTGATTTTTCAAAAATTTTGACTAGTTTTTTTGTTTTTAAAGCACCATTTTTCCAAAAAAACTCTTATTAACCTATAGTTTTTGTAACAAATTATGGAATCCTAATCTATTTCCTTTCATTTGATATACAACTCATACCTAGCTTCCTTGTGCTATAAAAACAAAAAAATACTTTTCAACATTTTTGAAAATTCGCTATATCTCGAAAACCATGAGCTGGATTTAAAACTTTTGCATACCGTTTTATTGCCAGTTAAAATACCTTTCATATAACACCAATATTATTTAAATCCATCCTCAAATATTTTTTAAATCCATCCATTTGTAAGAATTACTCATAATTTTAATAAGAAAATTTTGGTTTAAATCAAGTTGGGAAACACATTTTTTAGCATACAACTTACCAAAAGCAAAATTACGCATATGGTTCAATTCCCGTAGTTGCTGAATTGGCCCTGTACCCAAACTGAGGGTGTGGACATTTGAAATTATTGGTTTGTCCCCAAAAATTTTGTCCATTTCTGCCATTATAAAACATTTATGCAAATACATACGTTAAAGCCCTGATACACCATATCTTCCAGGACGTTGGAGTAAGCAAATTTTTTTTCCTGGAGTGCTCAAATTCTGCTTTGCGGGCCGAATAGCATTTTAATAAAAGCAAAGTTTCTTCCTTGCTCCACTTCTTGCGCTTGCTAAAAATAAAAATTAGGATTTCATTCTTAATTTTTGTTAAATATGAAAAATTGTAATTTACCTTTTATCTTGCTCTGCCGTTTTTAGAATCAATTCTTTTGACGTTTCGTTTGTTTTTTTTTTTGGTATTTTTGTTTGAAATTTATCGATAAATACTCATCTTTGATGGGCAGCACTGACTTTTATCCTCAATTGTGATCTAAGCGACGCACAGTGGTCCGAAAGGCTAATCTAGATGGAATAAAATCATAACTCCAGTTTGGAAGCAGCTAGAAGCCTGAAATTTTCAGCAATGAAATATATTATAGAAAGGGTACTTACCAATGAAAATGGACGGTATACGTCAAGTCGGCGTGGCGCAACTTCTA
Organism: Calliopum simillimum; assembly: GCA_951812925.1. NCBI lineage: Eukaryota > Metazoa > Arthropoda > Insecta > Diptera > Lauxaniidae > Calliopum > Calliopum simillimum. The sequence goes on along the minus strand of OX638370.1, from coordinate 58,360,385 downwards.
CATGGTATTAGGTAGAGAACCGATTTTTTAGGGTTTTACTTTATTATGGAAACAGTACTTTACATCAAAATGAAGGGTGTACGTCAAGTGGGCGTGGCACATGCCTTCTTCGTTTTTTTACTGATTTGAAGTTTAGTGAAAAAAAAAATTTTAAAATTAAAAAATTTTTTTTATTTACCTAATCATCATTATAACAAAGCATCAGATGGTTAACACAAACAATTACAATCTACCTAAATAATTTTCAAATATCTTCTTTCCTCGCTTCTTGTTAAATTACCCATTATAAAGCTATTTCCGTGTTATAGGTGTGTAACCTAAAAATTTAAGGGGCACCTAGGGGCAGCTAATTTTTTCTTCATTATTTACATGACAATTCATAGATAAGAGAAACATAAACAGTTTTGCAATATCGATCAATATGGGTAGTTAAAAGTTTAACTAAACTTTGGGCTACACAAAAAAGTAGTACAAAAATAATACACTTTTTACATTAATTTTTTCTCCCCAAAAAATATTTTAATTGAACACATATTTACAGTAAAATTAATTCATACCTGATTTAATTTAGGAAAAAAACAATAATTTAAAAAAGTTTTCTAGTTCACTCACACGAACTCTTCAAAGATACTGCTAAAAATAGACTGTGGTCTTATAATAACTGCATTGATGCAATTGCTCATGTTTCGATCAACATAGCAAAAAAAATAATGCGTAAATGTAAACAAACAATATACCGTTATGAACTGTGGTTAATTCTCAATCAACTAGTAAAAAAGTTTCATGCTTTTGAAAAACTAGAAAATTGACTTTATTCCATCTAGATTGACCTTTCGGACCACTGTGCGACGCTTGCTATCGCCAACTATCGCTTCATACAAATATTTTGCTAACTATACATACGCGTCAAAAGAAACACAGCTATTGTGTTGTTATGTCTGTAAATGCTGGTTTAATTCTGTCAATAGAGATATTTTGTGTTGTGTTGTTTTTGCGTATAGTGAAGTATTTCGGTGTTCTTTCGATAACTTCAAATGGTCCTTAGTAAGGATTTTGTAATGAACGTCGAATTCCTTCAGTTCGAACAAATACGAATTTGCAGTCTTTCATGTTCAAAGGTATGTAGAAGTTTTCTGATTTCGAATGGTGAGCTCCGATATCTGTCATGCGCTTCTGGCATGTACTTGTAATGACCGTAAGCAAATCTTTATGGTATAGCGACGATTTTCTGTTGAGAACGACGCTTTGACCGTGGATGCCCAAAATGGCAAAAATTAAAAATCGTGGGGTTGTGCTCCAATGCCGATCAGTGGGAGAGTTGCCTTTTGACGTTTTAGGCTTAACCGTTGGGTAAGGGTTTCGCTTATGAACGAAATTTCTGACCCCGAATCAATTAATGCGCTCGCCTTTGAGTGCAGTCCTTCGGGTGTTTGTAGAGCAGTAGCTAGGAGAACCCTCTGATGATTATTTATGTGGTAGGATAATGATGAACGAGCGTGGTTGCTAACCACTGCATTTTGTGAAGGTGGCTGAACTTGGCTTTGGTGAGATTTATCGTCCATTGCGGTAACGGTTGATGGAGCTGCTGATACGAGAGATGCCGAAAAAGAGCCATGAGCAGATTCATGTATTGATGAGTGATGATTTTCTCTACAGTGCTGGCACCGCTTGCTGCTTTTGCACAAATTTATTCGATGTTGCCCTAAGCAACTAAAGCAAAGTATTTTTTCAACGACGCACAGTGCGAAATTTTCAGAGTCTAGCGGAACTTAATTCATATCTCAGCACATATAGCAGTTATAGTTATGAAACTTAATACTTGGATATATATTTAATTGACAAAACACTATGCAAAAATTAAGGGGGATCAGACAAGGGGTTATTATACCCCCCATATATGAAAATGCTTAAAACGTTGTATTTCTGCTCCCATACCAGATATCGCTATGAAACTTGATAGATATAACCATTTTCTTATCAAAACACCATAAAAAATTAAGGGGGTAAGACAAGGGGTATTTGCTGTTTCTTGAATTTTTATTCAGAAATGCTTCTGAATTTCGAGAGGATCCCCCTACCTTTTTAGTATATTATAAACTAGCGTACAAAAAGTTACCTTTAAACTATGGAGAGTGTCAGATATTAGTGTTGGTAAGCCTATTTTTTCCAAAACAAAACCAACGATGGCGTCCGATGTCGGTTTTTCATGAAATTTCGGTGTTATATGAAATTTCCAATGACATTCTGGAAAAGGTTTAGTTAAAAAGAAGATCGCAAAATATCGCAAAAGATGTTTTATGTTTCCAGTAGAGGATAAACCTACCTTTCAAATGTTGTACGTTTTAAAATGGCAATTTGTGGTAACACCTTTTAAAGTATCCAATGAAGTTGAAAATGTAAATCTTATCCACTCCTTAAAAAGCACAATTTTCACAAACAAATCACATACGAGTAAGCAAAGATTTTGCAATTATTTGAATGCCAACAAGTGGCAATTTTATCAAGAAATTAATGATAAAAATTTCGCGGCCTACTGATTTACCGTTTGTATGTACCACTCTATTAACTTCAACATATCGAAAAGCTTTTAATAGGCAAAAAGTATGACTAAGTATGAATAAGTAATGCAAGTTTCAGGTGCATTTTGCAGTTGTTTAGCAGGGTTTTTCACCAAACTGAGTATGAGGTTTTTGAGGTGGGATATTAAGCTACTCAAAAAATGAATAATCTGATGCATTTTATGTATTTCAAAAATTGAATAAAGTTCCGCTAAATTTCCCAAATTTCGCACTGTGCGACGTTGGCATAGCGTTGCTGGGGGGATTTCCCAGTATAATTTGGGCAACTAGAAATGTAGTGCTTAGTACTGCTGCAAGGAGAACATTTCTTGATAAAAGAATTATTAGTGAAATTATTTGAAACCTCTGTTGATACGGATTTTACAGCAAACAAATGCGCTTTCACTCCTTGGGTGCCTTTAGATTGCAGTTGCCTTTTCGATGAGTTAGCAGCGTCTCTGGCTTCAACACTTTCCAAAGCCTGTATGCGTCCATTGAGAAAAATTTCTAGTTCCTTAAGGATCCTCGTTGCACCTTCCAAGCTTCAAGAGAAGAGCGATCCAGTTTGCGAACAATTAAATTTTTTATAATTTTAAGACGTACTTCTTTTTATTCACTCATTTTGATCAAACTCACAACAAATCAACATGTTGGTCATTAAAAATAATAACTGACATATTTTTCAAAGAAAACTAGATCAAAGAAATTTTTAAATTTTACACCCAAAAAAAATTATTAGGTAAAACGTGTGTTAAGATTTTTTCGATCTCACTCCTTAGATAACACAGTGCAACATTTTTCAAGTCATTGACGGTGAACTTAAATCCGTTATAAGGCGTCGAAAGTACTCGCCGAAATAAGTAATTCTGCCAGAGCGTTTTGCAAAGTTGGCTCATATAAGGATTTTATTGCCAAATCCGTTTTTGCCTCAAATTGGATTTTGAGCGATTTTTTCATATGGCTATATCTCGGTAACGAGCCGAAAAAAATTCATCTAGTGCCCTAAAATCGCAAAAATTTCAATTTTTTCACCATTTTCTTAGTATTTTTCAACTTTTTGATAAATAACTCGACATCGTACCACAAATAAGCTGTTTTTTTTTCTTTTTCGCTTTATTTCAAAACAAAAGAATAATTTTCAATTAATTTTTGAATGAAAAAGAGGTAAAAACATTATGAAAAAGAACTAAAAAGTAATATGAAAAAGAGATAAAAATATATTAATCTTAGAAATCAGTTGAAGCTGTCGGTTGTGGTTCTGAAATTCGCATTTTTTTCGTGGAAGGTTCGAAATCATCATCTGAATCAGAAGACATCGTTGCCATATCTATATCTGTGTGTTCTTCGGCGGCGTCTTCGGTGTTTTCGGCGTCTTCAGCTTCATATTCACTTATTTTGCTTGTCTACCAACATATTTCGGCAAGCAATGCATCCAATTTTTTTCCCTTGAATCGCTTTTCGAATGGCATGGTAACTTGGTGGAAGCGTTCACCTTGTTCGTCTGATTCTTGGGGCAATTGGCGCAAAAAGGTATCAAGGTGATAATGTAAAAAAAGTATTTTCAACGTCATTGATACATTGATATTTTCGTAGGAACTGAGCAAATCACGAACTCTTTTCTTTATCTCGTCTTCCGGGACGCGTGTCTTTCCTAAAACGCCCTCGATCACTGCTTTCAATGCAAAGCAGGCACGCCGGTAACCGCCACTCAGCGCATTTGTAAATTCTTCGCTGTTCATTAATTTTCTTATATCCGGTCCCTGCATTACACCTGCATGAAATAAAAAAAAACACAAAATTTATTAGAAATATGAATCGAGCGAAGTGTTGATCACTGCAGATAAACATAAAAATATATGATAACAAATACGTACCAGCTCTAATTTTTTCATTGCTGAGTTTTGGAAAGATGGTTTTCGAACATTCGAATGCGCCAGGAACATCCTTAACTATCACTTCGATCAATTTCCCAGCGATACCCAATTTTGTATGGAGCGGTGGCAGTAATATGTCGGTGACGTCCTGTACATATTATTGGATCATTGAATAATCTTAATCCGGCTTGATTATCTTGGGTTCTTAGTATCTAATCTCTTTTTTGATATTGGCCACCTTTGTATCGTGAATTCCAATCGCAAAGGAAGCAAAAGTATGTTGGAAAACCGCCCTTTTCTATGACACCTTGTAATATGTTTATGACCTTTAAGTCACAACAAATCTTCCATTTCTGTTCTTCATATTTGATTTTCACCAATATTTCGCGCAATGTTTCATACGTTTCTTTCATATTTATGCCAAATCCTATTGTTTTGGCTTGTTACGTGTAACAACACAGCCTTCAAACTTGAAGTTGAGCCATCAATAAATAATCGCCACTCATTAGCGTCATACTGCATTCCCAATTTATTCACTAGACCAGGAATATCATGGCAGTAAGAGAACGTATTTTCATCGTTAACGGTATAAAACGTTTGAAATTCAGCTTGGCGTTTTCGGTATGCTGTGGAGTTAACATTTGGCTGTGTGAGTTTTGTACGCTTCAAAAATCCTGTCAACATTTTGTGAATTTCGTTGAGATAAATTCAACTTAGCCACAATATAATCCATTTCCGGATGTGTTAGCGGCTGTGGTCCATCATCTTCATCATCGGGTAGCCAATCAATATCATGCACATCGGTTGGATTGGTGAACACAGTAGTTTCAGTTCGTGGAGTTTCGCGATCCGGACTCGGAGGTTTAGGTGGTTCGATACCAGAAAGGCGCGGCACTTGAAGTGTGGCAGTATAAGCGGCAATATATTATTTTGATTTTAATTTTGTTTTAGTCAATCCAAGCTGAAAATTAATGCACGCGTAACACCTGGTTTCACCCAAATTACTGGAAAATGTTTTCCTTTTTATTTAACCATAACATAAGAACTTTTTGAATAAGTTTTTTCAGGCTAGAGGTCAGTTTGAAATTCCAAATAAAACTCTTTTTTGTTCTACTGTAATTAATGTTTAATTTTTCGATATTTCGAACTCCTTCGGTGTTCGTCTTCAGGAAAAAATTTACAACTGCAAGTATAATTTAAACAATAAAAAACACATATATACACACATTAATGCTTTAACAAATTTTAGAAAAATTTAAAAATTATATAAACAAAAAAATACAAAATTCTTACATATGAGTCACAATTTCTACTCCGCTTTAAGTGAGTTTCGTTCGATAACTAAATTGTTTTCGTTTGTTTCGTGGGTGTCACTTAATTTTTAAACTGTTGTTTTGTTATGTTTCGTGATTATATGTCTGTATGTTTGCGCGCATTTTTCCGTGTCTGTTTTGTAGTTTAGTCGTAGAGAGAGAGAAGAAGACACTTAACACAGTGAAACAAGCCAAAAAATTTTTGAACAAAAACAAAAATCTACTAATATTGAAAGCAGATAAAGGGAACACTACGGTGGCGTTAAACAAAATGGAATATGAAACAAAGATGAAAAATATTATTAGCGACATGTGTACATATAAACGTTTAAAAATCGACCCAACAACAAAATTACAAGTCCGTAACAACACATTAGTGGAAAAACTACACAAATTAAACATAATTGGCGATACGGAAAAATATAAATTAACGATGCACACGGCTACCGCACCAAGAATTTACGGACTACCCAAAACGCACAAAGAAGGACGACCTCTTAGACCTATTTGTTCCTCAATTAATTCGCCATCATACGGACTTTGCAGATTTATAATACAAATTTTAAAAAAATTGACGGTAGACTCAAAGTATAATATTAAAGATGCTGTCGAATTCAAAACCCGCGTAAATAATACTCATATATCTGATGACGAAGTACTCATATCGTTCGATGTTAAATCACTATTCCCTAGCATCCCGGTTAATGTTGTAATAGACATTATAAGGAAAAAATGGAACGAAATAACAAAATATACGGACATGACAGAAGACTTATTTTTGGACATTTTAACGTTCTGCATCAAAGACAACAGATATTTCAAATATCAGGACAAAATCTACGAACAACGCAAGGGAATGCCAATGGGATCTCCAGCATCACCAGTCATCGCGGATATAGTAATGGATGAACTTTTAGACCAAACTATGAAAAATTTGAACAAACAACCCAGACTCTTGACTAAATATGTTGACGACCTTTTTTGCATAATCCAACGAACAGAAGTTGAAGACACACTTAAAACACTAAACAAATACCATAGACAAATACAATTTACATACGAACTGGAGAAAGATGGCAAACTACCCTATTTGGACACCCTAATAATTAAAAAAGAAAATAAACTAATAATTGACTGGTACCAGAAACCCACAGCTTCGGGTCGAATCATAAATTTTTATTCAAACCACCCAAAACATGTAATAATGAATACCGCGAATAATTTTGCAAAACGAGTTTTGAAGATAAGCGACGAACAATATCATGGAGATAACATAGAAAGGATCAGCAAAATACTACAAAAAAACAGCTTTACATATAAAACAACTACGGACATTATAAAAAACGCGATAAAAACACTGGATAATGAAACTTTAGATAAACCGGCAATAATATACAAGTCAATGGCACATGTTCCAGGCTTTTCCGATAGAATTGTAAACTCCGACATATATGACAAAAATAAAATCAGCATCGCATTAAAAACTAGTAACACATTAAAACAACTTTTCTCAAACACAAAATCAAAACTAGACAATTTAGACAAATCAAACGTTATATACAGAATAGCATGTAATGGTGACGGATCTAACATATGTAATAAAATATATGTTGGAACAACAAAATCGAAACTACGGACAAGATTAGCTGCACACAAATCGGATTACAAGACAAGAAAAGGATTATTGGACAACAAAACTGCGATAGCGGCGCACTGTGCTACCATGGGACACTCTCCCAACATACAAGAAACAAGAATATTACAACAAGAGACAAACTACAAAAAACGATACACAATAGAAATGTTACATATAATCAACACACCGCCAAACATACGACTAAACTACAAAACAGACACGGAAAAATGCGCGCAAACATACAGACATATAATCACGAAACATAACAAAACAACAGTTTAAAAATTAAGCGACACCCACGAAACAAACGAAAACAATTTAGTTATCGAACGAAACTCACTTAAAGCGGAGTAGAAATTGTGACTCATATGTAGGTTAGGTTAGGGTGGCGGCAATATTGCCACACATAGACCGCAAGGGTCCTATGTAAGAATTTTGTATTTTTTAGTTTATATAATTTTTAAATTTTTCTAAAATTTGTTAAAGCATTAATGTGTGTATATTAGGGGTGTTTTAGTGCACGAATTTTGGATTTTGATACTTGACACCCCTCAATTTTGTGAGGTTGGAAAAAAAAATGAGTTTGCAAAAAAAATTTTGGGGGTGGGGTGAGGGTAAGGGTTGGCGCATCGAGGTCAAAGATGAGAGAAAAGGAGAAACAATATTCTTACAGTCCTACAAAAGGGGCCACCTCTAGACGGTTCAAATGTATGACCGACCCACATTATTTTTTCTTCCCCAACATTTTTACCTCTTACCTCTAACCCCTAAGGGTGCTTCCATACAAAATTGAGATTTTTAAGAAATCGACCCCCACCACTCCCACGGTGCCCCTAGATGGGTCAAATGTATGACTGGCCCCTAATATTTTTTCCTCTTCAACATTTTTTCGCCCCATACTTAAACTCTATCTCTAGCTCTTAAGGGGGCCCCCATACAAAATTGACGTCATAGACATAAAAAATATGGAAAGGAAATCGCCAAATAGGCCCATAATTGCCCAGGAGTCTCTCCTAGAGGAGTCAAATATATGACCGACCCTCATTATCCCCCCTCCAAAGTTTCACAGCTTACCTACCCCCTATTTCCAATCCTTAAGGGGGCTCCCATACAAAGTTACGGTTTTTTTAAAAACTGCTCCCACTGCCCTAACTGGACCATGGGTACCCCTAGAAGGGTCAAATGTACGACCGACCCCCATTATTTCTAGGAAAATTTATAAAAAAAAAAAATTGTATGGCAGCCCCTTTCAGGGTTGAAAATAGGGGGCAAGTATGTGGGAGAAAAATATAGGTCGCAAAAAAATAATGGGGGTCGGTCATACACTTGACCCATCTAGGGGTACCCGTGGGCCAGTTAGGGCAGTGGGGGCATTTTATATAAAAACGGTAACTTTGTATGGGAGCCCCCTTAAGGATTAGAAATAGGGGGTTGGTATGCTGAGAAAAAACTTTGGAGGTTGGCTAATGGGGGTCGGTCATATATTTGACTCCTTTAGGAGTGACTTCTGGGCAGTTATGGGCCTATTTGACGATTTTATTTCCATAGTTTTCATGTCTATGACATCTATTTTGTATGGGAGTCCCCTAAAGAGTCAGAGATACAGGGTAAGTAGGTTAGGAAAAAATGTTGGGGAGGAAAAATATTAGGAACCAGTCACACATTTGGCCCTTCTAGGAGCACCCACGGAGTGGTGCGGGTCGATTTCCTAAAAATGTCAATTTTGTATGAGAGCCCCCATAGGGATTAGAGATAGGGGGTAAGTATGCTGGGTAAAAATGTTGGAGTAGGAAAAATAATGTGGGTCGGTCATACATTCGACCCCTCTAGAGGGGACCCCTAAGCATTTGTATTGCTGTATGTAAATTTTTTCTCTTTTTCTCTCACCTTTGACCTCGATGCGCCAACCTTTACCCTCACCCCACCCCCAAAATTTTTTTTGCAAATTAATTTTTTTTTCCAACCTCACAAAATTGAGGTGTTGTTACTAAGGATCTCCATACATTCTTAAAACACCTCTAGTGTATATATGTGTTTTTTATTGTTTAAATTATACTTGCAGTTGTAAATTTTTTCCTGAAGACGAACACCGAAGGAGTTCGAAATATCGAAAAATTAAACATTAATTACAGTAGAACAAAAAAGAGTTTTATTTGGAATTTCAAACTGACCACTAGCCTGAAAAAACTTATTCAAAAATTCAAAATCATAAGGTCGAACAAAATATCAATAATATAATATAAGAACTGTATAACAACTTTTGCAAGCAGTGCTCGGCGTATAATTTAGACCACTTGATATCAGGTTCATTAAAATAATGTTTGTATGCTGTTTTGAATTCATTACTCAAATAATTTTTTCTCTCCTTATTATCTTTTTTTGGCACTATATGACCACAAACATAACAAAAATTGTCTAATTTTGGGCACTTGGTAACTTCCATATTGAAATTTTCAATATTATTCTGTTTTTAAAATATTATTCACTTTCAATTTCACTCTGTTATTATTATTTTCTCAAAAAAGACGCGTCAAAATATCCCCAGTAAAAATAGTGTGGATCTGTTATGTAGGCTTCAACGTGCATATCTTACTTTATGCACGATAATTCCGTTTTAGCGCGTCCTTCTAAGGCAAAGCGATTACTCTGGTGAGGTTCATTGCATGTATTCGTCGCCGCTGTCTTACAACAACGTCGCGAAAATCACTTCTTGGTGCGAGCGTCTTTGACGTTTACTGTCGTACGTAGGATATATCTGCGCGTATACTATACAGTACGCAGGTTGCGAAAATTGAGGTTGTTGCGGAAACTGAGTTTAAATTTTTATATAGTCGTAATACTGAATAAGTACACTTTCTAAACATTATAATTTAAATAAAAGATTTTGTTTTTATTTAAATAAAAGATTTTGTTTTTATTTAATAAAGAACTTTGAGATTTTGGTCTGCGATTTTTTGCAATTTACATGGTATTGGACTGCAGTCTCACGAATTTCTTTAAGTTTTAAGATGTCTGTTAATGGTAAGCAATTTTGTACAGCCCATTTAATGCAAGTGTTAAAACTGTTAATTGCAGTATTGGATGTAATTTTCGATGAAGCAGCAACATTAACAATAGTGCTTTCTTCAGTGCTTTCAATTTCTTCTATGTCGTCTGCATTTGCGAAGTGAAAGTCGTCGTTTTCGTTTTCAAATAACCAATCATTTATTTTATTACTTGAAAACGAATTATCGTCTGTAATCTCCCGAAGATAATCGGTAACAGTTCCAATCATTGATTGTTGATTAACAAGTTCAGCTTGAATTATGCTCAATGGTAAATCATCTTCTTCATCTTCAGACCATTGATCGTTAAAACACATTAACACATTCCAGCATTTTTTTATAGCGTTGCACGACAATTTATTCCATGCACGTGATAAAAGACAAACTGCATTTCGTAAGTTAAATGCTTTGATTTTCAGTTCTATGTTTTCGCCTATAATTGTGCCGTCTTGAATCAACTCGCGAAAAACGGCTTGAACAAATCTTCCAAACACGGCCGGTGAATTCGAAACCCCAAAAGGTGCGTAAAGGAATTCGTATTGCCCTCGATGGGTGATAAATGCAGTATACTTTCGTGATGACGGTTCCAAAGGAACGTGAAAAAAACCGTTCTTTAAATCAAGCGTCGTGAAAATATTGCCACCCTGCAATTTATCTAAAACGTCCTCAATCAACGGCATCGGAAAACGATCCTTGACAATCTTTTCATTTAATCGGCGATAATCGCAACACAAACGCTTCGACCCATATTTTTTAGATGTCAAAACTACTGGAGCGGCATACTCCGAAAAACTTTCTTGAACAATACCCTGATCCAACCACTCCTTTACCAGTTTATCTACTATAACCTGATCATTATAAGCCATACGGCGTGGACCTTCGTAACAAGAAACGTCATCAGTCACAACAATTTTCATTTTAATAGGCGACTCAGCGGATTTTATTGGTTCATAGCTTTCGATTAAGCATTCGATTTCATTTTGAACTTGAAATGGAAGATGCGACAAATCTATCTTTGAAGACTGTTCAATGGCATCGACCATTCCACAAAAAACACTAAACTCCTCTTGAACTACTCGGTCATCGTTATTAAATCCTTTTGGTTCAACATAAACACCTGCTTTTGGTACACAAAATTTAACTCCGTTCTTGGTTAAAATAATGTCCAAACTTTCGATAACATCGCTTCCTATTACTGCCAAGAAATCAGAATCTTTAGTAGCAACAACATGAAAAGTCAAATTTAACTTTGCTTCATCTAAAACACTCGGAAATTTTATACTACCTTTACTTTTTATGATAGTTTTACCCATGCATCGAAATGTTTTTATATCATCCTTTAAGTCACCACCACCCAATGCTTCGAAGACATCTTCACGCAACAAACTTAAATCAGATCCGCTGTCGATTAAAGAATAAATAGGCGTTCCGCATATTATTACTTCACGACAAGTTTTATTATCCGAATAACGGGCCTTGACATTGTTCAATTTTTCTAAAACATTGACTTTACTACCTGGCTTTTCTTTGCATTCGAAGGAACGGTGTCCTGTCCTGTTACAACGGAAACACTTAAAATCAACACTTTTACAATCTTTCGCCAAGTGTGAGCTATCCCCACACTTAAAACATCTACGTTTTGTTGCATCTACCTTCTTTTGCGCCTCGTCAACATTTTTCGATGTTGAAAATTCGTTTTGGGTTCTACCAGTCTTAATTGGACCCCTTATTTTTTCATAAATTGGTATACGTCGTTTTAAATCTTTGATAGTACACGCCTCATATAAAGTTGCTTTATTAGATCGTGTATCGGATATCCCGTCAACAAAATATGATATCAAACTTTCCTCATCTAAATCAATCGGTCGGCTAATATCCTGCAAAAGATATAAATATTCACGCAAACTTTCGTTTGGTCTGTGCTTCCTATTTCGCAACATTTGATGAATTTTGGAAGAAGAAAACTTTTCGCCAAACTCATCAATCAATGCCCTTTTCAACGACCGCCAATCATTAACCTTCTTTTCATTTTTTACAAACATTCGCGCAGCACCCTGAAGGAGTTGCTTTGCGTAAACGAATTTTTGAATATCATTCCATCTTAAAATTACAGCTTGGTCATCAAACTCGTTGAGCCATTGATTCATATCGTTTGTGTCATTCCCCGTAAATGAGGTCATACTCTCCTGAACATCTTTAAGTGTGAAAAAACTTCTAGCCTGATCTGCGTCTTCATTTTTGCTACCCGACCCAGAAGATTCTGCATCTTCTTCTACTTCTTCCTCTTCCGGCTCTTCTTCAGTTAGTCCATAATGAACTAACAGTCTATTTTGCAACTCACTCTTCTTACCCGATGTGGACAAATCTTCTTCACGTAGCTTTTCTCTAAGCTCATCTACTTTCAGCGTTAATATCTGTTGTGCATCCATCTTGCAGTTATGAATAAATTGAAAATATGTTAAAATTTGTAAAAAGCTAACACAAAAATTCATAAAATAACTTATATAAATGCATGCAAATACTTTTTGTATGTAGTGTTAAAGCTCTTCTTATTTTTGTTTATTTGTTTACTTCTTAAACTTCTTTTCTACTTCAACTTCTTTGCTTATTAAATATTTTACTTCTTTTCTTCTGTAACTTCTTTACGTCTTTAAAATTTATCTTCTTTTCTTCTTTAACTTCTTTACTTCTTCAATATTTATCTTCTTTTCTTCTTTAACTTCTTTACTTCTTCAATATTTATCTTCGTTTCTTCTTTAAATTCTTTTTTTTTTAACTTCTTACTTTTTTAAATATTTTACTTCTTAAACTCCTTTCCTTCTTTAACATTCAAAATTTATCATCTTCAATATTTTAATAATAAAATAACAAAATATCGATCAAAACATTTTAATTCAATTTAAGCAATCAAACACTTATTTCTGTAAGCAGTTTTGTTTCTTCGTATTTTTTTTTCAGCACTCGTCGTCGTTATTCTTTCAAAATAAGGGTTGTTTTATTTCGCTCTTTTTTATACTCTTTACCTTCAGCACGCAGTCGTTACTCGTTAACTTCAGCACACAGCTCTCGCAATTATCTCTCCTTGAAGTGACGCAATCGTTATTTCAAATATGTTGTCGCACGCAGCTCACAGAATTTTGCATCAATAGTTTTTTGAAGTTACAAATGCAAAATGCACAACGCACAGTCGCCTCTTCTTCAATTTCGTTGTTCGTTCGTTGTTCGCAGCTACAACTCTCTCTACACAGGATCGGCGTCTTTTTACTGCTGTCTCTTGCGTTGCTACGCAATGCTGTACCCCGTGATTTGTAGTTTTGTAGCTGTGTATACACTGATGCTTCGTTGTTGTTGTTCTCTTAGCCGAATTTCACAATTATTACGGCTTTATTTCTGCATTTTTTCTTTCAAATCTTTTTATTAAATTATTTAGTCTTTTTTACACTTTTCACTGCTTTAATATTAGTTGCTCAAACTTTAGATTTTACGGGAAACATCCCGGTTGAGCCCCCAAGTTGTAGTAAAAAACACAACAGCTGTCACAATGTATGGTTTTAATTGTGTTTATTTAATTTAATTTGAACAATAGTTTTTAATAATAGGTGCGTTTTCGTGGCAAGTGGGCTTAAAGTGGGCTTAAAGTGGGCTTAAATGTGCTAACGGTGGGTCGAACAAAACGCTGCATTGTGAATAGCACTTTCGAAAATGATGTTCTTCTTTATTAACAGCTGACATTTGTTTATGTTTCGGTTTTTTTTTTTTTTTTTGGTTAATTTTTTACAAAATTTTCTAGAAAAAATTAAATAGTTTTCTACAGAAAAATGAGTGGTTCGAACAAAGTCACATTATGTTTTTTCAATATCGGCGCCAGTGCCAAGGAAAATTCGCTGAAAAATATTTTCGGTAAAAGCAACTTACAGCATTTGGCACATGTCGAAAAATCCAGATTATTCGGGTAATGGACATGCTATGGTTTTAAATGTTCAAAAGCCAAGCTTAGGATGTAGCTGCGGTTGTGGTATTAAACATCACATTCACACCAAGGGTGAACGCGAATTGGTTGAGTTTAACTAATTGTCGCAGAGCGTAAAGCACAAAAAGCAAAAGTTGTGCCAACTGCTTTGGATGGAATCACTTGTCGTCAGTTTCAACGTCAATCATATAGTTGACACTGAGGAAGAACCCGAAATTGATCCAAATGCTGATGAACCCGATATGGGTGAAATGCGTAGCAAGCCACAATTTCCTACAAAGAAAACCACAGGAGGACGACCAATGACCAAAAAATTTATGAAATGTGTATTTTTGAAGGCGAGTGGAATGATAAAGTATACGCTGTTGCTGGTGATGTGCTCGATGGTTATCTATATGATTTACTTATGAATTTATTTGAAGAGAAGGGTATCAACAATGAATTTGTTGAAAAATTGTCTGACCACTTTGCAGCAATGTACCACCGGGTCTTGATTAATATGAAGAAGGTCGCTGCTTTGGTTTTGGATAGTTTACCATCAGCACATTTCGAAAAAGTACGCCAAGGGACTACAACGACGAGCACCATATTGGGGAGAACACTTAAGTGCATTAAATGTGCATATACCAGAAGCCGGTTATGGCAGTCGTACGCATACGATAACTTGATTAGATGACAACAATAAATTGAATTTTCATGAGGAGACAATGGCTGGAGTGGATCCAGATGATAAGTGGACAACTACACATATTCAGGCCTGTTCCGTAATCCGCGTGGTTTCAATTACTTTTTAGTTAGGCGGCTTTTTGATGAAAATGGTGAGTCACACGATAAAAAGTAAAGGATCTTTTTTGCGGAGAATTTCAGGTTCTATAAATAATATTCATTTGTATTTATTAAAAAGTATCTGTTTCGGAAATATTCGATAAAGCCTAACTTTTCGATTTTTCCCATGTTTTTAAGAATGTTTCTTAAACGGTTACTTTTTCGTTAATGCAAGTCAATGTTATTTGTAGAACCTGTAATTTTCCACAAAAAAGATTCTTATACTTTTTATCGTGTGACTCACCATTTTCATCAAAAAGGCTCCTAAATGAAAAGTAATTGAAACCATACGGATTACGGAACAGGCCTGATTGAGAAGCAATACTTTGACGATTTACATAAACTGTAAATGTATAATTAATCGTGTACAAAGACGAGTTCAACTTTTGTATGCAAAAATAAATGTATTCAGAAATTTTCTCAGGTCACTTACGGCCAGAAGTAATTTTAATACTTTTAATGTATTTAATGATCCAAATAAGTCTAATATTTTAAAAAAATATGCATCATTTAGTTTGCGTACTTCATTTTATACAGTAATTAATTTAACACGCCTTGCTTGCAAACTGTTTTTTTTTTACAAGCTTACAATAAAATATTGACTTTATATTTTAAAAAGAAACCCGCAATCATTTCATTTTTTAAAAGA
This sequence comes from Calliopum simillimum, assembly GCA_951812925.1. Classification (NCBI taxonomy): domain Eukaryota; kingdom Metazoa; phylum Arthropoda; class Insecta; order Diptera; family Lauxaniidae; genus Calliopum; species Calliopum simillimum. The sequence continues at coordinate 58,344,516 of OX638370.1, read as the reverse complement.
TTTTTGTATCTTGCTCTTCACACCTTTCAATGCTGCTTTGCGTGAAGTTTTAACAGCGCTTTTAAACTCATGCGAAATCGCGTGACCTACAGTGGCTCACAAAAGTATTCGGAATTTGAAAATTTTTTAAGGAATCATAAAATTTTTTAATAACGAATAAATTTTTTTTGAATCACTCTTAATAATTATAACTCGGTAAAAATCTAGTTTTATTTATTAAAAGAAACTTTCCTAAAATGTTACTTAAAAATGTAGAAAAGAGCTTATAAGCAAAATCCTACCTAAATTCAATACACAAAAGTATTCGGAATTTTTAAAAATATGGCAATATCTTAAAGACGAAATCAAAGAATAATCCAAAAGTATTGGCGACACTCTTAAAATTCAATTTACAGTTAGTTTGCGGTAGCTCAGTTTTGATTTGTCAGTTTTTTCTTAAACAAAAGACTTGGTTTTTTAGAAAAAGTAGGATGGGAAGAAAATCAGAAGAAACCACACTTAAATAAAAAAATTTTAAAGCGTGAGGACGGAAAACTTTTTAGGAGATCACAAGCTGTGTCGGATGAAGTATTTAGACTATACACAGCATTTATAGAAAGAAAAAAGTTACATAATTCACAGCGCTCTGGTAGGTTTTCGAAACTAGGCATTCGAGACAGGTCGGATATCTTACGAAAAACTAAAATTCAACCACGTACTTCAGCAGTGGACATTACTAGAAGCCTCACCAAATATAATGGAGTAAATATCAGTGATGAAACTGATCGCCATACACTCAGAAATGCTAGTTGTAGTGGAAGAACTCAACTTTCCAAACCATTTATAAGTACGGCTAAGCGCAAAAATAGCTTAGAGTTTGCAAAAAAACAATAAAGTTGTAACAAATGGTTTATGTCAAGCGTTATTTTTAGTGACGAGACAAAATATTATATAAGTTGTTTCTTTATTATATACATAAGCGCTTTTTGCGGTTGGTCTTACTTATAAATGGTTCGGAATGTTGAGTTCTTTCATTATAACTAGCATTTTTGAGTGTCTGGCGATCAGTTTTATCGCTGATGTTTACTCTATTATGTTTGGTGAGGCTTCTAGTAATGTCCACTGCTGAAGTACGTGGTTGAATTTTAGTTTTTCGTAAGATATCCGACCTGTCTCGAATGCCTAGTTTCGAAAACCTACCAGAGCGTTGTGAATTATGTAACTTTTTTCTTTCTATAATGCTGTGTACAGTCTAAATACTTCATCCGACACAGCTTGTGATCTCCTAAAAGGTTTTCCGTCCTCACGCTTTAAAATTTTTTTATTTAAGTGTGGGTTCTTCTGATTTTCTTCCCATCCTACTTTTTCTAAAAAAACAAGTCTTTTGTTTAAAAAAAACTGACAAATCAAAACTGAGCTACCGCAAACTAACTGTAAATTGAATTTTAAGAGTGTCGCCAATACTTTTGGATTATTCTTTGATTTCGTCTTTAAGATATTGCCATATTTTTAAAAATTCCGAATACTTTTGTGTATTGAATTTAGGTAGGATTTTGCTTATAAGCTCTTTTTTACATTTTTAAGTAACATTTTAGGAAAGTTTCTTTTAATAAATAAAACTAGATTTTTACCGAGTTATAATTATTTAGAGTGATTCAAAAAAAATTTATTCGTTATTAAAAAATTTTATGATTCCTTAAAAAATTTTCAAATTCCGAATACTTTTGTGAGCCACTGTATATAGTAAATTAAAGAAGATTTTATTATTAAAATTATGATTTTGAATTGTTTCAATTAATTTTACCGTTTATTTACGGAATTTCTACTCAATGGTATGTAAGCGTATGGATCTACTTTGCCTTTCTTTTTCATATCATCCTTTACCTTTTTCGATGAGTATTCATTACCTGTATATGCTGATTTGCCCGATTTAGCTGTATAACAGGTCGATGTATGCCCTTGCCACCGGCAGTATAATGCGAGGTAGAAGTTTTACCTGAGTGCATGCTTGTAGCATTGTTAGCTTTACGTTTACGATTTGAGGCGTTGAGTTTCACTTTATCTTAAATTGTTGAGAAATTAAACTTTGCATTTGCGTTATTTGTATTTAATCTTTCTAATCATTACTAGAATCCTCTTCCATGCCACGTTTGACTACTGGTTTTGTTTCCATAGCATCGTCACCATCATTATCATCGCTACTGCTATCTCCATCATCGCCGATTTGTATCCTTATTTTTCGATTTCGCAGTTGCATTTGTGCCGGATAAATCAGGACGATTTGCTGGTAATAAAATATTTGGAAAGTTATTATTTTAACTAAATTTCAAATGAGTATTTTCATACTAACGCACTTAAAACATTGCCAATCGATTTTATATCTGCCAAATCTACAACATCCTCTGGATCCTCGCGATCTTTTTTAGATTTCATTTTAGATTTATCCGCTGCAGCGTTATCATGCCATTCGGTAAATCAGAATCAGAGTCATCAAGAACATCATCAATACTAATGAAAAAATAAATTTTTTTAAAACCAATCAAACTCAATCAAAACAAAACCGTGTTTATATACATACGTCACACTCTTCCATTCCAAGGAACTCTTATCCTTTTCTTCGTTTAATTTTTTGCGTGTATCACGTCACATTTGTTTGCGTATTTTCTTAAGGCGACGATGTGTTCCTTCATCATCACCGGGTATAAATTCAATGAGCTCCTCAGCAGTAAAACGTTTACAAAGTTTTTTCAGCAAATAACCAATTTGTATGCGACGACAACGTTTGGTATCTATCGCCATAGCTGACAGGGATTTTATTGGCATACGAAGAAGCGAATGCGTTCAATTAAATTAAAATATAAATAAAACAAACACTTTTTAAAGAAACACAATAACTTCTAAAGCCGACGAGCGAGCAATAGCAAAAAATAAATAAATTAAAACTACACAGAAATGTCAACATCACACAAATGTCAACTTACAATCGATAACAAGTGCGAAGTCACAATTACCGATTAAAAAAACCCGATTAATAATCAATAAAAAACGGTGTCAAACGGCAACAATATTTAGCCGCGGAGCTTACCACTTTAATTTAACGTGCATTAGCTTAGCGCTATTTGTTGTTGCTTTCCCATACATTTATCGTAAAGTGCTAAAGAAAGTCCAGATAGAATGCCGAAAAAAACGCACCTAATAAATGCAGTAAAAGAATAAAGTCACAAATAGTTTATTGATTCACATATTAACCGCAGTTAACGTATGCACAACGACGACTCAACAACAACTGAACTGACGACTGTCTGACGCAATGAATCTGACGCTACATCGAGTAAAAAGGAGTGAGGGTTGCCATATGAACAATTTAGGATCCTACATTTGTACAACCTGCAATTCTCTACAATAGATATTCCAATTCTTTTTATCGTTCGACTCACGATTTTAATCAAAAAGCCTCCTAAATAATAAGTAATTGAAATCAGACGGATTTTGGAATAAACCTGAATTATCTTTAATATCAAATAACAGCTGAACTGCTAAAGGCATGCCCCATAACATCAGCTAAAATTCTGCATCCTCTGCTCACCAAAATCTGGAGCGAAGAGCGTTTGCCAGAAGATTGGCTGCATGGCATGTTAGTCAAATTGCCGAAAAAAGGTGACCTAAGTGAGTGCCGAAACTATAGAAGCATTACCTTGCTCTCAGTACCATCAAAAGTATTGACGAAAGTGCTTCTGAACAGGGTAAACGAAAAACTTGATTCGGCCATTCGAAAGCAGCAAGCAGGATTCCGGCGAAACCGATCATGCGTGGATCAAATTAACACCCTCAGAATAATTGTCGAACAATCATGCGAGTGGCGTGCTGCACTTCAACTTGTCTTCGTAAACTATAGCACTGCCTTCGACAGTGTCTCCCGAGAAAACATTTGGGTCTCACTGCAACGAAGAGGTATTGCCGCAAAGGCCATAAACTTAGTACGTGCACAATATGAAGGCTTCAAATGCAGTGTGTTACACAATGGGTTGTTGTCACCGACATTCACCACTAATTCAGGCGTACGGCAGGGGTGTTTACTATCATCATCACTCATCCTTATCGTTCTTGATGATATCCTAGATAAAGCTCTTAATAAGGCCAAAAGGGCTATCCAATGGAACTTTACCGAACATCAGGAAGATCTTGACTACGCTGACGACATCTGCCTCTTATCGTCCAAACATTCAGATATGCAAAGCAAAATTGAGGACCTTGTCTTGGAATCACAAAAGGCCGACCTAAAAATCAACGTATCCAAGACTAAACAAGACTAAAAGCATGAAGCTAATCGCAAGCAATGGCATCACGTTTAGAGCTGACAGTGATGACATCGAAAACGTCAATAGCTTTAAGTATTTAAGCAGCATTATCTCCATGGCTGGTGGAGCAAAAGAGGATATCAACCCAAGAATAGCAAAAGCAAAAGGCGCGTTTGCTCAACTGAACAAAATATGGTCTTCTTCCGTTATATCCACCAAAACGAGAGTGCGCATTTTTGATTCGAATGTGAAATCGGTTTTGTTATATGGGTGCGAAACGAACAAGCTGCAAGTATTCGTCAATAAATAGGTTAAGGCGAATACTAAAGGTTTGGTGGCCTCGCACTATATCAAATGCCGAGCTACATCAAAACTGCAATCAGAGGGCTATAGCAATCGACGACAAGCTGCACAAATGGAGATGGATTGGTCACACTCTCCGGAAACCACACAGCGAAGTTTGTCGCCAGGCTCTTGAGTGGAATTCACAAGGAAGTAGAGCACGTGGTAGACCCAAAACCAACTGGAAGAGGTCGCTGGAAAAGGAAATCCAAGAATCGGGAAAGTCGTAGCAAGAGATTAAAGGCATCGCAAGGGATCGTGACAAATGGAGAGATTTCATATTGGCCTTATGCTCCTCCTAGGAGTTAAAGGAGAATACCTACATACATCTTTAATGCGATCAGTTATTATAATTTAGCGTATTACCAATTCTTAAAAAATTAAGATAGAAATAAGAAATAATCTATTATATAAAAATGAAATGGTGTCCGTATGTAGCTTATGAACGTGGAAACTACAAGGCCGATTTACATAATTTTTTTTTTAAATTGTTTGTTATGGTCTGTAGAAGGTTCTTAAGGGGGTGGGATGCTACTGAGGGGAACGGGGGTTGCACCCCCCATACGAAAAAAATACAAAAAATGCTATATCTCTACAGTTATACAAGTTATGATTATGAAAGTTGATGAACTTATGCATAATGTACATATCTACCATTTACCATGCAAAACTTGGGGGATATTGGGTGTAGAATTGCATCCAATTTTCAAAAATACACAAAATGCTATATTTCTTCACATATCGCAGATATTGTTATAAAACTTGGTACATACATGAATATTCTATCCACCATTTACTATGAAAATCTTGGGCGGGGGGTGAGAAGGGGGAGTTGCACCCTTCATACAAAAAATATAGAAAATGCTATATCTCTGTACCTATGGGAGCTATGATTACAAAAGTTGATACATGGATCTTTAAAAACCTTGGTGATTGGAAGAGAGGGACGATGGAGATGGATGGGACTTCGTACGTATAGGCATCGGGAATGGGCGAACGAAGTCGCAACCAGGCCAGCTAGTATTTTTAATAAATTACTAAAAAAATACAGAGCTATTTTTCGTTTTATTGATTTAAAGATTATTATTAGTTAGGCGTGAATTAGGGCCCAATTGGTTTTGCCCAAGCAGAACATTAGGGTCAAGTGCTAAATCCCAACGATGGCCTAGTTTAGTAAGCCTCAAGTTTTCCTAAATACGAACGCCTATATAGTTAGGCCGGCATTAAGCATTCCTTATTGGGAAAAAATGGGGAACACTGTTACATCCGATATGAGGGCCTTGTTAGGCTCCCGCGTTTGGCCCTAACGTTATGGTTAGGCAAAACTAACGGGGCCCTAATTGTCGCCACACAAAATTTTCTAGTCGGGATATTTCTAAATAACATTAACAATAGCACCGTCTTACTAGTTTAGGGTTTCTTAGAACTATCAAATTCCAACAAAGTTTTAAAAGCTTACACGAAGTTCAATATTTAAGAAAATATTAAAAAGTCAGGGGTCTAGTTTGAATTTTAGATTTTTCCACAGAAAACCAAAATATATTTTAATGTTTTGAACAACATTGCATTATACATAATATCATCAATTTTATCCATTTTTATTTTAGAAAAAAAACAAATTATTTTGATTACTTTTATTAATTGAAAAAAAAGGCAAAATCACGACTTTTTTGCGTCATCTCAGTAAAGTGCAAATGCATCAACTTTGACACATTGCACTATAGGTCAAAAGGCACACTTTTTTGGCCAAAATTCATAACGTCCACATTATCATGGATACCGACTGCAAATATAGTCCTTATGTTGACTTTAGACTAAAAGAACAATTCTGAAAAAAATCTTAGCCCTTGGAGTACCGGGTCAAAAATGGCACGTAATAAATTCTCTAAATAAATAACACATACCAACAAGGTTTTGTTTTTAAGCATTTCCAAAGTAACTCCATGTGTTGAATCCGAATCTGAGGTCAGAATTGATTTGGATTTGGAGATATTTGAGGTCAAACTCATGAAAAGTGGCTATTTTGGCTATTTTTGAGGTTCGATGCAAACTGCACAGAATTCTCATTATTTTTTTTACTAAATGTATCACATAGTTCTATTATGTTTCTTCAAAATGAGTTCTTAAAAAATGCCATACGATACTTCCTTTAAAAGTTATGGCCGATTTCAGATGACATGTCATGACATCTTGAAATACCATAAAACGGGTAAAACGACACAACTTTGGATTTCATGATATCATCTTAAATCTGCAATAACTTTTGAAGTAAGTATTGTTTGGCACTTTTTAAGACCTCATTTTGGAGGTAAAAAGTGGTACTCAGTAATGAATTATGTATATTAACCCCAATTATCTCTATTTTTCGAAAAACCTAATGCAAAAATTATGCGCACTTTTACCCAAGTTACTTGAATGAGTAGTATCTTCAGTATTTTCTAATAAGAAATTGAAAAGAAGCTTCTTCGTTTTCTTTTTTGTCTGTCTTTTGCAACCAGATTTCGAATAAATCGAAATTACGGAAGAAAAGTTACTTGACAAAAAAATTCATCAAAATAAAAACGGGCAAAATCGGGCGTCTATATTTCTAAATAACATTAACAATAGCAACGTCTTACTAGTATACTAGTTTTGGGTTTCTTAGGACTAACAAATTCCAAGAAAATTTTAAAAGCTTACACGAAGTTCAAAACTTAAAAAAAAAAATAAAAGTCAGGGGTCTAATTTGAATGTTAGATTTTTCCTCAGAAAACCAAATTATAGTTTGATGTTTGGACCCAAATTGCGTTATACATAACATCATTAATTTTATTCATTTTTATTTTAGAAAAAAAACAAATTATTTTAATTACTTTTTATTGATTGAAGAAAAGAGCGACTTTTTTGAGTTATCTCAGTAAAATGCAAATGCATCAACTTTAACACATCTCTGAGGAACGGAAAATTATTTTACCCCAAAACAAAAAACACTTTCGTTTGTATTGAAGTATTCTCCGTTGCACTGCATCAACAAAATTTCAATAGCAATACTTGTAAAAATTGAATTTTGGCCAAAAAAGTGTGCCTTTTGACCTATAGTGCATTGCTGAGGAACGAAAAATTATTTTTCTACAAAACAACAAACACTTTTGTTTGTATTGAAGTATTCTCTCACTACTTGTAAAAATTGAATTTTGGCCAAAAAAGTGTGCCTTTTGACTTATAGTGGTATGCAACAACGTGTGTTAGAAAAAAAATTTGTATATAAAGAAAATGTCTGTCCAAAAATAGAAATTGTTACTAAAATTATAAAAGTCAAAATGATTCCATATTCTTATGATATTAACCTTACTCGAGTGGGGTAACAATTATGACACTCATTTTTGTGCGTGAAAAAAATAAAGTTATTTTGACTAGAATTATAAATTCAGAATAGTCATACATTTTTTTCTGAAAGTATAAATTACTTTATATAAAGTCAAATTTAGGAAACTTGAAGTAAATATTCCTTTATTATTTAACTACATTGTATTTGTAAATATGACGTTAGGGACCCATTAAATAGTTCATACGTAAGGTAAATTATATTTGAAATTTAGTGTTGATTACTTTAATTTTTCAAAAAAAATGATGCGTATTTTGTGTGTATTTGCTTATCAATTGTTATTGTTCGAAAATTATTTTATTAATGCATTTATATTTTAGTCCTTGATAATGAATTCCGGAGGAATTTGAAATATTGAAATATTAATTAAATTTAAAAAAACTGACCTAACGCAGACTGACCAAATGGCCCGGATTCTGCGGGACAGTCCCACATTTGCTTCTTTTGTCATTCAGGTCTTTTCGTCCCTGAAAGTCCCGGAATGACGTAACTATATCCCGATTATCCCGCATTTGCTCATATTAGATAAAAACTTCTTCTTCTGAAAGTAAGAATAAAATTTTATTTCGAGAAAACCCTCACGTTCACTCTCGCACCCACGATATCGTTTCTTTTTCTATGCTTTTGAATTGTTGAAAAGGAAAGAAATGAGAATTATGTGACGCGTCGCGACAAAAGGGACGTTATCTTGTCAGAGTAAAATTTTCAATACAGAATAAAACATGGGCTTAGTTCAAAATTTCATGTTTTATTTTTTTTACAGCAAACGTTGCCTACTCGGAGCTGGTTTGAGTTGACATGTTATCCCTAAATGGTATGAAAGTTAATTTTTATCGAGCCTTCACGAACTTAAATCCGAAAACTTCCGATGTTTAAACTGAATTATCTTTTTTGAACTACCGTATTCAAACTGCCATAATATATATATTCATAATATTTTTCGCGATTTTTTCTGCGTTCAAAATAAATACAATAAAAAAGTTCTAATTCGAAAAAAATAACGAACTGCAATACACTTGCCGTCTTGTCAGTTTGCGTGACATTTTTGCATGGCACTGATCAGCCGAAAATCAAGTAACGTGCTGCCTATCTTATTATTATACGTTCTTGTTACCATTAGTCTTCATTATCTCGTTATTGCATACATACCTATGTAAGTGTATTAAAAGCTAAACGCTACAGTTCCTGTAATAGAAACCTTTGACATGCGCACACTTTTCCAAAAGAAAAAAATATATTCAAACCGAAAAACATTAAAATTTGGAAAAATCAATAACAAAAACATTTGGTGTTTGGACGGTGTAGTTTTTTAAATAAGATATTAAAATGTTTAATAGTTTTTAAAATCAATGTGACGAACCCAAAATATGTTATTTTCTTTCTCGTATTTAATGGGAATTTTCAATAATATTTTAATGGTTTGATATATGTGTTAAGACAGTTTAATTTAGATATTTTTGCAATAGAGACATTTACTATGGATTCTAGCTTGCAAGTGAATGTTCCACTTCGTCTCGGTGGAAAAAAGATAAGAAAGCGTCGCGAATTGGATGCTTTAATTTCGCACTCATTGACAAAAAGGTATAGTTTTCGATCATAATTTACTTAATCGCTCACTACTATATTTTTAACCTTCAGGAGGCTTAGTAAAAGATCTTTATTACCTGGAGGCTTACAAGATAAGTTGTTGTCAGCTTCAACGGATGATCAAGAGGAATTTATATGGGTATGTCTTGTAGATTAGGAATATTGATTCAAAATTAATTTTGCAACAAAATGGAGGGTATACAATATAATTATGACCATTTATTTGTTTATTTCATGCAATAGCATAAGGTTAATCGAACATCGCATGGAGTCCGGAAAAAAAAGTATTTCTTTTTCAGTATTTGTGCACCTGCTTTATTTGTTATAAGCTTTTCATTGTTAATTGGATTCATGTACTGGTTATACTTCGACCTCAGACAGCAGATTTACGAATATCGTCAAAAAATGGAAGAAGGTTAATTTTATAAACATTATTTCGTCCCCATACAAGTGAAAAACACCAAGTCAGTTTTTTCTAGTTTTCAGTTATTTTGTATTTCTGGTCTAAACTACTAATCTTTAAAGTGAAAAGTTCCATTGAGCCATATCTCATATGTCATAAAACAAATTAGCAAAACATAAATTTCCGCACATAAAATGTTTTTTTGAAATTTAAATCTCTTAAAACTGGAATAACTGACTTAGTGTTTTTCACTTGTACAGGTACGATTTATTATTTGTTTAATAAATTATTGACACATTTCAGTTTCTGTGATGAATCAAGATTTACCGGATACACTACAAAAATGGCATGAAACATCTACATTATTATTCAAAAATCAAACGGCTATTCTTTCAAAAATAAATCAACTTCAAGTGATTGTCGAAAGCTTACAGTCAAATTTCAGTGCTTACAAAGCCTTAATAGGACTTAAGGACAATCATGTCAAAGACGAAAAAATTGTAGCTGATTTTGGTGCCAAAATAGAATCAATATTTACAGATATTGACAGTATCAAAGACCACTATAAAGTGATAATTAAAAATCAGAAAATAATGCAATCCGACTTAAATGAATTACAGGTAAATTATAAAATATTCTATTATGAAGCATAAACATATTCGACGCTACATCTGTCGTCGATGTCTTAATTATAATTGAAGTAAGGTATGGATAAAATCACATATATTTTTCCCCAAGTAATTGTGAACTCATGCATTCTTTGCATTTGCGCTAAATTCGACAAAATTTGCAAAAATTGCAATTCTACAAACATTGCATAAAAACACATTTTGTGCATTTACATATACTAATGTACATTAGACCGGCCGCAGCTTGTATGGAAAAAAATTAAAATCGGAAATTTATAAATATTTGTTACTAAATATATAAGGTTTGATGTAACAAATAATACCTGAAATTTTCAGCTTGATTTGAATATGCCTAGTCGTGCCTAGTGGGGTCGAAAGTACCCACATATCAAAATTTCCGATGATATGTGGGTACTTTCGACCCCACTAGGCACGACTAGGCATATTCAAATCAAGCTGAAAATTTCAGGTATTATTTGTTACATCAAACCTCATATATTTAGTAACAAATATTTATAAATTTCCGATTTTAATTTTTTTCCATACAAGCTGCGGCCGGTCTAATGTACATACAGAGAAAAAATTCTGGCATAAGTTTCTAAAACAACAGTAAATAAACAAGGATTTACCTCCAAACGCTCTACTTAAGAACTGCCCCAGAAAAATTTGGGTATAAATTTACATTATTGCTATTGTACCATTGTATGGTGGCTCAAGAGTAGTGGGAGGTTGCTAAATCAGGACAGAACATTACAGTACCCCCGTGCTCACGAATAAATAGCAAAAGACGTTTTTGAAGTCATTCATCAATATAAATTTTCGAGTTGATTGTGCTACAAAAAAACTGCTTCTCAGACCACAAGTGTATATGGCCTGCCAAACCATATACTGCTTGGGAAATTTTGTAATTTTCTTCTCTTTAAATTTGCTCTGTACCTGCCCCTTCTCCGAACAGGTAAAAAATTCGTGTCCTGCTAGCTGTTTAAAATCAAATTTAGTCAGGTAATCGACATATAACTTTCGAGCTCGCTTTTGAGCCTCTAACTGCTTTTCATGGGAACGGTCTGGTACTTTTTGAACTCTGTAGGTATTTACCTTAAGTTTTTTCCTTAGCCTGTTTATAGAAGATTTTGAGGTTCCTGCTCTGGCAGCCATAACTCGTTCTGAAGTGTTAGGATTCTGCTTAAAAAGGCGCTTCACCTTTTTCACCAACTGTGGGTCTATACTGTCTTTTCTACCTGAACCCTTTTTCCGCGTAACAAGTTGGCCCTTTCTATAATTCGAAATAACCCTTTGGACAGTGATTTTTGATGCACCTGTTTTTTTAGCTATGGCTGAATATTTTAATTCTGGTTTTTGCAGTAAGTGTATAAAATGAGTTTGCGCATTTTTTCTTGATTGCTAGACATCTTTACCGTTTGAACTTCGTTTATTAAAAATAAAAATAGTTTTCTACTCAAATAACTGAAAAAAATTAAACATTAAAGCAAAAGGATACAAGTGACAAAAAGGAAATATTTTACGGGCTTTACGTTCGTATGTAGGACTTACAACCACTGATTTTTTAAGAAAAATTAACTTATAACTTTGTAATACCCTTTTCACACTGGCATCGAAAATGGCTCGTTTTCCATATCATTCATTTTTGAAGCAAAAAAGCCGTTTTTGGCTGGTTTTCCATACAAATTAAATGTCAAACGAAAACATCTCAGAAGCTGTTTTCTACAAAAACGAGCCACACTGTCATTGAAAACAGGTGCAATTGTGAATAAATGTAGTAAATTGTAAATGAATGTAGTAAACTGTGAATTTTCACATGTCACATTTGACATTATTTATTTCAATTAAAAAAAAAAAAATTAAAGCGAAATTGAAATAAATAAATAATAAATAAAGCAACTAAAACTTTAGCTAAAATATCCATTTTTTGTGATTTTTTTACTAGCTGTTTTCACAATTTTCAGATTGTTTTTGTAATGTAAAGCTGACATCAGCTGTTCAGCTGTCATCAAAAACGAGAAGTACAAGTGTGAATGCAATTTTTAATTATCTCTTTTTCAAAACCAATGACGCGATGCCAGTGTGAAAAGGGTATAAGTTAAGTTACCAACGCAATTTGTCAATTTTATCCCGTGCATAAGTTATCAACTTAAGTTGCCAAGTTTTTGCATGGAGACCTAACTAAAATATACTTAGGTTGTAACTTCAAAAATTGCTCCCAGCCCTTCAAATTTTAAGCTAGAACTACCAAAATTTGACACAAGAAAATCATTGTCCCGTAAAAAGTTGGTAACTTGAGTTACAAACTTTAACGTTGGATGTATCGATATTTATTGTTCACCAATTTGCATTTAACAAAATTAGACGAAAAATTTTTTAAATGTATTGTATGAATAAACGATGTATTTAAACATACAAATCATTAAAGTATTAATGTAATCTATTTTTTTGTTTTTATTATGTTTCTTTTACTATAAAAAAATCTGAAGGGGGGCGGCAAAAAAATGAGTGCCTAGGGCGGCAAATTACTTAGATCCGCCACTGATTACATATGTATATAAATATAATACGATTTTCATACATTGTGTAAATTAATTTTTTAACCCCTTGAGACCGAAGCCTAGACCCTTGTAGATATCGAAAAATTAACTTCGGATTCAGTTTTCTTGTGTTTAAATTAAGAAAAAAAGTCCCTCGTAGCCAGAAAAGGTGGAGTCATATTACACAGTGCAACAAAAAAAATCCAAAAAAATGTTTGAATGCTGTTCCTGAAAGCCCATGATGTTACTAATAAAACCCTACATGTGTTTCGCTTGTTTGGCTCTAGGTCGAATTTTATAGTACTATAAAAATTGCTTCAAAACTGCTTTTTCAAAGTTGCCACGGCTATAAGTCGTAAACCATTTGAGATTTTGTTTTCCGATCTTTAACGAAGTTGTAGATGTAGACTAAAGGAAGGGAAGCGTTCAAGAAACTAACCCGAAAAAAATGGGTTTTGGGCCACAAAATCACAAAAATTGCAAAAATTTTACCATTTGTGGTCAAAGCTATAAAACCGTTCCGTATTTTGCCAAACAATTAACACAAAATTGAAGTTTAGACTATACTGAACAACTCTCTAGAGCATGTCAATAGCATTCGAGCACTTCTTGATACTAATTTTAATTAAAACAGTGATGTATCAAAAAATACTTGGGTTCCTATGTGACCCCATCGGTCTCAAGGGGTTAAGAACTGTAAATAATTTATTAAACACTGGCAACAATTTTGTTAATGACATTTTATATTTGTATATGGCAATACTCTTTTTAATGACATTTCATTTTGAACGATTGTTAATGACACTTAATTTTGAAAAAGAACTAATATAAGCATTATTTGACGAAGCGTCGAAGCGATAAAACGTGTTTCAAATTGATCATTTTGAAATTTAACAAATTGCCCTGTGTTAATTGTAACACTGTACTAGTTTTGGGACCTTTTTTTTTGGTCAGGCGGGAGATAGGTCATTCTTACCTAATTCGGTTACGGGGAATTCAGTGGTGCTAACCGTTTTGCTGGATTGGTTCATCATCCCATACAAAAAGTTTAAATCAAAATTTCGTCTGGAAAGATGTGTTTTTCATAAAGAAACCCTTAGTAACTTCTGATAAGCCAATGATTTTTCATCAAAAGTATATTTTCCAGTTCATGATGAGTTAATTCGAATTGCAAACTTTTTAATCAATTTATTGGATATTTTTTTACTTTAACGTTAACTTCTTCCGAATTTTCTTAAAATTTTATTTTTTGCTCAGTCATTTGTGGGTTTATTCACTTAATCTAGAATAGAACTGTCATTTGTCATATTGCTGTGATCATCTCACTTTTTTCGAAATTTGCAGTTGGGTTCTCTGATTTTTATAAAAATTCACAGAGATGTTGAAAGTGCTTAGCATGGAGACCTCTCATTATTAGTTTTGCGAAAAAAAATTTTTTTCCAAGTTATGGGCATGGAACTTCAGAGTGTCCAAGTGGTGTTTTTGCGAAAAATCGATGCAATTTTTTTTTCTAAGTCCCGCCATTTTGTCAAAAATAAATTTTTTAAATTTTTGTTTTCGGATTCTTGTAGAATTTTAAACGTAAATTTATTTTCTATTTTTAAATTTGGAAAATTTTGAAAATTTACAAAATGGCGGCCATTTTTTGAAAAATCTTAAAAGTTGATTATCTCAAAATAATATTCTTTTTATTTTTTTATTTTTTTTTTACAAAAAGGTGAATGAAATACAAACATTATGTAGAAGACTTGTTTTGCGCTAAATGGCTGCGAGAGCCACAGGAACATTTTTTCTAAAAAGTCACGTGACAATTTTTTTAACTTTGTTTTATGCTTTCATTTACACCCACTAGGTGGCCAAAAAAAAAAAATTTCAAAGTACAAGGATATAACTTCCATTGCTTAGAAAATAGAAGCTATACCAAAAAAACCAATATTTCCTATATGAATCATAAAAATAAGAATTGACGAAATGACGGCCATGTTTTGAAAAATCTTAAAAATCAATTTTCCAAAAGAAAAAAAAATTTTTTTTTCTTAGAAGTTTTTTTTGAAAGGTTATGATGAACATTCGTTTTTCAAAACACTTTAGTAAAAAAAAAAATAAAAAAATTTTTTTTTGGAAAATTGATTTTTAAGATTTTTCAAAACATGGCCGTCATTTCGTCAATACTTATTTTTATGATTCATATAGGAAATATTGGTCTTTTTGGTATAGCTTCTATTTTCTAAGTAATGGAAGTTATATCCTTGTACTTTGAATTTTTTTTTTTGGCCAACTAGTGGGTGTAAATGAAAGCACAAAACAAAGTTAAAAAATTGTCACGTGACTTTTTAGAAAAAAAGTTCCTGTGGCTCCCGCAGCCGTTTAGCGCAAAACAAGTCTTCTATAAAATGTTTGTATTTCATTCACCTTTTTGTAAAAAAAAAATAAAAAAATAAAAAGAATATTATTTTGAGATAATCAACTTTTAAGATTTTTCAAAAAATGGCCGCCATTTTGTAAATTTTCAAAACTTTCCAAATTTAAAAATGAAAAATAAATTAACGTTTAAAATGCTACAAGAATCCGAAAACAAAAACTTTAAAAAATTTATTTTTGACAAAATGGCGGGACTTAGAAAAAAAAATTGCATCGATTTTTCGCAAAACTAATAATGAGAGTTCTCCATGCTAAGCACTTAGAACATCTCTGTGAATTTTTATAAAAATCAGAGAACCCAACAGCAAATTTCGAAAAAAGTGAGATGATCACAGCCATATGATCTTCTTCTGTAAAGGCTTGAAATTTTTACAATAAAATATTGCTATTGGTAAGAATAATAAAATTTTAAGTTTATAGTTTTTCGATCCGAAAATAGCCTTTGTAAGTATGTTATTGCGAGATATACTTTTTTAAAGGCTTATTTCTTAAGATGTAATTGAAAAAAAGTTAAAGTACGGCTTGTTAAGGGGAATTTTTGCTATCCGTTGTCATTAACGAAAATTAATTTTACCATTTGCTGTTTTTGTTATATAGTTATAACAATTAGTCAAAACAGTGATTTTTTCACTTTTGTGCAAGGATAATTCAGGAGCTGACGTGATAGAAAAAAAACCAAGATCATATTCGTAATAAGAAGATCCCGATTTAGTTTTTATTTTTGCCCGAAATATCGTAGACTGAAATAATGAGAAAACGTGTTTTTTTCACTTTTATAACTTTTTAGGATATGATATCTCCAAGAAAAATAGAGATATCCACATAATTTAAATTGGGTTTTAAAGAAAAAACATAAAACTTTTAGATACTGTATAGGATTCTACCAATGAAAGTTCCTTATTCTAATTATATAGATTCAAAATAAAGCAAAAACGTTTTTTTTGCTTGCATAGGTTAAGATATCTCAAAAACAGCAATTCCAATGACGTATTCGGATTCAGCATTGCAAAATTGTACATTTAAAATAAATACTTTTATATTTATTTTTTCATTTTCTTTTATTTTATACTAGCTGTTTTACCCGGCGTTGCACGGGTTTTCATAAAAAGCCAGGCACTAAAAAGCTAATTACGAAAACTTTTTTATTTTTTAAAACAATGTGCCACAAACAGATGCTCCGATATATTTATTTTATCGGCAAAATTCCAAAAGTATGGCAAAATATTAAAATATACATTGAAGAAATCGGTAAGAGTCCAAGTTTATGGAAAAATGTCCAAAATATCGGTAAATGTCTAAAAGTATCGAAATAAACCGAAGAAATCGGTAAAAGCCCAAATGTATCGAAAAACATTTAAAATATCGGCAAAAGTCAAAAAGTATAGAAGAACATCTAAAGTATAGGTAAAAGTCCAAATATAACGCAAACATCCAAAATATAGGTAAAAGTCCAAAAGTTTCGAAAAATATTGAAAAACATTTAAAATATCGGTAAAGGTCCAAAATTGTCGAAAAACATCCTACATATCGGTAAAAGCCCAAAATTATTGGAAAACATTGAAGAAATCGGTGAAAGTTCAAATACATATGTCGAAAAATATTCAATGTATCGAAAAGGGTCCAAAAGTTTCGGAAAATATTGAAACACAACTAAGAAATTGGTAAAGTCCAAGTTTATAGAAAAACACCCAGAATATCGCAAAAAATTCCAAAAATGTCGAAAAACATCCTTTATTTC
The DNA here is from genome assembly GCA_951812925.1 of Calliopum simillimum. Lineage (NCBI taxonomy): Eukaryota > Metazoa > Arthropoda > Insecta > Diptera > Lauxaniidae > Calliopum > Calliopum simillimum. The sequence continues at coordinate 58,327,215 of OX638370.1, read as the reverse complement.
GGTAAAAGTTCGAAAGTTTTGAAAAAAATTGAAACACATAGAAGAAATCGGCAAAAGTCTAAGTTTATTGAAAAACATCCAAAATATCGGTAAAATTACAAAAAAGAAATCGAAAAACATCCTATATATCGGTAAAAGCCCAAAAGTTTTGAAAAATATTGAAACACATTGAAGATATCGGTGAAAGTCTAAAAACAAAACATCCAATATATCGAAACAAAATCAAAAGTTTCGAAAAATAGTAAAATATGTACATCGAAGAAATCGGTCAAAGTCCAAGTGCTTCGAAAAACATCCAAAATATCGAAGAAAGTCAAAAAGAATTGAAAAATATTGAAAAACATGTAAAACATAGTTAAAAGTCCAAAAATATTGAATATATTGAGTTGGCATCACTGACGAAATCACTCTCATTTTTGCTCTCATCAACAACACAACATCAAGAATAAAAAAAAAAACAATAAATGAAAGAGACGGAAAAGACAACAACAGCACATAACTCATGGCGCAGCGAGCTATAGCGACTGAAATGCAAACGATCATTTTTATGCAAGCATTGAATTTTTTTTTTCAACAACTTCATACTAAAAAAAAAAAGGTTTATATTATAAAAACCAAAAAAATAAGTATACATTCCCGTTCCTTTTTACTCGTAGAACGTTTTAAAAAAAAAATTATTAAAATCGGTTCGGTATATTTTGCACCAAATCGTTACATAGGGTTTTCATATAAGCAATTTTATATAAATAGTATAGATGGGATATGTATTTTTGCGATATTTCGTGGAGATGATTAGCTACGATTTCGGGGTTTGCATTTTTTATACCACTAAACTAGTACAAATGAAACCTCATTTACAGATTTTCTCTACATTTTTTGTCCACAATATTCGCCTTCCAGAACACCGTGGGCAATCATCATTTCTTGACAAAATTTTGATTTTAACTTTTTGTATGGGGCGATGAACCAATAACCGCTCGTGATATCAAAAGCCCAGACATAATTTTGTAAGTGTTTGCCAGCACTTAAAAGTTTTGTACAAAGTCGGTTTTTTCTTTGTATGACGCCATCACGCTCAAACCACTACACTCAAGAAACATTTTTCGCACTTTACGATTTGATCATGCCCTGTTAGGTTTATCTCGAAAATGGGAAGATTGGATAGTGCAAAGTCACACAAAGGTCACGGGCATGATGGGCACTTCGAGCTTATAGGCAAGCGGAGGGAAACAGTTCTTTTCATTTCCCTCCGTTTGCCTACAAACTCGAAGTGCCCATCGTCTATCTTCACACGTAAAGGGGCGTTGCACTCCACATCAGAGAGCTGCAAGAGCGCCTTATTTTATATTCTCAAGTCACTTGCTATAATAAGAACCAGGGTTTAGCTAGTGCTTCTAATAAACGAACGAGTAAAAATGTCACTTTTCTATATTTTCAAAGCAACATTTTTTCCATATTTTTACTTTGCTTTACGTTATGCATACATATGCATATTTATTTTTGTTTTGCAACGCCTGCAAGGACGGTAAAATATGAATTTTTAAATGGTCACAGGCAGAAATAATTTGTGTGTGTATGTTTATAGTAGGAGATACGAATAAGGAGAGATTTTCACTCATCTGTTTAATGGATGAAACCTATTTTTTATGAAAGTAAATACGTTTAGAAACATATTGTGAGTGGGTTGCCTAAAAAAATATTGAAAAGTGCATTTTTTTCAAAAAATCCACTCATCTATTTAATGAAAAAATAATTTACCATTCGAAAGTTCAAAGCCCCTAAAATATGTAAAAGTAGGGTTGCCTATTTTTTTCCTGGCAAGGCATAGGGTTGCCAGGCTTTAAAAGGTCGGCCAAAACCACAAATTTGCACTCATCTGTTTAATGAAAAAATTGGATGCCATTCGAAAGCTTAGAGCCTCTACAATATGTTAAAGTAGGGTTGCCTATTTTTTTCCTGCCAAGGCATAGGGTTGCCAGGCTTTAAAAGGTCAGTCAATACCACAAATTTGCAATATGCGTTTAAAAAAAATGTGTTTAATGGAAAAATTATATACCAATCGAAAGTTTAAAGCCTCTACAATATGTTAACGTAGAGTTTCCTATTTTTTCTGGCAAGGCATAGGGTTGCCAGGCTTTAAAAGGTCGGCCAAAACCACAAATTTGCACTCATCTGTTTAATGAAAAAATTAGATGCCATTCGAAAGCTTAGAGCCTCTACAATATGTTAAAGTAGGGTTGCCTATTTTTTTCCTGCCAAGGCATAGGGTTGCCAGGCTTTAAAGGTAGGCCAATACCACAAATTTGCACTATGTGTTTTTAAAAAAAATTTGTTTAATGAAAAAATTATACACCAATCGCAAGTTTAAAGCCTCTACAATGTGTTTACGTAGAGTTGCCTGTTTTTTCCTGGCAAGGCATAGGGTTGTCAGGCTTTCAGAGGTCAGTCAATACCACAAATTTGCACTCATCTGTTTAATAAATAAATTTTGTGTTAAAATAAAGATAATTTCATTGCGAACACGGTGATACAGGGTTGCTTGTGAAAAACCTGTTTTAAGCCAGGGATGCCGAGCTTTAAGAAATGAAATATTGGTACAAATGAAAATGTGCGACAGAGAGATCCGAGCGAACTATTTGGTTAGGATGTATACTAGACCTATCGTTAAAATTGAAAATGAAAAAAACCTTGCTCCCAGGGGCTAAAAAGTTTCCTATTGGTGTAAATATCAAGCATAAAAATTTTGGTTCCGATCGGAAAATATTTTACAGTGCCGCAAGGCCGTTGAAGGTCGGAAAAACGCTATTTATATGGAAAAATGGTGCCTTAATCGCAAGAATCAGTCCTATCTCTGAAACTATTTGAGATAAGTGAATGTAATTTAGTATGTGTACGAACAATGTTTAAGTTATTTGCATCCAATAATAAAATGAACGATGCCACGCCCCCTCGATCCGAAATTCTTGTATCTCTGGAAATATTGGACTCAGGGCAATGAGACTCGATACATATGTAATTGGCACTGGTAAAAAAATGTTTCAAAAAAATGGGCAGGGTCACACCCATTCCTTCTAAAAAAATCAAATTTGTCATATCTCTGAAACTATTTGATACATATGAATAAGATTTGATTTCAGGTAATGTGAAGAGAACAGGATATGGCACTGTAAAAATGTTAAAGCAATTTAAGCTACTTAGTTGATATAGAAGCAGCAAATTTTTCTGTTCTTATTTTGGTCTCCTAAGTATAAACACCATGAAAAAAAAATTTTGTCCCAATCGGAACATATTTGACCGTGACACCAGGCCGTTAAAGGTCGGAAAAACGCTATTTATATGAAAATAAGGAAACAATCAATCCTATCTTTGAAATTATTTGACATAAGAGGATGAGATATAACAAATTTGTTCTTTTTTTCAATGAGGGGGCGTGGCCCCACCCGTTTTTTTGAAAATTTTTTTCCCAATGCCAATTAGAAAAATACCAAACCTCGTTTACCTCAGCAAAATATTTTCAGAGATACGACAAATTTCGGTTGGAGGGGGCGTGGCACTGCCCATTTTTTTATTGGATACTATTAACTTAAGTATTCTTCACATAAATACTAAATCTTATCCTCCTATGTTAAATAGTTCCAAAGATGGGATTGATTGTTTCCTTATTTTCATATAAATAGCGTTTTTCCGACCTTTAACGGCCTGGTGTCACGGTCAAATATGTTCCGATTGGGTCAAATTTTTTTTGCATGGTGTTTATACTTAGGAGACCAAAATAAGAATAGAAAAAATTACTGCTTCTATATCAACTAAGTAGCTTAAATTGCTTTAACATTTTTACAGTGCCATATCCTGTTCTCTTCACATTACCTGAAATCAAATCTTATTCATATGTATCAAATAGTTTCAGAGATATGACAAATTTGATTTTTTTAGAAGGAATGGGTGTGACCCTGCCCATTTTTTTGAAACATTTTTTTACCAGTGCCAATTACATATGTATCGAGTCTCATTGCCCTGAGTCCAATATTTCCAGAGATACAAGAATTTCGGATCGAGGGGGCGTGGCATCGTTCATTTTATTATTGGATGCAAATAACTTAAGCATTGTTCGTACACATACTAAATTACATTCACTTATCTCAAATAGTTTCAGAGATAGGACTGATTCTTGCGATTAAGGCACCATTTTTCCATATAAATAGCGTTTTTCCGACCTTCAACGGCCTTGCGGCACTGTAAAATGTTTTCCGATCGGAACCAAAATTTTTATGCTTGATATTTACACCAATAGGAAACTTTTTAGCCCCTGGGAGCAAGGTTTTTTTCATTTTCAATTTTAACGATAGGTCTAGTATACATCCTAACCAAATAGTTCGCTCGGATCTCTCTGTCGCACATTTTCATTTGTACCAATATTTCATTTCTTAAAGCTCGGCATCCCTGGCTTAAAACAGGTTTTTCACAAGCAACCCTGTATCACCGTGTTCGCAATGAAATTATCTTTATTTTAACACAAAATTTATTTATTAAACAGATGAGTGCAAATTTGTGGTATTGACTGACCTTTTAAAGCCTGGCAAGGCATAGGGTTGCCAGGCAACCCTACTTCAACATATTGTAGAGGCTCTATGCTTTTGAATGGTATATAATTTTTTCATTAAACAGATGAGTGGAAATTTGTGGTTTTGGCCGACCTTTTAAAGCCTGGCAACCCTATGCCTTGCCAGGAAAAAAATAGGCAACCCTACTTTTACATATTTTAGAGGCTTTGAACTTTCGAATCGTATATGATTTTTTCATTAAACAGATGAGTGGATTTTTTGAAAAAAATGCACTTTTCAATATGGAATGAACCATAGCCTTGCCAGGATTTTTTTAGGCAACCCACTCACAATATGTTTCTAAACGTATTTACTTTCATAAAAAATAGGTTTCATCCATTAAACAGATGAGTGAAAATCTCTCCTTATTCGTATCTTAGACTATTAAGGAAAAGTCGTAAAAAACGTTGAAGCGACAATTTGGTGTCATGAAGTACGCTCTCGAAGGTAGGAAATAAAATATGAAAACTTTAAGTGCAATAAAATTTTGCGTAATTTCCGATGAACAACGCTGCTAGAAAAAAAATTTTGCGTCCACTAGTTAATTAGTAATACTAAGAACAAGTTAGGGGCAGCTTGGTTTTTCAAATACTCATAACTTTTTTACTTTGGGCGTTTTGCCTTGGAAGTAGGTTAAGTTATTTCACAATTCTATAGATCTGTATCAAAAACCAGCTCTGATAATGTAATTTTTATTAAATAACGTTAATACATTTTTAATCACACTGCAACTTTTTCAACTATTTTCGTAGCTTGGCAACATTGTTGCTGCAACTTTTTTCTTAGTATTTACTTCATGACACCTTTTTGGAAGTACGCCGATGGTCTGAAAATGAAAAGGTGTAAATGCAAAAAAATTTTGCGTAATTTTCGATGAACAATACCATTCGAAAAAAAATTTTCCGTCCTTTTGTTAATTATTTATACTAAAAACAAATTTGTGGGTAACTTTTTTATTTTTCGGAATTTTGACTTATGAGTGGGTAAAATATTTTTCAATTTTCAATTTCTATAGATCTGTATCAAAAAATATTGTGATTTTTATTAAAAAATCTTAATCCAATTCTAAGGGCCAGTTTTTCAGTGCAAGCTTAACTCATTATCTGGTTTAAAATAAGTTTAAACTCAGAAATGAATTTTCAGTGAATGTTAAACGTAGCTTAAACTGAGTTTAACTGAACGATATTGGCCGTTTAAATTCCGATTAACCTACAATTTAATTTTGACAACGGTTGATGAATAAATCAAAATTGAAATAATTAAAAAAAAAATATAAAACGAAAAAGGAAACAAATGAACAAATGAATAAAAATAATTTGGAAAAGAAAAATTTATTTCAGTTGTGCTGAAATTTATTCTTCGTCTTTTATTATAATAAAATAAGAAATTCACAAACTTCACTTAATTTTTTTTTTTTTTTTGGCAAATTGCACATTAATTTAATTCTTAAAAAGAATCTAGGTGTTGTTGTTGCAGCTGTAACGACACCTTCCTCTTTCTCAAGATCCGCAACAGACTGTAGTCAAGAAAACCAAAAGTGATCAATTATGACCACATATTTTATATGAGCACTATTTAAACAGTGGAGCAACAAAGATTCCCTAGGTAACCAACCAAAGGGTACATTTTTCATGAAATCAACATCAAGATTGCGACGTTCCGCGATTAACAAAGCATAAATGTAAATGTAGGCCAATCGTTGTTGTGGCCAAGCGCCACTAATTTGAAAGCCTGAAAAATACCTTTTCGCAGGAATAAGTCCAAATGAAACTGTCTTGTAGCCATCCGCCGCTTTATTGTTGCTAATGCTGCTCCTGACATTTTCTCAGCTTTCCAGAGAATTCAGCAGCATTTAAGGGAAACTTTTCTAAAAATTTAATTTTTTGCTGCGAGTTGTTACAAAAATTATTATTTATACGTCAACAGCTTGCCATTTTTCAGTAATGCCTACTAAAAATCAAAGTGACGAGTTTAAATTAAACTCGCACTGAAAAAGCCATTGCATAGTTAAACGAGTTTAACAATTTAAACGAGTTTAATAAAATGTAGTTTAAACGAAGTTTAAACTTGCACTGATAAACTGGCCCTAAGTCACATAGCAACTTTTTAATACGAACCATTTTCGTAGTTTGGCAACATTGTTGCGGCTACTTTTTTCATAGGATAGTTTGGCAACATTCCTAACTTGTATGTAACTAAGTGGTACATGCCCCCCAAATGTCTCCAAAATTAAAAAAACTGAAATAATATAAAATTTTTCGTAGTTTCGGATGAACAATGCCACTTGAAAAGAACTTTTACGTCCACTAGTTAATTAGTTATACTGAAAACAAGTTTTCGGGCATATATTTTGTTTTTCGGAGTTTTGACTAGAAAGTGGGTTTAATAACATCCGATTGAAAAAATTTAAATGCAATAAAATTTTGCGTCATTTCCGAGGAATAATGCTTTTTTAAAATAATTTTTGCGTCCACTAGTTAATTATTTATACTAAAAACAAATTGTGGGCTTTTTTTATCTTTTTGGGAGTTTCGACTAGAAAGTTGGTTGAATAATTTCCGATTGAAAAACTTTATATGCAGTAAAATTTTGCGTCATTTCCGAGGAATAATGCCTTTTGAAAAGATTTTTTGCATCCACTAGTTAATTAGTTATACTAAAAACAAGTTTATGGGCATTTTTTTATTTTTGGGAGTTTTGACTTAGAAATAGGTAAAATAATTTCCGATTGGAAAGGCCAATATGAAACGTTTCTATACGTTGCGATCCCTTGCGATGACTTTGATCTCTTGCCACGTCTTTCTCTATTCTTGTATTTCCTTTTCCAGCGACCTTTTCCAGTTGGTTTTGGGTCTACCAGTCCTCTACTGCCTTGTGGATTCCACTCAAGAGCCTGGCGACAAATTTCGCTGTGTGGTTTCTGGAGAGTATGACCAATCCATCTCCATTTGCGCAGCTTGACCTCGTTTAATATAGCCCACTGATTGCATTTTTGATGTAGCTCGGCATTTGATATAGTGCCACCAAGCCTTTAGTATACTCCTTAAGCATTTATTGACGAATACATGCAGCTTGTTCGTTAGTTGTTCAGCAACAAGCCATGTTTCGCACCCATATAACAAAACCGATTTCACATTTGAATCAAAAATGCGCACTCTAGTTTTGGTGGATATAACGGAAGAAGACCATATTTTGTTCAGTTGAGCAAACGCGCCTTTTGCTTTTGCTATTCTTGAGTGGATATCCTCTTTTGCTCCACCATCCATGGAGATAATGCTGCCTAAATAAGTGAAGCTATCGACGTTTTCGATGTCATCACTGCCAGCTCTAAACGTGATGTCATTCCTGTTTGCGTTTAGCTTCATGCTTTAGTGATCTTTTGTGATTCCAAGACAAGGTCTTCAATTTTGCTTTGCATATCTGAGTGTTTGGACGATAAGAGGCAAATGTCGTCAGCGTAGTCGAGATCTTCTAGATGTTCGGTAAAGTTCCATTGGATAGCCCTTTTGGCCTTTTTTAAAAGCTTTATCTAGGATATCGTCAAGAACGATAAGATAGAGAGATGGTGATAGTAAACATCCCTGCCGTACTCCTGAATGCTTTAGATAGCTAAACAAACTTCTTTTAAGTATAACTATTTAACTAGTGGACTCAAAATTTATTTTCAAGCGGCATTGTTCATCTTTATCTTTTCTTTATCTTTTTCAATCGGAAATTATTTAACCAACTTCCAAGTAAAACTCCCAAAAATAAAAACATGCCCACAAACTTTTTTTTTAGTAAAACTAATTAACTAGTGGATGCATAAATTCTTTTCAAGTGGCATTGTTTAGCAAGAGCTACGCAAAATTTTATTGCACCAAGCTTTTTTAATCGGAAATTATTTAACCTATTTCTTAGGCAAAACTCACAAAAATAAAAAAATGCCCACAAACTTCTTTTAAGTGTAACTAATTCACTAGGGGACGCAAAAATTGTTTTCAAGTGGCATTGTTCATCGGAAATCACGCAAAATTTTATTGCGCTTTTTTATTTTTAGACGTACTTCATGACTACGAAAATAGTTCACATGAAAAAGTTGCAGTGTGATTAAAAACTTATCAACGTTTTTTTAAAAAAACCACATTATTAGAGCTGGCTTTTGATACAGATCTATAGAATTCAAAAATCGGAAATTATTTAACCTACTTCCAAGTCGAAACTTCATGACACAGCGACAGTTGAACGTCTAAATTCGTTAAAAAAGCAAAAGCGCATAACCAGTATCGATATTAACACTAGTTTGCTATGTAGTTTTGTCTTTTTTACGAAGTGGCGAAATGTTTGACTTGTTCATTCAGTGAGCAAATATTTGGGGTATTCCCTAAAACGTGTAAACTCGTAAGCGCGTTAGTTTGTAAAGCTTACGAGCTGATTTTCAGGAACGCACCTTTCTGCAAACTTGTAAAAAAGTGCGTAAATCACCTGTTTGATAGTATGAACTGTCTTACATTCTACACTATTTTTGTTAGGTTATAAACAGTGGGCTTAATTTAATTTTATCGACTGTTGTTGTTTTTTTTTTATTTTTTTTTTGCCCAAATAGGACTTTGAAAATTAATCACAACAACAACAACCTCTGAGCGGATCTACTTTCGGAGATATAGCCATCGGAAGATCGGGATATATCTTTTATAAAAATTGGTATAAGTTGGGAACCCCTCGATGAATTTTAAAAATATTGGTGTCATATGAAAGGCATTTTACCGGGCTATACAATTGCTGCAAAAAGTTTTTCAATTTGAGTGGTAGTTTTCGAGATATGACAAATTTTCAAAAATTCATCCCATTTTTTTTCCCAAAAAAACGAAATTTTTCCCAAAAAATGTATTATTAACCTATGATTTTAAAAACTAAATTAGAAAGCCCATTTTATTTCCTTTCATTTGATATGCAACATGTATCTGAAATTGCATCATTAATAAATTTTTATAGAAAAAACAAAAATAGACCAAGTTAGTTGAAGTTAGGAACTCTAAACAACAACAATGCCAGAACAAACAACAACAACAACTACTACAACAAAAACAACAACAACAACAACAACAACAACAACTTGAATACTACTACAACAACAACAACAAAGAGGATCAGCTACTTGTACAAGCGCAGCTACTTATTATATTAAAACATTAAAAATTTTTATTAAAGATTGCGCGCGCAATTTGGCTAGCAAACTACATATGTGTTGGATATATCACGCCTGTCCTGTGGGTGATTTGAATAAAATTTTCGAGTACCCCATTTTTTTACGGAATTCTGTTAAACATCGTATTTCGACATGTTTTCAATAAAAAATTTCAAAATCCTTAGAGCACTTCGGAAATGATCGGCTAACGAACGATTTCCATGTTGTTTTAGCCGAAGCAAAAAAGGATAATTCTGAAAAATAGTTCCAAATGAATTTTTTTTTTCCGGAATTGTATTCACTAATGCATAAAAAATTACGTGTGAAAAGTACATTGCAAAATCGTATGCCCAAAAAAAGTTATTCAAGGTCAAAAGTTGCGAAAATACATTTTTTTCAATTATTTCGCTTACGGCTGCAATTACGAAAAAAAAGTGGTCGACAGTTATTTCCCGAACTACGAACAAGCCTCAAACATTTTTTTCTTATAACTCATGGTTTAGGAAGTATGTCAATTTAAAAAGTTTTAAAACTTCGCGATATTTGTATGTTGTACTTTTTAAATTGAGATAACTCTCGAACGACTAATCGCACAAAAAAAGTAACTTGAGTAGACTTGTTTGTAGAAAATATATTTCCTACAAACCATTCCCAGCTCTTTTTTTCGTAGGACCTATGGTTTAGGAGATATTTTTCACAAACCGTTCAAATTTTGAAAAACTAGTTTTTAAGGAAATCTCTGGAGCTGTTTTCGCTTGATAAAAACTAACGGGATCTATTTTATTAATATTTACATGATCTACAAATAGTATTTGATACATACTTATATATGAGATAATAATCGTTAAATTTTTTTACTTGAAAAAAAAAAAAAAAAAATGACGAATTTTCTGTAAATTCTTTAAGTTTTGAATAAAAAATTTCTTTGAAAGAAGTTTGATGAATTCTGGTCTAGTTTTTATGAATTTTTTATTAGATTTGAAGACGTGAATGTTCGAAATTTTTACGTTTTTGCCATTTTTTTTTTTTTTTTTTAAGAAAAAGATTTAACTACATATAATTATTTCGTAAATATGTATCAAGTATTATTTGTAGATCATGTAAATGTTAATAAAATAAATCCCGTTCCTTTTTATCAAGCGAAAACAGCTCCAGAGTTTTCCTTAAAAACTAGTTTTTCAAAATTTGAACAGTTTCTGAAAAATATCTCCTAAACCATAGGTCCCACGAAAAAAAGAGCTTGGAATGGTTTGTTCGAGAGTTATCTCAATTTAAAAAGTACAACATACAAATATCGCGAAGTTTTAAAACTATTTAAATTGACATACATCCTAAACCATGAGTAATAGGAAAAAAATGTTTGAAGCTTTTTCGTAGTAAATCATTGAAACTAAAAAAACTGTGTACTCGGCATATAACTGTCGATCACTATTTTTTCGTAATTGCAGCCGTAAGCGAAATAATTGAAAAAAATTTATTTTCGCAACTTTTGACCTTCGATAACTTTTTTTGGGCATATGATTTTGCAATGTACTTTTCACACGCTATTTTTTATGCATTAGTGAATACAATTCCGGAAAAAAAAATTCATTTGGAACTATTTTTCAGAATTATCCTCTTCTAAAGCAACATGGAAATCGTTCGTTAGCCGATCACTTCCGAAGTGTTCTAAGGATTTTGAAATTTTTTATTGAAAACATGTCGAAATACGATGTTTAACAGAATTCCGTAAAAAAAAATGGGGTACTCGAAAATTTTATTCAAATCACCCACGGGACAGGCGTGCATATTACAGACTGATCCGCTGCCGAAGGCCGCCGCGAAGCCGGTGTTGGATGTCTGACAGTTTTAAATCCTGAGCAGCGGCCCAATTACCCCTACTCTTATGTAAAATTACTGTTGTTGTAGTAGTAGTAAAGTTGTTGTTGTCTGTCTTGGCATTGTTTTTGTTTAAAGTTCCAAATTTGAAGAAAATTGATTTGGTCCATTTTTGTTTTTTTCTATAAAAATTTATTAATGATGCAATTTCAGATACATGTTGCATATCAAATGAAAGGAAATAATTAGGCTTTCTAATTTAGTTATTAAAATTATAGGTTAATAACACATTTTTTAGGAAAAATAACGGTTTTTTGCGAAAAAAACGGGATTAATTTTAAATTGTAAAATACCTTTCATATGACACCAATATTTTTAAAATCCATCCAGGGGTTCCCAACTTATACCGATTTTTATAAAAGATATATGGGTGATTCTCAGATAACTGTACTTTTTGTGTCCTCTGGCGATTTCACCTATACAGTAGGCTTTTTTTTCACAAAAAATTACGCTATAAGTTAGAAACTATGCTTTTCTAATAGAGCGTATCAATTTTACCACCAAATATTTATTGGTCTACTTTGAAAGTTTGGAAATACACCCCAAATGTCACAAACGTGGCATGTCCTACCCCTACTTTTTATATACAAAACGATGAAAAACGACCTAAAAACGGAAATAGAACAGAAAACAAGTTACTACACATATTAAGAAAATACTTAAGGCTACAATTTTCTGAGCTCATCTGCAGTTTTAAATAAATTTTAGAGGGCACAATTTCGAATTGAAAAGTGTCCCCTAGTTTTGGAAAAAAAAAATTTCTTGAAAGCATTATGCTACTACTGCATGGTACTACTGTTTCAGTCAATAGATTGCAATATATATGCATTAGTTCTGATCACTATCCATCACCCAAAGGTCATCGTGTCAAGACGAGTCCAAAAAGAAATCTGTTTGCGTTTTATAGGGCAGTTTATAAACAAAAGCAGTTTTTTTTAAAAATTATGGTCACAAACGTGGCACTCGGCACTCCCAGGTAGTACATTTTATTTTATGCATGAAACCATTTTTTTGTAGGATTTGCATACATGACCCCAAATTCTTTCGGAAAAATCTTGAACTCAAAAGCGTGCTTTACAATGAGCGATAAACTACAAAAATGTCACAAACGTGGCGCATCAAAAATGTCACAAACGTGGCACTTTTTATCAGTCTGCAAAAAACATATTTCGATATAAAGTTTGAGTATACAGATGTTAAGTTGAAGGCTATTAATTATGTTTTTAATACAAAAATTTTTCTACACCATCAGAATCCTGAGTTATCCTTGCTCAAAAGTGAAAAAATCACTGTTTTGACATCTACTTAAAGCTATAGAACAAAAACAACAACAAGTACAATTAATTTTTGTTAATGGATTCAGACAGCCAAATTTATTGTCAACAAGACATAATTTACCGTTTTTCAATTGCATTCCCAGCTATCGAGTTATAAACGTTTAAAATAAGGACATCAAAGATTTTTCGAGACCCAAAAGTTACAAAAAATCAAGTTTTATTATTTTTATCAATAACATATTTAATTAAAAAAATTTCGTGACCTTGCAGACCATAATTGCATGAAAAAATTACAGTTCTATGCTAGATTTAGTGAATGACCCTACTAAACTATTACTTTGCAAATTAACAGAATCAAAATTTCATCTGTTCATTCACTAAATCTACAATAGAGCCTTATTTTTTCATCCGATTTTAGTCTGCAAGGGCTTAAAATTTTTGTGATAAATTATATTTTTGATAAAAATAATAAAACTTACCATTTTTGTTAATTTTTTGGTCCAGAAAATCCTTTGTGTGTTATTAAGAGGTATCCTTTTTTTAAAGGCTTATAACTCGGAATCTAGGAATTCAACTGAAAAACGGTAAATTATGTCTTGTTGATAATAAATTCGGCTGTCTGAATCCATTGACAAAAATTAATTTTACTTGTTGCTGGTTTTATTAAGCAGATGTCAAAACTGTGATTTTTTCACTTTTGAGCAAGGATAACTAAGGATACTGATGTAATAGAAAAAAATCAAGATCAGATTCGTAATTAGGAGATCCTAATCCATCATAAACGGCTATAAAAACAGAGAACAGGAAACCATTGTTGATCTTTAGGGTGATAGGGTTTAAAAAAATGGACCACTGGAGACATGACACTGTTGCAAAATAAGTCTTGAAGTGTAAATTTGTCATTATATGCAATATATCTCTCATCAAAACGCTTCAAAACCATGATTTTTCCATACTGTGGCTAAAATGTCACAAACGTGGCAATTTGGTCACAAACGTGGCAGCAAAATTTCTTAATTTCGACCTCAAAGCCGTAAATTCACACTTGTAGTTGATCTACTTAAAAGGTGAGTTTTAAGAGTGTGTTTACACAAGAAAGCATGAAGAAACTTGCAAAAATCCAAAAAAATTATCTGCCAATTTTACAACTCGAAAAAGCACAGTTATCTAAGAATCACCCATATCCCGATCTTCCGATGACTATATCTCCGAAAGTAGATCCGTTCAGAGTATGTTGTTGTTGTAATTAATTCCCAGAGCCCTATTTGGGCAAAAAAAGAAACAACAACAGTCGATAAAGTTAAATTGTTCGAAACAGTGTTTGATGAAACAAAAATAGCTGTGTCTTAGACGACAATTTTCAGTCCTTAGCTAAGAACTTTTTGAGAAACGTATGGGAAAGCAAGAACTAACGTGCTTAGCTCAACATATGCCTTGTTTATACGACGCTTTAATTCGAACTAACTCGAACCATATTATTTGGAAACGCATGTATAAACGCTATCTCAGTCCGTATCGAAATTTTTAAGCGTGTCACCATAAATCGTCTTTTCAATTCGAATAAAGCATTGTAGAACCATGTTAAGTGTCTCTATAAACACATGCGTTAAAAATTAATATTTTCAATTGAATTCAGCAATTTTTTTTAAAAGTGGTTTTATTTTTGCATAAATAATGGAACAATTAAAGAAATTGACTCACCACACGAAAATTGTCATTTTTGGTGATACCAGACCTAACCAATGAAAAGTGGGAGTTTTGTGGGAATAAGTTTTAGAAAAATTTTACTGATGTGATGAATTTGTGTGAAAAGTATTATTTCACATATTATCTGCTTTTAAAAGTTAATAACTCTTAAAAGAAATAGTAAAATTTGTAAAGTAAAAAAAATAACTTTAAAAAGTTCCATAATTTTTTACTTTTTTGTTAAAATTGAGTCTTCGTTTTCATTGTTAAGGGCTGTTAATGACTACAGTATCTTATAAAAACCTTTTACTTTTTATAGGTAGAGTAATGTCACACTATTTCGTGCACCCTATCAAGAAAAGTACATCAAAAATATATCAAAATGATATCCAAAATTTGTCAGTGACATACTTAATTTTGATAAAAAAAGGATATCACAGTGATATTCGGAATGTAACGCTAACGTATATCATAATGATATCAAAATGATATCAAAAAAGATATCAAAATGATATAAAATTTTTGTACAATTCTGATACAAAATTGACATAACCAATTTTGAGTCTGATAACTAAAGCGACGCAGATAATGGCGAAATTTTGCAATATTGTGGTTGATCGTCGGCAATAAGTTTTTAGAAATCAAGATCAAGAAAATTTGTCAAGTTCTTGTCAATGTATCAGAAATGTATATCAAAATGATATCAAAAATGTATCAGCCGCTGATATACAATTTTTGTATATCATTTTGATATATTTTTGATATCATTGAAAAACATGTCAATTTTGTATCAGAAATGTATGTCAAAATGATATCAAAAATTTGTCAGCTGCTGATATACAATATTTGTATATCATTTTGATATATTTTTGATATCATTGAAAAACATGTCAATTTTGTATCAGAAATGTATATCAAAATGATATCAGAATTTTATCAGCTGCTGATATGTCAAATTTAACGTTTTCGTTTGGGGATTTTATGGAAGACGAACGCGCAGCCAATTTTAGTGAAGAAAAGGTGAAAAGCACACAAATATAATTGAGTGCAAAAAAACCGACACTCTATTCAGTTGCTGCATGCAGCCTGTGGTTGGGAAAACAAAAAGTATGGAAAACGGACGCGCAGCCAATTTTAGTAAATTTTCTCATTAGTACAGTCAAATTGTACGATGACCTGGAAAAAATTGCGCACTGCAATTTTTTTTGCTTAATGTTTTTAAGACCACTAAAAAGCTTAACGTCAAAAAGGTGACCTTCCTACCCGTGCGCATTAGCCGATATCTTGATAAATAGAATCAAACTGAAAAATTTTTTAACAAAAGTTACGGGCAATAAAATTCTACGTTTTTTTTACCTTGAATGCGATACCAATAAGTTGATATTTTGAGCGGTAGAGGGCTGCCAAAGTTACAATAAATCAGTTTTTTCCATTTTCACCCACTGGGTGTCGATTTTTCAAAAAGTGCTGATAACATAACTTGTAGCGCTTACGAAAACAAGCAAAATAGTGTTTAAATGAAGTGATTATCTCAATTGGTTCTCGAGTAATTAAGTGTTATATGATCAATGTTCAGATAAAAAACATAAGCAATAAATTAAAAAAAAAAAAAAAATGAATTTTTCACACGCATTTAATTTTTAACTTGTAATAACTCGAGAACCAATTGAGATAATCATTTTATAAAAAGGTTTATGTTGACTATATGAAAATTATACTAATTTTATGAACTTTAGTCAATGTTTTTTGCATGAATCGAAAATTCCATGCATTTTCCAACTTAGAATATTATGACAATTAGGAGAAGAGAAAAAACTACTGA